>OX438863.1:4092500-5342500 GCA_949315895.1 Anania crocealis
AAACGGCTTAAGGGGACTACTAAAGCTAAGTGCTGTCTCCAGTTGATTTAATTTTATTACTTCTAAACAAAATCAATTCTTAAAAAACTAAAACAGTATCATTTTAGCAAATTACCTCTTGTATTTATTGAATCACTGGTAACTGCTTTTCATTCTGACATTCTTTCGTATTGTACATTATTGCTAAAAGCGGCTGCTTTTGGTGTTAGCGACAAATTCGACTTTATAAACAACTTAATGAAAGTTTACTGTGATTCAATAAATACTAGAGGTATTTGCTAAAATGATACTGTTTTAGTTTTTTGAGAATTGATTTTGTTTAGAATTACCTCATAAAATTAAATCAATTGGCAGTATTGGTACTTAGCTCTAGTAGTCCCCTTAATGTGCCTTCCGAAGAACAACTCTAATCCCCCGGGAATAAGAAGTGATCAAACCGTTTTTTTTTTGTCTACGTGAAATGTAAGTTCTATTGCTAATAATAAAAAAAAAGTAAGTTAAAAAAAATAACCAACAATAATTCTTTGCAAGATTTACTGGCTTAACATTTGGATCGGATTACAACGGCCGTTGTCATAAGCGGACTCAGCCGAGGCAAATGTTTTAATTTCCCGTTAGACACTCTTCAGTTGAATTAATTGTATATGATAATGACTCTTAATAATACGCGCAAACAATCATCGTCTTTTTACTAATAAATAGATGGCAAGTGTCCGTTTAAAAAAAATTAGGAAAGTAATAATCTAATTGATGACATTCACTCGTGTAGAGAAGCGGAAATAAATAAAGATCCATTTTTGGTTTATCTATGAAAGAACTGTGTCATATAGGACATAACATTATTTTATTCTGTTTATAAGAGTAAAGGTCATTCAATTTACTTTTTTTGTGTAAGTAATCTTTAAATACAGAGTTAAATAATATCCAAAATAATAAAAATGAAATTAATGGTCATAAAAAAAAATGATTAAAGATTGTGTAAATAGGATTTTCATAATAGTTGTAAAGTAATGATGAACAATAATGTAATATACAGGATGAAATTTTAACCACTTTCCAAAATTTTTATAGGTGTTCAGTATCGTATTTAAAGCCCATTTATGAAGTAAAAAATGTAAATCATGTTTTCACCCGATAATATTAGTTTTGTCTTTATACCTGTTCAGGTATAAAGGGAAAATCAAAAACTAATTAATAGTATCGTAATGAATGAATGAGATGCGCATCGCGTAAAAAATGTGTTGCTAGGCGGCCTTATTAATTTTTTTTTATTTTTGACAGACATTTTCTAAGTGCTTTATCTTGACAGTTTAGTACTGGGCTATACTAAATGGAAAAATACGTCATTTGTTTTTTGTCTCGTAGATTGCTATATTAAAATTTGGATGGTGGTTAAAATTTCATCCTGTATGTGTGTCATTGTTATAATTTTAACTGTTTTATATACAGTGTTAA
Organism: Anania crocealis; assembly: GCA_949315895.1. NCBI lineage: Eukaryota > Metazoa > Arthropoda > Insecta > Lepidoptera > Crambidae > Anania > Anania crocealis. The sequence continues at coordinate 4,093,956 of OX438863.1, forward strand.
TCAAACTCACTAAACTCATAACGGCGGCGGCGAAACGATCGATCGTAAGATAATGTAATTTTCATATTTTTTTAATGTATTAGAAAGCACATTTTTTAAGTCCAGTGTGTCGTTGACGTTAAAATAGTTTTCTGTATTTTATCTTTCCTTAGAAATATTTTGCTATTTTTGATTTTGCTTCTCAAAATTCTTAACTTTTTTAGCCAAGACACATTCTTATCAAGATTTCCTTGTTTAACCTGTCGCAAGAACCTGTGCGAAGCTACGCGTTTGATTTAAACGATTAAATGTTTTGTTTGACAGTTCAAAACAGAACATTACAGCATTTGGATAAATGTAAAAATATTATCCATCGGTTAAGAACGTTGTGTTTTAAAATGCCTACTTGCATAATAATTTTATCAACTGGCAAGTTTATACAAGTATAAAACAAATATTGTAAGAAATCCTACAGTTTTATTCCTAAATATTCAATAAAATTAAGAGTTAAAAAAATGTTACGAGTTCCAATAACAAGTTCAATTAAAAAAATGGAATAACATAGTACTGTATTATTTTAAAAATATAATTAGTAGGTTAAGTGTACAGTAAAATTATATTGGTATCACAGCTTTGTGGTTTAGTTAGCCTTTTCCATATTAGCTAAGATGATCTTATGAACTAAGAAACTTATCCCACTAATACTGGCCCGACTAATTTCATCGGTAAAGATCAAAACACTTACACCCGTATTTATAAACAAGTAAAAGTGATTTATTGACTAAAATTAATTACTTAAGTGACTTGACTAAGTATTTCTTAATGAAGTAATTACTAGAAGTGAGAACTATCAAAAGTTAGTATTCCCGGCCATATAATATGACTATTAATGGTGACCTATAATATTCCCTTTGGTATTAAGTTATGACTTTCTTAAGCAATAAGTAATTACTTCTTTATAAATACGGGTGTTAGACTCTGAAGTTAGACAAATCGCTTCTGAAAAAAAAATGCTTCGATTCACAACGTAATATGTAGTTAAGCCTATGTTTTATTTATTTTCTTTGTCGCTGTTTCTGAATCTGTTTTTTTTTAATTGTTTTCGATTTTTGTATTCATCAGTAATTTGTATGATTTTAATGAAAGTATATAATAATATATAAGTAAAGTATGGTAAATATATGAAATGTAATCGTCGACTTAACAAACTTTTTTTGTTGGATGAAAATATAGATAATTTTTTTTACAGAAATTTCCCGTCTATAGAATTCTTTAACTCAAAATCATTCCTTGAAATTCCATTCATTCTTTAAGTCCATCACTTCCATTAAAAGTTCAGTCATTAATACAACTCAACTTGCTAAGTAAGTAATATCAAATGTTTTACTCGTATCAGGAATCAAATAGGATTCGTATACATACATGTCCGAAAGCGATCTTGAGACCGTAAATCCTGGTGGCTCTAGTTAGAAGCAATATACAGCATAGCGTTTAAGGGGTTAATTTATATAATATATTGTAAATGATTAGCTAAATCCCAAGCGGGTCTAACTGATTCAATTATTTGTAGGTAACTATTTTGTCATTTTTTTCAAAAGATTTCTATATGTTTTTCGTTACTATATTTTAAGTTGTTTGTAAAATATATTCTTACATGGTATAAATGGTAAAGTTATGATGTAACTAACTATTGAAGTAATTTGTGATTATAGTTATTGTTGTGATTGCTGTTATTTTAGCCACAAGTTTTATGAAATAAATGAAGTTTGCGCTTTGCACTGGTATTTATTTTTAAACCTGTTGTGTTATTATTTACTTAATATTAAATATTTTGCAAAATGTTTTCCATAATCTAGTACACCGTTTTGTTCCTCTAAGTAACAAGGAACGCTAGCTTGTAAATATACAATAAAATTAACCACTAAACATGTCATTTTATAGATTAATTTAAATAAAACTCATTTTTTTCCTTTTTATAGATTTTTTGCCATTGTTATTTTTATTGTATTAGCTTGACTACAACATAAATATTGATGGATTAAACCTAAATGTGGGCAAAAGCGGGCCTTCAAGCGATCTCTTCTGGGCAACCCCGTAGGACAGGAGCCGTAAAACGTAAAAACAAACCTACTTATATCTCTTTGTTACATTTTTGTAAATATGTATATGTTATTTATTTAATATTATTTTTGTGTCCTACTTGCGATACCTCAAGGGGTTATGTTAATAACATTATAGCGTATGTATAATACAAAAAAACTACAATTAATTTTACGACAGTGACAATGTTCTTTATTTGATATTTTAGCAACTTAATTTCAATTATAATATCAGCATATAAACTTGAAAAATTATGTCTCAGGCGGGACTCGAACCCGCATCTGCTCGCATGCCAGGCAGGCGCTAAACCATTAAGCCACCGAGACACTGCGACACGGCGCGAATTTTTCAAGCATAATCTTATCGCCTGTAAGCCAGCGATGTTTCTGGCTTACTTCACATAGCATAATTTTTCAAGTTTATATACTGATATTATAATTGCAATTAAGTTGCTAAAATATCAAATAAAGTAATATAAATAGCTGTTTCATCTTAACTGACTGTCAAACATCTGCGAAGATGTTTCTTTCGAGTGTTAAGGGTGCAAACTCCTAACATTTGATGAAACATCGCTGGCTTACGGCGATAAGAATATGCTTGAAAAATTCGCGCCGTGCCGCAGTGTCTCGGTGGCATAATGGTATAGCGCTCGCCCGGCATGCGAGGAGATGCGGGTTCGAGTCCCGCCTGAGACATAATTTTTCATGTTTATATACTGATATTATAATGACAATGTTTTTTACAGTGAAAATGATTCATCTACAAAACGGCAAACAGAATATGGTGTACGATGGGTACACATACTACCAGCACGCGGTGATGAAGTCAGGCGTTGGGTCTAGGTGGTACTGCACCCAGTACTCCCGCTGCTACGCGAGGTTAAACATCAAAAACGGTGTAGTCCTTGCCAGCGGGGCGCACAACCACAACCGGCCTAATTACCACGTTCTGGCAAACGGAAATTACGTCAAAATTTAAATGTAGCCAACATTTAAATTTTGTTGTAATATCATCCCTAAGAGGAAACACTACGGGCGAGAGAATTGAAAAATAGATATTTGTAAAATCTATTGCTGTCGCGCAGTGCCAAACGCCTTCACCGCAGAGTGTAATAAAGACAACTGCTTCTTGGACCGAAAATACCTACTAAAAGCACACCAAATCAACGTTTCGTAGTCCCCCGATTACTTTTCCAAAAATAGACCGATTTAAATACTTTTTTCATTAAAAATTAAAGAAAGGCTTTGGCCGTGTTCGTATGTTTTCCTTTTTTTTCTAAAATTTAGCCAAAATTTGTTTTCTGGATGTTTGAACAGAGCGGAAAATCTGGCGATTTTTTTCGATTTTTGAGGGCTCATATCTTTTTTATTAATTAATTTATGTAAAAACAGAAACATAGAAACATGCTAATAGAGGCCATAGATTTTTGTAATAAAAATTATTGCTCTACTGGCTTTATCCAGGGAGGAAACAGGGGACTACGTCTGTATGGAAAAACGGCCGTTGTGTTTCCTCTTACACGGAAAAAAAAGATTTCCTACAATACTACAAGAACGATTAGTTAAAAAAAAAACTGTTGAGTCTACGAAAACCGGGTTGAGATAAATAAAAATATCGTATCATGAAATAAGTGACTTGTAAACATTAACTTATGATTCTAGTTAAACATGATTTTGTAACAATTACTTTTTAATCGTTTTGATTAACCACGTAACATGATAAATACAAATAGGTTTGTAAAAATTATGATGCATCTGTAACGGTGAAAATACGCATTGTAATCTGTACCCGTCAAATAGGTTAATAACTGCGGTAAAAGCGGAGAGGAACGGGGGAGGGGAAAAAACACATGCTTGCAAGCAAGCAAGCAGGTCGAAACCAGTTGCAAGCCGCCCCGGTGTTGTTTGTTTGATTTGATAATTGATTACTTACTAGTGGATCCTTCTACTAATAAATAAATCAAATCACAATCAGGCAAACAAGTGCTCCTATACTACACTTGCTTTCTGCAAGTAAAGTCCGATTTTAGCCTAATAGAAGCTATTCAAGTAAGTAAAGTAAGTATTTTTTCCTAAAACTAGTAGATTTAGATTAATATAATTTGATAAAACCAATAATCATTCAAGTTTTCCGGTGCACGCTGTAGCCTAACTATTATAGTCTAAATTGGGTGGTACCTACCTACATCATAGTGTCCTTTTTAATTTACGACACACAAATAGGTAATGGAGTACTTAACGATTAATGTTGAATGAAACGGCATGATTAAATTAGGTTTATGTTATCATAGGTATACTATTAAACTATAGGACACTATAAAGTACCAATATAGTTGTTAATTCATGCTTAAGAAATAGGTATTTCCACATAAAAACCCAGATCAAAAGGCGTGTCAGAGGCCTCAGTCGAAGTTTCCTATAACAGTACCCCTACAGTATGCTAACTGATTCTACCTGATTACAAAAATTAAGACCATCGTATAAGTAATTTCCTTCACTAAGTAACGTTAGTAGTAACTCTGTCTGCAAGTATAGTAACATAAAACACTACATAACTGTGTAAAAAGTTTTCCTTTTAACTTCGTTAATTATACTACACTGTCGTGTATTTTTTCACATTTCTTTCGCTGTCCAGAGGCTCTAATTGTAACAAAAAATGGCATTTTAAAACTTATTATATTATTACGCAAACCTAAAATAGTAACTAATTAAAGTACTATTGTTTGCAACTGAATTATTTTAAATAGGTAATTGATTTATTGATTTTATTAAATACCTACTTTGTTTATTTACAGAAAACAAAATTACCATTGATTGTCTACATCTGCTCGATGTACAGATGATTAAAGAATTAATTCCAGTCATAGGTGGCAGGGCTATATTTTCAAAAAAAAATAAGATAATTGGATGAAATCGTCACAACAGTCAGAAAAAGTAAATCTACTTGTAAGTTAATCAAATTGTATTGCACTATATAAAATAAGTAATTGTTTATTTAGGTAATTAAAAAATAATGTGTTTTTGAAAAGTTTATAAATAAAGGCAATTATTTGTATATTAGTATACGAGTTGGAGTTACTTCAATTGCCGACCACCTCCGTAGCAGAGTGTTGTCCCCATCTCCGAGGTCCTAGGTTCGATTCCTATAATACAAATGCTAGCTAATATCAGTATATAACTAGCTACTTACCTTAAAACCAGAGCAATGTATGTGATATTGTTCAATAGTTATTACCCATGGCAGAACAGAAATTAAAAATTATCAAACTTGGTAGGTTTCTTTAATTTTTATTTTAGAAACTGTTTTAAAAGCATTTATTTAGTTTCTTAATCAAAACATGTAAGTTTAAATGTTACTTACTAAGTAAGTTCATGGATTCCATTAATTTTTAATGATAAAATGAAAAGATTGATCACATGTTTAATTTGATTGCCTTGGAGTAAAATCTTATTTGTGTTCAGTATTTTTCTTGTGTGTGTTAGTGATGATATCTCTTAAATTAAATTATTTATATTAATTATTTTATTTTATCAAGCAGGATTTGGATTCTACTACAGAAGTCAACCATGATATAGATGTCTTATCAGATCGACATCGTGATCCATTTAGTAGCATTCTAATATAGAAATATTTCAACTTGAGAATGAAAATCAGACATGTGGGAGTGTAATGTGTTCATCACCCATTGCATCAACAAGCAAAGATGACAGCCTGTGGGATTTACAGACTAGTTCTGTTATCGAGTCTACGGGAAATACAGGAGTCTTCCAATGCAAGGTGGGTATGGTTGCTCGAGGTACAAATAGTAGATGTTGATTTTCTATTAAAAAAAACACAAACTTTGTTCCAGAAACTATTGGATATCCTTCAATCCAGTGTGGTAGACTATTACTAAGTTTGCATCAGGAAGATGGGTTGCTAAACAGTAGTTCAAGAAGAAAGCTTTGTAATATTATAATTAAATATTTACTTGGAGACGATCCAAAAATGGCAACAATTCCCAGTGCAATTTTATGTGACATGGCTTTCCAAATAATTTTTGAAGTTAGTATTTTTGAAACAGCATACTTTGATGAAAGATTACATTGTTTTGTTGTTATACGGAGAGAGACAGAAACAGAGTTTTATATGTATGATAAACTTTTTAGCTATGTGCCAAATACTTTGACTATCAGCCGCGATGGTAAAATATTGTATGTCACTGTGAGGTCTCCGTTATGATTATAATATTAAATTAAGTATTTTAGTTAAGTTTTAATACTTATCTGTTAAATGGCTGATAGCAGCCAACTAGCGCCACCAATAGATATAATTTTGTAATATCTAAATCAAACTAATTCTTTTAAAAGCTGAAACGGTAATACACACATAAAATACTTTTAAAATCTTTTAGTTTTAAAATGAGTTTTTGCCACATGTGGTCACTTTTGTTTTAAGTCCATTTGAAAGAAAACTAGTGGAGTGAAGGCAGAATTCAAATTCATGTATTTTATGAGTGCATTGCCGATCTATTTTATTAAACGTCTGTCTGTTTTAGAAGTTTTAAAATTAAATCCATAGTTAGTTAGCTAGTTGGCTACAATCAGCCCCTTAAAGTAATAGGTTTTCCCTACGAAGTGATTATATGTACATATTAATTTTTGAACACCATGCAAATTTTAATATAGTGTTGTATTTATGAATATGAACAATTTTTATTATGGAACTAATAGTGAAATAAAAGAAAAAAACAGCTGATTCATACATTTGGGTCGAGTAACACTCAAACTTTTGTATGGAACAGTTAATTTTTTTTCTTGATTTCACTATACTAATAGTGAAATCAAGAAAAAAAATCTGCTATCCCATAGACCCTGTATACAATGTGTAACACTAAATACGCTAAACCTCTTAGGAGCTTTTCTATGAGACCAATATCGAAAAAAAAAAACGATTCTCTTAACAAATAATGTCACGTGACGAAAAAATTAGTATGGGACATTGATCTGCGTTAATTTTTTGTTCTATGTTGGTCCCATAGAAAAAGTCATTGTATTTGAGCACCAGAATCAGCACCTAAGAGGTTTTGCGTATTTGACGTTACACGTTGTAATATGTGTAAATACTTTTTAAACATTGTACAAATTACATTACAGGAAACATAATATTTAGAATCGTGCAATTTAGGCGGTCTTATCGCTATAGGCTATCTTTTTCATAAAACCTAATGTACAGGACAATTGTATCTTAGTTTGTTCGAAAATAACGCCTAAACAAAAAGACAATTAAAAAATATATATGTTTGTATTCAGACACACCGAAACACCATATAGTCACTATTTATTTGTGAATTTCTTCAATCAGTACAGTCTTAGTTTTGTTTAAGTTTTTTATTTGTAAGTATAGATAACGTTGTTTTGCTATTACGATGAAAGACAAAACCCTGATTTTATACGAGAACAATAAATGTTACAATAATGTTGCAATAAAGATGAGTAAACTAATACATTTTAAACTTTTTATTTTTTGCATTTACTTAATTTTGTAACTTTTGTCATTATGTTCATTGGCGGGATTGAAGTGGTTTTCTGTACCTATAGTATTGAATTTGAACTATTCCTATCTATACAGGATGTTTGGTAAATACCCTATCAAGCCGAGACGTACGTACTCTATAAACTACCCTGAACAATGATTGTTCTACTACTTTTCTGAAAATCGTTTTTTTTTTCAATTTTTCATACAAAACTCGATCAGCGGTTTGGTCATTTGTATGAAAAGTCGATTATTTTTTGAAGATTTTCAGAAAAGTGGTAGAACAAACATTGTTCGGGGTGATGTATAGAGCACGTATATTTCGGCTTGATAGGGTATTTACCAAACATCCTGTATACAGTCAACTATCGAAGTGACAAATGTTACAATAAGAGTACAGTCCCCATTACAAAAACTACATTGTAATCATTGCATCCATGCACTGTTAGGTGAAATATATTAATCAGCACCATAAACAATATTACTGCAATCATAACAATGCATTTACTGTAGAGATAACTATTTAAATAGTACTTTAAACAAGAACCATAAAGTATAGATCACTAAAGTCTTGTAAGAACTAAGAAATGACTTGTATAAGCATCCCTAATATCTGTTATTTTTAACAATTTACTTAGTAGATCGTAATAATAAAATTGTTAGGTGAACATTCCGAATCGTGTAGCGGTTACAATGTGCTTCTTCATATTTACATTTAAAATTTAACGAGAATAGCCTGGTAATATTAACAAACAGTTTTGTCGTCACATATACAGCAAAACAGTATTGTACAAAAAACCATATTCTGGTTATCTGTACGAGAATGTTTTTTCAGTGTAAATAATAAAAAATAGACGCACATTCGGATACAATAATGACGTCAAAAACTGTCCTCATTTGTATGATTGACGCTGATTTTATGTCAGTTCAACCACAGAACATGGAAAAAGTTTGGAAAGGCGATGTAGACGGGGCAGGTGCGCCACAGAGGTAATGAGCAAATGCTTGTAAGTGAGCGCTGTGATTGGTTTCTTTTGATTTGCGACCGTATTATATTGGTCGAGCGACGTCAAAATTGGCTTGATTGGCGTTATTTGAACTCGTTAAGTGTAGTGGGGCACAAGCGACGAGATCGGTTCTCATACAAATGGCACATGACAGCCTTTCTAACCTTTTTCCATGTTCTATGGTGTCAACTTTATAACCTGGCCAAATTATGTCTATATGATCTCTGATATTTATGTCATGTAACTATTCGCTTGATATACGTTGTACTAAAAGTTGTACCTTTTGTCAAACAGATGCAATTTTAGTTGGGACCCTTTTTGATGCTGATTCTGGTGTATCTTGTTTTATTGTATGACATCAATGGCTAATATATACATAATGGTGTACATAGTAAGGGGTTATCCATAAATTACGTCACACGATTTTTGAGATTTTCAGACTCCCCCCCCCCCCCCCCCCCTTAATGTGTGACGTAATTTGTGGACGGCCCCTGACCTGCACGTTTTTATTGCAAAATTAACGTAATTAAGATGTATTATTGTAATGCCTAATGTGTCGTCTGTATGAGGTTATCTTGAAAAATATTTACATTGGATATTACAAATTTTAATCTGAGAAGATCATGTGAAAAGTTTAAATGTTAATGTTTTATTAAGCTGATCGTAAAAATTCACAAAAATGTTTATAAAGATTATATTCAGTATTACTAAAACATTTAGTAATTTACTTAATCTATCAGTAAAGTTATTATGTCGATCGTTAAAGATGCGCTAGGAAGGCACAAAAATGGCTTAGAACTTAAGATGACGAATCATAAAAAAAACATAATGATCTTTTGATAATTGTTAATGCATTTTTTTAACATGGTACCAATGTTAAATAATAGTTTAAAAAACTAATGTTAGTTAAAAAGCGTGGTTTTTTAAGTTTTTTAAACTATAATTTATTTTTTACTTTTTAGTTTAGTTTATAAGATTTGATTCCTTCTTTATCGACTGTAAGTCCAAAGCTATGCAGGAATCGTAATTGATACCTGAGATCGCGCGCTAGCTCTATCTCTTACAGAGGAAAACTGGGAAACTGTTATTTAATTATTGCATTGTCATCGGTCCTTGATAGGTGTGCAAAGTTTCAAATTAATCAAACTTCTAGAAATTGGTAAAAAATATACTTAAAGATTCCATTACATACATACATTGATACATAGATACAACCCAAGCTAATAATAAAAAAAAATAAAAAAAAGCCTGGTAAAAATGAAAATTAGTGCCCGATGTAACAGGTGCTGCCACCTATTTTTTTTTAACTGCGAGCCAAATGATAACGTTCTAGTTTTTAAAGAATTGATTAAGTTTAGAAGTAATAAAATTAAATCAATTGGGGGCAGCACATAGCTCTTGTAGTCCCCTTACGAGAATGTCGGGTTGCAAATGCAACGACACTGACAATTGGCATTTATCAAAGTGATTATCAAAACGATAAAAGACATCAATACATGTATATTTTGAAGTGCGTTTTAATTAGTACATAGTTAAAATCTCAAGGCGTCTTATCTTAAAATTTTCTTTGTACACCGACAGACGGTAAAACCGTTGTTTTTGTATGTATTACTTTTTGTTTCTATGTAACGTGGTGTATTTAATTTGTGTGTGTATTGTTATAAAATCCAAATGAATGAGATATCTATCTATCTGAATTTTGCCAATAAAACCCGGCCAAATTATATCGACATAGAATAGTAGAGATATTTGTGCTATGTTGTGTCTACTCGATTGATACAGGTTGCACTAAACATGCACCATTATGTCAAATGAGTGCACTATAAGTTGGGGCACTTTTTGGCGCTGTTTTCTGTGTAGTTTATATAGTTTTTTTTCATACAGGGTGTTAAAAAACTAAACGTAGACTCTGAAGCTACGCAATCTGAAAAGCAAACCAAGTCATATTACACAATGTTATAGCTAGGAAATTATTTTTATTTTTGGAAGTAAAAAAAAATATTATAATTCATAGCGCGCAATGTATAGCAGCCGGAGCGTGGGCCCGCTGCGCTGGAGATGGCTGCTAAGTTCAAAATTCATCCGCGCTGAGCCGTACATTGCGTATTGTAATTAAAAAAGCCTTATTATGAACGAAATAATACAAAAAGCACTATGTTTGTAAGAAGAAAAGATTTAAAGTAACCTTTGGCAACAGTTTTTGTAATAAAATGGAAAACAAAATTGTGACTTTGAACCTCAATATCTTCGGAAAAAGCTGTTTCCCAGGTATGGTTCTAAAGAAGAAAATTATCCTAGTGATGGCGACAGTACGTGGTTTTCGGATCTGCGTTTGATTTTTTTACACCCGTTATACATCAATAATAAGAACTTTACCTTATTTTGGTATGAGGTTGAATTCAATGTATTCAATTTGTATTTGTATTGCTGATTTTAGTACAAATTTCTGCTGAATGTGTACTTAAGACATAAGCAGTTAAAGCACTGCGTTAGTTTATTGTACACACTCTACTATTAATGTAAATAAGAATATTTTTTGTGAGGTAAACATTATTTTTAGTAATATAAATTATTTGGTGTAATTTTTTTTATTTTTTATAATCAAAAATCTTTTTAATTTGGAGGAAAACCCAGTCAGTTAAGGTGTGTGAAGACAAGTAAACACCAAATATCAATAGAAAACCTTGTCAGTTAAGGTGTGTGAAAATGAGTGAACACCATGATCATCAATATTGCATTATGCTCGTTAACATCTAAGCCAAACGACGCCCCCTACTGGACATGGGGAGGCCTATGACCACGCCTCGCCTGCTTAAAGTAGCTTCCCTCGACCTCCGTAAGCGATACCGGTCCCTCTTCTGTTCTACTATGATCAGTTTTGACGACCTCCGCGGCGGAGTGGCGGACACACCGGTTTTCAAGGTGTCGCCTGCTCCGAGGTCCCGGGTTCGATTCCCGGACGGGTCAATGTAGAAAAAATGTGTTTTTCTACATTTTCTCGGGTCTGGGTGTTTGTGGTACCTTCGTTGTTTCTGGTTTACAAAACACGAATGCTTTAAATAGTTATTCAAATTTGGGATCAGAACAATGTATGTGATGTTGTCCACATTTATTTTATTTATTTTTTATGGGTTTTGTAAGACGCGACTATAGGAGTACTGCCAGAGGACTCTGTCTCTGTGGTCGCTCCCTCATGACTGAGGATCGTGGTCAGCGATAGATTTGGATGTCCTACATCTAGTTTGTACTATTTGCCTGCACCAGCACCTGTCTATCGCATCTTTGACTACTGAGAAGAACTTCGTATAGGATGAGCCTTTTAATTGATCGCTCCATCTAGCTGGAGACCGTCCCCGGGTTTGTCTGCCCTCTGTGTATCCAACATGATCAGTTTTTCAAGGCTCTCATCTCCTTCTTCATTATGTGGCCGATAGGATAAAATGCGCTGTTGACAAACTGTGGATAGGCGGGTTCGGACACGAAGCTGTGTAAGGATTGATGCATTGGTGCGCATGGCGGTCCAGGGTATCCTCAACATACGCTTCCAGCACCACATCTCGAACGCATTAAACCTTTGCCGCTCTAAGGCTCGTAGTCCATGTTTCCACGCCGTATAGAAGTAAGGGGAATACTAGAGCGCGCTCTGGCCAGGTCTTGGTAGTGGTGGTTATACCTTTTTTTTTTCATATAAATTTAACGGTTTCGGACGAGTCCACACAGCCTAGTCTTTAATTATAATGTCATTTTAAAATACAAATTAAACAATATCATTAATACTTACATAAACATAATAGCCTAACCTAAACTAACCTAACTCATTGAAACGTATGGGTGGTTTATACATTCCAATGAAAACAGGAGTTTAACGCGAGAACGTTGATCAGAGTCAAATAGGAGTGCCTTTCCTTGTTTCTTACTTTTATTTGATTTATCCTACCCACTGACACATTATTATAACAATGCCATCACTTTATCACAATAAATGCCGCTTAGGATAATTTCACAAAATTACGAAACAAAGTCCATCTTTTTCTTTTCGTTTCCCGCGCAAAACCTCGGTTATACCTCTCCTCTTCTAAATGACATTCAAGGAGAGGAAGACATGCAGTGTCTTATGTCGACTACTGGCTAAACGACCGCAAACCAACCTTCCAAGCGAGGCGGTTATGGTAAAAAAAAAACTCCTTTTGGAGAGGCCAGCATTGAACTAAAATATAAGCTGGTTAATATAATAAATTTTTTGATATCATCGTAGTATTTTCATATGTGATACCAACAGTTACCTACCTAGCAGCCTAAACAAAATGACTTTATAATCACCTTCAAAATATTTTTTAGGCGTTAAGTATCGTTTTAAGAGCCCATTTATGAGGCAAAGTCGAGTTTTCACCCGAATTTTTTTTTACAACATCGCGCATCGTTTCATATTTTGACGGACCTAAGTTTCAAGTTCTTACGGTATGAAGGGAAAATCAACAACTTATGAATAGCATCGTAATGAATGAATGAGATGCGCATTATTGCGCATCGCGTAAAAAAATATTTTCGGCGGAAATTTTCTAGGTGCTTTATCCTGACTTTTTTGTACTGGGCTATACCAAAAGAAAAAATCCGTCATTTCATTTTTGCCTCGTTAAGTGTTGTATTAAAATTTATATTTATATATAAACATTTTTTTTCGTCGCGCAATGAAAAGTTATTAAAAACGTCATTCTGTTTGCACTTTTTCAGTGAAGCTGATAACCTTGAAAATTGGCAAGCAGTACATGATGCGAGGAGGGTATACCTATTACCGTCATATTCCGACGAAGGCTGGTTTTAGGTGGAGTTGCACCCACTCCTCTCATTGTTACGCTAAGATTGTCGCCACTAAGGACCTGCGTATAATATCCGCTGATGGAGAGCATTATCACCCTTGTCCGAAGTATGTCGTCCTAAAAGATGGCACTTACGTAAAAGTGTAAAGTACTTGAGTTTAATAGTGTTTAATTTGATGAGACTGTTTTAAGCAACTTAAGTAATCGATGGAGTAAATTGAAAATGCAATTCCTTAAAATGTTTTTTTTTTATACTGTCTTTGGTGGTTGAACTCACAACCTTTCGCTTACCGGGCGACTGCTTTAAACAAAATATTCATGTAGCTGTTTCATCTGAACCAATTGTAAAAATGTTTCTCTTGAATATTGGTGCAACGCAACTGGCTTTCGATTTAAAAAGCCTTGCATACAGACGTCGTCACACTATGTCTTGGTAGAGCAATAGGTTAGAGCTGTCGCACGTTCAAGTCCCATCGAAGACAATCGAAAACATTTGGAATTGTATTTTCAAGTGTTTATTGTAGACCATAAATTACTTTTATTTTTAACAAATTATTAACATATCTAAAATACCTAATAAAAATATTGGACCTTATATGTTTATTAATTTACCCCGCGGCATCTCCGAGCACTTGGCAATCACTAATTTTGAACACTGCATGCCGCGGCTGTTGTGCCCCCGAGAAAATTGTCCGGCTCGCAATTTCTAAAGCCGCGTCCACCCGCCGGGTTCGTGCCGGCGATCCGGCGGCTTCGGTGTGTAGACAGTTAAACGGTATTCTACTGTACCCTATCAATAATTAACTCTTCATGACAGCTGTCATCGGTATCAAGCTATAATGAGAGTAGTATAATAATTGTCGTACGTTGAGAGTACTAGTCGGCAAAATCGACATAATATTTTTGAACTTCTTCAATAGAATAAAAAGTTTCTTTGTTACATTACTTATGTATTAAATGTTGTATATTGTTACTTGTACAGTGAAGCTGATAACGCTAAACAGTGGAAAGAAGTATATTATGCTGGATGGATATACGTATTACCGCCATTTGGCAAGGAAGGACGGGTACAGGTGGAGTTGCACCAACTCTTCTCGCTGTCGCGCGAAGATCATTGTCGCTAATGATGGTCATTTAGTTTCAGCAGACGGAGAACATATCCATACGCGTTCTACTTATTACATTTTGCCGAATGGTACCTATGTGAAAGGATAAAATAAAGTTAAGCAACAAAGAAAGAACAATTTATTTGTCGAGACCCAGAGGGTTTGACTAGACCGTTAAAAATATGTAGGTTCAGACAACAGCACGTCAACCTACCACAAAACGTCAAATTTTCTCAATTGATATTGATCTGTATAATAAATATAATATAAATATAAATATTTCAGACATGCCACACTGGGCCACACAGAGCCATCTAGTCCCAAATTAAGCTACTATTAAGTACCCTGTCGTATGGGGTACTAGACAACCGATAAACTTACTTATATACTTTTTTTTTTGTAAATACATACTTACCTATAATACATAGAAAACACCCAGACCAGTACAAACAGACATGTTCATGCACACAAATATTTGTACTGTGCGGGTATCGAACCCGCGACCCATGGCTCAGAAGCAGTGTTTACTACCGCTGATCCAAATGGTCGTCTAATCTGTACTCGTTGACTTGAAGTTGATCAATTCTATGACCTTTAACTTTATGGGTAGGTTGACATGCCGTTGTCTATACATTAAAAAAGAGGTAACAAAACAAATAAAAAACACGGTAAAAAGTACAGACAAATACAGGAGCACAAATAAGTAGGAAAGTTACGGATGTAACTTGGCCTGACGGCCTTGCCGTGCATTAGATAATAATAGTCCGTTATTTAGGTAACTATGGTTAACTTTAACATAATAGTTTATTATTTTAGAGCGTAGTAGTAATACACAGAAATATAGCCAATGACCTGAACTAGAACCTCTTTGAAGATTGTAATTTCAAGTCACCCTGTAAACCTACAGAGTGACTTGAAATATCATAAAACTTGTGTTCATGAATTGTTATCGTGTCTGAATTTTGGCACTAAAATGAACGCGGGGGTATGTGAATCAACAAATGTTATTTTGTTTTTATAATACAAACATACCTTCGTCCCTAGTTAAGCTGACATGTAGGTATACAGGTAGACTTGAAATATCTTTAAAACTTGAGTTCATGAGTTGTTATCGTGTCTTAATTTTGGCACTAAAATGAACGCGGGAGTATGTGAATCAACAAATGTTATTTTTGTTTTCACAATACACTATTACCTTTGTCCCCAGTTAAGCTGATATCCTTAAGCTCAGGCAAGCAATGTATTATGATGGATGGGTATACATATTACCGTCATGCATCAGTGAAAGCCGGATTCAGATGGAGTTGCACTAACTCGGGTCGATGCCACGCAAGAATCGTCGTTGCGAACAATGGAATGATAATTTCCAAACAAGGGGAACATTTACACGCACGCCCTAAATATCATGTGCTAGCAAATGGGACTTACATTAAACTGGGAAATTGACTTTTTTCTTCCTAAATTACCCTTTTTTTTTTCAGTGTTTAGCGTTCGCGTAAAAGCAAAAATCCAATACAATGGATAGATATTTGAATAACCTTATCCATTTAGTGCTACAGTTAAGTTATAATCTTGTTTTTTACAATGTATGCAGATTGCAGATAATAATACAAAAAAGTTTTGAATTAATAAATAAAGAAGTAAATTGATCTTGTGTTTTGAATGATAACAAAAATTTTAGACCTTAAAACTTTGACCTTGACTTTGACTATGATAAATCCTATGACACTTGGTTTTGTGTTATTGAAGGCGCCATAACTGTTTTATTATGTACTAGCGAACCGTCCCGGTTTCGCACGGGTGGGCCCGTTAAGTTTTAGTAAGGGTCCCTAATCTTTTCTAGCAATAAATATAGCCTATGTCACTCAGGGTAAATGTAGCTTTCCAATGGTGAAAGTATTATGGAAATCGGCGCAGTTGTTTTTGAGTTTATTCATTACAAACATACACACACACAAAAATACAAATCTTTCCTCTATGTAATATTATTAAAAATATATTATAAGTAAGTGTAGAAGTGTAGAAAATTGGTTACTATCTTAATGAGATTTTAAAGTTACTTGTTTTGCTAAATTCATCTAAACTTAGAGTAGTAGATATTGGTGGAGTACCGCCATAAGACGTTCGCCATGCCGCCTCTGAAGTGTGGCAATTTTGACAAAATCCTTTCAGAGCGGCCTATGTTCAAGAGTGTAAGAAGTAAGGAAGAAAGAATCTGATGGGTTATTAGAGATCATACTTCTAGTGATGAATGACTCATCATTTTTATAACCCTTCAAATGAGGTAAAATAAAGCGCATTGAATCTGCAAAACAATTGAAATTGTTTCATGGTATACTTCACTTACAAGTACGATACGAATTTAAAAGTAATATTGAACCGATATAAATTGGCTATGTTTATGTCACTCACGCGCACGTATTGTAGACTTCCGTAATTGCACCTAATGAACCGGCAAGACACTGAATTAAAAGTACTATTGAACCGATATAAAATGGCCAGTTTCATGTGATGTGGCTCACGCATTAGAATTCTGTATTTGCGCGTGCATTCTATCCAATGCAGACTGATTCGATTTCGATGTCCCATAACTTCAAAACCAAAGCTGTCACTTTTGGATATTTATTTTTCTTATTATCTATTGCATATTAGTGAATAGTCTTCTTTATGCTTAAATTTAGCTCTCAGGTATATTACTTAACACTTACCGGATTTCATCATCATCATCAGTCTATCACAGTCCACTGCTGGACATAGGCCTCTCCAATGGGGGCTATCGCTAGTGAATTTGCCACTAGAGGCGCTAGTGTCGCGTGAGGTCCAATATCATTCACTTTTCACTGGTTTTAGCGGAATTTGTTGCATAAATTACAATTTCTTTAATTTACCTGCTGGAAAGTTATCTCCTTCATAAAATATCGCAAATATAGATTATTTAGCGATTAATGTGAACGCTTTTTAAAGCGGAATAAGAAAAAGCGCAAAAATAGGCGGCCTCAAGGGCAACTATTTCAGAAGTTAGTTTGTTGATATCAAGATAGATATTTATAAACAATATAACCTTAATTAGATTCAAGATATAACACTTTGTTTCGGCGGAAATCGCCTTTGACAGCTATACAGGTATATCTCCGGACCTCAGTCTACAGTGGCGCCAACTGGTGAGCAAAGAAACGGTAGTCCCCATTGCACGCCACTTAGGTCGATCCTCAGCTTCTCGCATTCAGCTCCTGCCAGCCACCTTGCACAAATCATCACTCCACCTGGCCTGAGGGACACCTTACCTACTTAACGGCATTTACTGCAACCGAATTAATTATTTAAATGCAAATAGATTTTACTTTCCAGGCATTTAGGTCCGATTGCACGAATGGTGGTCGCTGGCAGACTCAACAATTAATTCCAGTTAAGGAAATCCCTTGTTTCAGGTGAAAACAAGAATCTACAACAAGAAATTTAAATACGAGTATCTCAGGTGTGTTGTTTTTTAAGTTACGTGCTACTTAAATTATTTAAAAAAAACTTCCCTTAAAAAACTTTGCGTTGAAACTTGGGCTTGAATTTTATTTATGGCGTATTTTAATACAAGTGTAGAATTTACCGAATGAAATATTGAATGTTATTTAATTCAGCTGTAGATAACTCGTAAAATTAAGCAAAGTTGTTTGTTTCACAGTAAAACTGATTAAATTACAATCTGGCAAACAATTCATGATGATGGATGGGTACACCTTCTACCGGCATAGGGCGTTGAAGTCTGGGTACCGATGGAGCTGCAGCAACTCCTCGCGGTGTCCAGCCAAGATCTTCATAACTGATGGCGGTCAGCTCTCTTCCGCGGAAGGCCGGCACATTCACGGACGTCCAGTGTATAGGATTTTAAAAGATGGCACATACTTGAAAGTCAAGAATTATTCTAGTAAATAGCATGAAATTTATAACTCATGTTTTTTATTGGCTGTTGGCTTTATGTAAAAACCTGAAGCAGTTTCTGCCTAAGCTTGCAGGCACTTATTTAAGTGCCTCAAGTATTGGCGAGCACTGAAGGATCCCAGCCTTAGACCGTCCCACTAGAGGTCTTTCGAATAGTGTTGTAAGCCTTCTGTGGTCTACCAAATCATTAAGAGGAAACACTAGGGCCGTTTTTCCATACAAACGTAGTCCCCTGTTTCCTCCTTGGATAATGCCAGTAGATCAATAATTTTTATTACAAAAATCTATAGCCACTATTATGTTATGGCATGTTTCTATGTTTTCCTTTTTTTCATAAGTTAATTAATAAAAGAGATATGCGCCTTCAAAAATCTTAAAAATTCGCCAAATTTTCCGCTGTGTTACAACACCTAAAACACAAATTTGGTTAAATTTTATTAAAAAAAAGCAAAATATACGAACACGGCCAAAGCCTTTCTTTAATTTTTAATCGATAAAGTATAATATTTATTATATTAGTAGTAAGGGACTACGATACGTTGATTCTGTGTGATTTTAGTAGGTATCTTCGGTCCAAGATGCAGCTGTCTCTATCACGCTCAGCGGGGAGGCGTTCGGGCACTGCGCGACAGTAATAGATTTTACAAAAACCTATTATTTCAATTCTCTCGCCCTTAGTGTTTCCTCATGTAGGCAACGGAAAGCTAAGCAGTTATTTATTAGTAGATTACTTATGTGGAGTAATTTTAGAAATATTACAATGTTACGTGAACAATGATAAATGTCACACTTTTTACAAGGTTCATATAAGTTATTTACAATAGCGAAGGAAAAAAGTAATGATTAGTAATCAGATCCTAGCCCATCTTCATTAACAGCCCCGACTGCAACTATAAACCGCGACAACCATCGAGTCTTGGCCGTTTGCATCGAATGTCTTTATACAATACTCACTTTACCGGCAACCTTCCACCTTCCAGTTTTTATTCGCTACAACGACCCACTTTGGGGACACTATGGGAGTGTATAATTTTTGTGCAATCACATGATATTACCACTGACGAGCTCTTAATAATCTTTCATAAGTTCATTAAACTTTGCTGGTCAGAAACAAGAGATGTAACATGAAATTATGTTTACAGTGGAAATGATTCGCATGGCGACAACCAACAAGGTATGGATCTTGTACGATGGCTTCACATTTTTCTACCGCTACAAGGTAAGGATCGGCCACAAGTGGGTGTGCACCAACTTCCCACGTTGCAAGGCTTTCTTGTGTGTCGATGACTTCAACTTTATTATCAGGAAGTATTTGTGCCACTCACACGCAAGGAAACACATTCATAAACGCGCTGATGGAACATATGTCCGTTGAACATAGAAGAAAAAAGGAAAAAGGATGGTAGCAAACCAAGAATGGATTTTTAAGTACAGGTATTTTCTAAATGGCTTTATTTATTATTATGCTTAATTGCCCATCTGCTGACAATTATATGTGTTGCCAAATAAAGGTTATTTGTTTACATATTACCCTATTTAATTTTTGGTTTTCTAGTTATATCGATCGCAGCTCTTTCATAAGACCTGTAAATACTTTACAAACTACACCAATGATACGATAATATGCATTTTAAGAAAAATATATACTGATTATCTAAAATAGTAACTTGCCAACAATGACATCTTTATTTTTGGTTCCACTACAAACTCAAAGCATATACAACGGAAAACCGTTTCTAATAAACAACAACTTCACTAGTAACATAAGGCAAGTTATTAATATTTCGAAAAAAAAAAAAACCTCAATCCTCATTTTGTTTCCGTACCTAAGTGTATAAGCAAGCATGTGTTTCATGAGTATACTTCTTGAAGATTAGTGTTATGTTGAAACTGAAATAACCTCTGTTTCAGTGAAAATTATAGCTTTGGTGAACGGCAAAACCTGCGCACTGCACCAAGGCTACACATTCTATAAACACTATGAAAAGAAAGATGGTCATCGTTGGACTTGCACTATGTATCCACGGTGCAAAGCATATTTGTTTCTAGACAAGTCTGCGAAGCAGGTACTCGACGCTTCGGTCGAACATACCCACACACCTAGACGGCTACATGCTACAGCCAATGGTTTTATTAGGGCTTAATAAAGCTAAGATCTACTATTAATCCAGTATTGTAAAACTTCTTACTACAATTTTAAGAATATCAATTCAAAGCCAAAAGTTGATGCAAGGTTTCTATGAAACTTTTGCTAAGTTGCTCTCAATCAAGACCTGTGAGGTTGATCTTATTTCTATTAAAATCTATAGACTCATTACATATTCAAACAAATGTCAATGATCTTAACCTTTTTTAGACAATTTATAACAATTAAACCACTTACTCAAATGTAATCTGGCTCTAAATAATATGCAATTGTCTTACCATTCCTGTTTAGTTATTAAAAGTTTATCTATTTACTTAAACATTCTGTTTATTTTGAAATAGCCGGAGTCAAGAAGACAGATAAAGTTTGATATTATAATATTTTTAGTTATGACTTAAATTATAGTTATTATCCTGTGTTTTATACTACAGGTAAAAAAGCTTTAATCTTATGATAATAGACAATTAGCAGTTTGACTGAGATGTATAATAGGTTACATACAAATTTGGTTTAGACTTGGGAAAACACAAGTAAAGTTATCTTAACCGCTACTCATATCTTATATGGGATATATTAATTGATCTCAATCGTTAATTTATTGGGAAGTAGGTCTTTTCTGATAAAATTGATAAAATGGTTACATAGTTAGTCATTAAGCAAGAGTGGGAGCGAGAAGTATACCAGCAGAATCTCTCCATACCCTGTTGAAAGACTAGCTTAATAGTTGTATGCTAGATCAAGTACCTAAACCTGCATTTGCAGATCCATACCAGATTTAATTAGAAAGAGAGAGAAACACGAGTAGTGAAGGTGAGTGTCGATTATTCATAAAGGAGCTCCTTAAACCTACACCCAAGTCACAAGTCTTGGGAGCTACTCGGAGTTTCTCTTTCTGTCACACTACAGACCGGGCATTCACATGGTGAATCCATGGAATGTTAAGAAGTTGCCTCTTCCTTATAATATCTATATAATTCATGAATTACATCGCATTTAATATAACAGATTAGATACAGGCCTGTCTAACCCCCGTATTTATAAATAAGTAATTACTTATTGCGAAAGTCATAACTTAAAGTGTTCACACCTAGTGCTTAAGTGAAAGAAATTGGTCACCATTAATAGTCATATTATTTGGCTGAAAATGCTAACTTTTGGTAGTTTTAACTTCTAGTAATTTCTTGATTAAGGCATACAAATTGTCTCTCAAGTAATTACTTGTAGTCAAGTAATTACTTTTACTTGTTTATAAATACGGGGGTTAGACTTACCAAAATACAAGTAAAGTTATCTTATCCGCTATTCAGATTTTATGTGAAATATAGTAATTTGATTTCAATTGTTAATTAATTGTAAATTATTCAATATTTCCAAGAATTTTATTTCAGATTGAATACCTTCTTGTCTTAGCATAACCAGAATACAAGTAAAGCACACATAGCTTGATTGCTAATCATATTTTGTATGAATTATATAGTTAAATTCAATGATTCCAATTTGTAGCAGATGTAAACCTATTCCAAATAATTTATTTTATATTTCTTATGAGAAGTATGTAATTTGTAGATTGATAGTCTAATAACAGGTTACATACTCATGTATGACTGTCTCAAATTTACCAGAATATGAGTTTGTCAACGGAGCCCAAACGGCAATTAATTTTTATATTGAAATTAAGTGTTTCTTGATTTAATTTATTTTTCAATGAATTTATTAGGCCATAAGATAGAGAACCAAGCTCATAGAATCCTAGAAGTATATAGTTTCCCTCCCTCTGAAAGTTATTTCATTAATTTAAAATTTGTCAAATTACTAATTAAAGGTTAATTGAGCTATTTTTAGACATCTATCATTAGGTTATTAGATCTTATTATAGTCGTACCATTTCATTAAAAGACTGTGACTGAAATTTAGTGTGATTTTATTTATTAATTATGTTAACATTTTATAAAATACTTATTCAAATTCATGCCGGATAATTTTGAATAGACTACCAAAGTATATATTATTGTTAATTTTATTATTTAATTAAATTCCTCCTAATCCGAGCTGATGTGATAATGCCGAGGGCTTTTAAGGTCGTACCACTGATTTCATTATGGATCTTTAAAGGAGTGTTCGGTATTTTCGGATTAGTTTGAATTACTGTAGGATCTAAGTTTGAAATAGTACTTCCTTAGATTCCTTCCGATGGGTTCGTTTTAAATTTTATTATTTAATTAAATTCCTCCTAATCCGAGCTGATGTGATAATGCCGAGGGCTTTTAAGGTCGTACCACTGATTTCATTATGGACCTTTAAAGGAGTGTTCGGTATTTTCAGATTAGTTTGAATCACTGCAGGATCTAAGTTTAAATAGTACTTCTTTAAATTACTTCCAACGGGTTCCTTCTAAATTTTATTATTGAATTAAATTCCTCCTGATTCGAGCTAATGTGGTAATGCCGAGGGCTTTTAAGGTCGTACCACTGATTTCATTAAGGACCTTTAAAGGAGTGTTCGGTATTTTCGGATTGGTTTGAATTACTGTAGGATCTAATTTTAAAATAGTTATATTTACCTATGTAAATTCTTTCTGATTGGTTCAGTTTGGATTTGTTCAAGTTTGTTAAAATCCTCTAAATCTGGACTGATGTGATAATGCCGAGGGCTTTTAAGGTCGTACCACTACTTTCATTATGGACCTTTAAAGGAGTTTTCGGTATTTTCGGATTAGTTCAAATTACTGTAGGATCCTGAATTTTCCCGTTTAGTTAAATCCTCCTAATCCGAGCTGATGTGATAATGCCGAGGGCTTTTAAGGTCGTATCACTGATTTCATTATGGAACTTTAAAGGAGTGTTCGGTATTTTCGGATTTGTTTGTATTACTGTAAGATCTTGAGTTTGTTTCAATTAATTAAATCCTCTTGATCCGAGCTGATGTGATAATACCGAGGGCTTTCAAGGTCGACCACTGATTTCATTGTGGACCTTTAAAGGAGTGTTCGGTATTTTTGGTTTAGTTTGAATCAATACAGGGTTTGAATTTGAAACAATGTTCAATTAATTCTTTCCGGTTCGTTCAGACTGAATTTATTTAAATTAATTGTAACCCATCTAATTCGGCTGATTTAAAGGAGTGATCGGTATTTTCGGATTAGTTTTGTTTTACTGTCGGAGTAAGATCTAAAACATTTTCAAAAGGGCCCAACGCAAGCATTTTAGCTTAATCTAGTAGCTTTCTACTTTGGTGGATTATTCATTATGTTGTAAAATTAAATAACATCAAATAATTATATTAGGTAAATGTCTATAGGCTCAGTCGATGCCGGGTTGCATAACAATTCAGATTGAACTTTTGAAGGATATCTAATTGAACATCTACGTACCTCTAAAAGAATCAGGTTTACTACTCTCAACGCAACGTACGGTCCTACTACTATTATATCTAGACGATCACACTGCCAAATTATTTAATTGTTTATTCAATGGGGTTCTATTCTGAAGCTTAAAATACGTAGAAAGTAGGGTTCGTTACAGTAGGTTGACGTATTGTTGTCTGTACATCCAAATTTTTAGATTTATAGTTTTTTTATATTTTTATAATCAAATTAACTAACGCGGCAGCCGGCAACATTATCGTCATGTTTCTCAAAAAACGTTGTTAAAATGAACCATTAGTTTCTTGCCATCGCAGCGACAAGACAAACAGGTCACTCGCCCCAGACATTGTATCTTGTTGGGTTGGGTCAAATCAGTCAAGCAAGAATCAGTAAATATGAATTCTGTACTTCGTGTGTTCTCTTTTTAAAAACTAGTAATAGAAACATTTTTTAGTGCAATCTTTTTTGTGATATTCAAGATGTTGTTTATTTTAGTACAATTTATAACACTGGCCACCGGGAAAACTTGCGCCCTCTACCAAGGCTACACGTTCTACAAGCATTACCATAAGAAGGAAGGCGTAACTCGGTGGACTTGCACTGCCTACTCGAAATGCAAATCATACATATTGCTGGATAAGTCGTTTCAACTGTTGAGTGCGTCGATCGCTCATACACACAAAAGGAAAGTGCTGCTGCCAACAACCATGGGCTTCATTAAGGCTACTGGGCCACGAAACATAAACAATTTAGAACCATCGATTTAACCATAGTAGAGAATTCTACCGTGGTTTACAGACATGTTAAGAATGGCGATTTCGAAAATGATTTGTTTTTAATGATTATCAAAGCAAAAGCTTTTGAAAATTATCGAATTCTAAAAGATTTTAAAGAAGTTGATTTTTTTTTTTGAGTTGGTGTGTTAATACTAAGTCATATTATGGAAAACGAAAATCTGACATGTTATAATCGATCTCTTTTTTTAGTAATGATAAATTTATGCTGTTATTTGTAAAAAGTGAAGGAAGAGACCACATACACTTATGCATTTTATAATTGTTAAATGAAAATCTGTAAATTCTTCACGTGTTTGTTTCTGAAATTAACTGACCGGGTCAGTTTAGTTTTCAAGAATGTCTTAAGTTCACTAGGTTTGTGTCAGTGTATCTGATCGCTACAGTTCCAAGCTTTTGAAAATTATCGAATTCTAAAAGATTTTAAAGAAGTTGATATTTTTTTTTGAGTTGGTGTGTGAATACTAAGTCATATTATGGAAAACGAAAATCTGACATGTTATATTCGATCTCTTTTTTTAGTAATGATAAATTTATGCTGTTATTTGTAAAAAGCGAAGGAAGAGACCACATACACTTATGCATTTTATAATTGTTAAATGAAAATCTGTAAATTCTTCACGTGTTTGTTTCTGAAATTAACTGACCGGGTCAGTTTAGTTTTCAAGAATGTCCTAAGTTCACTAGGTTTGTGTCAGTGTATCTGATCGCTACAGTCTTTGGAATAAGTAGATTGTGTATCTCAGTAGTGATCATCATGTTACATGATATTTTATCCTTTGTAAATTGATGATCTTATACGATAGGAAACAATGAGACAACATACACTTATGCATTTTAAAATTGTCACATGAAAATCTGTAAATTCTTCACGTGTTTGTTTCTGAAATTAACTGACCGGGTCAGTTTAGTTTTCAAGAATGTCCTAAGTTCACTAGGTTTGTGTCAGTGTATCTGATCGCTACAGTCTTTGGAATAAGTAGATTGTGTATCTCAGTAGTGATCATCATGTTACTTGATATTTTATCCTTTGTAAATTGATGATCTTATACGATAGGAAACAATGAGACCACATACACTTATGCATTTTAAAATTGTCAAATGAAAATCTGTAAATTCGTCACGTGTTTGTTTCTGAAATTAACTGATGATCTTATACGATAGGAAACAATGTAACTGAATTAAATATGAACAAAAACTATTAGCAAAACAATTGTATTCATATTAACATTAATTTTTGTAAATTTTCGTCTTGATCTTGAACTTCTTAGCCATGAAGGCAATTATACTATACAGACTCAAAGTTGGTCTCATCAATGTAAATAATATGTGCGTGTAGTGGTTATTTTTTCCGGTGTGATACGTCTCATCTCTATTGCTGTCGTAAACTATAACTATTTTACTTGGCTTTCAAAAGCGAAATATGGAAACTTATTTTAGTGGTATTATAATATAATTCTGTTACTGAATCATTACAATACTTTTTATGGAAAAACACTATTCTTTCAGATGTGTTGTATAGCAATAGTCTGGCTTGTTCAGTGATAGCAATAAAGTTACCGCATTCGCTTGACTTACTATTTATTGATTAAAAGAAATTTAAAATGTTGGATTTTCAGGCTTTACATAAGACATAATACCTAATTTTAAAGGTATTGTGTTTATTAGTTATTAGTAAATATCAAATAAATCAAATGCAAATGCCCCTGCCTTATTTTATCGACTTAAGCTAATTTTGATAATAAGACTACACAAATTTCCAGGCAAAATAATATCAAGGTCCACAGGGAAGAAACCTATGTTGTACAAGAACTATACTTTCTTCAGTCACTACGTCACTAAGAATCATCGCCGGTGGAGTTGCACCAACTTTCCTAAGTGCAAAGCTCATCTAATCATCTCAGCCGACATGCATTTACAGAAACACGAACATAACCACAGCCATCCAAAATTTATGGTGAAAAATGGAATGTATTACAAGTTGTAACATACTTAGAACTTTTTCAGAAGATATATTACTTGTATTAATATAGAAACTGTCGAGTGAATGAAAATTGTTGAGAAACATAGCACTTTTCTCAACAGTATCAGAGTAACGAGATTTTGGATCAGTTGTAGTTTGTATACCAGATTGTAGTATTTAAAGTAAAGTAAATAAAGTGCTGATAGTGCTTACATAAATGCTTTATGTAGTACCAGCACTCCGTTGCGAATTTGTCCGCGTTTCGGCTATATTGCAATATGTAGTCTCTTTAACAAAAACATCTGACTTTTCCATTTAAACTAGCATCTTTTTTTTTATACTTCTTTTGAAATAAGAGTTACTTAATTCTGAGCCGTGTTTCTTTTTTTTATTAGTTTCATATATTTCGGCACTGTGTGCGCGCCATGAAAATTGAGAATTGATTACGGCAGAACTGCTTGTTTAACAGTGCCAAAAATTTTTTGAGTCTTCATACAAACTTTCATCTCCGATCAAAGATTACTTACTTCGTAAACAGTCCTCAGAGGCGATCTCGTATCTATGAGTTGTGTATAATCTGAACCAGGCTTACGTTTAATCATGGCTTAAAAATTTTATTCAGGTAAACCTAATCAACCTCAACAAGAAATTAGTGTGACTTATAGTTATTTTTGCAAGGATTCTGCTAAATAAATATGTAGTATTGTCACAAGAATATCGACTATATTATAGAATTCTTAGAATTTTATATTCTGTGTACATTCGAATTCTGATCTTGATTCTGATGAGACATCTGGTGTTCCTAGTTTATAACTTAATGATGTACTTAAAATAAAGATAACTCAAAATAACCACACTATTATTATTAGAATTTTATATATACAGATTACGAACTCTGTTCCACATTTTTCCTTCAAAAGAGATGGTTTTTGTGGCACTCACCCAAAGGTTATCTGGAAGAGATATTACCTCTTTTAGTGATAAAACTATTTAAAATTGTCTATCATTCTGTAAACTTTAACTTTAATTACGTTGTTTTCTGTGCAAATTAACATTAATGTGCATATTAACATTAATTTTTGTAAATTTTCTTCTTGATCTTGAACTTCTTAGCCATGAAGGCAATTATACTATACAGACTTAAAGTTGGTCTCATCAATGTAAATAATATGTACTTACGTACAGTTGTTATTTTTTCCGGTGTGATACGTCTCATCTCTATTGCTGTCGTAAACTTTAACTATTTTACTTGGCTTTCAAAAGCGAAATATGGAAACTTATTTTAGTGGTAGTATAATATAATTCTGTTAATGAATGATTGCAATACTTTTTATGGAAAAACACTATTCTTTCGGATGTGTTGTATAGCAATAGTCTGGCTTGTTCAGTGATAGCAATAAAATTAACCGCATTCGCTTGACTTACTATTTATTGATTAAAAGAAATTAAAAATGTTGGATTTTCAGGCTTTACATAAGACTTAATACCTAATTTTAAAGGTATTGTGTTTATTAGTTATTAGTAAATATCAAATAAATCAAAAGCAAATGCCCCTGCCATATTTTATCGACTTCAGCTAACTTTGATAATAAGACTAAACAAATTTCCAGGCAGAATAATAACAATGTCCACAGGGAAGAAACCTATGTTGTACAAGAACTATACTTTCTTCAGTCACTACGTCACTAAGAATCATCGCCGGTGGAGTTGCACCAACTTTCCTAAGTGCAAAGCTCATCTAATCATCTCAGCCGACATGCATTTACAGAAACACGAACATAACCACAGCCATCCAAAATTTATGGTGAAAAATGGAATGTATTACAAGTTGTAACATACTTAGAACTTTTTCAGAAGATATATTACTTGTATTAATATAGAAACTGTCGAGTGAATGAAAATTGTTGAGAAACATAGCACTTTTCTCAACAGTATCAGAGTTACGACATTTTGGATCAGTTGTAGTTTGTATACCAGATTGTAGTATTTAAAGTGCTGGTAGTACTTACATAAATGCTTTATGTAGTACCAGCACTCCGTTGCGAATTTGTCCGCGTTTCGGCTATATTGCAATATGTAGTCTGTTTACGAAACATCTGGCTTTTCCATTTAAACTAGCATCTTTTCTTTACTTCTTTTGAAATAAGAGTTACTTAATTCTGAGCCGTGTTTCTTTTTTTTATGAGTTTCATATATTTCGGCACTGTGTGCGCCATGAAAATTGAGAATTGATTACGGCAGAACTGCTTGTTTATAACAGTGCCAAAAAATTTTTGATTCTTCATACAAACTTTCATCTCCGACCAAAGATTACTTACCTCGTAAACAGTCCTCAGAGGCGATCTCGTATCTATGAGTTGTGTATAATGTGAACCAGGCTTACGTTTAATCATGGCTTTAAAATGTTATTCAGATAAACCTAATAAACCTCAACAAGAAATTAGTGTGACTTATAGTTATTTTTGCAAGGATTCTGCTAAATAAATATGTAGTATTGTCACAAGAATATCGACTATATTATAGAATTCTTGGAATTTTATATTCTGTGTACATTGGAATTCTGATCTTGATTCTGATGAGACATCTGGTGTTCCTAGCTTATAACTTAATTATGTACTTAAAATAAAGATAACTCAAAATAACCACACTATTATTATTAGAATTTTATATATACAGATTACGAACTCTGTTCCACATTTTCCCTTCAAAAGAGATGGTTTTTGTGGCACTATCCCAAAGGTTATCTGGAAGAGATATTACCTCTTTTAGTGATAAAACTATTTAAAATTGTCTATCATACTGTAAACTTTAACTTTAATAACGTTGTTTGCTGTGCAAATGAACATTAATGTGCATATTAACATTAATTTTTGCAAATTTTCGTCTTGATCTTGAACTTCTTAGCCATGAAGGCAATTATACTATACAGACTTAAAGTTGGTCTCATCAATGTAAATAATTCGTACATGCAGTGGTTATTTTTTCCGGTGTGATACGTCTCATCTCTATTGCTGTCGTAAACTATAACTATTTTACTTGGCTTTCAAAAGAAACTTGGAAAGAAATATGGAAACTTTTTTTGTGGTAGTACAATATAATTCTGTTACTGAATCATTACAATACTTTTTATTGAAAAACACTATTCTTTCAGATGTGTTGTATAGCAATAGTCTGGCTTGTTCAGTGATAGCAATAAAGTTACCGCATTCGCTTGACTTAACATTTATTGATTCAAAAAATTTAAATTGTTGGATTTTCAGCCTTTACATAAGACATAAGACCTAATTTTAAAGGTATTGTGTTTATTAGTTATTAGTAAATATCAAATAAATCAAAAGCAAATGCCCCTGCCATATTTTATCGACTTCAGCTAACTTTGATAATAAGACTAAACAAATTTCCAGGCAGAATAATAACAATGTCCACAGGGAAGAAACCTATGTTGTACAAGAACTATACTTTCTTCAGTCACTACGTCACTAAGAATCATCGCCGGTGGAGTTGCACCAACTTTCCTAAGTGCAAAGCTCATCTAATCATCTCAGCCGACATGCATTTCCAGAAACACGAACATAACCACAGCCATCCAAGATTTTTGGTGAAAAATGGAATGTATTACAAGTTGTAACATACTTAGAACTTTTTCAGAAGATATTATATTACTTGCGTTAATGTAGAAACTGTCGAGTGAATGAAAATTGTTGAGAAACATAGCACTTTTCTCAACAGTATCAGAGTTACGACATTTTGGATCAGTTGTAGTTTGTATACCAGATTGTAGTATTTAAAGTGCTGGTAGTACTTACATAAATGCTTGATGTGGTACCAGCACTCCGTTGCGAATTTGTCCGCGTTTCGGCTATATTGCAATATGTTGTCTCTTTACAAAATATCTGGCTTTTCCATTTATACTAGCATCTTTTTTTTACTTCTTTTAAAATAAGAGTTACTTAATTCTGAGCCGTGTTTCTTTTTTTTATGAGTTTCATATATTTCGGCACTGTGTGCGCCATGAAAATTGAAAATTGATTACGGTAGAACTGCTTGTAACAGTGCCGAAAATTTGTTGATTCTTCATACAAACTTTCATCTCCGACCAAAGATTACTTACTTCGTAAACAGACTTCAGAGGCGATCTCTTATCTATGAGTTGTCTACAATCGAAACCAGGGTTACGTTTAATCATGACATAAAAATGTTAACCTAATTAACCTCAACCTGCAAGGATTCTGCTAAATAAATGTTTGTATATAACAGTACAGTTGTATATAACAGTTTAAACCAGTATATTGTCACAAGAATAAGGTCGTACTGAAGAATTCTTAGAATTATATATTTTGTGTACCTACGTTGGAATTCTGATCTTGATTCTGATAAGACATCTGGTGTTCCTAGCTTATAAATATAACTAAATGATGCACCTAAAATAAAGATACTTCAAAATAACCACACTATAATTATTATTATTTTTACATACAAAAGAGATGGTTTTTGTGGCACTCACCCAAAGGTTATCTGGAAGGGATCTCTTTTAGTGATAAAACCATTTATAATTATCTATCATTCTATAAACTTTAATTACGTTGTTTGCTGTGCAATGAAGTGTATTCCATGTGTCTTTCTTTAAGTGATATGTACCTATCTCAGATAAAATCATTTAATGTTGCTTTCCAGTTGAACTTATAACAACAGTTGACGGATCACAGCTTCTAAAATATAGAGACTATGTCTATACCTCAGGTCGTTTGAATAGAAGATGGCGTTGCATCAAAACCAGCACATGTTTTGTCAGCATTCTTGTTGAAGAAAATGGAACCATCGAGAAAGAACCTAAACCCCACAATCATCCACCGGCCGTGTACGTTAGAACTGATAGTGGAGCTTACAAGAAAATTTTTCGAAGAACCCCTTACATAGATAAAGAATGTGTTTTGTTAAAAACTAAATAATTTTTAACAACATTCTTGTTGTTGTTGTCTACTTCATTGTTGATGTAGTTCTTGTTATTGCTATGGAAGCCCTGCTATGCATTACGAATTAGGACGTAATCAAAGACACATCGGGGTACTCTATGGACATGGATACAGAAAGTGTTTTGGTCTAGAACAGAAACAAGTGCACAGTGAGCTTCTAAACGATATAATGTCGGTCATATTTATAGTAGGCATAATAAAGTCGTAGAAATGGAATCTAATTTATAAAAATGATCATTGTGTGTTTATAAAAGTACACATTTTAAAAATCTTAATGCTTTTCTAGCATTTATCTTTTATTGAAGCTACTAGTTGGTATTTATGGATTTGTCTTACGACTACCTAAATCTCGTAGCTATTCGCAGGAAAAACTCTATAGTTGTGAGCGCCTGGTGCCATACCTGGATTTAATTAATTGGATGAACCGGTTTTTTTTTAGGATACCGGTAGTAACATACATAGTACTGTATTAAAAAAAATTATGACAAAGATTGAACTGTATATTACTTAAGATATAGTTCATTTTCCTTATAATGTTTTAACTTGTTTAACATTTTATTTATATCTTTGAAATTGTTAATAGGATCTTCCTATTTTTTATTTTATTGATTTTTAACTGTTTTTGCATATTTGGATGATTTTGCTAATTATATGTCTTCTGTACTTACGTATATTGTTGTTGACGCATCTGGTTTTACTGCAGTAATAAAATTAAAAGATGTTTATTTTCGATTTCTTGTTTGGCAGATTTTCTTTAGTAAGCTGTCAACCCTATTATATAGCCTTACGGTATGAAAGTTTCGTTCCTATTTAGCGGACTTACTATACTAACAAGGCTATAGATAGACTATTCTATGGATCAAAATAAATATTATCGAAATCGTTCAACCCTGATACAAAAGTTACATAAAAAAGTCATTATATACGTAAAAATTTGGGCTCCGAATGATTTACAGAATTACCCTTGAACGATATAATTATAATAATAAAGAATGATATATATTTCTTTCGGCGAATCGAGCTGTCAGTAAAAAAATATATAAAAAAAAAAATATATTTGTATCGATGAACGATGAACAGTGATTTCTATCAATTATATCGTTCAGGGTAATTCTGTAAATCATATAGGGTCCAAAAATTTAGAAGACTCGTCAACTGATAGTTTTTTTAAATGTATTTTGTACCACCCCTGTTCTTTCTGTGGGTAAGAAGCCACTAAAGAAGTACCAGACAAAGATAAGCAGCATCTTCTTTTTTACACATTTATCCTAACCACAATCACCAACTTGCTGGTCAAGCGTGACTCATCTTTGTCAAACTCCTTTTAAATAGGTCCGTGTTCAGCCACTGCTAATATGGACTGAGTCTAACAGTCCAAAAATGGTTTATTACTCCTCTTTAATGGTAACGGAGATCTTACAATAAAGGCCTAAGCACCATCCGTTACCGTACTATGGTGTTGCATGATGGGTAGGTACTACTTGATCAGGTGTAGGCAGGTGCAATGAACTCAGGAAAAAGTGGGGCTTCACTGAGGACGACACGTGCGAGTGTGGCGCCTTACAGTCTATGCCACACTTAATGTCGTGCCCTACTTCTCCTGCCACCTGCACGCAAGAGGACCTTTACAACGCCAACCAGAGGGCCATTGATGTGGCCACTTTTTGGGCGCAGAGAGTTTAATTGGTTGCCATTGACTCGAGAAGAAGAAGAAGAAGAAGACTACTTGATTAAGATTAAAAGCTTCGTCTTTATTCCACCATTTACTGCATACACCAGTATTCGAAACACGCTGCTATATTGGGCCAAAAAGTACTTAACCTACTTTCAATAGTAATTTTAAGTGACCTATTGTAAAGGAAATAAGGTTTTAATTTAAAATAATTCATTTAAATTGGTTGCAGATTCAACCTTCATAACGACGGTGGACAACAGATGCCTTTTCTACCACCAAGGGTACTTGTATTCTAAAGCGCCATACTCAAGATACAGATGGCGTTGCATCCACACAAACTACTGCTATGTGAGTATGTTGGTAGACGTGGACGGTTCACTTAGAAAAGAACCGAATTATGAACACACGCATCCACCAAAAAGGATTCTACTGACTAAAGAGGGAAAGTATAGGATCTTGAAAGATCGTCAACAATTCTAAGAAGGTAGTGAAGATTGAATTATGGATTTATATTATTTAATGAAGGTAACTTTCTACATTAAAACAAAACCATATTTTGTTCAAAACTTTGCATGCCTTGCTTAGTGTAAATATATTGATTTTGGTTTGTTCCACGTTTTTTTCTGATCGTGTATCGTGTATTTTAGATCATTAGTATTTATGAACGTCTAATGTTGTGAGTATTTCCGTATTGAGATGGTTTTCAGAATAACAATAAATAAAAATCCGCTTTTGTATTGTGTTGTTTTATTGACTCTTGACATTGCTATTATTGTGTGATATTTACAGATTATCGTCTTAACCACAGAACACGTAAAGAAGGTTAGAAAGGCAATGAAGGTAGGGCAGGCGCGCCACATAGGTTATGAGCAACTGCTCATACTTCTGCCCAAATATGAATAAAGGTGAGCGCTATGATTGGTTTCCGTTGACGTTGTGCGACCCTACTGGTCGCGTGACGTCGAAAGAATGCCCTTGATTAGCGTTCTTTGAACTCGTTTATGTGTGTTATATATTATGTGCACAAGTAGTAGTGGGGCGCAAGCGGCGAAATCGATTCTCATACGAATGGCGCTTGACAGCATTTCTAACCTTTTTCCATGTTCTGTGGTCTTAACAATGTCCCAGTTTCATAAGGCTGTCAGAATTAACTTTAATTCATGACACAGAATCAGACGTTTAGTTCATCAGAAAATCGTCCGAAAGGTACGGTCAGCATCGGTAGTCGCTGAACACTTTAATATAGAAAACGGCAGGTCAACCTACCCAAAAAGTTAAAGGTCATTAAGTTGATTTATAACTTTAAGTCCAACAAGTAGAGATCAATATCAATTGAGAAAATTTGACGTTTTGTGGTAGGTTGACGTGCTGTTGTCTGTACTATGTCTTTATCTTAGCACAACCTCCTAACCTACCTTTGATAACTTTCATATAAATTAGTCATTTCAAGTTTGACAAAAAAACGGTTTTACCATGATCATGGCGCTTGCAACAGTGCTGAAAAGTTGGAAAAATTTAAAAACACGGTACATGGTGGAAATCTCGAAACAACTGACTAATAACTTAGATAAGCGTAAGCTGTAAGCTTGCTACAGATAAATTTGACTTGTGTGTAGGATTTTAGCTCCTGTGCAAGAATTTAGATGCAATAGGAGTTTTATTGCTATCAAGGCTACAGCTTCTGCTTTTGCATGTTCAATAGTATCAAAGAATCTTCGACTGTCCAAAACATTTCAGAGCTCAAACTGATCACCACAATGACTGGCAAGCAGCATTACATGTACCAAGGGTACACTTACTGCCCAGAGCGGCTGCATCCTGGCCGATGGAGGTGCACCCAAGGTTGCAAAGCCTACATCATTGTGAGCACCGAAGGGGCTCTTACGAAGGCGGTCCACACACACAACCATATGGCGCCCGTATACTACATCACTAAAGAGGGGTTTTACGCTAAAATTTTTTCAAGAACCCGAGCTAATCCGAAAAAGGGACAAACTCCATCATAGTTTGATGTGACTTGATTGTTTTAAATTAATTCTCTTGTCTCGATAAGCTAAACTTTAAAATAAGGTACTTACAGAAGTGTTTCGATCGTGGCCTCGCGTTGGTGTATCGAGATTGATTTAAAAACGTATAACCCTTTCAGGAAGATGTATCAACGACGAAGTTTTTAATGAGCAGTATCATTAAGTATTGTTAAACTTACCAAGACCAAAAGAATGAAACGCAATGACATTACTTTACAATTAGATAAGGCAGTCATAGTAAAACCATGACTCTCTTTGCAATAGTTTGCTTCACAAAACTAGAATAGTGACTACATGACAAAGATACGGTTCTTCAGATGTTTATGTTGTAGTGCCGTAGGCCTACTGCGCAATGGGGACTACCGTTTCTTTGCTCACCAGTTGGCGCCACTGTAGACTGAGGTCCGGAGGTATAGCAGTCAAAGGCGATTGGCGCCGAATCAAAGTGTTATATCTTGAATCTAATTAAGGTTATATTGTTTATAAATAATTATCTTGATATCAACAAACTAACTTCTGAAATAGTTGCTCTTGAGGCCGCCTATTTTTGCGCTTTTTCTTAATTCCGCTTTTAAAGCGTTCACATTAATCGCCAAATAATCCATATTTGCTATATTTTACGAAGGAGATCACTTTCCGGCAGGTAAATTTAAGAAATTATAATTTAAGCAAAAAATTCCGCTAAAACCAGTGAAAAGTGAATGATATTGGACCTCGCGCGATACTAGCGCGCCTCTAGTGGCAAATTCACTAACGATAGCCCCCATTGTCCTAGGTTGCGCATTGTATTGAAATTTTCTGGGTCTGAAATGGCAGGTGCGTTATGGTCTTGTTTCGTAAGGCACCTAGAACAGTCACATCTTCTGTCGGAAGAAGAAAGACGTAAAACCAGCTGAGTTAACGCTTGAATAAGCGGCTTGAGAAACTCTGACGTCAGGATGTGTCCAAACGATGACCAGATGACCAGATGACCAGATGACAAGAAGATGACACTTAACGACTTGGTATCTAAAATTTAAAGGTTTATTAATAAACATTATTTATATTTTATGCTGTTATAAACTTCTTTCATTATTTCGGTTGTTTTATACTTTGAGAGAAATACGGAAAGTATGTTTTATTTTTGGTCTGTTTGGAATTATTTGTCATTAAAAATAAATTGTGTTTTGCGATCAAAATGGTCATTCTCGGAGACTTTCATCTCTTTAGCTGTTGTTAATCTGCACTTACTTAATTTTTCTTTTAATAGTTCTGAAAAGGTAAACTGCCACGCAGGGTTACTTGACTTTTTTTCTCGATCGATTCGTAAACGCTGTCAATTTTTTTATTAGATATTTTTGGAATTTTATTTCAGATGACTTGAAATTGATTACTGTGGCAAACGGCAAAAAGTATTACATGTACAAAGGATATACTTACCTGGAAGTGAAGAACCGCATGCGATACAAGTGCACCCAGGGCTGCAAGGCTTACATCACCGTCTCCCCTGCTGGGGAGTTACTCCAGGCTACTCATGAGCATACTCATGCATGTCCTAGATACTTCGTCTCGCTTGACGGCATCTACTACAACATCTGATTGTAGAATGATTTAAGCTTTTATAATAACAATCTTAAAGGTTCATTGCTTAAGGGTTTTACACTGTACGGTAGGCAGCACATCCATGTATCCATAATAAATGTCTCAAATCGTTTTTCAACTGACACAAAGTAAAAGGCTTAGTTCCAATTGAAGTCAATGAACATTCTCTGATTGGTTGATCTGTTGTGGTGTTTAAGTTGTCCTTTTTTTAGTTGCCAATGTTTCTCCAAGTATCATTAACATAAAAATACAAAGTAGAATTCTTAAAGCAGTACCTACTCTTGTGAAGCAGTTCTTAAAACATGAAAAGAAAACGTTAGACCTTTTTTATTTTAAGATTTTTATTCGAGAAAAGACTGTTTAGTGTCTATATAAAATTATCGCCCAGGCGCAAGTCTTACTTGTGCCAGACAGTTTTTTTTTTAATTATTAATTTCTCTATACAATTCATGGATTTGTTACGTTTACGATACAAACTTACACAAAATACCTTCATAGAGTACCTACGCATCAGAAGTTTATAATTAAGTTATTCAATATTCATTTGCAGAAAATAAAATAAATCAAAACTTTACTTTTTCTTATTACACGATTTCGAACGCATTTAAGTGGCACAATGATGGTGGTCGTCCGGCCAAAAATTTAAAAGCCGGACACAGTCACATTTTGTGCAAAAACACATATATTTAAATATAAAAAAGAAACGTTGTGGTACACCTACTTTCAATTATTTATAGCCCAAATCCAATTTTCAGAGATGTAAGCTCTCCGAAATGTGGATTTTGTCATTGCTACGCTTGGCAGGCGGGTAGGAGATTGCAGTTTGGCCAGTAGTAGAGAGTAGAAAGAAGGCGGTGCAGCCTGCTTTCTTCTGTTAGTGCTTATTTGTGAAGTGAAGAGGTAATGCTATTTCAGGCATCTTTTTGTGATCTGGATTGGCCTTGGGTCTTGTAAATAAATGAATTGAATTGGGAAGTCACCGAAATCCTATCAAAAGCCTTCAGTTTTAATTAAATAATATATATTTTTTTGCACGATATAAAAATAATATTATGAAGTTAATGAATATTTTATGTATAATTTTTAATTAAATAATCATTTATATTTTGCATGCTATAAAAATAGCTAAATAGGTTAAAGATCTTACCAAAAATATATCAACATCAACTAAATGTGAAAATGACTATATTTAGAGCAAATAAACGATTGATTGATTGAAAGCATCCAATTAATAATATGGGTTTCATCAGAAGACTTAAGGTGGCACTATGTGCAAGGGAGAGAAGTTTGGTTTTTCTCTGCGAACTACAATAACCGAAATTGCTCAAAGATTTGCTGAACCGAAGAGGCAGTGGGTAAGACACATAGTAGGAAAAGGGCTATTTAGGCAGAAAAGTTAGAGAATTTTCTGGTAAGTTTGTGTTAGAATGACATAAAAATAATATGTCTGATAAAACAGCGCCTTGAATTTCTGACTCTTTGTGTAACTTTTTATTTTTTATTATTCAAAGATTCTTCATATTCTCATAAGCCCACGTCAAGTCGGCTTTGTGGGTCTACCTATATGTCGCTAAAATCGTTTTGTAACCCTGGTTTTTCAATAAATTAATAAAATATCGTGCCCTGATCTACGATGTATGTACCCATATTAAATCCTGCTTAAATAAAAATCTTCTTCAACAGGAGAAGCACAACTAATAACAATGATCAACGGGAAGAAATTTTATGTTTACAACGGTTACACATACTCCTTCGCGTTCTCCTCCCGTATCGGTAAAAGATGGCGGTGCAGCTGTGGTTGCAAAGCTTTCATCATGATCTCAGAGGAAGGCCACCTAATGAAAGTATCCGGGGAGCATAACCATCAACCTAACAAGCTTATTAAAACCCCCGACGGTCGTTATTGTAAGTTGTGAGACATTCAGGTGTGACGTCAATAATAAAGCAGAATGTGTCAACAAAATTGCTCAATATATCAACAAATATGAAAAATACTCCTCTGGTATTCGGGTTCACATCTTAAGGTATATTAGAATAAAAACTCGACAACGCAATAATGACAATTATATTCTTGTACAAACTTACTCTTAATTAGAATATGAAACCATTCTGTTCCAATCCAAAACCCAGAATGGCTTTTGCAGCTCCCAACCTGCCAAGTTCACCTCTCCATTTTAGCCTGTTGGCGGGAAATACTAGCCATGCCATTGGTTATTGCGTGGATGCGTACATCAACCAATCGCAGCGCTTTAAAATCACGCCACTAAGTTACAATGTTGTATACTAAAAATAGGTAAGAAAATTGATCATATCAATAAAATACCTAATAAAAAATCTGATGAAATAGTCTTTTAATGTTATAAACCCTAACAATAACTAGCTAAATATCTCAACAAAACAGCGTAATATCAGTATATAAACTTGAAAAAATTTGTCTCAGGCGGGACACGAACCCGCATCTCCTCGCATGCCGGGCGGGCGCCATACCATAAAAAAAAATTAAAATTTATATACTGATATTACCTATAAGTGCTATTAAGTTGCTAAAATATCAAATAAAGTAAAACAGCGTAATATGTGAATAAAATAGTTTATAATCAATAAAAATAGTAAAAAAGCTAAATGGCAATCCTCGGAAAGGGTCTTGAAGACTCAGGTAAAGAATAGGTGTGCGTTCGCCTAGCAAAAAGTATCGCCTGTTAACATCCTTCAGTCTTGCTAATTTCTGCTCTCAGCAGAGAATACTCTTATATTTACATTATGTGGACAGTGTTGTTGGTCTTAGAGTTAGTAACATTTATTAAATACTAGCGGACCCGACAGACGTTGTCCTGTCTTAACTATGAATATTGATTACGAAATGGTTTAAAAAAAATTTACCCATTGTTTATTATTATTATGCTATGATATACAACAATCTTTGTTGTTGTTTTTTTCTGGTGGGTATATAATTAGTTTTGTTGGTATTCCGACACGGTAACAGGCGACATATTACTGGCCATGTGCAAAATTCAGTTTTTTTTTACCCCTTAAGGGACGATATTAGCAGCACGCATTCTGTCAATGTTATGTCAAACGCCATACATAAAAAAGTTGGAGTTTTTGGCGGGAGTTCGTGAGATACGTTTGAAGTCCGTTTATTTTATCGAATTTTTATTGTTTATAGTGATTTTTGGTTCGTAAAAGTGGTGTTATTTTGCGAAACAAAGTGTCGTGCGAGTGAACAATATACAGTTCGGTGAAATAACATGGTGTATGGGACGTAACCAAGAAAAGTGAACAGTGAATTTTGCGCGTGAAAGTGAACAGTTCACCTCTTTCTTGGGGACTTCTCTTCATTCCTTCAATCTTTCGACTGTATCCAAAAACTCCATCGAAGCATTAAAACGTCTAACATCAACGTTTTAATGCAGAAATAAAGACAATATTACTAAAGAATTGGCTGTATGGACAAGTATCCGAGGCCGTTAAACTTATTAAAGAAAAAAAATATTTAAAAAGTTTAAATTGTCAAAAGGGATAAGGTTACTTAACAAGTAATTTAATTAGTATGTATGGTGATTAGGTCTTCTTAAATTTTCTAATTTTCCGCGCAATTTTCTTATTTTTTTCTTTTATAAGAACCTGACATTCTCCTGACAATAACAAACAAAACAAAAAAGAATTAGTGAAATCGGTCCAGCCGTTCACGCGTGATGCGATGACCAAGGGAAATAGGGATTCATTTTTATATGACTCTAAATTAAGAATCATTGTAAGACTGTTTGTTGTCCTAAATAAATAAAAAAAAAAACGTTTTGGGATTTTCAAGCTGCGCTTACATTAAAATGATGATCAATGAAAGCACCGCATGAAAACTTTAATTTTAATTACTAATATTACGGTAACGACAGATAACCCCACCCAAAACTACCAACATTTTAATCTTTTTGACACTATACTTTTTATGTGAATTTATAAAATATTGTCAAGTAAGGCACACTGTTACAACGTCCGTTATTAATTATACTTACTAATATTATAAATGCTTAAGATAATCCTGTCTGTCTGTGTATCTGTTATTCTTTCACGACTAAACTAACCGTCTTTTAACTTTGATGAACTTTAGTACAAAGCTAGATTAGACTTTGAGTGAGGTCAAGCCTATTTTGTACATCACTGCTGGTTTATTTATTATTTGAACGAATTTAATAAACCACAACGGAGTCACCAGGTATTAATAAGGTTTTTTTTTTAGTTTTTATATATTATATAAATGTTAGTTTTTATATAACGTATTATTATTATTTTAAGACAGACATTTAATACTTATGTAAGTAAATTAGCTTTACCTATGAAATTGCCGTTTTGTATAAAAAAAATAACGAATTTTTTTCCTGTATTTTTTAATTGTATTAATCGAAGTAATCACCCATGCAATCAATACATCTTTGCCAACGCAGTGGCAGTTTATTCATGCCCTTCTTAAAGAAATCAGCTGGACGGGAGGCAACAAATTCTTCAGAAGCATTTTGTACTGCCTCTCGGGTATTGAATTTTTTCCCGCCAAGAAGTTATCCAAATTCTGGAAAAAGTAGTAGTATAGTATATGTACCTACTGCCGAAGCAAGTAGTCTGTAGGCGCAAGGTCTGGTGAGTAGGGCGGATGACGGAGAGCGTCCAACCCCAGTTCTTGCAACTTGAAGACCGTCTGCTGTGCAGTATGAGGTCGCGCAGGAGCAGCGGAAACGAGCAATTGACCAATGCTGGTTGGGTTGTGCCAGCTTCTCCATCATTGTGTTCAGTTCTTCACAGTACACATCTGCAATAATGCTCACCCCGTTTGGTAAGAAACTGTGATGAATCACACCGGCGCTAGAACACCAAACAGTGACTATCACTTTTCTAGGGGTAAGTTTTCGTTTAGGGCATTGTTTAGGTGCTGAACCAGGATCCAACCAACTTGCTGAGCGCTTGCGGTTA
This sequence comes from Anania crocealis, assembly GCA_949315895.1. Lineage (NCBI taxonomy): Eukaryota > Metazoa > Arthropoda > Insecta > Lepidoptera > Crambidae > Anania > Anania crocealis. Next base: position 4,135,897 of record OX438863.1, read on the forward strand.
TCAAACAAAAATTCCTTCATTTGAGTGTCTGTTGAGCAGTGCAAGGCACGTCTCGAAGCGTACTTCGCGCTGGCGATCATTGAGTTCGTGGGGCACCCATTTGTCAAGCTTTTTTACCTTGCCAATTTGACGCAAATGGACTAATATTGTTTTGACGCTAACGTCGAAAGCTGCTGCTAATTCAGCCGTAGATTGTGTATCATCGGTTTCCACAATCGCATTTAATTCGTCATTGTCGACCAAAGTCTTCGGACGACCGCGAGGTTCATTTTTCAGGTCGTAATTTCCAGAACGAGGAAGCGAGCAAACCAATAACAGGTGGTGCGTTAGTTTGTAGTGTTGGCTCCGTAAACGTCGGCGTCGTTGATCTTGCGTGCCGCTTGTGCCGCGTTGCTGCCACGACGGTACTCATATTCCATCAAATCAAAATAAACGCGTTCTAAATCCGTAAAATTATCTTTCTTTTCAATGTCAGTTACGTCAGTTAGTCATGCGAGGGACGTTATATTCTAAACATGGTAATTTTGCTATCGATTTATTTAAATTGGTGTTACTCAAAACAAGTCAAATTATTTATTTTAGAAATCCATCTATAAATTACAGCAGAACGTGGCTATAAAAAAATCGTATATTGAAAATGTAGTACCTAGTATATAAGAAATTTCTAAGCCCTTGCAGGGTCATGTTCGTGTCCAATTAATTGTATAATAAGATCTTGTAACAACATGGTGCAATAAAAAACTTTGACTGTGTATTAAACATAAAAGCTTCCAATATCTACAGAATATAATAGATAAAGAATATTTATGAACATATAACCGGGCACCACTTATCACCAGTTAGAAGAGGAATCTGTTAATAAGCACCTCTTCTACCTGGGCATAACGGACAGTCTTCAGGAGATGTCTAGTAGAAGAGAAAACACCAGAAGTCCAGAACATATGAAGATAAACTACAATAACTCAAGCTTACAATGGACTCCATCAAGAAACCACGCAAGCAGTACTCCAAGATAAACAAGGTCTCATAGACTTCTGGGCTGATCAACAATGGTTCGAACTGGAACAGAAACCCAACTAAGAGACTAAGTATGAGATCATCATGTCATGACTAACTTGCTATTAAACTAAGGTTAATATTAAACCTTTAAGAAACAGCATCTACAGAATATCTCATATATCTAAGTAACTGAATTTAAAGATCAGCCGCCTAGTCAGCGAAAGATTCAAATCCCATCTAAGGCAGTCAAAATAAAATCTTCAAGAATAAAATCTTTGTATTATCTTTGTATGTACGTCGGAAAGGGGCGCCTTAAACCTTAAACTTAAAACCATGTCACAAGTCCCGGGAGCTACTCGGAGTTTCTCTTTCTGCCACACGATGGACCCGGCTCCCGCACGGTGAATCCATAGAACGCTAAAAAGTAGTCTCTCAAGTATTTCTAAAAGAACAACTCAGACATGTAGCATTTAGTAAGTTCATCGATACTTACAGATCTCAGAATTTAAGGATTCTGGGTGATTTTCGCACTACAGCCCCCAATGTGGTTATGACAGCTCTGGCACTGAACAAGTCTGCCTTAAGAGCACGCAAAGCCTATCATAGTATTTCCCGTCAACTTGTCTCTATAGTGTTAGGTAGACTAGGTAGATTTTTGCTACAATTTTTTTGACCTAATTCCAATTAGAATATGTGTTATTTGAAACATCAGCTAATTCTTTTTTTATTCTGCAACTTCTTCAGCTTTTTCTACCATTTGTATCGAACCCAAACATTGATAGGAAATAAGACCTCCTAGTTTTTGTCTGATTTGCTAAAAATGTTTAATACTAAGTACTTTGTATAGTTTACTTCTACTGGAATTTTTTCAATATTATGTGATGACTCTGTAATTGGCTAGGGTAAAAGTAGTATCTCAATCTTTAAAAAATAGGGTTACACTGCATAAATTATGAATACCTAAAAGTATTTAAATAAAAGTGAGTAAGGTCGGGTACACTACATAAATACGAAAAACTTATTTCCGATATTGACAATCACGAATTTCTAAATACCGACTGTTATGATTCCGAATGATACAGATTTCCGAATCCCAGGAATCCGATGTAACATAAGTCTGATTGTTACTAAACCTAAATGTTGAAATTCCGAATGTTTATATGTACTTTGTTTGTTGGAATACAGAATTTCATGATACCTACCGAATCATAATAAATTCCGAATCCTTAAAAATCCAAAGTATCATTTAAACGAATTCCGAAAGTTTTCCGGGCTAATAACATAAACGATCTTTAATTCTTCGTATTAGTGAGGTCTAGAAAATAAAAATTCGTACTTTAAACTTTCTGGAAATGTTTTAATCATTGTTTTGAATTGTCGAAATTTTAATTCTTCGGAACTTATATTTGCGGCGGTTTCAAAATCGGAATATTCTATTTCGGAATTACATAATTGGGAATCTTTGGGTGTTCCTAATAAAGTCATTAGATCACTTGATATATGCAGGTTGTTTGTAATCTGCCGCCTGTCTATGTTTATAACTTTGATAAGATCTATGGTCTACAGTCTTCTATACCTAAGAGTTCGATCATGATTATGTTTATCTTAGAAAATTATTGAATACCACCTAAATTGTGCAGCTCAAACTGTATTTTCTTTGTCACATTTGTTCTATGTAGTGTGTATTAAATAATATTTATGTATCTAATATAAAATCTTTGATTAATCACCCACAAATCTTCGAATGATTTCATTTAAAAAAAGGTTTAATTTAATTGAGATGTGAAGGCAATTTACGCAAATGATAAATATTGGTTTCATTAATTTACGCAAACTCTATACTAACATAGAAATTAAAGATAAAATTAATACTAAACTAGCATTTTCAGAGTTTAATATTGAACAAACTCGATAAAAATTTACCCCTTCTTCAATGGAAAGAGTAACTTTTAGGGGATCAATACAAATTTATTGGAATAAAAAACGAAACAACACATACTCGTTAGGGTAATATTTTTAAAAGCAGGCCACAGGGAGCGCTTTTGAACAACCCAATGTTTTACTCCTACTAGTCTGCTTCTGGGAAATTGTAGGTATAATAAAAGCAACACAAGAAATAGATCACTATGTCAATGAAACATATATCTACAACATATTAAAAAAAAATAGTTTGCCTGTCTGTCCATCTTTTCGTTCATCTTCAATGGAACAAACAGCATGACCCTAATATTTATCCCTATGTACAGCAGAAGATTTGATGTCTTCGGTAGTAGAAGGAGTATAACAAAAGGCGGACTGTATTTTATAGCGTTGACTATCATCAAAGCCAAATACAGACACAGTGAACGGGCACTAGAAAGACCTTAAATAGATTGTTTGACCGAAAACGATGTTCGCTCGCAAACCGAACGTCCGGCTCAGTGTTGTTCGCCGACGTTCGCCGATTGTGAGCCCCGTGAGTCTCTCATCATACCCCTCGACATTTGCAACACCGCTCGTGCGTTAGCAAATATGTTTGTGTGTCTGCTATAAGTTATAAACTGAACCTTATAATTTCACAAACATGCTGCTTTTTGTAATACACCATTATTTCACTTTACAGATCGCAAAGAAATAATTTTTATAAAAAACCACTAAAAAAATTACATTACAAAGGCTACATGTACACTTTAAAAACTCGGTCTGTGGGTCTAGCACAAAGAACTATCGACTTCGAATCGTTTGCGTATCGAAAGCAAACGACACAAAGTTCGTGCTTTGTTTTGTAGTACTCGTTTTGACCGCGCGAGCGCTGTTTAAGTTTTTATACTAAATATTTCGATGGCGGTACGAACACGCAAACGATTCGAATTCGATAGTTTTTCGTGCTAGACCCACTGAGCACACCCAGAGATGGAATTGCACATAATATACATTTAAATGTCAGGCTTATATCATGACAAACGAAGAGAAGCTCTTACAAGCTTTTGGTAACCACAACCACCGACCGCCATTGTACCCTGTATCAAAAAAAAAAGGAAATGTACACGTCTTTGAATCTCTTTTTACTCCGACTAAATTATTTTGTGTTATCTGTAAAACTATTACTTTTTTTGGGAATCACTTTCAAAGGGAATGCATTATATTGATTTTTGAAGTAGAAACGCTTGTTAAGAGAAAATACAACGGCCGTTTTTCCATACAAACGTAGTCCCCTGTTTCCTCCCTGGATAATGCCAGTAGAGCAATAATTTTTAGTATAAAAATCTATGGCCACTATGAGCATGTTTCTATGTTTTCTGTTTTTTCATAAATTAATTAATAAAAAAGATATAAGCCCTCAAAAATCGAAAAAATTCGCCAGATTTTCCGCTGTGTGCAAACATCCAGAAAACAATTTTGGCTAAATTCCAGAAAAAAAGGAAAACATACGAACACGGCCGAAGTCTTTCTTAAATTTTTAATGAAAAAAGTATTTAAATCGGTCAAGTCGGCTTCTGTCTGTTTATTTATATCTAATTCAAAAATATCTGCTAAACTAAATATTAAAATTGATAATATTTGCAAAAGGTTAACATTAGCTCGTATTATTATCATATGTACCTTAAAAGGTTTACCATGACGATTTTATTTGTAAGGATATTTCCGCGCCGACATTTTGCATATCTTATTAATCTTTTTTTTTTTTGGACTTACCGGTACAGCCTCTTATCTATTAGATAACAGTGGACATTCAAGAAGTTGCTGGACACAGCCGTATACACATTACTAACCTCGATATGTTCTACTTCTTACTATATCTTTTGTTGCTAAATGTGGAATTGCACAAGATTTACCATTCACTAAATGATTTTCCGCTGATTTCAGTCCAGCAAACCCCGCATGGGTTCGTTGAATCAGTTCTCAGAAAGAAGTATTCTATATTGGAAAACGATAACCGAGATTTGCCAACGTTAGTAGTTCCTCAGGCAGAAACGACCAAAGAGAGTCAGGAGGACTCAAAACAGAGGAAACCTAAGCGATGTCGCTTCTGCACTAGATCAAGGGACAGGAAGACCAGAACTATATGCAGCAAATGCAAGCAGTACATCTGCGTTGATCACGAGGTCAAACTCTGCATTAGCTGTGACAGCATCATGGATATCGAACATGATAAACGGCAGAAGGAGGAAAATGAAAAATAAACTTTCTTACAAAATACTCACATGCAAAAGGTGTATCACAATGTCAACATCTTAGTGCGCGAACATGATAACTTACAGGAGGAGAAGTCTTAGAGCACAAACCAGCATTTGCTGAATCCCAGGCGACTTAAAACATGGATGTTTGGGTGAATATTAGTTTGAAGTAATCTCTTACAGAGTATTAAACTCCTGAGCTTAAACAAAATTGACTTGAATTACAATTAATGTAATGAAAGCTAAAACTTTGACGACCTCTGTGGCGAAGTGGCGTACACACCGGTTTTCAAAGTGTCGCCTGCTCCGAGGTCCCGGGTTCGATTCCCGAAACGGTCAACGTAGAAAAATTTAGTTTCTCTACATTTTCTCGGGTCTGTGTGATAGATACCTTCGTTGTTTCAGATTTTCAAAATACTAGTACTATGTAGTTACTCAAATTAGGATCTGAACAATGTATGTGATTTTGTCCACCTTTATTCATTTAATTTTATTTTTAACTTAAAGGCAGTAGAAAAGTATTTTATAACCCTACGGAAAAATGTACATGTGCAGACAGCAAAAACGTAAAGAATTCCTCTAATGATATTAAAATCAATTTATTTGAGTGCAAGATCTAAATTGATGGAATAGGTTGATTAAAGTCGATATAATAGGGGTTAAAGTATGAAATTGCCGATTATTTTCCCACTTTTTATTTTATTTATAGCTCTTAAGTATATTCATATTATTGCGTAATTCTTTTTGTATTGTATCAAAAACTAAATAAAGTAACTTTTGACTAAAAAAAAAATGCAATACTAGTGCCTATTACTTCAAAGGAAGTCGTTGAAAAGACCCCTTACAATGTGTTAGCTGACCTTCTTGCTTCAATTAAGTATATTTGTATTATATACTTTGATTTTCAGAAATTTAAATACTATAATGCGTAGCTTTATAACCATCTAACTTTCACCTTTAATTGCATCGAAAACGGTTCAGGCGTTTTTGAAAAAACTAAAAAATTGTTAGTATGGAAAAATGACTTTTCTCGATTTCGTCCATACAAAACGGCAATTTCATACTTTAACCCCTAATACTTAAAAATATGGAATTAATAAAAAAATCTAGTCAAGAAATCTGTGAAAAGTTACAAGTAAATCAGTTGTCGACATTTTTGTGTGTTATTAGTATTAGTATTATGTATCCGATTAAATTGGATGACTAAGTGTAATAGATGATGATGGATCTCATTTTCATTTTTTTATATAGTTCGTGTGTGTAACCAAATTTAAATAGTATATATAATTGAAAGGCGCAGTCAAAAATTGATCTCATTACGGGTAAAGTAGTTTATTGTCTTACAATAATCAATATAATAAAATTAATATGCAAATTTGTGTAAGTATATAGAAGTTTTATTTGTGTTTCCAAAATAATGAAAAGAAAATTACATGTATTTTACAACACAAAGGTGTCTCCTAGATGTTCAGGTGACAGCTTATCGCAAGCATTTACAAAAGTGTATTGTCAGCCACTCTATGTTTTCTCCAGGTCTAACTTTATCTAAAATGTAAGTATGCATGGAGATGTGGGTTCGAGTCCCACCTGAGACAAAAATTTTCAAGTTTAAATACTGATAATTGCAATTGGGTTGCTAAAATATTATATAAAGTGTTTTTTATTTTTTATATTACTTTCCGTGAACGTACAAAAAAATGCCGAATTGGTCGAGCGAGGCGTTCTCGTGTTTTGCGTTTAGCAATAATTTTTATTTGTCATAGATATCTCCTTGTTTGTGATCGAACTCCTCCGAAACAGTTCCATCGATATTAGGTAATAGTATTTGGTGTACATTTGCTAGGGTTGCGTAAAGGTCGTAAACTGTTTTCCATCCCGAAAAAATTTATGGGTCACGTGGGATAGTCAAAATTGATCGCGTACAAGGTTCCGGGTAAGAGCTAGTTGTTACATGTAATTTTATGGCCGAATCTACGTTGAAAAGTACCAATAGTAATAAGTAAAGTTAGGGTTTCGCTAAAAGTGTATGTATACATATTTTCAACTCAGACTTATCGGGTTGTATTAACCATGGGATAGGTACACTATCGGTTCCCAAGATTTCAACAATTAAAACTATATTCCTTTTCCAGTGAGCTTTGCCAAATCTCAAAGAGGGGGACAGCTTATAGTCTTCAATGGTTACTCGTACAGTCTCCAGAAGTATAAGGACAGTATGCTGCACTGGAGGTGTTCCATGGTGCAGCCAGGGACTACCAAGCGATGTACCGCCAAGGTCTTCACCGACAGCGAATATAAAGTGCTGGACCTCTGTGGAGACCACTGCCATAAGAAGCCAAGTTTCATCAAACGGAATGACGTACTTATTAGAGTTTACTGAAGCTGATAGATTTGGGTAGACAAAACGTTTTGCAGTTAAAATATAGAGTATAGTTTGAGGTTGGTCCCATTAAAATTCAAAAAACATCCATCCATCTACCCTTATTTGGGTAGCCATCTTCATTTAAAAAAAAAACTTCTTTTACGTAATTCCACCGACTATTAGCTTGAAATAATTTTGAGTCGGTGAAAAAGAAGAAATCACCAACAATCATTATACTCGTACTTACATTTAGCAGTTCAGTTTTTTGTAAAAAATATTTTATGCTTAGTTCATACGTTCGGAGTTTCGGACCAAAACTGCAAATTATATGAAAGCCAATCAAAGTATTTTTTATAATGTTATTTCTTAAAGCGGTGGTGATATATTAAATCTTTATTTAACGAATATATACAAATATATACTTGCCAAAACTTCTATAAACTTCGAAAACAAAATTCGTCAAGTTTTCAGTCCCCTATAAAATCATACTGTACGCAACTAGAACCTGAAACATGGCGCTGCGTTATTCGACGCCAATGTTGTATTTGATCTGTCATACAATATCAGCTGGTCGAAAAACCCGTTATCATATTATAAATATGTAAGTTATTGCCATGGGTAACGATGTCACCGTTGAGTCGTAAACAATATTTTTTGTATTGTGTCTAATTTCCTAGAAGTCGAAAGTAGAGTTGTTAATTGACGGTTATATGCTATAAGCGTCCGTCATTTATATTAAATGCTCGGTCACATTGGACATTTATTGTCACGATGGTCACATACAAAACTTTGTTAACATTTAACAAAAAAAAGAAATTTTATGAATTTATTGAAATTAAATGAAATTATACTCGTAGCAAACAAAAATATAGATTTAAACTATTATGCTTTTTATTATTTGCCTTTCAACAACTCTGTATGCATTTTTAAGTGTCACTCTATTGTTTATTATTGTATTCTAGTTGTTGCACTAGTAGTTTAGTATTTTTTGCACTTTTTAGTATTTTATTTCGTTTTATGCAATTTCTAATAAATCCTGTCTCATTACAAATAAAAAATTAAGCATACTTTTTCAATAGAATTGAATGTGACATTAATGACAATAAATGTCTAAAATGTCCGGTCACATTGTGAAAATGACCAATTTCCTTGGTCACATTGGTCAGGCATATATAACGTGACGGACACTTTACAACTCTAGTCGAAAGGCTTAATGTACGGTGGGGGTCTCCGACGCCTAACCACTTTCAAACGAAAATAGCGTGCAGTACTACATAAAAACTGACGTGTTTTCAAACAATAGACGACGCCAGTTGCAAGCGATTTTGCTCTTAAAGGTGGTCAGGCGACGGAGAAGGCGATAGTACCCAAAAGATCTAAAGTAACTATACAGCAAATTCCCGGCAAAGTAAGGGTTGGTTTGAATATTAATCATTTATTTATTAAATGCACGTAGAAATCTCTATTCAGTACGATTGTAGTACTCCAAGGTTGTTATTATACAAGATGTTCCTTTTGATATCCCATAACTCCAGGTTATGTTCTTAAGGTAAAAATAATATAAAACGCCCTAGAACATGTAGTTCAAAAATCAATAGTTTCGAATATAACATCAATTTGAGTTAAATTTGTTAATAAAATGTAACCAGTATGGCGAGTCCTTAGTTTTGCGAGACGTTGGCGAACTTACACTATAGTGTAGTAGTAAAGTAGCGGGAGAGCGTACCTTGTAAAAAACATTGACGTGTGTGGGTGTTTCATTGATAAGTAGATACAAGTAATTCGTTTTCATTCAAAAGTTCATTCATAACAAGGTAAGGGTGTCTTACATAAACAGTCGTGACATTTTAGAATTATTTTGTACGAAAAAATTAACGAAAAAAAGTTAATAATTGAAATTAATTCATATGGTCATGTTCTGTCTTATACCCTAGAGTTATGGGATATCAAAAGGAACACGTTGTATTTATTCGTGTCACGTTGTGTTTATGTGTCAGAGATGTGTTGTATTTTATTGCATATTTACTTTATACCAGATAATAACGTATTAAGTGTTATTGAAGTATCTTTTTCGGAGGGACAAAATCAGTCAAAAACGTTTGAAGGAAAAACAAAACTCATAAGTCACAAACCTATTTGGTTTGTTTGTATTAACCAAAATGTGTGTTAGAAAGATGTTTTCTATCCAAATATAAAGAACGCCAAAAATGTTGCAGTAACATGTAAATATAAAAACTATTTATTTTTTACATAGTGCGTTAATAGCTATAGATTTATAATGATTTAACATGGTTTTATGACATTTATTAACCAGCAGGCAATTTAAGGTTAAGAGTGTTTTTACTATTTTTGACGACCATTTGGATCAGCGGTAGTTAAAGCTGCTTCTGAGCCATGGGTCGCGGGTTCGATCCCCGCACAGTACAAATATTTGTGTGCATGAACATGTCTGTTTGTACTGGTCTGGGTGTTTTCTATGTATTATAAGTATATATTTACAAAAAAAAAGTATATAAGTAAGTTTATCGGTTGTCTAGTACCCCATACGACAGGGTACTTAATAGTACCTTAATTTGGGACTAGATGGCTCAGTGTGGCCCAGTGAGGCATGTCTTAAATATTAAAAAAAAAATTAAATATGTGTTTTTGTTGATATAGCTGTTGATATATTTTATGACACGTTAGAATAATTCTATACTGTTAGTGAAGTTGTGAAACAGTATTGAAAAAAAAAATGGTGGGATGTAAGTTATTAATTTATTAATGTTTGGGTAGTATTAAGGTAGTTTTGTTGCATTAGATGTGACGTGGCGTGGCAAGTAACAAGTTAAGCAAGTGAAACCAACAAGTTGCGTCGCGACACGATGCGATCTATTCCATACATTTAAAGTCCATTTGCACTTCGAACTATAGGACAAAGTAGAACACATACAAAAACAGTTGTTTGCCCTATGGCTAGCCGAGGGTCGACTAAGCTTTAGTCCATTATGTCTTTCATGTCTGCATGATAATTATTTTGTATAATGTTATAAGAAGCAAAATAATAGTATACATGTAATTTATTTTACTACTTACTTATTCTAATATGTTAGTCTTATAAAAAGTCTGATAGCTGTGCCTTTCATGCAAAGTGTTACAGGTATATTTAAAACATTGTTATATTCACCCAGAAATTTTTAAAATATTATCCTTGTTAAAGAGAATTCTGTTATATTTAAAATAAAGTTGATTATATTTATAGCTTCTGAAATCTAAGTCGACCTTATTTTTACCTACTATACATTATACATTTTTATAGCTTTAAATTACAGCAGACAACATACGAGGTGAAGTAGTCTCAAAGTTAAAAATAGTATCTGAGTATGACAGTTACTAGCTTTTCGCCCGTGGCTCTGCCTGCGTGTGCTACACTTTTTATCGCGCGGGCGGAAATCTGTGCCCAGCGGTGGGATACAAAGTTACCCATGTCCTTTCTCAAGGTCTAACCTATATCAGTATCAAATTTCATGAAAATCCGTTCAGTGGTTTAGGCGTAAAATCGTAACAAACACACAGAAATAGTTACTATCGCTATTTTAGTAAGGATTTTGAAAGACATAAACCCGGAATCTTTTACGTACCACTTTTTACAGGAATAATATTAATATTTAAATGTATTTATAGGATTTATAGGAGAAAAACAAATTAAGTTAAATAGGATCTTCATCTAGCATAAATAAAAACTAATTTGCTTTAACGAAGATTTTTGTTATGCATTCACGGCGGAACAGCTAAACGAATCTGAATACTACTTTTTATCCAGGAAAAATACTATAAATTACAAAGGGACAGATAAGTTTTTTTTTACAAAGGGATCGACATGATCCACCCGAACGAAGTCGCACGCAGCGGCTAGTATATTCTATTCTACTATACTTCATCTGCAACAAATCAAGCATTGAAAAAACTCATATATTTTTTCAAGTAATATATAAAACATAGTCAATGTTGTTCCAAAGGTACATTCCTGAAGACCAACAAGAAGCACCCTCAGCTCCTTCTAGATGGTCACACGTTCAGTCTGCAGCGGCAGTATTCGGACGGTCGCGTCTTCTGGTACTGCTCCCGGAGGAGGAAGAAGGGTTGCAAGGCCGCCGCCGTCAGTATGGGATCTAAAGTGTCGCTCCGAAACTCCCATGATCACCCTCCGCCTAAAAATGTGAATACTTCACAAAAGAACAACGAAGATTTAATTGTTGGCACCTATATTTACTTTAAAAATGATTAATAAGCTAACAATTTTCTTTTTCTGAAATGAGGAATAGATTTGATGTGTCGAATTTACGAGAATGTTTAATTTAGCGAAACTATGAAAATATGATCTCTAAATGTTGTCTATTTGTCTCTGTATTTTTAGGGAGTGTCGAGCAGCAAGAATGACTAAATTGTGCAGCTAATTATTATTAGTTAATTTATAATAGTGTGCCATAAAGAGTTATATTTATATGTATAGTTGTATGTGAAGTCTTACGTAAGATAGATATTCATTATAATATAAAGAGTAGTAAAGAAAATTCATATTTACAATAACTTATACTATAGGTAATTTTAATCCAACATTGGAATCGTGGAAATAAACATGAAATTATCTATATACTCGTATCATCCAGGTAGAGTCTTTAGTTTGTAAATACTATGTATAATTTCTCACGATTTTGATTATGATCTCATATAGAAGATGTTTGTCAGCAGAAAATGACATTGCAGGGTATATATTGATAAATAGTTTTCTTTGTTTCTAAAAGTCGTTCAAAATACCCCTAGGAACGTATAGAATCTTTCTCATAACTATTTAATATATTTTAAGTGTTAAAAGATATTTTTTTACTGCTTCTATGCTAGGTTTCAGGGTGTCGCCTATAAGGGTTAAAAAAACAAGATTCCCTCCGTTTTTGTGGTACCTTCATTGTTTCTGATTTCCACAAAAAAAACGTTTAAATAGTTTCGTACTTTGAATTCATAACAAAATTGATGTTGTTTACATTTATAGGTTCTTGTAATAGGGGTTAAAGTATGAAATTGCCGATTATTTTACCACTTTTTATTTTGTTTATAGCTCTTAAGTATAGTCATATTATTGCGTAATTCTTTTTGTATTGTATCAAAAACTAAATAAAGTAACTTTTGACTAAAAAAAAATGCAATACTAGTGCCTATTACTTCAAAAGAAGTCGTTGAAAAGACCCCTTACAATGTGTCAGCTGACCTTCTTGCTTCAATTAAGTATATTTATATTATATACTTTGATTTTCAGAAATTTAAATACTCTAATGCGTAGCTTTATAACCATCTAACTTTCACCTTTAATTGCATCGAAAACGGTTCAGGCGTTTTTAAAAAAACTAAAAAATTGTTAGTATGGAAAAATGACTTTTCTCGATTTTGTCCGTACAAAACGGCAATTTCATACTTTAACCCCTAATATTTTAGAACTCAGCCCAAGTTCCACTATAGAAAAAAAAGAAACATTTAGTGAAGTAGTAACATTGTTGTTAGTAGAAGTTAAATAATATTGTTTTGAAAAATTGTGTTTTTTGAATTTAATATCCTAACCTTAATTCCATTATATCTTAAAACGTGACTCTTTTATGCTTTTTTATTATTTATTATAGTAGTTGATAGTCTGGACAGTGTAACAGCATTAATATTATTTCAGGTACTTTTTTATGGACAAAGCGAGGGGGGAAGCATCCTCTGCTTCTTCTGTCTGGATACACGTTCAGCTACCAGAAGCAGAATGCTGATGGAAGGATATCCTGGTACTGTTCCCGAAGATTAAAAGGATGTAGGGCTTCCGCGATCACCTTTGGCTCCAGGGCCATCTCTCACAAGGTACACGACCATCTCCCGCCAAAACTACCAGATAATATCCAGGATATGAAACCACAAGACATGTTTCATATATTCCCGAGTCAACCATTGACATAAAATATAACTGTCAATTTGTCTTGCGCTTTTGAAAAATAAATATCGTATGTAGTGGCTTAGAAATAAAATTGGCTTATAGTAGTTAATTGTTATAATAAGTAATATTGAATATACAAGAGGGATGTAAGTAAACATTCATGATATAATTCATTATTGGTATATCCTGATCATTATCATGATCAGGGTGTACCAATAACGATGCCTAGAAAAGAATAAGCATAGACTAGGCTCAGCAAAATCCTCAACTGATTCTGGCACCTATGGAGCCCTGACATGGGCTGATATACCTATATTAATTACCTTCAATAGCTAAGTATTATTATGATTTTAATATCTTACGCGTTGAAATTTTCGAAGCTTTTGCGATTAAATACCTGACAGCTGGTCAGGTACTGAAAGCACGTATTCAAATAATCTTTACTATTTCAGACAAGTCCGTCAATTCATATTTAGGTAGGGTATACCCTAACAAGCGAAGCCTTGTCCTACTCAATATCGCTAGCTTTATATATCATATCAGTAGTGGTTATTTTAAACTCATAATGTTGTATTAACTATGTAGAATACTTGGAGATTCGTGGCATAAAATCTATCGTAATCGTTTGTAATAAAATTAAGGGAAGACTAGAGCTAGAAGTGACAGATGATAATAATTGTAACCATTAGCGATACTTGTACTACTAAGACCCGAGTTCACCAACACTTAAACAGTCGGTAAACAAAGAGTGACGATTAATTTGACACAATTCCCATACAAAATATGTCAAATAATATTTTAAACGCTGTTTAAACTTAAACGTCTGTTGGTGAACTCGGGCCTAAAGCGCAAACGTGACACAAGTTGAGTTTTATTGAGCCAGTGATTTGTCATTTATTCATTTACAAGTAAACCAACGATCTTTACAATAATGTGATAAATGATATGCAATCAAAATTATACATCTAATGCAGAGTCAATTAAAGTTATACACAGCGTGCTACAAAATGTTATTAAGTATTAGTTATAGCAGAAAAAACATAAGTGATTCAAGCGACTAGTATTAGCAATATTGAACCCTGGTATCATTTAAGTTTATTCTTCTTGTAAATTGTTTTCTACTTAGTAAAATTTATTATTTTGTAGCATGCGGTGTAAACTTTTAATTTACTATGCAATCAGATGTGTGTTTCAGTCATGTGCTTTAGTAGTATTACAATTATTCTCTGTTACTTCTGCTCCCAATTTATCCTGCCTGGCATAGTTTAGTTATGAGTATTCTTAGCCAGATAAATATCTAATAAGCTTTACTGCAGTGCTGCTAGTTGAATTAAATACACATAATATACAAGTATTTACTGGCGATGGATTTTTTTCGGAAAAGTTTCCAATAAATGTCTACTAGGTTCCAATACTGTATATCTGTTTGGAGCTTTTTTGGGTTATTTATACGTACTGTTCCGTGAAAATCTATTTCTGATAATAACTCAATATAGGTACAATAATAACAAATTCAACGTTTCATATGTAAGTTAGATTAGACCAACATACACAAGCTTCTTTAATAAGCTGTTTAACGTGAAAATTGTTTTCAAATCATGCTGCTTCTGTCATTTATTTAAAATTGTAAGAAACAGAACTAAGTAATATCGATTTAGCGTTATCTAGATTTATGACTTTTATGACAGATGTGCAAATAGTTACTAGTGCTAGTTTGTTATATGTTTAGTGTTAGTATTTAGATCGTCAATGTGATAATTAAGTCGTCTCCGGTATAAACGAAATTGCCTACAACGTAATGCTTTTAGAATAATATGTATGAAAATGCTCGAGGCTAACAATTAAGTAATTTATAGGAGATTGGCAATTCCGTAAAATATTAATATGACTAGATAAATAAATAGATAATTAAATTACTAGAGTTGAACAGGCAGCTATGAAATTTATGTTATATACCAACTTAGTAAATTTTGTTAAAAGCCCCAACCGGAACTATGTAAACATATAAGCATGTAAAAGGTATGGTGGAGACATTAATATGACATAGTCTTTTTTAAAAATAAATATTCTCCGATGCATAATGGTAACTGATTAAACTCAGTATTGATATGAATATTTTAATAATGCTGTTGTTATTTATTTTGTCGTAGTATTTAAGTATGCGTATGTTAACATAGGCTGGTTCCTTGTAATGCAATATATATAATAAGCTAGAGGCACTTATAGAATATCAGACGTGGCAATAGCAGTATAACGTCTCGGCACGACCAGCGTGTGTTTAGTGCGAGTTTTACTCAATTATCGAATTTTTTTTTTTGCGCATAGATGAACGGTCATTTCCTATTGAACTGGCCGCTCGACCGGCAACCCTCCCACAGGGGAAAGAGGTGGTGAATCCTCATGTGAGACTTCTACTCACTTAACACCACCTTAAATCGCTATCACCAAATAGCATAAGATCATCGAACGCGTAAACGTGAATTTATAGCAATGAACTGGATTCGCAAAATTACCAATAGGTGGCGCTTTTCTACTCCTACACAAAATCCAAACACACCACACGGTGCAAATTCACGTTTAAGCATTACATAAGTTTGATCGAGTAAAACTTGCACTAAGCACAGTCAGTGGTGAACTTATCGAAGGGGGTAAACGTTAATTTTCATAACACTTCTTCTTATCGTATGGCCATCCTTCAAAAATAATCTGGTATCAGAGCTTCCCAAGTCGCCTTATTACAGGAACCAAATTGACCTAAACCTTGTGTAGTTGGTGGATCACCAAACCACTGCACTAACGGCGTCGTCATAGATGCAGCGCCATCTAGTAATAAAACTGTGGAACAAGTTTAACGCCATACAAATTCTTGTTTGCGCGTTCGATGAGTTTGATCGAATAGAACATTATTGCGCTTTGATGATTCATGTTGAAACACGCGTGTTGCTCGTCTTAAAATGACATGTTTTAACTTTAGTAGAAGTAATATGTTAGTTTCCATCGTATGATGGATGTGTAAACAACGTAATAAATCATTTTATAGCTTGGCTTGTGTCAACAGTTTATTAAAACTATGGTTGGAAGCAAAAAAAAAATACTTTTACTAAAAAGTTTTTTTTCTTCCGATATTTACAAATAAGGCCTTATACTAATTATTTCATTTTTAATTGTATTTTTGCTACTGAACATTCAAATGAACGTTGCATCTAAGCACGACATTATTTCCATAATCATACAAATGATCTCACTTCAAGGTTAAACTTTTAATCCAACTTGAATGCAGATCAGTCAAGGAACTTATGACTAAAACGACTAAACCTAATTCTGTTTCTCTATGTACCATGGCATATTAAATAGCACCAGAAAACTAGATAAGTTTCCAAGCAAATTCGGTAGCAATAGTAATAGGTGGTGAAATAGTAGCACTTTTCAAATTTCATATACTTAATTCATACGTTTAAAATGAATCAAACGTGACCTTCTAAGATTACCTGAAATTTCACGTTTCAATTAGAATACACTGACCCCGGGTCACAGGGTAACGGAAAACATGGATCTACCCATCAACTCACTCTGTTTGATGAGAAGATCCATCTTTATCTCGACCCAAATATTTATTTCGAGCTCACACTTACTCTCCGTATCCCTGGAAACAACAAACAAATTAATTTGTGTTTTTCTAAGAACTGGATTCCATAACACAGATTTTGATGAACTGTCTTCCCGATTGATGTTTTAGATTATTTTATTTTAATATCATCACACAAAACCCTTGAATAACAGACAATCTGTGTAAAGGACTTGTATTACTGCGCGAGTGAGCTATTACTTCTAGAACAGTGTTTTATTTAATTTTTTTGCAAAATAAAAGTCATCATCATGTCGTATGGCTTCTGCTTGTCCTTATAAGTTATATGTCAATATCTAATTGGCGAAGCCAATCCACCGCGGCCGGAGTGAGTTCATGGAGCTCACGCATTCCTCCAGTGAAACGACGGAGAGGACATTCCTCTACGATATGCATCGTTGTCTGGTTTGGAGCCCCACAGTCACAATCCGGTGCGGCTTTAAAACCCCATTTATGCATATGGTAATTGCATTTCCCGTGTCCAGTTCTGAACCGGTTAACCCTAGACCACACGGTGCGACAGCTGTCAAAGCCGGAGGGTTTGATAGTAGGATCCGATACGAGATCTTTCCAGGGGTTATGCTGAAATGCTTCCCATGATGTTCGCCATTCTTGTTTGAGGTCAAAGCCATTATGAAGGTTTTTATCGGTCCAGATGGGGAATCTTGAGATCAAAATAAAAGTAATTCTTACATTTGCACACTTAGAGTAAACCCTTACTGTTAAATATTATAAATTTAAAAATAGAGTTTCTCTGAATACTAGTTAAGAACCACTGGAGTAGATATTCGTAAAAATAATGAAACACACGATTAACAGTGATTAGTTCTAGTTCTATAGAAAATATCTGTGTGATACGCTCGGTCTATAAAGAATAACTGTATCATTTGTTCTCTACTACGAATTTTATTTGGTGAAACTCATTTGCCATGCGTCAACGTGATTTTTATAGCACATTTGTTCAGCAAATTTGTTTCTAAATCGCGCTGCATCAGTGCCAAATAAATTCACGTTTACGCGCTCGATGACTTTAGTTGAGTAAAACCGTAAGTAAAACTCTCGATGTTAATCACCACACAGATTAATTCTGACACAGATTAATTCTGACTCAAACTTTTGCGTCTGTCTTTAGGTAATTATAAACTTATTGTATGCGTCAATATTTTTTTATTTCATAATATTATTATACAGTATTAGGAGACTTAAGGATACAGCTGTCTAAGTTAATTTATGATCTGCATTTACACTTTATCAAGTTATCTTTGTAATATTATATTAATACGTTCCTTTTCATAGATTTTAATTTATAATTAGGTAATCATATCGAATTATAATAGACAATTATATTGCGCTTAATAAAATCTCTGTTGTTTCATTGAACATGTAAATTAATTCGACTTTTCGATATATCGCCACTATTGTAAGCCGTGACAAATGACAATAGGTAGCAGTCATAAACAACAGGTACATAATAGAAATCCCAAAACAATTTTTTTTATAAGTGTCTATGAGAACACCTGAATTCATTGAATGAAAGATACGGACTCCGGAGATAGACTCTCTACCCGTGACCATGAACGCTGTAAAGGGTTCGAAACGTCGGGTAAACGTCGGTAAATCAAAAATAAACGCGTTCTAAATCCTTTCATTAGTAAAATTATCTTTCATATCAATAAATTTCAATGTATAGTGTTCGCGTAAAGTCAAGAAAACAGTACCTGAATTTATATTAAAAAGTTCAAACAATTTAGAGTAATTCTTAAATATCCTAGTTAAGTTTATTGCAGCTAACCTAAAAGTTGCCTAGAACATTTCCTAATATAAATTCGTTTCGCAGGAGTACTAATACCATCAGGTAAAGGGAAGCACCCGTTGCTAGTCTATAAAAATTACACGTACACCTTCAAGGTATTATCGTGCAACGGGGTTTTGTGGCACTGTTCCAGGAGAACTAGGACAGGATGTAAAGCCTTCATCAAGACCTCCCCGGATAAGTTGGACATCATCCAAGCGGTTTACGATGAGCACTGCCACCTCCCAAGACTCTCGTCACCGTCAAAGAAAAACTTAAGCAATGTGGTCCAACCACGGAAAAAGGTTTAGGATGAAAGTCAATGTGAAACATGTAAATACATATGTTAAAGAAAAAACAATTCAAATTCAATGTAATTTATTTCAGATATCATTTTATTTAATTTTTCAAACAAACACATACACACAATGGGAGAGTGAGACAAAGAAATAGTTGTAATGTAAACGTTAATAGTTCCAATATAATAACATAGGCACATACTTTTTTGCATCAGTTATTGTTATCTTATTAATCTTTTTTGCTTTTATTTTTCTTTGCACTGTAAAAATACTTTTTCTCAAATGATTGTATCATTTTATGTATAAAATTAGAAACCTGTTCTCATTTTGTAATCTGAATGAATTCTGTGATTGGCCTTACTCGATTGTAACTTATGTATCGCTGTTTTAAAAAAAAAATTGTTTATTCATGTACAGTATAGTTTTATACATCAGTTGTCGAAGCCTCCTTTTAAGCATTTATATCAATGCCTGTGCTAGGAGGCTCCGCTCTTAGTTCTCGATAATAAATTAATCCCTCAACCCCCAGGAGGCAAGCGCATTCCTTGATAACAATTGATTTCAATTGTGTCTGGAATAACTCAAGATCGAGGGATTAATAAATAAATCATAAGATCTTTTACATATCAAACATTTTGTCACGTCTAATGGATTGAATTCATTTATGTCTAAAATCTTCGCACAGATTTGTTACTTCATACTTTGTGCATGTGATTTCTTTTATCCGTATGTTTTGGCCTTGCGATATAGATTCATTATCTTTTCATCTAATCATCGCATAAGATTATACATGTGAATCTTTAAGTATATTGTATTTTTGTCCATATTATTCTTACGGCCTAGGGCAATTTTTTGGAAATTTATTACTCATACTATTACTAACGTTTTTTTATGTTATACAGACATCGGTTTGTTTAATGTATAATGCACATGTCGTATTAATAGATGTGTTAAAATCAAGGACGGAATGTGTGTTCGATTCTAACCTCTAGCATAATAACAACATGTAGCATGTAACTTAAATTTTAGACTCTGAAGTTAAAACTTAGATAACTATTAAAATTATTTTTACAGTCTCATGGAAGTTTAAAACAAATTATACGTGTGGTTTTGGCAAATTAGAGTATTGTTAGTTCCTAGGTTATACAACCGATAGACAAAAGTTTGCATTTTTCTTATATCAAGTTGTCATTATTCGATTTGAACCGGTTATTTTAACTGTTTCTGATAGTATATGGTTTATGTAAATCACTTATTGATCGTTTGTGTTATGAGTTTTAAGATTATTATAAAGTACCGATTACTTTAAAAATAGATAAGTTAACTTTTTTTAAATGCCTAATTTTATAACTAGTTATATTTTTAATTTCAGTTATAAAGATTAACTAATTAACGCCTTCGACAAATAAAAACCTGACTACTCGAATTATTTTTATTTATTTTGGTATTTAGTAATATAAAAACTTACAAAAAGTTAAAGGAAAAACGTCGTAACCAAATGAGCCCTGAACTGTTGGGTGTTCTTTAACCTTACTTGCTTCTTAGTTTCCTAATTTAATTTGTTTTTGCTTTGTTATTAGAACCATGGGAAATGCTTGAGGTACAGCTTCATCAGACAGACACCACAAGTGACAAGGACGATGAAAAACAAAAAAAAATTAAAAGAGTACGCAAACGTCACCGAGATTGGGTTTTAGTGAAAGGATTTGAAAATATGGTCCAAGCTGAAAATGCTATTAAGGAGGAAAATATTTGGTCACCTTACTACACGGACGAAACTACAAAAAGGGGGAAATCACATTACTACAGATGCAACGATTGCTCGGCTGAGATGTGTCTCAGAATAGATTCAGCATCTGGTGTCGTGTCAATGTATAAAAGTTATCATGATCACGATAGTAAAGACTATGGGATATCTGAATCAGTGAAATCAGAAATAAATAAATTGGTTGCTGATAGTCAAAACTGTAAGTCCGTAATGAAAGCTTTGCGTAAGAATAAAGATATTAAAGCGCCAACAATGAAACAATTAAAAAAATACTTGACTGGATTGAAGAAGGATACGAAAAAAGTGGACAAATTTGTGCAAATGGATCATAGTTACACGTAAATTTATATTTTGACTTTTTTATTATTTCTATTTAGTTTAACTTGAAGGTTATTTACAAGATAGGTAAATTACACGCCACATAGCATATTTTTTTCTTTAAAATACTTGCTATTCGTCCGATAGTAGATATATTGAATTTCCTCCTAGTTAATTATTTTAGATAATAATTATGATATATTTGTATATATAAGATGGGTATTTAACAAAGTTAAGTTTGGACATATCCAAGGCAATCAACGATGTTTTATGGGCTATCTATAGTAGCTCACTAACAGCCGGTCCCAATAATCCATCTATCTTCAGTTTTGGCATATCGGAGATAGAAAACAACTTCTGTCTTTGTTTATCTGGACGGCAAAATCAGAGACAGAAGATGTTTTCTATCTCCGATATTCCAAAACTGAAGATAGATAGATTATTGGGACCGGCCGTAAACAATCGAAAAAAAGCAATTTAAGTCATCTAAATAAAGCTTTTTAATATTATACTAACAGCTTTACTGATTTAAGTAACATCAATATTTTATATTTAAGGTTTTCTAATGTGATTGGTTAAATACATTTTTATGATTTGTTTTCGAATATTTTGTTTTTTATTTGCCAAATACAATTTGTAAAAATACTTAACGAAGTAAATAACAAATCCGTATGTACTCTTTATTTTTTAATCCAAAATTTCTCGAATTTCATAAAATGTTATAAGCACAATTTCAGATATAAAGTATATCCATAAAGGAAGAAAAAACCCAATAATGGTATATCGGGACTATATGTACAAAAAAATCAGGACAAACTTGTCCGGGAAGGTTTTCTGGAGATGCGTGATGGTCCACAAAGGGTGCAAGGCATACTGTCACGTGAATCCGAGGGACTCGACTGTGGCACATAAGATAGGACACAACCATGGACCACGAAATGTTAAAGCTGATATACCTATAAAAAAATATAAGAACTAGGTACACGGCCCCATAAAGCTTTGCCCATCTGTCTGCGATTGGTTTAATATTATGTGTATCAGATTCAGGACTCTTAAATTTATCGGGTTATGTACCTAATGACTTTTGTAAGAGGCTACTTTTTATAACCCAGCAAAACGGTTTTTTTTTGTAAATCTACTGAATAATAAAATGTCGAGACTTCACATAGCATAAACTTTAATGCTAAGTTAAAAGAACGCCCTAACAATCAAGTAGTCAAATACTGTAAATAAACCTGTATTTTGCCAATATTGTATGATGAAAAAAAGAAACTATATATTTTCGACACAGACATTATATGTAATAAGTCAAATTGATAGCATATAGGATTTTGATACATAGTACATTTTAACTTTATCAAAATATGCTTATTTTTACGTTGACCTCTCCATTTTTAAATAATCAAAGATCAAAATCCAACGTCATTCTTCATCAATAACTGCAATTCCTTCACGCACTTGATTCTTCTTGCAGAGATAGAGTACATACCGACGGGAAGGAAGAACCCGATTATGGTGTTTGAAGACTATGTATATAAGAAGATCAAAGTGAACCGATCAGGAAAGGTGTTTTGGAGGTGTGTGATGACGCACAAGGGGTGCAGTGCCTACTGTCTTGTGGATGAAAAAGTAGTAGAGTGTAGGAACGAACATTCCCATGACCCCCCCAAGAGCAGAACTAAATCGGGACGATGGTTGCTAAATGATTGAAAGCTAATGAAAGGTGTGCAACTGATAAATGACATAAAGGCGCAAAAGTAAAATTGTAAATATTAAATCGTATAAATATATTTAAAAAATATTTGTTTATTACAGACTATTACTATATTATGTGTGTTTTTGTTTCATGCGCTTAAGTTGTTTGTTTGCTAAATGAATTAAAAACAGTCCTTAAATATTATGTATGTTATATTTATTTATTATTATATTTCAGACTGACTAAGACCAGGCTAATAATACTTTAAACCAAAAAAATTCTAAACTAGAGTAAAAAATATAAACAAAAATATATGTATGTATATTTTTCACTAATTTTAGAATATTACTTATTGATTGTGACTTAAGATACTGAGATATCGTATTGTGGAGTTTTGGAAACCAAATATAGTTCTTATTATAAAAAAATAAATCTTATTGTTATGGTTACTTAAAAACCAAAGTGTCTATTTTAATATGAGCGACGACAAATAGTCTTAAAGCACCTAATAAAAATGGGTCCGCTTTTATTTACCACAGTCTATTGCTGAATTACCTGTATACGAATGTTGGATTGTAAGTAATTGAATGAATTAGTGAAAGATAGAGAAAGCAGTGACATGAACATCAATACTGACGGTCGTCTGAATGATGCTTGAAAGAACAAACGATAGCAGAACGACTCAAGAATGATTGAAAAAAAATGGTTATATGGAAGACTTAAAGGATCGCGTTGAAAGTTGAAGATTTAGAAGACCTATTAAAACTTAATATACCAAAACAAATAACGTGTCTATTATTAAGCACCCCGACCCTACACATATTTAAAAGATAACGCCACGTTTAACTGTATGTTTATTGATATCCTGCATGATTTACATTTAAGATAGAAGACATTTTTAAATTATAGGCTACTGCACTAGTTATATTTTGTCTTTTGGTTCCGTGATACTTGCTCCCTTCAGAAAACTTTGTAATAAAGGTAGCCATTGCTTATTAGAACAAGCAAGCATAAAAATCATAACCTTGTACTTAAGACTGGTGTAACTTGTTTTTCTAGTAATCCGCCTGATTCCCTTTGGAAGGAAGTACCCTCTGTTAATGATCAACGGCCACACGTATAAGCGGTTTGCTAAACTGACAGGAGATAAGATCCTATGGCGATGTTCCAGCGTCCTCAAGGGTTGTAAGTCCAAAATCGTGAGTATGACTGAAAATCCTCTGGAAGGTATTGTGTCTCATGATATGGATCACGTGCACGAACCTCCTCCGTACCACCAAATGCAAGATGGAACTTGGGTTCGAGGCGGAATCACGGATAATATTAGAACAAACTCCCTGCCGGTGTCAAGACCAGCTTTACAAGCTATGAACTTCGGACGACCAATGAAGATTACTGAATTGTATATACCACAGGCATGAAGAACGTTTAATTCTATAATCATAAGATTTTTCGCTGCTTGCATTCACTGCTATGAATTTATTTTATAGAAGCACTCTGCCTTCGACTTTTTTGTAATTTATGGTTATATGGCGCTCCTTAGAGATCATGTTTTTTTGTTGCGATCTTTATCTCTATAAATTATAATTGAAATTATTGATTTCCCAAACTCCCATCGCTGTTATAACCCTTTTAATTATTTCCTATTATATTTTGTTCTTCCCTCAGTCAATATTATTGCAAAATATAATTTAAATCTATTGAGTAATTATTGATTCCCTATACCTGCCAACCTTCTTTTAACCCTTCAAATATGATTTTCAGGACAAATATTATCCTATGGCCTTTCCTGGACTTTAACCATACCTACCAAATTTAATTTGAATCTGTTCAATAGCTTAATCGGAAATTGTAACAGACAGACAGATGGAGCTATATTTGCATTTATAATATTAATTTGACTGAAGTTTTTAGATTTTTACAGTGCTTAGAATATAAGGCAGTGAATTACCTTACTCTTCTACAGCGGCATTAGAGTAACTTCAGACCTTAATTGGTATAACTGATAGACACAAGTCAAGTGAAGTGAGTTAGTGTTTTTGTTTTCATTGAGGGTTTTAAAAGTATGTGTCGTATTTTTCTCTTAGCAACGTTTCAGTTGACTAAAAATCTCAAAGTAGATCTCTTGTAGTAGTAAGTATTATTAAAAATTGTATAAATCTAAACAAAAAGTATTTCCCAGGTAGCTTTTAAGAAATCTACTAGATATTAGCGTTTGTATATTCAGTTAATTTTCTGAAATTAATGGTTATCTTTATATCGTCAAGTGTACCACAACATACATAAATATGATAGTGTAAATAATATGAAAGATCGTATTTATATGTAATGTAATTGCTTTCGTACATAACTTTTTATGCAATCATATTGCACAGTGAATTTGAGTTATTTCATAGGAACAATAGATTGAATGGACAATTAATATTTAAGTATTTACATTGTTTGGCATATATGTAATTTATTATACGTACACACGTCTTATACAATTCGTTTGTTTCATTTGTAATTTGTTTAACCCTTTTTATAATATTATAATCTGAAACGTTTAAGAAGTATATTTCAAGACTTAAACGTATGCTGTTATTGTCACAGGTTAATATAGAGAATAACATATATAATTATTTTACAGTATTTTATAGAACCTCGGCCAGAGGCACAAAGCAGCTGGTGGTGGGAGGCTACGCGTTTATCTGCCGGAGCTACTGTCAGAATCTCATCAAAAAGACATGGAAGTGTGCCACCCACTCCGACTGCACAGCAAAAGTCCACACGATACAGGACGAAATTGTCTCCTTAAACAATGACCATAGCCATCCAGTACCACCAGGAATTAAAATGAAATTCTCTAAATTTGCATCTTACTTGGATCTCGTTTAACGACTGTAAATGTTACTTAATTTATTAAATTTGACATACAATTTTAATGTACCACGATTTTATTTTTGGTCCAAATATACTGATTTGTATATAATTATATCAGAAATTTTGTTTCAATACCTCTCTACTCTTAAGATATCAGGGTTGACATATCAATGAAGCAGCATGGATATCATTTCTAACTAAAGCGACTCCTTGTTCACAGATATTAAATTTAGAGTGAGACAGAAACGTCCGCGGAATGATGACATGGATGTTCTCGAAGCTGTCAGGCAGGTGGTCCAAGATGGCCGCAGTATCAGAACCATAGCAAGAACACACAAGATCTCCAAATCGCGATTAGGTAGACTCGTAAAGAGGACAAAAGAAAACATAAAGAACTGTACATTGATGTATTTAGAGCCGGATTTATGAAATTCGGTCGAAATGTAAAATTAAATTTTGCTGGTCTATAAATATTAACAACATCAATCAATCATTCAATAAACTCCTTATACTGAAGATTAGTTTTTTACCGACCTTACTTCTTATCTATAAAATACTAGCTGTTGCCCTTACTACGCCTGGAATCCGATGGATACTGTTCCACGGGTATTCTATGGGAATAAAAACTAGCTTATGTGTGCTATTCTAGCTCGTATTAAGAGTAAGATTAGGTTTGATTGATTCCTTTTCGGTTTAGAACTGCAATAAGTTACAACTGAAGATTGGTTGTTGCTTAGTTATTTGTTTTTTTTTTTATTTCAAAAAAATAATCGACTCTGGCGTTGCTTTGCGGAAATCCATATCTAAATATAAATCATTTTTCTTAACCTTCACCACACTACCCAGTGTTGGGCAAAATGTAATTAACTACAAATTAACAATTCAATAAGAAAATGTAATTGGCAAGATCAATAACAAATTACTTTAAATTGTTGATAAGTAATTAAAATTACAATTACAATTTGAAATTGTAATCATGTAGGTATACAGGACCTAATAATAACACCTTGTCCTGTCTGCCCGTGAACATGAACGCTGTAAAGTGTTCGAAACGTCGGGTAAAATTATTTTTCGACGTTTCGAACACTCTACAGCGTTCATGATCACGGGCAGACAACAGGTCAAGGTGTTATTATTAGGTCCTGTATACCTACATGTCTTGTTATAGAAATGGATTCATCTCCTTCAGAATTAGACACTTCGTCTGTAATATTGCTTCGTCAAAGTTACTTCAACTATCAGTGACAGTTGCAATACTTTTTGACTAACTAATCTTTCGTATGAATACCCTCGAGCAACAATGCAAATGTACAAATACCCTCGAGCAATTTTTATTTAATATTAGTTCCTGACTACCATGCAACCAGTCTGTCTATCTCTTAGGCCTCAGCCTCGAATTTCGCGGGCAGTGGCGCGGCAGCAGCGCGGGCACTGCAAATGCAGGCGCCCGCCGCTCGTCCGCGCGACTTGTCCATACATTTGCAGCGCCGCGCCGACCCCGCGCCGCTGCCTGCGAAATTCGAGGCCGAGGCCTTAAACACTAGTGTGGTAATAAGCTGCATCCCAAAAACCAATGTTCAATAGCCAGTTTTGGATGCATTTGCGCTGCTGGGCAAAAACTATCATTATGCTTATGAACAATAGTTCTGCAACCAAAATGATTTAGTCTTGTCATGATTCAAAGGAATTTGTAAAACTTAAGAAGCCTATCTATATATTTCATAATATGTATTTTTAGTTTTACCACCCTGTTTATTACAGTTTTTTTTTCACTGATTTTAGCTTCTTCACTTTAATTGTTCTTTTTGTTCTGTGATAATCCTCTGGCTTAGGTGGGAATCAAACCAATATTTTCATTCGTCCAATTATCTTCTAATCTCAAACGAATGACGACAAATACGAGACGTGTTGTACCCGTTTCAAAAATCTCGCCGACATGATTTTTGAAGCGTGTTGCAATTGTTATTTTATCTATATTTCGGGTACGTACAGACAAAAGCAGGTCAACCTACCACAAAACGTCAAAATTTCTCAATTGATATTGATCTCTACTTGTTGTGTATTCTAAGTTCGAGTAATGGGATAAATGATTCCTGCAATAAGCTAGTTTGTGCCCTATTTTGGACGTATGAAGTCTGTATATTGGAAGATATAATTTACCCAACTTTATAAACATTCTTAAAGAGTATAAAATAAAACGTTCACAGAGACCATCGTTTGGAAATTTTAAGGAAGAGTCTAATCTCAAAGACCTGTTGAATATTGTTAAGTACTTTTTATTCCTACAGTTTTATTTTGCAGACTTTCAGCTATACTGCTCGAAATCACAGCGAGGCAGCATCATCTTGCATATGGGTCCGTATACCTTCAACAAGGGGAAGCCTTCGAAGAGCGTAACCACCACTTGGATCTGCACCGCGTACTACACTTCCCATTGTCCAGTCCGCCTCAAGACTGTAGGCATGAAGGTCGTTTATTTGAGAGGAGATCATAACCATTAACAAGTATCTATTGTGATAATTAACGATATTAGTGCTATTGGTTACCTTCACTCACGTTCACAAACACATTTCATTGCAATGTCGGAAATTCCCTCTTTTGAAGAAGGCATTTTTAAAGCTGTAGGAGGGAAACATTAGGGCTTATTTATAGATTTGATCTCTCAAGTACTAGTTAACGTTTATTAGGAATAAATTAATTGATAATGACTATTGATTTGATATGATTAAATTTACTAGATTATTCAAATGTCACGCAATTAAATTATTAATGAATTTAGTCATCCATGGCACGCGAAGGATTTTAACGTTCATTAAGTACTATTTTCTAGGTCTTATCTCCCATCATTATCTAGTCAATCGCTCTGGGTCTCTGAAAAAAAATGTTTCTTTCCTTATTTCTAATCTTGTGCTAAGTGCTTAGTCACTAAATATAGATACATTTTGAATTAACTAGTTTTATTATTTGTTAAAATCGTGTTTACTTAGGTACCCCGAAATTGGTCTGTCATAACAAATATTATTAATGCGAATACCTACTTGCGTTTGAACCATAGAACATGGAAAGAGGTTTCCGTGTTCTGTGGCTTAAACCGATGACTGTTTAAAATGAAATTTAGTATGCAGGTACAAACAGCAGCACGTCAACCTACCACAAAACGTCAAATTTTCTCAATTGATATTGATCTCTACTCGTTGGACTTAAAGTTGAAAATCAATTCAATGACCTTTAAATTTTTGGGTAGGTTGTCCTGCCGTTGTCTGTACTATAAAACTCTCCGAAAGGTGTTTATTCTGAAAATCTCTTTGAAACTGTGGAAAAGGAAGTGGAAGTTTGTATGGGGAATCAATAATTTGTCAACTTGAAGTAAAGATTGCGAATGCAAGCATTTGAAGTACCTAAGCTTAAATGAATAATACAATTTTGGATGTTGCGACGCTTAAAGGCACCTCATGTTAGGCAAAAACAGCTGTAAATAGGCCTGCTAAAATGAATAATATTGTAACTAAAATCTATGTTAATGTTTCTTTTTGCATTTATTAGGTTTGGTGTTAGCGGTTCCTTTAAAAATAATTGACTCAACTTCACGAGAATATCCGACGAGTGTGGAGTTTCAAAGAACCAGAAGAGGAGGTCGGATTCTGTGTCACGAAGGTTATAGTTATGTATGGAAAAGAACAAACAAAGATGGCTCCGACTTATGGAGATGTAGATGTAGAAACGCAAGTAAATGTAACGCGACACTCAGAGTGAACCCGAATCCTTTTACAATACTCAATGTTACTATCCACACGCATGGCGCTTATGAATAAGCAGTAATTGAAATGGATCAACAAGTAAATAAATAAAGTTCTGTATAAAATAATGAATGTTTTTTTTAAACTGTTCAGTATGACCAAATAAATTGCTAATGTGGATTGGAAATACATTCCTTAAATAAAATGGCGACTGCACCTGAGGTGGGACTTGAACCCGCAACTTTACTACCCAGGCATTTTGTAAGTCGACGTCATTATGCAAGGCTTAAAGCCTGTTGTGTTCTCTGAGGATTTGTTATTCAGGGTATTGTATTTTAAAAATATTAAGTTCGTATTTTCTGCTCATATTCATTATCATCACTTATCAATAACCAAGCCACAGCTCGCAGACCTATAAGGAATATTTTGCTATTAAAATCAGTGTCAAGTATTATTTTTGTGTCGTTTTATTTACGTGTCGTAAGACGAGTCTACTTTCCAATCCTTAGCTACTACTTTAAACCTTATGCCTTTGTCTTGTCACCAGATCATGTGATAGCACAGTGTAAAAGCGTAAGTACACAACGGACAGAATTCCTTAAGGAATCTCAGTCCATACAATAGGCACTCAAAGATATACGAGGCCTAGTGAATTTCTGGACTGACCTGAAATGGTTTGAATAAAACATAAATTTTAATCACGTACAAAGGCCCAACTGAAGAGGCTAAGTGCAGAAAATTTAAGTCCAACTAACTAACTAACTATGCCTTTGTCTTTAGGAATGAATTTTCCATCTTCCACGGAAGCCTCCACTATATTCTGTACAAAATCCCAACGACGCAGCCAACTGTTGCACATAGGCGGATATTCGTTCTACAAGAGATACGAAGCGAGGGCTGGGAGCCTCATCACGTGGGCTTGTACGTCTTACTACAACCTGCAATGTCCAGTGAAACTCAAGACTAACGGAATTGAAGTATTGTATTCGAAAGGAGAACATAATCATTGAAAAATATAAATGTTACTTGTAGAGGATTCGGGGGCGAGGAGTTGAGTTCCCCAAGAGCATCTGAATCCAACCATAACAAATCGAAGTCCGGGAACATAGTGTTGTGACTGGGAGTAAGTAACTTCTTCTCTGGTAAAACCTAGGGCAGGGATACAAGCCGAAAGCCTTTCTCCTTTCTTTAAAAACATCTAATTCCTCCTAGTTAATTTTATTTATTTTTAGTATTTAAAATATATATTTTATTTATTTTCAGGTTTAGAATTTTTTTGTCTCAGGCGGTAATCGAACCCGCAACCCCATGCAATCAACAATTATCTTAATATACGTTACTGGTTGTCACGGTAGCGTAACTGACAAAGCACCGCGCCCGGATTTCACGGGGATGCAGGTTCGATTCCCGCTGAGACTAAATTTTTCAAGTTTTAATATATCAGTATTATCATATTATAATTGCAATCTAATTGCTAAAAATATCATATAAGGGTACAAATACATATTTCTGCCGCTGACTGTACAAAATGCAACAAACAACCAAGTTGTCACTTCAGCTTGATGAATTATTATGACCAATAAAAATGTTTTTGCTTTTAAACTGTTTTTCAAGCAATGACATAAATTGGAAGAACAATACCTATAATAAACAATAATGTCGGCTGCTTGAGGTGGAACTAGAAACCCAAACACACCTAGCGGTGGGTTTTTTCATAGATATAGGGTTTTTTTACATCAAACAATTCAACTAGCTGTTGCCTATTATAATGCTGACACCTTTCATTGTGAGAAAGAAAAATGTTTATACTTACCACGTGAACCGATATTAGGGATAAAAAATAGCCTCCTTTCAACTATAAGCATAAATATTTAAAAGGTTTAACGGGATTTAAACGCGAACATAACTGATTTTATTTGTCTGACTGCGTCAGCCTGTGACCACGACCGATGTATCTTGGTCGAAACGTCAGGCAAATAAAATAAGGTATAAAGTAACAACCTATTTCGCTCACTGTAGAGAGGTCTCTCTCCTGTTTATGGAGAGGTGATTAGATATGATTTAATTTTATTACTACTAAACAAAATCTATTCTCAAAAAACTATAACATTACCCTTAAGCAAATAATAATTACCTCAAGTATATGTATATTGAATCACAGTAAACTTTTCATTTAGTTGTTTAGACGCTAAACGCCAAAAGCGGCCGCTTTTAGCAATAATGTACAATACAAAAGAATGCCAGAATGAAAAGCAGTTAACAGTGTTCCAATAAATACTAGAAGTAATTTGCTAAAATGATACTGTTCTAGTTTTTTGAGAATTAATTTGGTTAAGAAGTAATAAAATTAAATCAATTGGAGGCAGCACTTAGCTCTAGCAGTCCTCTTAAGGCCTTAGTACCACCATGCTGGCCTAGTGCGGGTTGGTGGACGGCAAGAGCGACGCTGTAGCAGCATCACCGCGCCGTTGAACGTTTCTCAAGCCGCCCGAAAGCCTCCATCAGGGCTTAACGACTATTATTTCGATCATCAGCCAGGACCGACCCATCTAACTAGTGACCGCTCCCAGCGTTGCTTAACGTTAGTGACAGAGACTGAACACTAAGAAGCATTGGGCTACGAGCGCTTCTTAATAAGATATAGTCGCGTTTAAATCCCATTAAATCTTTTAAAACAGTGCTTTTTTTTTAATTTATTGAAAGAACCACAAACAAGTTTACAATAAGCTTATATACTAAAACATATTAAAATACAGACACATTTTAAACAATTGTAAACTCAACAGGGATGGTTACATTTTACGTAAACATTAGAATAAAACATGCGGGACTCTAATACAAATGAAATTAAGTTCATTTATTGTTGGTGATGTGTGTATGTGGGTGTGAGTTTCTGTAATATAAAAAAATTAAATAAATTATCGGTAGATGTGTGTCAGATATATGTTACTTAATGTGTAAGAATTAATACTAGCTGTTATTAGGCTTTCGAACTATTCCAGACTATTACTTGTATCTGTTTCAAATTTTAACTAGCCGTTCAGTATTTCTGGCGTGTTTGCGTAACAAACGTACATCCAAAATTTCGCATTTATAATTTAGTAAGAATTATAAGATAACATTAGTAAGTTTATAAAAATTTAACCCAAGGCTGAAGGCAAATGTAAATAAACGTTTTATAATATTTTTCCACTTTTTTTCTTATAATCAATGGAAAATATTATAGTGACTGCCCGATTTTAGGATATGATTATATTCGTGGTCTTAAAAAAAGTCTACGATATCAAGATGTCTTATTATTGTGTTAGTTGTTGGCTTAACTGTAACTTCTGGATCAGCCCTCTTGAGGTTTAGTTTAGTATATCTGAAAAACAATAGGCGTAGTGAGTTCAGGTAAAGAGCAACAAAAAAAATAGGATGTTCTAGAAAACGCTGATGAAAACAAGACCTTGAATTGAGGATAATGATTTGAAGATTGAGTTGATGTGAATTACAATTTAATCGCTGTAATTTCCTCACCAGGTGAAATCATCACGACTTCAAAAGGGGGTAAAGTACTACTCATAGCAGGGCACAGGTACCACAGGGAATACGGTAACGAGATGCGGAGCTACTGGAGATGCACCAAACGTGCGTCCATGTCTTGTCGCAGCAAAGTGAGGATCATTCATGGAAGGGTGCTGGTCATCGAACCTCATAATCACCATTGACTGTAATGACCTGTACTTTACACTGTATTTACCTGTACGGGTTCCGTGATAGAGATTCTTAGCCACCTGTTTTCAAAGAGTTGCCAGGGCTAAACAAGTCAATATAGAAAAAGATTCTTCAATATTTTCCTCGGGTCTAGGTGTCTATGGTACTTTCGTTGTTTATGATTACCACAAACAACTGCTTTATTAACTTTATTAATACTTACTATGGGATCAAAACAATGTATGTGATGGGTCAACATTTGTTTATTTATTGTTTAGTTGTACGCTAAAGCGTATGTTAGTATAGAATAATATCTGTAACTTTCCTTTATATTTAAATTCATGATTTCTTTTTACGTCGGTCGTTCTTGTAAAGGTTCTGGTCATTGAACCCTATAATCACTGACCTGACCTGTACTCTAGCTGTAAGTATTAATCCGTAGCGAACTTCAGCTACTTACAGATTAATATTAGAACTATCAGCAGACTCCACATGTACTTAGTTTTTTAAATGGTTTATTATTTTTTTAATTTAGGTAATCCATAGTAGTTTACGCGCTGGTCATTTAACCCCTTAATCATCACAATGATTACCTGTTCTCCATGCTGTAATAAACTGCAGTCCAAACCACATATATATTTACTCATGTGGTCCAAACCCTAGCTAACTACAGTTACTTACATAATAGAAACTAAGTAAGATTACACGCACTTAGTATTTTAATTACCAAAAACCTATGCACAGCAGTGGGATACGAAATAATCTATGTTTTTCCTAATACCTTTGAGGATAAGTGTGGAAAGTTTCGTGAAGATCGGTTGAGTAGTTTCTGCTTGAAAGCGTAATAAACAAAGTCACATTCACATTTATAAATTTTAGTAGAGATTCTGTATCTGTAGACTTATCAACGTAGCATTCACATACATAAATGTATTGATTTTGTTTATTCTCCAACACGTTTGTATGACACATAAAAAACTACCATACCATACCATACCATAAAAATTTCCTATGATGAACTCTAGCTTACGCTCTGTAAACAGAAGCTGATTTTACTTTACGTAAAAAGAACACATAAATTCATATTTACTTCTTAGCAAGTTTCAGGTTAAGGTTAAGTTTATAGTAAACTATTATTAGGATTCGGGACCAAAATGTATGAGAAAATTTTTAAACTAAGTTAACATATTTACACTAATTTACGTCCGATTAGAAATAAATAGCTACTTTCTTTTTACGGTCACGTAGGTATGTTGCCCAGAGAGGGATGAATTCAGTATAAGATAATATTAGGTTGACAAAAATTATTATTATTATTTATACATGTTGAACTTTGAAATTTGATGAAGACATTTTTATTATTAAATTAGTAGAAATAAATTTCTAAAATATTTTCTTTATCAATCTAAATGTTTTTACTTACACCTTTACATAAACTGGTGGGCCTAAACTATGTGAAGTAATAAATAAGTCTTTTACCGATTGGTAGGATGGCTTGAGAGAAGATTAAACTGATGACGCCATAAATCAACGTTTATACTGCCTTTAGGAAGTGAAGAAAAGGATACACCCTCGGACGACGAAGAATTACAGATAACTGCAGTGCCACGAAGCGTCAGAATGTTTCTGGAGCCCGACGAAGACTCGCCGAGGGAGACCCAAGCTGCCGGCAGAGTTGACATCGATGAGGAACATTATAGTGGAAGTGGTGGGCCTAATCTATTCCAGTTTTTGTGGACGTCTTATCCAGATCCTCCGATCTCCCCTCTTTTAAGAAGGGAAGTATTTGTTGGGAACTGCGGTCCTACGGTTGGTCCTATTTCTAATCCTTACGAAGTTTTCTTAATGATTTGGGATAGAGAAATTATGGAGCATATTGCCGCAGAGACCAACAAATACGCTCAACAATATGCGACGCGTCTTCTCCAAAGAGGGGAAATGGGGCCTCAAAGTCGTATCAGTGAATGGACGGATACCGACTCTGATGAGCTATATATTTTTTTTGCCTTAGTCATAGCGATGAGCGTCGTCGTAAAATCAAAATTGGAGGACTATTGGAACCGCCAGGACAAAATTTTTTCGACGGCAGGATTTTCAGCAAATATGTCTCTCCGGCGGTTTCAACTCCTATCTAGGTGCCTCCATTTTAATGACAACACTCAATTCGATGCTCAAAATCATGATGGGGCAAAAATCGAAAAAATTAAACCAGTTTTACAACATTTGAATTTTAAATTCCAATCTTTATACCGATTAGGACAAAACATTGCGCTTGACGAGTCCTTGACTCAATGGAAGGGTTGCTTAAATTTAAAACAATACATCCCCAACAAAACGTCTGCCGTGGGAATCAAGACCTACGAAGTCTGTGATTCCCATACAGGCTATTTGTGGAGATTCGAAGTGCATGGTGGAGATCCCAACGTGTGCTCGTTTAACAATGTTTTGCCTGGGCACATACCAAATCTGGTACTGCGTTTGCTAGGGGGGCTGGAACATCGCGGGCATACTGTTTTTATGGACAGCTTCTATAATTCTCCAGCCCTTACCCGAATCTTGAAAACCCGCGGCTTTGACTGTGTCGGGACCCTTCGCACCAATCGCCAATTTGTTCCATCCAAGATAATGAATTTTAAAAAAACCGATATGAAGGTCGGTGGGGTTTGGGGATCCACGTCTGGGGACGTTGATATCATAGTGTGGCGGGAACAACACCGTGTAGTTATGATATCAACGTACCACGGAATGGCAGTGTCCGAGGCCAGACCCACCATCATTAAAGATTATAATGTATGCATGGGTGGGGTCGACAAGAAGGACAAAATGCTGTCAACCTACCCTATGGAAAGAAAGCGTACCCAGATATGGTACAAAAAGTTTTTCTGGTGGCTGTTGAATGTCAGCGTTTTCAACGCTTATATTATATTTAAATATTTTCATAACATTAACCACCGAGATTTCCGAATGCGGCTGGTGACATTAATTCTAGAAAACCACCAACTCAGGCGCCAGGTCAAAATGACGTTAGCCCCTGGAGTACCTAAGTTTTCGGCAGAAGTGATTGCTCACTTCCCAACGGAGCTTCTTGTTATGGCAGGTACCAGCAAAGCCAGCAGGCAGAGGCGCAAGTGCGTACATTGTAAGATTAAGCGCACACACTTTGTGTGCAAGGCGTGTAATGTAGCTCTGTGCTTTAGTTTTGGACCTTGCTGTTACCTGCAATACCATATTTAATACCCTAAGGATTGATCCATTTGCATGAAGCTAGCGCATAAGGTTCTGATTGTATAAGGTTTGGTGAAAAAACATGGTATTTTATAGTTGTTTATTTCTTATTATTAACTAGCGGACCCGACAGACGTTGTCCTGTCTTAACTATGAATATTGATTTCAAATTAGTATAATTAATTTGAAAAATATTTTATATACTTTATTTATCGACATTGCAAATGCTAACCGCACTGGAAGTTGTAACCCTTGCAGCACGCATTCTGTCAATGTTATGTCGAACGCCATAATGTTACATTAAAAAAGTTTAAATTGTCAAAAGCGCTAAGGTTACATTACAAATAATTTAATATGGTGATTATGTTTTCTTAAATTTTCTTATTTTTTTCTTTCATAAAAACATTCTCCTGACAATAACAAACAAAACAAAAAAAGAATTAGCGAAATCGGTCCAGCAGTTCACGCGTGATGCGATGACCAAGGGATATAGGGATTTATTGTTATATACATATATAAATATAGATTAGTTATAAAATAAAAATAAAAAGATACATAAAAATGGTTAAGTTTAGAAATTAAACTTTGTTTTTCCTATCAAAAACGTTCTTCTTTTCTTTTCCCTAATTATTATTGTTATTGTTATATGGCATTGCTATAAAAAATTAGATAAATTTACGAAAAAATTCAAAAATTTCCATCCTCCGGGGGCCTCTTTACGGGAGGCCACCAGTCAAAGGATTAAGCACGCGTTGGCACTTGGCGCCAGTTAGGACGGTACAAATACGGCTCAGTCGAGTTGAACACCTATTTTGAAACAAAACTACTTAGCATCCATAGATTCACCATGTATTGTTACCCAGGTGTAGGTACAGAAGGAGTAGCCTTCCACCAGAAGTGCGCCAGTGCTCAACTCTACTACCCGAAGCCCGAGCAACCTTCACTTTCCTTTCATATTTCCTACTATCCTACTAATGTTACTATCCGCTTTTGACACACGTTTCAATAAAAATATTACATTATGAGTTATTTATTCCGAAATTTCTACTCGTACCATGTAC
Organism: Anania crocealis; assembly: GCA_949315895.1. Taxonomy (NCBI): domain Eukaryota; kingdom Metazoa; phylum Arthropoda; class Insecta; order Lepidoptera; family Crambidae; genus Anania; species Anania crocealis. The sequence continues at coordinate 4,173,438 of OX438863.1, forward strand.
CATGTTTATGAATGTCCCCTATTTCCGTTGTTTATTTATCCATGATGATGGCGCCTGCGATAGTGTCAAAATATCAAAAACTTACAAAACATTAGGTAGACATCTACGTAGTAGAAATCTCGAAATAACTAACTCATATGATAGTGACCATGAAAGTTTATACTCATAGAATTTTGAATATACCGTCCTACTATGGCAAAATATAACCTATCTGCGTGCCTAAATTCTCATCCGGACGAACTTCCACATATGTATAATATTAATAATATTGTTTATTTACATATGATTTTTACTGATAATTATTCTTCATCACCGTCACCATCAGGAAGCTTTGATCAAGGCTATGACTTTAGTGCTTCTTCATCACATTTTACAGAAACCAAATGTGATCTTCAAACATCTGCAGTAACACACACCAACAAAATTCCACCTCGAAAGTACCAAAACAGGAAAGCTGTCAAATCAAAAACTCTCTTGAACCAAGGCAAACGTTTGAGTATATCAAAACAAGGGAATTTAGACAAATCAAAAATAATGGGATCACCGTGCAGCTGTAAATCACAATGCAGTAATAAAGTCTCGGAAGAAGAACGAACCATGATTTTCAAGAAATTTTGGAGACTGGGAAAAAAATACAGGCAATGGTCATTTGTAGTTAATCATACAAAGAAAGAACCTAAACGCAGGGAGACTCTTACAAGGGCTTTGAAACATAATAGACAGTTCACTTTTAAATATTATTTACCGAAAACTGATACTGCTACTCAAGTTAACGTATGCAAAGTCATGTTCTTGAACACTCTTGGCATCAGTGAGTCAGTCGTTAGAACTGCGTGGCATAAAAATGTACGATGAAAGAGTAGTTCAACTTAATGTGAGAGGAATTTACTGTAATAATAAAATGTTGTAGGCAATCAAGCACCCTAAACGAATCTTCGAAATCTTAGGCGAAAATTACTACATATAAAAGAAAATTTACCAATTTATATCAATACAAACGCACCAGCCGTGACTTCGTTTGGAATTAGGTTTCATTGGGTTCCCGGTTAAATGATTATAATTTTTAGCAATTGCAATCTTAATACTAAAATTTAGAAATTATTATTCCCCATACAAACTTCTAAACACCCTTCTAAATCTTTTAGGTATAATTTTCTGGATAATAAATATTCTATATTATTTGACGACCATTTGGATCAGGGGTAGAAAACGCTGCTTCTAAGCCATGGGTCGCTGGTACGATCGCCGCACAGTGCGATTAAATATTTTTGTGCATGATCTTGTCTTGATCACGTGGTTTGTACTGTCTGGGTGTGTATCTATGTATATTAAGTATATATTTACTAAAAAAAAAAGTTTATCGGTTGTCTAGTACCCCATACGCCAAGCTACTTAATAGTAGCTTAATTTGTGACTAGATGGCTCTGTGTGGCATTGTGTGCCAGTGCCAGTGGCGTGACATGTCTTAAAATACATATTACTATTATTTTCAGGGTGTCAAATGATGAATATTTTTTTTTTTATTTAATTAGTCCCTATTTCCGCCCGCTTGTTACCGCCCGCATCACCCCTGCATACCCCGTTACACCACCGACTATGCAGGCGCCGCCCCGATAGAATGACCGATAGATCGCCTGCGTAATAATACTATAACTTTTTTTTTATTATTGTCGTGTTTACTACCACTTCTGAGATGGGCGTTGTTTTACAAAACCACACCTTGTATAGAACTAGATAAACAATAAGCGTCAACTGCAATTTAATGCGATTTAATTGCAATTATAATATCAAATAAAGTATTTATCTTGTTATATATCCATGCTTCAGACCTAATAAATACCTAGGTATGTTCAAAACATGAATATTTTTCCCATTAAAATTTTATTTACTAGCAGATCCCGCTATTTTGGTCGCGTGACTACAAGATGCTAAGCATGTCTCACCCTTTTTACGAGTATGTAAATGATAAAATAAAATAAAATCTAAAACAAAAGTAGTCTATTTTACTCCTCATAACATTACATTTTCGTCTAAATCCGTCTAGACGTTTCATAGATTAGTCTGAACAAAAAGATAAGCAGACAGACAAAAAATAATACATTGATTCTTGATTAAAACATCGTTAATACACTTTCATATGCGTTTAGTGAAAAGTTGGTAATTTGAACTTACAAACAGACTATTCAATTTTATTGAGGTATTATACACTACATGTATACATACTTATATATAGATATACTGCATTCTTAATCCCTATAAGTATTAACAAAAATCTGTAATTTTTGATTCTAGTTAACGCCTAAGAATTATTTTTGCAGATAATCTTAGCTCATCACCGTCACTATCCGGAAACGATGGTCAATCTTATGACTCTGATAATTCTTCATCATACTCTGTCAAATATAATCGACGCGCATCTTCAATACCAAGCAATAGCAAGCATCGAATCCGTAATTACAAAGATTGGAAAGATGTCAAAAGAAAATTCCTCTTGAACCGTGGCAAAGAATACATTTCAAGACAAGGGAATTTAGTTAAAGCGAGAACCATGGGGCTACCGTGCAGCTGTAAGCTACTATGTAGTAATAAAGTCTCGGAAGAAGAACGAACCGAAATTTTTAACAATTTTTGGAATCTCGGCAAAAGAGAAAAGCAATGGCTGTTTGTTGTTAATAATACAAAAAAGGAACCTAAACGCAGAGCGACTCTCACAAGGGCTTTGATACATAACAGACAGTACACTTTTAAATATTATTTACCGAAAACTAACCCTGATAATCTTACTCAAACTCAAGTTAGTGTGTGCAAGGTAATATTTTTAAACACGATAGGCATGAGTGAAGGAATAGTAAGAACTGCATGGCAAAAGTATGAAAAAGGTGGAGTTGTATTTAAAGATCTAAGAGGTCGTCATGAAAAAAGAAAGATAATAATGACCGATGAAATGATTAAATCAGTTTGCGATCATGTTTCATTGTGCCGTAAGTCTTTAAAGAAGCGAAAACTCACTATAACACAAATGTTTGAATTGTATACGAAATGGTCTGATTTAGATCAATATCGTGATAGAGCTTTTACTGTTCGACAATACAGAGATATTGCAAACACTCACATGAAATCTATTAAATATAAAAATTAATATATTTGATTTAGATTGATGCAATTAAAATCATTTCATTTGCTACTACTTAACTCATTTAAGTAATAACCGATACCAATATGTTTTTGAAATTAGGTTTTTTATATGTAATAGCACCATCCTTTCTCGTTTTGCTGGTGTCGTAAAAGTAACCAAAAGAGTACTGCCATGTAAACGGACAGTATCGTCTTTTTCTGACAAACAAGGACAAAAATTTGTATGTGGCAAAAAATATCCTTCTTGACCCCTTATTTTAAAATTTATATGTTCATGTAGGTTTACCTTTACGACTTCATTAGATACGTCGACAAGGTAAAGAATATTGTTAAGATTAAGATTATCATACGTTTATGTTGTTGGTGATCTAAATGTTTTTATCAACTAGTAACAAAATTGTGTTTTTACTTCAGAAATTATAACCTTTGTAGTTTGTATCTTAGTCGGTATTTTGTTTAAAACCTTTCAACTATATTAGACTCCTCTAATTATATTCAATATGTTCTTTAATAATAATACCAAATTATGTCATTTGTTGTAGATCATGTCAGGATCTTTGCTACCGATGAAAATACATTATGGCCGTCGTCGTCAAACTTTAGTGATAATGCAGATGACTCTGATGCTGCTCTGTCAGAAGATTCGAACGATCCACAACCTGTTGATCCTGCTCTAGCGTCCCCGGTATCAGAAAACCGGAGCATAATACGGCCTCCAAATTACCACAACTGGAAAGATGTCAAAAGAAAATCTCTTTTGAACCAAGGTAAAGAATATATTTCTAAAAAAGGACGTCTTGTTAAAGCAAAAACTATGGGTTTACCATGCAGCTGTAAATCAAAATGTGGTAATAAAATATTGGAAGAAGATCGAAACGTAATTTTCAAATATTTCTGGGGTCTGGGTAGTAAAGAAAACCAATGGCTATTTGTTGTTAACCACACAAAAAAACTACTAAAAAAAAGAACGCTTTACAGGGAGATAAAAACAAACAGACAGTTTACTTTTAAATATTATTTACCGAAAACTGACCCTCATAATCTTACTGATACTCAAATTATCGTGTGTAAGATAATGTTTTTAAACACGTTAAGCATTGGTGAAAGATCAGTAAAAACTGCATGGATGAAGTATGAAAAATGCGGCGTCATACTCAAAGATCTGAGAGGGCGCCATGAAAAAAAAAAGGTGATAACAAATGAAATGATTAGATCAGTTTGCGATCATGTTACATTTTGTCGAAAGTCTTCAAAAAAGCGAAATCTCAAAATTACACAAATGTTTGAATTGTACAAAAAATGGTCTGATATAGACCAATACCATGACAAAGCTTCCACTATTCGACAATACAGAGAAATTGCAAACACTTACCAAAAATCTGTTAATTAAAGAAACTTAGTAAAGGAGACAATTTTTTTTGGGCCCAGTAGCAACGGTACCGTATAAAGATGTCATTGTATCCTAAAATAATTTTTTTTTTTTTTTAGACAATTAGACAAAAGATCGTGTTTAAATGAAACCGGAATCATAAAATCAATTTACAAATGCGTTGTATTGACTTTTTTTATAACATTCCTCCATTTTAGAGTCAAGGCATAGAATAACTTATTGTGTCAAGGTCTTACAATTCGTGTAAAGGAACTTCAAGGTTGTTATAAAAACCAAAATCAACCATTTTAATTAGGAGATAATGTTTAGACCACATTTTATCTACTTTTATTTATTCTAAATAATTGGAAACTCAGTAAAAAATGTTTTTATTCAATTTTTAACACTTTTGCTTAAATGTTCATTCAGTAAAGCCGTGGAACGGAACGCAATTCCGTTTTGACGTTTGACAGTTATCACTGACATTGTACCTTCCGTTTGTTTCGAACTGAGTGTTTATGTTCCCCGATTTTTCCTTATTTTTAACGAAAAAAAGAAGAAAATGGTATCAAGCTCCTATTCCACTGAACCGTTGTGTCAGTATGCAGTGGGATTTCAACGGAATATGCAAAGAAAATTACTTTCAGAAACGACTAAAAATATGCTTAAACTTATGGTGATACTGTTGCAATTGTCCGGTAGGCAGACGCACTATCGGTTGTTGTGCACATGTGATGTCCATTGTGTGGTTTTTATCTTAAGCACACTACCAGGATCAGGTCAAAATACCTACATCTTTCTTAGACGAGGAAGTACTGCTACTGAGATACGATTCCGAAAATGATGATACTCAGGAATAAACGTATTTTGGTTTGATTTTTCGGTGGTTTTATTTCTATACTTCTCCTTCTCACGTTTAAGTGGATAAACTGTAGGTACATAATATTATTGTTTGTTATTGATCACAAATCACAATGAACCTTCTGACCTCTATTTAGAATATGGCTATATTTTTTTAAACTTGAAAAAATATGATTAACCTTAGTCAGCTAAGGCCTGTGGGTTCGATTCCTAGCTAAGACATGTATATCTTTGATATAAATAGCATTGTGTATGCAAATAATCAAACAAAACTTGTAAGAAAATTTTAGATTATGTCATTTAGTTAGGATTATTTTCTGAATATTCCCGTTAGATAAAGAAATACTAATATTGCTAATGTTTTCTAGACATTATAAGGAACAATTTAATATATGTTTCATTACTATACGTCACAATTATTTAGTGGGCCCATTCGCCATACTAAAAAAAATTGTCTCCTTTGTCGAAACTTCACCTAGGTAAATATGTAATAATTTTCATCTAAGTTTCAGTCACAGACTCTATGTTATATGTTTTAAAATTCGCAAGACATACTAGATATGATATAAATAAACCGGCCAAGTGCGAGTCGGACTCGCGCACGAAGGGTTCCGTACCAAAAAGCCCAAAAAAACGAGTTTGTTGTATGGAAGCCCTCCTTAAATATTTATTTTATTTTGTTTTTAGTATTTGTTGTTATTGAGCTAACAAAAATACATAATATGTGAAAATTTCAACTGTCTAGCTATCGCGGTTCTTGAGATACAGCCTGGTGACAGAGCGACGGACAGACGGACAGACAGCGAAGTCTTAGTAATAGGGTCCCGTTTTTACCCTTTGGGTACGGATCCCTAAAAAGCACTGCTTTACAATACAAAACATTGAGGTTTAACTCAATAACTAAGGACAATTAAAACTCCGCGAAGAAATGGATGACAGTTGTGCCAAACTAACTACAAAAAAAAAGATTTCGGGCATTATAAGGAATTCCTCCCTTCCTGATACTTTTTTGATAGAATGTATGTAAAGTCTAACCTTCCAGGGTTTAGCCTAGATGACCGCAATCTTGGCCGTCATTGTTTAGATATTAATTGTAGAATTCATTAATACCTAGTTATATTGAAAATATTAATCTAATTATTAATAAAAAAAATATTACTAGCAAATATTTGTTTTTCACTTTATAAGTATTCATTAACGCCGTCACAATGAAATGGCGATTATGAGTTATTTTTTTTGTCTATACTTACACGAAAACTTACCCTAATTAAGTTTAACTAAAATTATGCACAATGTGGTGCCTGCCAAAACATATAGCATAGAACCATTATTTTTCGTTTGTAAGGTGCCTAGCATCCTTTAGAGAAGGCCTAATGTCCAGCAGTGGACTGAGGCGACGAGGCTGTCGTATCATTAAGTTAGATCCTGGTTTGTTAGTTAGAGGCGAATGAATGAGAACTGTCAGAAATAAAACAGCGTTTTCTCTCTCCATCATAGGAGAGAGAAAACGTCGCGTAACCGCATCCCAAGTAATGATTATGACAGATTTCTCATTTGTTAAAAAAATTTAGCTAATGATGTATTCATATGAGCAACCTGTAACGTCTAGACTCTGTCCGAGACGTCAGTGTTTTAATAAGTTTTTCATATTGCTTAGATTTTAACTGTTAAGGTAACTTTAAGTTGAATTTAATCCTATCCTGACAATTAAATAATATTGATGTTTTTTGTTGTTTATTATTATTATTTATAATTCACTAAATTATATTCTACGAGTATTTCACATAATATCATAATACGCTTTTTATTGTTATCGCAATTTTGTATTAAAACTTGTATTTTTTTTTACCATCACTTTCTTTTATAATATTAACATAAAATTTTGTTATTTGTTCTAGATTATAAACTGCTCGTTCTTACCGATAAAAAAATATCGCAGTCACTGTCAGATGTTAGTGATGCTGCAGATGACTCCGACGCTACTTCGTCAGAAGATTCGAATGATCTACAATCAGATGATCTTTCGCTAGAGTCTTCGGTGTCAAAAAACAGAAGCAAAAAACGGCCTCGTAATTACCAAAATTGGAAACATGTTATAAGAAAATCCCTCAATATCCAAGGTCAAGAGTATATTTCAACACGAGGACGTCTTGTTAAAGCTAAAGCAATGGGTTTGCCGTGCAGTTGTAAATCACAATGTGGTAATAAAATATCGGAGGAAGAACGAAACGGAATATTCAAAACTTTTTGGGGGCTGGGTAGTAAAGAGAAGCAATGGCTCTTTGCTGTTAATCATTCAAAAAAACTACCAAAAAAAACAACGCTTTACAGGGAGTTAAAAACAAACAGACAGTTTACTTTCAAATATTATTTACCGAAAACTGACCCTCATAATCATACTCACACTCATATAAATGTGTGTAAGATAATGTTTTTAAACACGCTAAGCATAGGAGAAAGAACATTAAGAACTGCATGGATGAAGTATGATAAATGTGGCGTCGTACTCAAAGACCTAAGAGGGCGTCATAGAAAAAAAAGGGTGATAACCAATGAAATGATAAGATCAGTTTGTGATCATGTTACATTCTGTCGAAAGTCTTTAAAAATTCGAAATCTCAAAATTACACAAATGTTTGAATTGTACAAAAATTGGGCTGATATAGATCAATATCATGACAAAGCTTTCAAAATTGGACAATACAGAGAAATCGCCAACACTTACAAAAATTCTATTAAATAAGGAAAATTATATTGTATAAATATTCATTTACTCGGTAAATTGTTAAAACTTAACCTAAATATATAATAACTTTCACCTAACTGTTATGTGGCACCACATAACAGTTAGGTGAAAGTTAATATAATAAGCCCAAGAAATAAAAAGTAGCAACATCGTTTTCTATCCAAGGGTGCGTTTTCTATTTAAGGCTGTTGCAAGGGACGATTTATGGAGTACTGCCAGAAATCAATGATCAGCAGCGTCTCATTTCTCCGACATTGGAAAATGGCGGATCCCAACTAGCCTGATAAGCCTGTAAATTATGATGAAATCCCTCTTTTGAACAGACTTTTCTTTAGCAGTAGACTAATTTGACCTGTTTATGCTGTATATTTTCAAGAGAGTAACGGGTAAACATCAGTAATACACAGAATGTTAGGTAGAGATTATCCTTATTTACTTTATCGCCTCCAAAGTGTGCTGCTTCACGAATTCAATAACACCAACGAATAATCCAATTATCAAAATATTACTTCAAAATGATTTTTCTCTTTTATCACTTCTCTAAACTCGATTGAGGATGGTAATCACTATTTCCTTCACTTTTGAGGTACTTTATGAAGATGTGAAGCAAATCTCACATCTCGACCGCTTTTGTACGCTTAAGCACGTATTTTTGAATAAGTCGATTCACCGCAAGCCTAACATTTTCATTGAAACACGCGATTCCATTGACGACGCAAAATTTAAGACAACCTAACATCAGTCCATTATGTATTTTGCAAGACATTCTAGATATGATCTGACTAAAAATAGCACTACTTTTTATATCAACAACAAATGCAATTTAAATTCCGCGAATTAATGGATGACAGTTGTGCCTATCTAACAAAAAAAATTGTTTTCGGGTATTATAAGGAATTCCTCCATTCCTGATACTTTTTTGACAGAATGTGTGTATGTATGTTACCTCTAACCTTCTATAGTTGCGCCGTGACGACCGCGATCTTAGCTGTATTGTTTAGATATTAATTGTAGAATTACTTCAAACCTAGCGACACTGAAAATATTGATGTTATTGTTAATTAAAATGTCATTATTAACAAAATTATTATTTTTTACTTTAAAACCTTTTACTACAGTTATTTTATCTCTCTGTCTTATAACTCTTTACCTCTTATTAACATTCTATGTGATATTATGTTCCAGATTATGTTGAACCATATATTAAAGTTAAGAATTTGGTATCGCCGTCACAATCAAATGCAGATGATATAAATGACTCCGATGCTACTCAGTCAGAATATTCGAGCGATCTACAACCTAATGATCATCCATTTGGGTCTGTGGTATCAAAAAACAGAGGCATAAAACGACCGCGAAATTATCCAACTACTCGTAGGAAAGATGTAAAAAGAAAAATACTCGCAAATCAAGGCAAGGAGTATATTACACGATTAGGACGCCTCGTCAAAGAAAAAACGATAGGTCCAACGTGCGACTGTAAGTTGCAATGTAGAAATAAAATTTCAGCAACTGAACGTGTGGAAATTTTTAAAATATTTTGGAGACTAGGTAAAAAAGAAAAGCAATACTTTATTTGATATTTTAGCAACTTAATTGCACTTATAAGATCAGTATATAAACGTATCTCCTCGCTCGGAGATGCGGGTTCGATTCCCGCCTGAGACAAAATTTTTCAAGTTTATATACTGATAAGAAAAGCAATAGCTTTACTAACTACGCCAAGAGACTACCGAAAAAACCACGTTAAAGAGAGAGTTACAGTATAACAGAAAGTTTACTTTTAAGTATTACTTTTCGAAATATGATGCTGACAATCTTAATCAGACTGAAATAAATGTATGCAAGACCATGTTTATCAACACGCTGAGCATCGCCAGAACAGTAGTTAAACAGGTGACACTTTGAAGTTCGACTAAGATAGTCATAGTCATAGTCATATAATTTATTGCAACATGTTGGTATTAAAGATAGTACATACAAATATTGAGTCCCATTAACATGACCCCGTAGGGGTATCGCAAAATACAAAATACAAAATAAATCTTTAAAACATAAAATAAACATAAAAACATAATTAAAATTTAACATCAAAATATTTTTTAAGCTAGTAATAACATTTATGTAGCAAAAAATCCTTTAACTTTATATAAAACTCAGCATCTTTGTCTATTTCCTGAAGTGTTTGTGGTAATTTATTATAATTTTTTATCGACATGTGATAAGTGCCTGAGCTTACCATGTGAAGTTAACTTTAGTAACTTCGTTCTTAGTTAGTTAGTTAGTTAGTTGGACTTAAATTTTCCGCACTTAGCCTCTCCAGTTGGGCCTTTGTACGTGATTCAAATTTATGCTTTATTCAAACTATTTTAGGTCAGTCCAGAAATTCACTAGGCCTCGTATATCTTTGAGTGCCTCTTGTATGGACTGAGATTCCTTAAGGAATTCTGTCCGTTGTGTACTTACGCTTTAACACTGTGCTATCACATGCTCTGGTGTTTCCTCCTCAACCAGGCACCCCCTACAAAGAGGACTATCTGTTACGCCTATGTTGAAAAGGTGCTTATTTAGAGCACAATGACCGGTTATTATCCCTGTAATTATACTGAGGCTTTTTCTATCCTGGTGTAGAATTTTGCCGGACAGGTTTTTATTTATGGTTTTTAGAGCTAGTTTGCTTTGCCTACAGTCCTTTAGCTCCTCCCACTGCTTTCTGTGAAGTTGTTCTGTCCTATCTCGTATCCAAGTCTTGACCTGATTGAACGGTATTGGAACGATTGGTTCCGGTCCTATCAATTTCGTTGCGGATCCCCTGTTTGCTAACATGTCCGCCGCGTCGTTTCCCAATGACCCGCTGTGGCTGCGTATCCATTGTACGGTTACTTTGTTGTGTTTTGCTAGTTTTTCAAGCTCCTTGTGGCATTCTAGTAGGAGTCCATTGTTAAAGTGGTTCCTTTTTAGAGCTTGTAAAACTGAGGCGCTGTCAGATACTATAAGTATCGATAAGTCTCTCACGTTTCTCGCTGTTGCCGCTAATGCTGCTCTCGATATCCCCACACATTCTGCTTGGAAGATGTTGTTAAGATTACCTAAGGTTGTTACTATATTTATATTCAGGTCGTGAGAGAACACTCCAGCACCAGTCCCTGATTTAGTTTTCGATCCGTCTGTGTATATTCTTATCTCATGAATACCAGAGCTGTCTGTTTTTTCCTCTTTGAGATGTATTAAATAGTTTTTTGTAAATACATATGTTTTTGGAATCGTGTCACTTATTGCCTCTATCATGGGAAGGTCTTGTTTGACCCCCTCCAGGATATGCGTATGAGCGACTCTGGTGTCTTGTTTCTAGTGTCCTGCTTTTTTAAGTCTTATGGCTGCTAGAGATGCTTCTTGTTGCACGAAGAGATCTAGTGGTCTGATATTTAACATTACCTCCATTGCCGCTGTTGGGTTGGTTTTCATGCAGCCTGTTGTTGCCGTGCATGCAATCCTCTGGAGGCTTTGTAGTTCTTTTCTAGTGGTGCTTAGTTTGGTCCTGGGCCACCATACCAAGGCACCATATGTGATCATTGGGCGAATTATGGCAGTGTAAGTCCATAGTGTGTATGATGGTTTTAACCCCCACCTTTTACCCACCATTCTTTTACACTGCCAAAACGCTACTCTTGCTTTGTTTATTTTCCCTTCTACATGTTTGCTCCAGTTCAGCTTATTGTCTACAATTAGCCCTAGATATTTGACTTCAGCCAAGAGGGAAAGTTCTTTGCCAAATAGCTTTGGGAGGTTAAACTCAATTAGTTTCTTTTTCCTTGTAAAGAGTACTAACTTCGTTCTTACACCATCCTATTTTATAAAATGATTGTGAGCCATTACTCGTAAATATAAAACTACGATCACTTTTTGCCAAATGTTTCTTTTATATAATATTATAAATAGGTACTAGATGTTGACCACGACTACGTTTGTGGATTATGATTATTTTAATTTTTATTTAAAAGTATCTAGATCTATGTTACTTCTGATACCTTCAAAAATATGTGTACAAAGATTCATGATGATTGGTTAAGCAGAGTTCGCGTGAAAGCGTAACAAACAAACTTACATTCAAATTTATAATATTAAAGTAAGGATTGAAACCTGTTTATTGAGAACTTTAAACTATGATGACATCATGATTAATATACTTTATTTGATATTTTAGCAACTTAATTGCACTTATAATATCAGTATATAAACTTGAAAAATTTTGTCTCAGGCGGGACTCGAATGCGAGGAGATGCGGGTGTTACATTGATTGCGAATGTTACATTTTGTCGAAAGTCTTCATAAAAGCGAAATCTCAAAATTACACAAATGTTTGAATTGTACAAAAAATGGTCTGATATATATCAATACCATGACAAAGCTTCCACTATTCGACAATAGGTACAGAGAAATTGCAAACACTTATCAAAAATCTGTTAAATAAAGAAAAATTATAATAATATTGTATAGATAGTTAATTTACTTAGTAAATTTCTTAAAACTTCACCTAGGTAAATATGTAATAACTTTCATCTGAGTGTCAGTCACAGACTCTTTGTTATATGTTTTTAAATTCGCAAGACATACTAGATATGATATAAAAAAGCACTGCTTTACAATACAAAACATTGAGGTTTAACTCAATAACTAAGGACAATTAAAACTCCGCGAAGAAATGGATGACAGTTGTGCCAAACTAACTACAAAAAAAAAAAGATTTCGGGCATTATAAGGAATTCCTCCCTTCCTCATACTTTTTTGACAGAATGTGTGTATGTATGTAAAGTATAACCTTTCAGAGTTTAGCCTAGATGACCGCGATCTTGCCCGTATTGTTTAGATATTAATCGTACAATTCAATAATACCTAGTTAAATATAACTATATTTTCAATAGAAAATATTAATCCAATTATTAATAAAAAATTAATTACTAGCAAATATTTGTTTTTCACTTTTTAAGTATTCATCACAATGAAATGGCGATTATGAGTTATTTCTTTTGTCTACACTTACACGAAAACTAACGCTAATTAAGTTTAATTAAAATCATACACAATGTGGTGCCTGCCAAAAAATATAGCATAGAACCATCATTTTTCGTTTGTAAGGTGTCCCTAGAGGCGAATGAATGAGAACTGCCAGAAATAAAAACAGCGTTTTCTCTCTCCATCATAGGACACTGCCACCGCATAACCGTATCCCAAGTAATGATTAAGACAGATTTCTCATTTGTTAAAAAAGTTGAGCTGTAAAAATGATGTATTTATTTATGCAACCTGTAACGTCTAGACTCTGTCCGAGACGTCAGTGTTTTAATAAGTTTTTTATATTGCTTAGATTTTAACTGTTGATGTAACTTTAAGTTGAATTTAATCCTATCCTGACAATTGAATAATATTGATGTTTTTGTTGTTTATTTTTTATTATTTATAATTATTATTCACTAAAATGTATTCTACGAGTATTTCACATATTATCATAATACGCTTTTTATTGTTATCGCAATTTTGTATTAAAACTTGTATTTTTTTTACCATCACTTTCTTTTATAATATTAACATAAAATTTTGTTATTTGTTCTAGATTATAAACTGCTCGTTCTTACCGATAAAAAAATATCGCAGTCACTGTCAGATGTTAGTGATGCTGCAGATCACTCCGACGCTGCTCTGTCAGAAGATTCGAATGATCTACAATCAGATGATCTTTCACTAGAGTCTTCGGTGTCAAAAAACAAAAGCAAAAAACGGCCTCGTAATTTCCAAAATTGGAAACATGTTATAAGAAAATCCCTCAATAACCAAGGTCAAGAGTATACATTTACACGAAGACGTCTTGTTAAACCTAAAGCAATGGGTTTGCCGTGCAGTTGTAAATCACAATGTGGTAATAAAATATCGGAGGGAGAACGAAACGGAATATTCAAAACTTTTTGGGGGCTGGGTAGTAAAGAAAAGCAATGGCTCTTTGCTGTCAATCACTCAAAAAAACTACCAAAAAAAACAACGCTTTACAGGGAGTTAAAAACAAACAGACATACTTTTAAATATTATTTACCGAAAACCGACCCTTATAATCATACTCATACTCATATAAATGTGTGTAAGATAATGTTTTTAAACACGCTAAGCATAGGAGAAAGAACATTAAGAACTGCATGGATGAAGTATGATAAATGTGGCGTCGTACTCAAAGACCTAAGAGGGCGTCATAGTAAAAAAAGGGTGATAACCAATGAAATGATAAGATCAGTTTGTGATCATGTCACATTCTGTCGAAAGTCGTTAAAAAATAGAAATCTCAAAATTACACAAATGTTTGAATTGTACAAAAATTGGGCTGATATAGATCAATATCATGACAAAGCTTTCAAAATTGGACAATACAGAGAAATCGCCAACACTTACAAAAAATCTATTAAATAAGGAAAATTATATTAGTTCATTTACTCGGTAAATTTGTTAAAACTTAACCTAAATAACTAAATTTAATATAGTAAGCCCAAGAAATAAAAAGTAGCAACATCGTTTTCTATCCAAGGGTGCGTTTTCTATTTAAGGCTGTTGCAAGGGACGATTCATGGAGTACTGCCAGAAATCAATGATCAGCAGCGTCTCATTTCTCCGACATTGGAAAATGGCGGATCCCAACTAGCCTGATAAGCCTGTAAATTATGATGAAATCCCTCTTTTAAAGAGACTTTTCTTTAGCAGTAGACTAATTTGGCCTGTTGATGCTGTATATTTTTAAGAGAGTAACGGGTAAACATCAGTAATACACAGAATGTTAGGTAGAGATTATCCTTGTTTACTTTATCGCCTCCAAAGTGTGCTGCTTCACGAATTCAATTACGCCAACGAATAATCCAATTATCAAAATATTACTTCAAAATGATTTTTCTCTTTTATCTCTTCTCTAAACTCGATTGAGGATGATAGTCACTATATCCTTCACTTTTGAGGTACTTTCTGAAGATTTGAAGCAAATCTCACATCTCTTTCGCTTTTGTACGCCTAACCATTTCACCGACTAACCGATTCACCGCAAGCCTAAAATTTTCATTGAAACACGCGATTCCATTGACGACGCCAAATTTAAGACAACCTAATATAAGGTTGGGAGCGAAGAATGAAATGAAACGATTGATTGCTGGATAAATACTGACTTTATTATAAGTAAACACCCTAATATATATGACTACATCTCATCACCATCCTACACAAAAAAATAAAATAAGAAAACATTATTTTATTTTGATTAATATTCTGTTTATATTTAACCCATAATTATTATTATTACATTGCTATTATTTATTTTTAAATTCCCTTTAATCACTTAAGTCTAAGGTTAAAACATACTTGCCATACACACATTTGGCATAAGGTCATTAATATTATAAACAAGTATCCGTTAACAAATTCAGTGTTACTTTTTATACATTTTGTTTATAATTATATATATATATATATATACAGGGTGAAATTTTAACCCCTTTCCAAATTTTAATATATCAATCTACGAGACAAAAAACAAATGACGTATTTTTTCTTTTGGTATAGCCCAGTACAAAAATGTCAAGAAAAAGCACCTAGAAAAAGTCCGCGAAAAATCTAAAATGTTGGTTATGGCCTCCTCGCAACACACTTTTTACACCGTGCGCATCTCATTCATTCATTCATTCATGCATTCATTAATTCATTACGAAACTATTCTTGTTGTTGACTTTTGAGAGGCTTAGGATCGTAAAAAGCAAAAGGCTCCAATCAGCTAATGAATGTTCATTGAACAAACTAAAACTAACTTAACTTTATTAGAACCACAACAAAAACAATTACAAATACAGTATGAAACAGTATGAAAAACAAAAACATTACCATAACCTACAAGTGTTCATTTTAAAACAAAGACTTGAGTTACTTATTTCTCTTACATCTTTTAATCCTCTCCTAGCTCCATAGGCAATACATTCCTATGTAGTAAACCTTTTACCGAATTCACAATACATTGAACAACACAATACATCGAAAACACGCACATTTGGGTTCACAACATGAAGAAATCACCAAAATTGAATTTGACGAGTTACCCTGTTGGCTTGGTATTTGCACATAAGCTATCTAAAACTCACATTAAATGTTTTTCACATTCACGATACCATAATAATTAAAACTATGAATAAACTAAAATAATTATGCACTTGCAATAAATTAGACTGACAGCTGCGTTTTTTGTTTGTTTATTGCTCCTTTCAGAACCAGGCAGCTAAGGTCTGAGACCGCATGCTGCCATGGCATTAGTGCGAATTCGATCATTCTTAACAAATACATAAAATATCATAAACACTTACTTACACTTAATAACTTAACCTAACCTAACCCTAAACTAACCTAACTTATCGAAATTTATGGGTGATTTATACGATACTTTGACTCAGTGAGTACTTTTTGAAAGGTATTGTATCGAATAAATTAAAAAAAACACACTTTAAATTTAGAACATTGCTCTTTTTTATGGCATTGCAAATTGACATTGAATTCCTGCGTGCTAAATGTATCAAAACATTATAAACAGTGCAAAATCGTACATTCACTTCAACCGTTTTATTCTTTCCTTCTTCACTAGTAAGCAATCACTAGCTTGTTCATTATTGTGTTACTAGACTGACCGGTGGTACCTATCTGGATATGTTACCTAATGTTGTGGCGAACTTTATGGACGATGTGCCTTTATTGAACTATCGTGATTTTTATTACCAACATGATGGTGCACCCCCGCATTACGCCGCCTCCGTACGAGACTATTTAAGTTCTGAATACGGTGACCGCTGGATCGGTCGCGGGGGTCCCGTCGCGTGGCCGCCGCGATCACCTGATCTGACACCCTGCGACTTCTTTTTGTGGGGTGAGATAAAGCGACGCGTGTATGTAGAAGAAGCCCAAAGCCTCGAGGCATTAAAAGCTCAGATAGTGTTAGCTTTTAATGAAGTGAAAAATGAAAATGTAGTTCTCAACAAACTTAAAGAAAATATTCAAAAACGTGCAAGATTATGTTTGGAGAGAAACGGTCTGCATTTCGAACAGTTTTTAAAATACTAGTAATGTTTCTTTTCTTTTAATTAATTAATAGTTTCAACCAGTAACCAACCAAACCAGTTTGTAAGTGTTTATGATATTTTATAATTAAGAATGATTAAATTCACACTAATGACATGGCAGCATAGTCTCAGACCTTAGCCGGTTCCGAAAGGATCGAAAAACAACAAGGACTGTAAAGAATTGACAGGTCAGATGGCTGCATTTTGTGATATTAAGTTCTTGCATCATTGTTGTTCTGAATACAAAATAATTAATGTGGGTTTTAATCATAGTTTTAATAGTGAATACGTGAAAAACATTTAATGAGAGTTTGAGAAAGCTTATGGGCAAATACCAAGCCAAGAGTGTAACTCGAAAGACAAGTTTGGTGATTCCTACATGTTGTTAACCTAAAATGTGCGTGTTTCAATTTTATTATGAATTCGGCAAAAGTTTTACTACATAAGTAGGAATGGATTACTTAAGGGAGCTAGGAGATGATTAAAAGAGGTAAGATAAATAAAGTACTCAAGTGTTTAAAACGAATTCGTTTTACAATGCAATGTTTACGTTCAAGGTTGTAGGACGACCACTTTTAATTAGAAATTTTTTTGCGAAAAATATTTCAAGGTCAAAAGTTGACCTACATTTTTTATTTCGGAAATGGGCTCTAAACACGATATTTAACTCCTATAAAAAATTCCGAAAGTACATAAAATTTGTTTTTTGTTCTATTCTTATGTACTAAATATGGCTTATTATCTTTAATTATTTCAACATTTGGTGAACAATCTTTTATAACTTTAAATGGACCTGAAAAAATACTCTGAAGCTTATTACCAGTTTCATTTTTTAACAATATTAAATCTCCGGGCTTAAGTGATACTGGATTCATGTTGCGGTCATATTTTACCTTTCTATTTACCTTACTAGTTATTAAATTATTTCTCGCTTCGTTTTGAGATATTTGTAATCTATATTTTAATTCTAAGGGATAGCTATCAAAATTATATATTGGATCTATCTTTCCTGAAATTAAATTAGATGGTAATATACATCTCTTGCCGAAAACTAGCTCAAACGGGGTGAATCGAGTCTCTGTGTGAACCGATGTATTATACGAAAAACACCAATATGGAAGCCACGTGCTCCAAGCCTCGGGGTGGTTATCTGTATGGATGCGTAAATAATTACCCAAATGCTTGTGTGAATTCTCCAAGGCGCCAATACTCTGGTGGTGGTACGCTGTTGATTGCAGTTGATTTATATGTAAAAGTTTACATACCTCTTTAATTGTAGATGATAAGAACTCGGTTCCCCTATCAGTGGCAATTTCTTTTGGTATACCATACCTAAGTATGAAATTATTTACAAGACTCTTTGCTACTTCTACTGAATTCTTAGAGCTTAAAGGATAAGCTTCAACGTATTTACTAAGTTCACATTGTATGGTTAAAATATATGCGTAGTTATTATTATCCCTCTCCAAAGGACCTACTATATCTAAAAATATTTTCTCAAACGCTGTACTTGCCGTTGTCGTAATACTCATAGGTTCTTTAGTATAATGCGATGAATGTTTTTGTTTTTGACATTTGTCGCATTTTTTTACGAATTTAGTTACATCTACTTCTAGACCTGACCAAAAGTAATATTTTTTGATGTTATTGATCATTCTCCTGATGCCCGCGTGGCCACTCGTGGGTAAAAGGTGAAAGTCGTTTAAAATTACTCTTTGATCATCTTTATTTTCTATTCTCTTTACATCTTCTAAAATACATATTCTTGGTCCGGACCACCTTTTATTCTTATGTACCTCTTTTATTAATTTTTTAACAAAAATATTATTATTCTCATTTTTAATAAAATATATCTCTTTTATACCAATTGTGTTACAAAAATTATTCAGCTCTCTCGCAAATTCGTCTGGCGATAGTTGCGATCGAGAAGCTGGATTGATAAAAATAGTACTCATTGACTGTACAAAACATAAACATTTACTCTCGTGTCTAATTTCATTCAAGTGACGATATCGATTTAATTCATTAGCGCTAATGAAACGTAATTCCGTGAAATACTTCGGTTTACTATGTATTTCCACAACTTTTGGGTGATCAAGCCAATCGTTGTTGGAAATAATAGCATCCCGAGCTTGCCTGGCACTTTGACTTCGTGTCATAACATTGATACAACACTGACTCATCTCTTTTAATTCGTCAGATGTCAAACACAAACGCGAAAGAGTATCCGCGGCCGAGTTATTTTTACCTTTGATATATTCTAATTCAAAGTCGTACTCTTCAATAATTAAACGAAACTTTAAAAGTCTGCTTGATGGATCTTTCATACCAAATAAAAATATAAGTGGTTTATGGTCGGTTTGTATTTTAAATTTTCTACCATAAAGATAAGGCCGAAAATGTTTAACGGCCCAAACAATCGCAAGCAATTCTTTTTCAATGGTTGGATACCTTTTCTCTGCTTTATTTAGACTGCGGCTAGCATACGCTACAGGTCTGCCATCACTATTGCATAAAACTGCACCAACACCGTAACCGGATGCATCGGTTTGCAAAATGAATTGGTTATTTTCCGAAAAGTCTGGATATTGTAATACAGGATGTGAAATAACATTTTGCTTTAATAACTCAAATGATTTTTGACATTCTTCGTCCCAATTAAATGTAACATTTTTTCTACATAAATAATTAAGTGGAAACGCTTTGGTGGCAAAATTTGGAATAAACTTTCGATAGTAATTTACAAATGCTACGAAACGCTTGACCTCATCTGCCTTTACTGGAACTGGGTAATTTTTGACAACTTCTATTTTACTTGGGTCTGGAATTATTCCATCTGAGGAAACCACATGTCCTAAATATAGAATTTCTTTTTGCAAAAAATTGCATTTTAATGGGTTAAGTTTTAGTTTCACTTTTCGTAATCTTTCAAAAATATCCTGAAGGTTTTTAATATGACTAGGCAAATCTCTACTAAAACAGATCAAATCATCTTGATAAACCAGACATTTTTCATATGTTAACCCTGTCATTGCCATTGTCATCATGCGGGAAAACGAACTTGGGCTACTTTTGAGACCCATAGGCATCCTAGTCATTTGGTATTGACCGGAACAAAATGCTGTGTACTTGCGACTGCTTGGATCTAAATAAACGTTGTAGTATCCTTGATGTAAATCTAAGTGTGAAAAATACATGCAGCCAGATAAGGAATCCAATATTTCTGTTATATTCGGTAATGGGAACTTGTCATCATGTATCACATTATTAAGTTTTCTATAATCTATAACCAAACGCCATTTTTTATTACCATTACTGTCTTGTTTTTTAGGTACTAATAAGATAGGGCTAGACCATTCACTTTGACAGGGCTCTGCAATTCCTTCTGATACTAAATTATCAATTTGAGTCTTAATTTCATTTTTTAAAGAATGTGGTAATCTATACGGTTTGGAATATATTGGCTGAGTGTTTGGTTTTAATTCAATTTTATGAGTGTAAATATCCGTGGTTGATAATTTATCACCCTCTACATAGAAAATATCCGAATATTTAGCACATAAATTTTCTATATTGATTTTCTCTTCTTTATTCAAATTAGATAAATTTAATTTAGAAAAAAGCTGTTTGACTCGCAATGCATTTTTCACATTTTTATCAAAAACACAAATCTCATAATCTTTAGAACTTTCTATATCAAGATTGATTTTTGATAGAGTTTTATTTTTTGTTGTAGTGTTCAATATTTTTACGGGTATTTGCCCATTACGTGGCGTTACTAATGTACTAGCAACAAAAATTCCTTCATGTATTTCTTTCGAACATACGACACAATCCTCAGTTGAATTAATATTTACGTAATGAATTGATTCTGATCTCGCTGGTAAAGTTATTTGAAAATCTCTCGAACTAACTAATTGTATAATAGTTTCGTTTGAGCCATGTCGCAGTGACAAAGTCTCATTTTCAAAGTCGATAACCGATCTATGTTTGGCTAAAAAGTCTTGTCCGATAATTCCATGAGCCTTACATGGCAAAGTATCAAATACATAAAACTTATGATCGATTATTTGATCATAGAGTGATAATTGCAAATAAACGTATCCGATAGCCTGGACTTTGCCTCCTATTCCATTTATGACAATGTTGTCTCTATTTACTGGTACTCCGAAATCTAAAACATGTTTATATTTTATGGCTGAAATAGAAGCGCCTGTGTCTAAAAGGAAACTTAGCGCGTGATTGTTTTTAAAATATAGTTCTATGAAGAAGCTAGAGTCACATGCTAAAATATAATTATTGGCCACGAAAAAACTCATTTTCGGACTCTTGTTGTTGAGTTGAGGAGCTGGCCTGTGACTGATTTACTTGAGAATCATTATTAAAAGCACGAATATGTCCTCTATATTGCCTACTTCCTCTATAATAATTATTATTGAAATAATTACCTCGGTTTTGACCTCTACCTCGGTGCGGCTGGTACTGGGACCCCCTAGACTGCCCCTGTGGCTGCTGGGTCCACTGCCGAGCGCCCCTGAATGGTTGTGAACCGCGACCAGAACCGCGAAACCGGCCACGGCCACGCCCACGGTTGTAGCCGTCTCCGTTTCCTCTATTATTGTATACCTGTTTCTGTTTAAAATTATTATTATACCTCATTGACATAATATCTGGCGAAGACGTCGACGCGGTATCCTCGTCGATGGCAGCTTGCACTGCGTCTTTCAGTGATGCGAACCTTTGTGCTGAGATAATGGTACTGATCCTACGATTTCGTAATCCATCGCTAAATTGCCTAATAGCTTGTCGTTCATTGACTGTCTTCAAAACATTATATTTTGTCGAATTACCTTCAGATTGCGAAATCGTAAGGTCGACAAACATTTCGGAAAGTTTTTTACCGAAATCGTCAATCGACATATCATTTTGTTTGAAGTTAAGTAGTTGCTTTTGCAAACAATTCGCAGATTTTTGTGGCAACAACATAACTCTCATATCAGTTAACAGCTCTGAAATATTTTCATATGACTCACGCAACTTTAACTTTGCACCCTGTGAAACCCTAGTCTTTAAAACAAAATTTATTAACTTCTTTTTTGATTCATCGTCAATTATCGAGCAATAATAATCTATCCCATCAATTAATTGTCTCAAGACCGATAAGTCTTCTGTCATAACCGGCAACAAGCTCAAAGCAACTTTCAAGTCAAATGTCTCCATTTTTATATAATTATCTAAAGTCTCGCTTTGTTGACACAACCTACAAATTTCGAAATAAAGTATATTAAAATTATTACAGTAATTATTAACTAAATTTTCCTCCTCTTTATTTATTCTTTCAACTTTACTAATAATATGCAAATAATTATTATATTGTTCAACAATTGATTTTGCTTCACTTAGCTTTTTATTTAATATATCGCCTTGTCTTCTAGATGGACCTATTTTTATTAAGTATTTCCTTACTACTAATAAATCTTCATATAATTCTTTCAAAAATCCTGCCATAAAAAACAGTAAAATGTTATAATAAAATAATATAATGCCATACCTGATATTTATAATCTTCGGATGTATCTATTTTATTTGTAAAACTTAATGTCCATAATAATTAAGAAGTATTTTGGTGCCGTCCGCGCTGAGATTTCTGTTACACTTAATATGTCACTAATAGCACGTAATTAAAATAGTAAACACTGAATTGTCCGGCATGTTATATTTTGCACTACACTTTATTTTCATCGACCTCGGGATGATCCGCTCGTATGTATCGACGCCGGAAGAACGAACCTCTGCTACTATTCTGCTGGAACTCCTGGCGAATCCATCTCAAATGACATTTTCGATAAATTCGAAATATCATGTACAGAACGATGAGTGCCACACACAGCACTATCAAAAGCATCAATATGTTGCTGGTAGTTAGATGATTTTGGAGCTGATGCACTTGGGCATCATTCGAGCCCCCTGCTGCGTTTTGCGCGATTATAACTTCTTCTTTTGATTGCGTTTTGCCCATTTTTTGTATCTCCACAATACACAAGTGATATCACGAACAGTCAGAAAATATTTGCACGCCATAGTTTAAAATATTGATCTCGATATTGACGCCTGTGAGTCCATATAAGGCACGCCGGTGTTAGTTGCACTCGCGCAAGACGACACCCTTTGGCAGGGTCGCCATATAAGGTTGGGAGCGAAGAATGAAATGAAACGATTGATTGCTGGATAAATACTGACTTTATTATAAGTAAACACCCTAATATATATGACTACATCTCACTAACATCAGTCCATTATGCATTTTGCAAGACATTCTTAATATAATCTGACTAAAAATAGCACTAATTTTCATCTCAACAGCTTATGCGCTTTAAATTCCGCGAATTAATGGATGACAGTTCAACTACAACTATCTAACAACAAAAATTGTTTTCGGGTATTATAAGGAATTCCTCCATTCCTGATACTTTTTTGACAGAATGTGTGTATGTATGTTACCTCTAACCTTCTATAGTTTAGCCGTGACGACCGCGATCTTAGCTGTATTGTTTAGATATTAATTGTAGAATTACTTCAAACCTAGCGACACTGAAAATTATTGATGTTATTGTTAATTAAAATGTCATTATTAACAAAATTATTATTTTTTACTTTAAAACCTTTTACTACAGTTATTTTATCTCTCTGTCTTATAATAACTCTTTACCTCTTATTAACATTCTATGTGATATTACTCGTATGTTCCAGATGATGTTGAACCATATATTAAAGTTAAGAATTTGGTATCGCCGTCACAATCAAATGCAGATAATATAAATGACTCCGATGCTACTCAGTCAGAATATTCGAGCGATCTACAACCTAATGATCATCCATTGGGGTCTGTGGTATCAAAAAACAGAGACATGAAACGACCGCGAAATTATCCAACTACTCGTAGGAAAGATGTTAAAAGAAAAATACTCGCAAATCAAGGCAAGGAGTATATTACACGATTAGGACGCATCGTCAAAGAAAGAACGATAGGTCCACCGTGCGACTGTAAGTTACAATGTAGAAATAAAATTTCAGCAACTGAACGGGTGGAAATTTTTAAAATATTTTGGAGACTAGGTGAAAAAGAAAAGCAATGGCTGTTTGTTACTAACTACACCAAGAGACTACCGAAAAAAACCACGTTAAAGAGAGAGTTACAGTATAACAGAAAGTTTACTTTTAAGTATTACTTTCCGAAATATGATGCTGACAATCTTAATCACACTGAAATAAATGTATGCAAGACCATGTTTGTCAACACGCTGAGCATCGCCAGAACAGTAGTTAGAACGGCGTGGCAGAAGTTTGATGAAAGCGGAGTAACACTTAAAGATATGAGAGGGCGTCATGAAAAAAAAATGGTCGTCACTAAAGAAATGGTAAAATCAGTCTGTGCCCATGTCAAATTTTATCTAGAGTCTTCAAAGAATAAAAAACTTAATTGTGTTCAAATGTTTAAATTATATACAAAATGGTTCGATTTGAAGAAATATCGAGATAAAGCTACTAACGTTCGACAATACCAAGATATCGTCAAGACTCACATGAACAGTTTTGAAAAGGATGAGTATGTTGCTTGACTGGTGACACTTTGAAGTTTAACTAAGATAACTTTAGTAACTTCGTTCTTACACCATCCTATTTTATAAAATGAGTGTGAGCCATTACTTGTAAATATAAAACTACGATCACTTTTCGCCAAATGTTTCTTTAAATGTTCCTTTTATATAATACTATAAATAGGTACTAAATGTTGATCACGACTACGTTTCCGGCTAATGATTATTTTTATTTTTATTTTTATTTAAAAGTATCTAGATCTATGTTACTTCTGATACCTTCAAGAATATGTGTAGAAAATTCATGATGATTGGTTAAGCAGCGTTCGCGTGAAAGCGTAACAAACAAAATTTTATTAAAGTAAGGATTGAAACCTTTTTATTGAGAACTTTAATCTATGATGACATCATGAGTAATGTGTATGTTTTAGTCATTGATAAAGTTATTTATAAACTAGGTACACCACAGAAAATGGAAAAAGGTTAGAAAGGCGACGTAGGCGGGGCAGGCGCGCCACAGTGATTATGAGCAAATGCTTGTAAGTAAACTCTTTGATTGGTTTCTTTTCGAAGAATTCGCTTGTCTGGCGTTCTTTGACATTGGTTCAAATACAAATGGCGCATGACAACCTTTCTAACCATTTTCCATGTTCTGTGAGGTACACAGTCATATTATATGTATGTGAATATAAATGGAAGTAGCCAATGTCATGTCATACCTACTGTAATCACGAAAATTAAACCCTTTCGTACGGTCGGCCAAGAAAGTGGTGTACCAGTTTTGTCAAAATTTCATGTGTCAGTAAAATAGCGATAGGGACTATGACGTTTTAGTATAAATAGGTGTCAGAATATATTTGCTAGGAAAAATCAACCCTGTTGTTCTCTGACGCGCAAATGACCTTCAACCTAAAGGGTGATGCACCACTTTCTTGGCTGATCGTGCGTGACTTGAAGGTTAATGCAACTAAGGTAAAAAAAGCACTCAGTTCAGTTTTTTTGTCACTGATTGTGTATCTAGTTTATTTTTTTACCTCAATGAGTTGAGTCAATAAGATACTACGATAGTTATGTTCTAGTAGCTTAGTGCTGCAAAATCTTGACCGAACTGTAGAGACCGAATACTACAGCTTGTGTTTACAATACAGACGGTCCAGCTAAATGGTGATGTTTCTTCACAAACATGACTAACTGTTTTCTTGAGTTGACGCGAACACTATACATTGAAATGAAAGATAGTTTATTTTATTTATTTTATTTTATTTATTTATTTAAGGATAGCCAACAAAACATACATCATTACACGCTAAAAGGAAACAATTAAATATACATTTTTGATGCTGTCTTAATTATAGGCTACCACGACATGCGTATAACGTTTACGGATTAAAAACGCGTTTATGGTCACGGGTCATCATGGTTCTACCCGTGACCATGAACGCTGTGAAGGGTTCAAAACGTCGGGATAAATCAAAAATAAACGCGTTTTAAATCCGTTAACTATCTTTCATTTCAAAACATTACTAAGTTAAACATTGCCCGGTTTTATTTTCACATCGTTAAAGATTATGACAACTAGGTACGCTTCGAATTTTAAAAGTCTCGATGTGATTAGAAACCGAGATATTCAACCCATCCAAGTCATTAAAATCAACGAGTCGAGACTAATTAGAGTAAACGGTAGGCTTAGCACAACAAAATCTCCATCAAATAGGGTGTATTTTTGAAAATATGAGCTTCAGCATTTAGAGCAGCTAGGTCCCGAATATAAAAGAAAGTTCCAAAGTGTTAGAATTGCAATTGAATATTGCAAGTTCTGCGACAAAGTTTTTCATTATCTGTAATCTTGTCAGGCCAAATCTGAATAAAAAGTATCCATCTAACATCATAAAACTATGAAAACCTAATACACAGTCCCATTCAAAAATATCTCTTCAAAATGTCGAAGCTTAAATATATCATACTTACCATAATACCTTACAAACATGACTTAAATAATGAAAGTAACAAACGTAACAGAGAACCCAAATGTTTAGTGTGTGCTAATTTCGGTAATTTTTCAGCATGAAATTTACATCACCGATGGCCTTTGACAAGTGGCTTCCTAATATCGTTTACACTAGACGAATAGATGTCAAATGTATGAAAATGACATGAGCTTACGATCGTTCGATCGTTTGTTAATGTCATTTCCATACATTTGTGACATGGGCGTTTTCGATATTTTACAATAACCGTTAGGCAACCGATATTTGGTTTTGATATCGATATCAAAAACCGTTTTTAGAAATCGATATCAGTCGTAACAAGAACAAAAAATATTATGAATATCCTGAATTAAAATTAAACCGTATTCATATGTTATTTAGTTCCATTTTCCTTTGTAAGACACTCGCTTCGCTATGTGACATCGGCCGACGACTCAACTTCTACAAATTACGCAATATACAAATTGAACCTTATTGCTAACAAACTAATAGCGAAATTCTACTGAATAACCAAATCACCCGAGCATTCCCGATGCCGCGCCGGTAGCAATATTCGCTTCATCTCTCTTACACCACCTTAATTACGTTTATAGAAAAGAGAAGGAGCGAATATCATGATAGCATAATGCGTTGCCTAAGTTAGTTGCGTGCGTATCGTTTTTGTTCGGTTTTCGTTTTTCAGTTGCCAGTTAGTTTCTCGTATCGAGTTTACGCGCGCGTTTAGTTATTGTGATATCCGTTATGTAGTTATGCGATATCGATACGATACGATATCTAGCCGAAAACGGTTATTAGTTACGTTTTGATATATCGAACTCATGCCTAATTTGTATTCGTCTGGCGTAAACGATATTCGAAACCCACTTTTCTAAGGCCGCTGGTTCAAAGTCCTTTTTATCTACGTGAAACAGCCACAAACTTACACGAAATATAAATGTAATTTTAAAACACAGTATGAAAAGAAATTAATGGGTCAAGTTCACGATTTCGGAAGTCTCTTTTCAGGGCCGAAATTCCTTAAGACGCAAGGAGGAGACATACTCCTTATCTGGGACGGGTACAGGTACTTCGGGGATAGGATGAATGGCTACAGGAGGATATGGAGGTGTATCAAGAGAGTCAGCAAGTGTTGTCCAGTAATGGTCCTAACAATAAATCAAAAGATCGTCAATGTTATTAATAAACATAACCACTGAAGTTATTTACATTACGTATTATTTTAATGTAGTTTCCACAAGTTCCTAGCATTGGTTTAATCTCAAATTCAATAAATAGAATAATATCAGTATATAAACTTGAAAAATTATGTCTCAGGCGGGAGTCGAGCCCGCATCTCCTCGCATGCCGGGCGGGCGCTATACCATTAAGCCACCGAGACACTGCGACTCAGCGCGAATTTTCCAAGCATATTCTTAACGCTGTAAGCCAGCGTTGCCAGTTTATATACTGATATTATAATTGCAATTTAATTGCTAAAATATCAAATAAAGTATATAAATAGAATAATGTTTTAAAAGGATTGTAAAAGAATTTGTACAATCATCTATACTAATATTATAAAGCTGAAGAGTTTGTTTGTTTGTTTGAACGAGCTAATCTCAGGAAGTACTGATTCGAATTATTATTTTTTTGTGGAAGGCTTAAGACTATAAAACATCACGCTGTGACTAATAGGAGTGAAGCATCAGTGAAATTTTGTGCAAAAATAGTCGCGATCATAATAACAGAAATTGACGCGGATGAAGTCGCGGGCAAAAGCTAGTAAACAAATAAGATATTATTATTACACAATGCTATGAATGTAATTTTTATGTTTATTTTAATACATGTACAATTTTTTTTAAGTATGTCTTTTATTTGGTAGTACTCCTTCCGTGATTTTCTCTTTAGTTTTAACTAAAATTTTATCATATGGAACGGAATCCAAATGTTATGTTACATAAGGAACTGTGGCTAAACTAGCAAATTAATTTCAGATGGTGAAAATGCTGGCCTGGGTCTAATGATAAGTGACGTACACACACATGGAGGTAATGATATTTTTTCTGATGACGATGTCATTGAAGTAGTAAGAGATGAAGCCCCTATTGAAATACTATCGGACGGTGAAGAAAACGAGCGCGAGAAAAGAAATCTAAATCAGTGTAATGATGTCATGCAAGATTTTCACTTCACATCAGTTTCTACCATTCTAGAATCGCAAAGCGAACAAGTCGTAGAATCGAAGGAAGTAGAAGATCCTCTTATTAATAGTAATAATACTACTAATGAAAATTCTGAACATGTTGTCGATCAACCTCCAGTAAATACTGGTGTGATAGTAGTTAATACACAATCAGATAGCAACATTATGGACAGTTATAGTGTTGAAGTCGCAAACAATGTAAAGGAGAGTATTAATGCTAATACTGAATCTATTATTGATCCTATATCAGATCAGCCATTAAATGATGTGTGTGAGGACAAAATTCCTGAAAATACTACAAACGAAGATATTGACGTTAATTCTAATTGACAGTAATTAAATTTTGAAATTGTTTGTGCTCTGTACTTATTTCTTTTAAAATGAATATCTGTATATCTTAGTAAACAACTGATGCTTTTGTTAATGAGGTTAATAAACTTACTTTAGCTATGGTTTTGATTTTTATTGAATTTTGCGGTCTTGGGTAACATTTCTGTTGTAGAGATCACAAAATGATAAATAAATTTATTTAACATTTAAGCTAATATTGCTACTGTTTGGAATATTTTAGCTTTGTTTTTTACTCATTTTGATATCAGTAAATGATGTTAGGTACATTCTTTTTTCTAAAAAAAAAAAGGAAAGTAACAGCCTATAATCATCCCACTGCAGGGAAAAGACCTCCATCATTGAATTCAAGTTACCACAGCAATGATGGGTGTACTGGCATAATCACCACGCTTGCCAAATGCGGGTTGGTGATCACAAACCCGAGCAACGTTCGAAAATTCGAAAGTTTTTTTGTTGCCCGACCCGGGATTCGAACCTGGGACCCCGAGATCTTGGCCCAGTATTTAAACCACTAGACCAAAGGGGCGTTCTTTTTTCTATTTCAACTTTTTAAACGAAACTGAAGGCATTAGAACAAGGTTAGTTATGTAAAAAAAAGGTTAAACTACACTACTATGGTTTGTATTTGCTCACTCAAATTAGTAAAGGAAATAGATGAACTAAGGCTAACTTAAGGACAGAATGTTAATAAAATGTGTTGTTTCCAGACTTCCTGCACAAAACGATAGCGTTCGAAGAGCAGAACGGGCGGAGGGTGCTAATGATTGGGAACAAACGGTTCATGCGCCATTATGTCAGTCAGACAGGCCGCACTCGCTGGCGCTGCTGCAAATCCTTCGCCAAGTGTCGTGCCATCGCCATCACCGATGGATTGCACATCGTCAAGCTAAACGATGCGCATAACCACTGAAGTCATCTAAGCACCTCTATATTTATAGTATTTGGTGTACTGCACTGTAAAGTTATCTATGCATCAATCTCTTTCTAAAATATTGTAGTCCTGCTCATATTTAGTATAACTACGGGAATATGATTTTCCAATTGTTGCTGATGAACACTGAATGGCATGCTCAGGAGCAAGAGGTAAGCCGATGGCTAAGAGTTGTAAGTCATCAAAACTTCTTTCATTCTTTAACTCTTGTTAGATGTAGGGGAAGGGGTCACATCCGTTACATGTAGTTGATTACACATGTGTTACCCGTACAAGCTCCGCCGACCGCCCGGGCGTTCGGATTACCCTTTTCAATACTTTTTTATTTGGGCCTGAAATGCAAAACTGTAGATTTATCATACTATTTTCGTTTTAATGGCTTTAAATTTATGGTTTTTATAACCGTTTTAGTGAGCAAAGTTGGTAGCGGCGCGCCATTCGGTACGAACCATCCTTTTACTAGAGATTTACGTACCTTTACGGTGATTCAGTAGTAAAGTCTTCCACACTAGGGTCTTTCGAGCATCGACGTCGCGGCAGTGTCCAATCAGCGTTAAGTAAATGCCGCTGCGCAAGCGTTGCGTCAACACTGATTGGATGATGCCACGACGTCGACGCTCGAAAAACGCTAGTAGTAGTCTTTAATAGTTCTTTTATTTTTATATGTTTTTACGAGTACTACTGGTCATCTTACCTTATTTATTATGCAGACATACGTGTAATGATTTATTGTAACTTTTTTTTGTAATATTTTGTACTTAAGATATTTTGATTAGGTTTGCAAGACAAAGCAATTTGTTATATGTTTGTAAATACAGTTTATAGTGCTGTAAATTTTACAGTAGTGATATATTATAAATATTATTACAGCAATTGTTAGGTAGTAGCTTTGATGTAGGTAACATGGAATTAGATCTATTACTAATAAGGATCAATATTTTATTTCAATTAACATTTACAACAAAACAGTATTAACTTTTGAACTTTACATTTTGTATCTACAAATACGCACATAGACAATTTTTTTTTTATATTTTTTTCATAATAATAAAATTCATTTTAGTTAATTGGTCCAAGATTTCTGCCAAGTACCTTGTAAGTAAAGTAGTAACGGCCTATAACCATCCCACTGTAGGGTAAAGGCCTCCATAATTGAATGCAAGTTACCACAGCAATGATGGGTACAGGCATAATTACCACGCTTGCCAAATGTGGGTGATCACAAACACAAACCCAAGCAATGTTCGAGAATCCGAAACTTATTGTCCCGGGGAGCGAACACAAGACCCCGAGAACTTGGTCCGGTGCTTAAACCAATAAACCAATGTCAGTTTTAAATATTATCTTTGTATTATTATTTAACGCTTACAACGTTAATGCGATTAAGTGTAACCGTAATAATTGCCATGTAGAAATTTTAATCTCCTTCCAATTTTTAATACAACCATCTACGAGACAAAAACCAAATGAGGTTTCTTTTTTGAGGTATAGCCCAGTACAAAAATGTCAAGACAAAGCACCTAGAAAAAGTTTTGATACGGCCTCCTCGCAACACTTTTTGCGCGATGCGCATGTCATTCATCCATTACGATACTATTCAAAAGTTGTAGATTTTCCCTACATACCTTCACAGGCTTGGGACCGTAAAAATCGAAAACTATGTTGCAAAAATATACTCAGGTGAAAATTTGACTTACATTTTTTACTTCATAAATGGGCTCTAAATACGATACTTAAGCCTTTTATTTTTTTAAATGTAATGAAAAAGTCATCCTTTATAATAATATTTATTACTGATAACGTGTTCGATAATAACAATATATACCTACCTGAAGTGTAAATATTTTCATATTATTAATTGTTTATTGTATTGTATTGTGTACCATTATTAATAAACATTTGTTATTTTATTGTGTTTTTGAAAACCTACATTGTTCTGATGTCGAGGTAAGTTGCGTTAATGCGCCTTATAGTCACAACCTTAAGATCAGACCAATGTTGGTAATTCATGTTGTCCACGTTTATTTATTATTAAATGTATTCATCGTAACCTAATTGTCGTTTAATTTTGTTGGAATAAATATTTTAATAACCTTCAAACTGATCAAATAAAGTTTGTAGGGGAGACTGGGAACTGTACGTAATCAAAATGGCCGCGTACGACACCGAGCAACGTTCGGTTCATAAGCGAACATGTTCAATTGTGTTCGACTTCGTTAAGCGGTCACAGTGGTGTTTTTTTACTTGTTGTTGCTATAATCCGTGCTTATTTCATCTTTAATGTGTAATGACTAAAGTACCAGCACCACCCATTTTCGTCTTATGTATGATGTAATACTCATTTTGGACAAGCAACGGTGCAGGTAAATATAATAGCACCACATCTCTTCTAATCAAATGTATTTATTATGAGTTTTCGATACGAGCCATGATTCCAGACTAATCCAGACACAATTGAAATCAATTGTTATCGTGGCACCCGAGTGCCTCCTGGGGGTTGAGGGATTAAAGAAGTACTTTTAAAAGAAGGTAGCCAGACTAGCCAGCAGCTTGATTCTATCAAAATGGAAATTTGTTAACTTAATCAAGGGGCTGTTTTATTTCAGTGAAGTTCCGTGGAGAGAAGTACCCAAAATTAATGCACGCTGGATACCTGTATAGACCACACAACGCGTATCGACAAAGCAAAATTCAGCTCTGGTATTGCATCCATAGGAACAATAGCACCAAATGCAGTGCGTTCTTGAAAACTGTCGAAGGTCAAGTTCTGAATACGAGTAATCAGATCCACTCATGTCTGGCCCACTCTAAGAACGCACTGCAGCAGTTGCGTATACGTGTACATCCTGCTTATTAGGTTTTAGAGTCATAAATAATACAATAACGCACCACTGCAATCTAATGACCAAGCAACGCCATCTATTGGTGGCGCAGAAAACTACTAGTGGTTAGCCGAGTTGCCATTATCCCCTAAGGTTTATTACTATGTATAGTGATTCCGTTATGTAATCAAAGTTTTTTGCTTCTTTAATTTTTTTGATATTCCAAAGAAGTTAGTAATTAAATTAGAAATATACATCACTTTCTATCATCAAAAATTGGAGCCTACTTAAATGTGTCACTTTCATTCATACTCAATGCTTGCGTTTGGATATTATTTTGGTGATAAAAGTTTTAACCTGGCAACACTATTTTTGGTTTTCTTTATGCAATTTACTTTTAGAATTAAAATGGGGCGAACTTCGAGGTCTTGCAAAAATCATAGGCTAACTGTAGATTTCGTAAAAAGTTAAGTTAGTAAGTCTTGTACTAAACTTTTATTTTAATGGACCTATGCTGTGGCAGAAGGCCGTTACAGCTTCACCGGGCGGGTTATGTAAATATAACAAGCTGAAACCAGCATTTTATGTTAGCATTTGATGCATATAAATACCATGGTCAAGTCAGAAATTTGATATAATCTTTTTTTTTTCATACATATAAAACATTTTTGATTCCGATTTGAATAAAAAATATTTTATCAAAATGATGATATTTAGATTTCGACTTCATCATAGTATTTATATTCAATACATATCTATTTACCTAATACGCTGAATATTAGATAGGTATGTGATGTATTAAAATCATTTTTCTAGACTTAGTTATTACAAAAATAATAGATAAGTTACATTGTCTACATAGCAGATTTTGTGCAATATTTAGTTTTATTAAGTAATTAATGGTTGTGTTATGGACTATGCATATTACCTTTCTATATAAATCGTAATGTAATAAAATATAGAATAAAAAAATATGGAATTTTTTCCAACATATTTATTTTACTTTAATAAATTGTATCTTAATTGTAACTTACAAAAAGCATTCCTAAAATTATAATAATATTTAAAATGTAATATAATAATAAAAACCGTACATTCATAATTAAAGCCGCTTCAATAACCCTTTTTTTGTCTAACCACTAAAAAGGCACTTAAAGTACATACTCGGAGGCACATTTCAACTTACAAATCTAAATATACATAAAATATATGGAATGAAAATAAAGATTTTACAGCAAACACATTTGTAAGGTTCTTTCTTTTGTAACGCGGGTCCGCATTGCGGGTGGCACGCATTTCACCTACATTGCAGGCTATATTGATAGATGATACTGGGCACGAGTGATCTATCAAATAAAGCTAAAATATACTTGAAATGCGCGCCACCCGCATGTACCGTACCACTACACCCGTAACAATATAAAGGCCCTCCAAGCTAATTTAGAAAACCTGTCCAGTTTTCTAAATTGGCTTGGATTATATTGGTGTTTCGGAGGGCTTGTGGTGGAACCCTATCATTAATTTATTTTGATCAATAACATAGAATGAAACACTCGGAATCCGTAATACCAATTCGGAAGAATTTGTCATCGCTAACACTGGCAAAAATTACGGTGACTGAATGTACTGACAAAAAATAAAATTATTTCGCTGATTCAGGTCGTTTCAATTTTGCAGGGATAAAAAACTGATTCGTTAATCGTGAAATTAGCTTGTGATCAGTCGTCTAATCTCATAACCCGGCAGAATTGAATTTTCGTAAATCTGAGCAATACAATATTACAATAGTCTGTAAACATCAAACAACTATACTAAACTTACAATAAAACAAAACTACATGTCATTTTTGGAAAAAGGCACACTGTGTTTTTTATAATGAATACTGCCTAACTATAATAATATGCGTTAATTCTATTTCGGAACTTCAGAAGACCCAAGGTTTCTTAACTACAAGTTACAATTTGTATGGGAAAGTATACACTAAAACTAGAGACTTCAAAAGACCCTAAGTTTTCTTGACTACAAGACAGAAATGTATGTGAATATATATTTTTATTGCTTCTCGATGTTAGTGTATGATGAAAGACTGTTGCATTGTTCAGGAAATAGAAATAATTACAAATACCAATTTTTAATTTAATTAATCAATTGATGCTGTGAATCATCTTCCACCATAAGGTTGATTTGAATCACAGCAGCCTAATTGTTTTGATTTATTTATTTTAGTGTCGATCGTCTAGTTCTGTCCCAAAATTCCAAATAATCACATGATCACACAACACCCATTTCTTCAAGATGGCAGATCGACTTCCTCGTTATTGGAGTGGCTAACACACCGGTTTACAAGGTTTCACCAACTTCGATGACCTGGATTGAATTCCTGGACGAGTCAATTTAAAAAGACAATCTTTCGTTGTTTCTGATTTCGACAAGTCTTTCAATAGTTAATTTGCGATTGGAACTGTGTATGTGATTTACCGATTTAAACTTGCATGGTCCCTATACTTGAGTTAATTGATTTGGGGTTTATAGCATGTAGCTTGTTTTTTTGAGTTTCCAATATTCCAAGTTCTTCCTCTTTCTGGTATAAAATCCCAAGTCAATTAACCTATATGTATATGTAGAGCTGTGTCCGCCTCTACCAACACGGACGCCTCAATGTGACCACCACCGCTCTGCCAAGAGCGAAACGACAGAGAAGATGTAGAACACCACATCGATTAAAAAAATACCAATGCTACAAATGGTTGTGAGTGAGTTGGGCTCTGACGACTATAGAGTCCAAAGTGCTGATGTTGGCCTTACATCCGTGCCGGATCCTCTTGCAGCAGGTCCACCTGATCTTGTTCTTGTAACTCTCGTGCTTGGTGAACTTGTGGCCGCCCACGTGGACCACCAGATGGCCCCGATTGGAATACCCGAACTGGACTGAAAAGTTATTGAGGAGTTAGATGGTGTTTTGGAAAATGTGATTCTAGAAACTGACAATATGATGTACTTTAAGCATGCATTTGCAACTACAACATGCAGGTTCTATGATCTTTATTACTAAGTTTGGGAGATGAAGATTTTTTGGAACAGACAGTTTATACTTCTACTTTTTACAGTAGTAGTCAGTTCTAATAAACGCTATATAAAATAACGCAATATGGCTGCTTATTTTACACATTGACTGAAAGGGTTAACGCGCCTATTGTTTTTAACCCTGTTTTTAAGATTTTATTACAATAAAAGGCTCTATCCGTTATTGAGTAGTTTATTGGCTTGATATTTAGTTGTGATTTTTTTTTTACACTACGATGACAAGAGCAGTGTGGCCCCAATTTTTATATGAGAATGTATTACTCGTATTTTATTAGTAATTTTACTATAATGAAAGCTGGAACTGTTTTTCTGCCACTGCTAAGAAGCAAGGTCATGTTACGGTCCCTGTAGAAACCGATTAGAATCCTCTTTTTCTGGTCGTTGGTCCACTGCAAACTTCCGGATATAATATGAATGTGGCTGAAGAAACTATGGGGGTAAAAGGTAGTAGCAGCATTCCAACGATAACCTGTACATTTTAAAATAAAACATATCCAAATATTTATTAGCATACTAGTAGGTTATAATGCATTGTTATAATTATACTCAGCCCCCATAAACTCACTACTGACTTTTTTGTAATGTGGATTTTGACAGAGTCAGAGAAATGTAACCAACGGTGGACAGAAGAGGTGCTGCGACTTCCTCAGCTACTACTTTATTAGTCGTCTACCTTTCACGAGACTAAATATGTAGGGTATATATATTTTGTCTGTAGAACTTTTTACTTTTATAACTTTATTATATTTCCTTTATATAAAAATATATATTGATAAGCGTTCATCATATAAAGTAATCGAAAAAACGTAAAATTATATTAATATTCTTCTTATTTGATTAATTAAATAAAAAAACTAATAATAAGATATGAGATGATTGTATCTGCTACTATGTGGTTCTTATTTATTATTAAGTCGTATAATACCGAAATTATATTCAAATATATCATTAAACTGTTTAACCATGCCTGTACTCGTCATTGCTTTGGTAACTGGAATTAGCCCTGCACTGGGTTGATAATTAATAGGCCTTTATTTAGTATCATTTATTAAACTATGTTAGTTAGAATTGTTTTTACTATACGCTCCTGACTTTATTTATGAATCTTCTCCTAACCAATTGTTTTGTTGCAGTTGGCCTTATCGGCACTGGTCTAGATTGCTTCGCCTCCTACTGCCTCAGCAAGCAAGGCAAGATGGGCATCAACGTTGGCGGATACAGATTCAGGTTTAATGGATGCGCCAGGAATGGAAAGATCAGGTGGAGGTGCTCCAGGGGTCCGTGGTGTAAGGCCGCCCTCCACACCTTTAGGGGAAGGATAGTGTACATTCAAAGCACGCACAATTGTGGACCAAAACCTCCCGTCAACTAAATCTTTTTATGTCCTGTATTGAGTATAGAGATGTGCACTCTGCTAGGCTGCGAATGTATGTCTAAAAACGGGTGTTTGGTAAGAATCTGTGCAGTTTCCAGTTTGAGAATGAAGACCGGTCCGCGCGGGTTGTATTTTAGTAAGCCTCTATCATAGGGCAGTCTAGGCCAAGGCACATCTGTAGGCTCGGATCTGGTCGAAGGCTCGTTCGAAGGGTAGACAGGTAACAAGCGGCCATTTTCCTGGTCTGTGCCTGCCAAAATCAAACCTTGCACTGGCCGGCGAGTGCTCTACTCGAAATAATTTGTAACTTGCAACTTAGCAACAACGTGTTGATTTTATAGCTTACTCGTACTAGCTGTTGGCCGCGACCAGATACGCGTAAAATTTTAAATTTGAAACTACCACACGGGAGTTTTGTAAAATTTGTCTGGGATAAAAAAGTTAACGAATTGTTAAAATCCATTCAAAAATTACCCCCATCAACCTTTCAAACTCACAAAGTCTACCTTTTTATAATATAAAAACCAAGCTATCCTACTTATTGCTAAACCATACATCTACAGTGACGCATATATGGTGGACCAGCAGCCAAAACCACATGATATGAGTGTATTAAGCTTTTAACAAGTCCCACCTCTTCATGACGACCTCCGTGACGGATACACCGGTTTTCAAGGTGTCGCCTGCTCCGAGGTCCCGGGTTCGATTCTCGGACGGGTCAGTGTAGAAAAAAAGTGTTTTTCTACATTTTCACGGGTCTGGGTGTTTGTGGTACCTTCGTTGTTTCTGGTTTCCAAAATACGAATGCTTTAAATAGTTATTCAAATTGGGATCAGGACAATGTATGTGATGTTGTCCACATTTATTTATTTATTATTTATTTATTCATTGCCAACTCAGACAAGATGTTGACGTCTTGCTCAAAACAGTGTTTCATATCCACAGATTTCAGTTTGACTTTTTAAAATATGGTACAACTGTTTTCAGTTGTTATTGTACAATCGGCAACTTGCCAGACTATTGTGATTTATGATTTGTTAAGGGCGTTCATACTTTGATTATTATACGTAGTATATTTTCGGTGTGTATCCTATTATCTTGGTCTCCAAAGGGCACTTGCACAGCCTTCTCAGATCGAGTTGAAAGTATAATTTTGTAGCAGTCTAGATATTAAACCAGGTTTAATTTTATTATTCTACTAGCTGTTGCCCGTGACTTCGTCCACGTCAGTTTCTGTTATTATGAACGCGATTATTTTTGCAACATTTTTCACTGATGCTTAGCTCCTATTGGTTGCAGCGTGATGTTATGTAGCCTTAAGCCTTCCTCAATAAATAGGCTATCCAACACAAAAAGAATTTTTCAAATCGAACCAGTACTTCCGGAGATTAGCGCGTTCAAACAAACAAACAAACAAACCAACAAACAAACTCTTCAGCTTTATAATATTAGTATAGATATGTATGTATTCACACGACCGTACTCTACCGTGAATGGTCTCACAGGCGGCACCTGTCTGACTGATATTTAAAGATAAGAGGTTTCGATAACGCCTGGAAAAGCTTCTGGTCAATGAAGGAGTATATGAAGGGAAACCTTCCTATATCACTCAAGCGAAAACTCTTGTATTCTGCCCGTACTATCCTATGGGGCGCAAACTTGGTCTTTGACCGAACGTCAAAAGTCCAAGGTCAAGGTCTGCCAGAGGGCAATGGAGCGTAGTATATTAGGTCTGAAAACAGTCGATAGAGTGAGAAATACCATCATCCGCTCGAAAACTAATATACTAGATATAGGCGAGAAGACTGCCAGGTTGAAGTGGGAGTGCGCCGGTCACATATGCAGAATGCATCCTGATAGGTGGACTCGAATCGTCACACAGTGGACACCTTCGGACGGCTACCGTCGAAGAGGAAGGCCAAAGAAAAGATGGTGTGACGATTTGACTGCATTTCAAACCGAATGGGAGTCTCTGGCACTGGATAGGGATCAGTGAAGTTTGGGGGAGGCCTTTGCCCAGCAGTGGAATGGAGTAGGCTAGCAAAAAAAAAGGGGATTACGTTAAATCTAGACTAATATTATGAGCTGAAGAGTTTGTTTGTTTCTTTGTTTGTCTGTTGCATGGTAAATCCGTGAAAAGCTGGGTAGCAAATTACTTAAGAATAAAGGTAAATCTCAGAAAGATGTGCAAGTGCGCCTAATGTATTGTAAGACGATAACGAAAAAGTACAAAATATATATCATGTAGATACAATAATATTTGTAGATAAGGTGAAAGTATGGTAGTGTAAGAAATAAGCAATATATTGTAAATAATGTATTTAAAAGTTATATTAAAACAATCATTTTCGCAAGCTCAAACGGGGAACCTTGAATTACAAAAATTTACCAATATTTTCACATAAATATTTCAAAATATCTAGTTACCGTCCTCTTATAGTAGCACAAACATATTATTAATTATTAACGAAGTTTTTATTTCTGTTAGAATTAAATATTAAATACCTCATGCCAATAAATTTATAAGTATTGTATTTTTTGTAAAGTATAATAAGCAATGACGATTCGAAACGAACTCATTTTAATATGATGATTATTATAATCGTATAATTAAAATAAGTACCTGCTGCGAAACCTGTCAAAATAACTAGAATTAGGTAACGCATTTATTAAATATTTTATATTGAAATGAGTTCGTAAAACTAAAACAAAGAGAGTCTTTGTTTTGAAATTGCATAATACTCATTAAAAAAAACAAACCAAACCGCTTTAAAAAGATGAAAAGATTAGGTAATTGATTAAAATTTTTTAAAAAATATATTGTTATGGCTAGAGTTTAGATTTGTCTTCTTCAAACGCATGTTCCGCGTGTCTTAATCTGCAGATAGAAAATGCAATAAATGATCAGTCATAATAAAATATGGTTTTTTACAATTGGGACTGGTTAGATTCAATAAGAGGTGTAAGATAAAAACGTAGACTCTCTTATGCAAAATAGGATCGAATACAGGGTGTTTAGTTATAAGTTTTGAAACTTCAAAAATAATGTTGATATTAAAGCCAATATTTAAATGAATAATCGTTTTAATGAATATTTTTTATTTACCTATATGTAAAGTGTGAAAACATATTTTATATACTAGTAATAGTATTGTAAATATCTACCTCTGTAATAATGAGTGACAGCTATCTTTGTAAGTACCTGACTATTAAAGTGGGTTTTACTACCATTGTTTTTATTTTATTGTAATGTAACTAAATAAATGTAATAAAATTTCACTCAAGGGATGTCTGGCAGAATTTTTTAAACATGTTTTTGTATTTTCGTATTCTTGTGTTCACCCTGTATGTGTATATTTTTTACAAAATATACTAAGTACTATTTTTTACCTTTTAGAAATTTAAAATAAAACTGGTAAAATCATGCAGTTCGAACGTTTAAAAGAAATTATTTCTTTAAATTTCAAATCAATTTCATTTCTGTTTTGATAAATTGTATGAAAACAACTGCCTGTTTACTTACATGATATCCTGTTCAGTTAATTTTATACAGGGTTATTTGAAAAACCGTAACTTGGGGAAAAAAGATGAAACGTCTATCTCTAAATTAAAGTCCATCTCCAATCTAAATTACTTCAGACAATTTTCATCATTATTAAGACAAATCTAAAAAAAGGAATTTGGAAATTAAACCATTGGCATTACCTACAAAATAAAATAAAAAAGATTATTATTTCTAGTATTTAGTAGTCTGATGTATAAAAAAGAGGAACAGGAAGAACAGGAATATGTTCTTAGGTTATTATTTCTCCAAATAGCCCTGTATCTATATAAAATAAGGATCTTGGTTGTGTCATAGAATCGTAGGTACAAATAATATATCAATCGTAGTGATAATGTAACAGCCAAATTGTGTGTAGAGATAGTAAAGTAATGAGTTTTATGTGTAATTTGATGTTTGTATAAAATAAAACTAGTCATATTGTTCTTAATGAGTTTTATTTGTCCATCCTTTTTTTTTAAATTACTATTGAACCTTACTTATGACTAACTAACGCCCCTTTGGTCTAGTGGTTTAAATACCGGGCCAAGATCTCGGGGTCCCAGGTTCCATCCCCGGGTCGGGCAACAAATAGTTTCGAATTTTCGAACGTTGCTCGGGTTTGTGATCACCAACCCCGCATTTGGCAAGCGTGGTGATTATGCCAGTACCCATCATTGCAGTGGTAACTTGAATTCAATGATGGAGGCCTTTTCCCTGCAGTGGGATGATTATAGGCTGTTACTTTACTTTACTTTACTTTAACATTTTTAAAGTTAGTCGTAGACTAACTTTAAAAATGTTAATGTTTGAATGGATGTTTGTTATTCACGCCAGAAGGGCTGAACGGATATGGATGACATTTAGCGCTCAGATAGATTATGAGCTGGAGTAACACATAGGCTACCTGTTATTCCGGAAAAAAGTTCCCGTGGTATAGCAATTTTCTAAATTTCAAGCGTACGTAAGTCGCGGGTAACAGGTTGTAAAATTAAAAGTAAAGTTTTATTTAGTGTTAAATTCTTTAATGTTAAGTTTATGGTACCTATCTAGTACCATAAACATAACACTATAAAGAATTTAACGTTACTTCTGGCACCATGGTTCGTGAAACGGAATCGAAACGGAATCGAAACGTCAGGAAGATAGATAAATACTAGCCTTTTAATCGATAGTAATAAATGTGAACTTGAGTATGTTTGTAACGTTTTCACGCAGAAATTACTGAACCAATTTTGATGAAATTCGGTCCAAACAGATAAAACCCTAAGGACATAGGCTACCTGAATATTTGTATGCAGTTAGCTTGGAAACCTGTGCCCAGCAGTGGTAGATAGTACCATGTATTGTAGTTCACGCAGGCAGAGCCGCAGGTGAAACACTAATACATATAGTTTTATTAAATTATGCATGATAATATTAGGGGTTAAAGAATGAAATTGCCGTTTTGTATGGACAAAATCGAGAAGTCATTTTTCCATACTAAGAATTTTTTAAGTTTTTTAAAAACGCCTAAACCGTTTTCGATGCAATTAAAGGTGAAAGCTAGATGGTTATAAAGCTACGCATTATAGTATTTAAATTTCTGAAAATCAAAGTATATAATAGAAATATACTTAATTGAAGCAAGGTCAGCTGACACATTGTAAGGGGTCTTTTCAACGACTTCCTTTGAAGTAATAGGCACTAGTATTGCATTTTTTTTTAGTCAAAAGTTACTTTATTTAGTTTTTGATACAATACAAAAAGAATTACGCAATAATATGACTATACTTAAGAGCTATAAACAAAATAAAAAGTGGGAAAATAATCGGCAATTTCATACTTTTAACCCCTATTATTATAGATAATCATCATCACCAGCCTATCGCAGTCCACTACTGGACATAGGCATCTCCAATT
Organism: Anania crocealis; assembly: GCA_949315895.1. NCBI lineage: Eukaryota > Metazoa > Arthropoda > Insecta > Lepidoptera > Crambidae > Anania > Anania crocealis. Next base: position 4,216,448 of record OX438863.1, read on the forward strand.
GCACGCCCCTTAGGTCGATCCACGGCTTCTCGCATCCAGCTCCTGCCAGCCAACTTGCGCAAATCATCACTCCACCTGGCCTGAGGATATTGTTTACGTTCGTAAGAACATACATTTATTTCTTAAGAAAAGTAACGTACACAATTTCAATACTAGAAATAAAGATAAACTTGCCGTTCCAGGCTTTAGACTGCGAAAAGTAGGAAAATCGTTTATGGGAAATTGTATCAGTATTTTCAACAAATTACCAAAGGATATTGCTGAACTCCCTGTACATAAACTTAAATCGTATGTCAAAGTTATTTTAATGAAAAAGGGCTATTACACTGTTAATGATTATTTAAATGATAGAAATGTATGGTATTAAGTTGTCCCAGCTCGTACTTGCTTAAACCTTGTAAAAATTACCTTACCTTGTAAAAATGTATTTAAAAAGAGGCTGACAATAGTGACCGAGTTTCTTGCGCTGCTTCTTCTCGGCACTAGCCCAGACTTGTCCCGAAGCAGTGGTAGGTTTAAATTGGGACGTGTAAAAGCGCCTCCTGGGGCCTATTTGCAGAAATAAAACTGATTTTAACTGATTTTATCAGATTTTTTAACTGAGGAGTGCCTACACTACGTTTGCCGAGACGCGGTCTCCACTCAAATACTCGTTAGTATAAAAGGCTTTTTGAATGTACATAATAAAGAGGCGAAGGTAACTGAGCACAGAGATCATAGGTTCTATTGAGACCATAGATTTAATATTATACTGCTGTATTAAATCTATGGTTGAGACCCTTCTACTTAGTGAAGCTTCTAGCAAAATTATTACCTAGTATCGGTATTTAGACAGTGACCAACGCGGCGAAGCGCAGTTCTGGCCGTAGAGCATGAGACCCAAGCGTCGCTAGAGAGCCTCCGTGTAGAGCATGGCAATTTCAACCGTATGTAAATAAATTAGGGTTTAGTTCAAATTGTTATATCCTCGGCCTCGCCAGGTCTGCGCCAGGCCTAGCCTATTTCGAAATGACGTAACAGAATCGTAATTTCCTTCTAAGCTTCGCGTTCTTACTGTAGTCCACTTTACAGTCACCGTCGTGTCCGGTTCTCTTTTTTATTTGATTGTTTCCTCCAATAGTTAAATGTCCTACACATCCCGCTTTAGCGTAACATCTGAAGTATGTGTCGCCATTAGTGTATACCTTTTTGCGGTGGTACCGGCGACCTTCGTGTAGTACAGAGATACCGCCTCTATTTGTAGTTACGAATTCTATTTTAGACGAGCCATTAACTACAAAACAAAATAAATAATTTAATAAGTTGTGTAGTAACAATAAGTGTTACCAGTGTTAGCTATATTACGAAAAGATTTTAGTAGATATATTAATTTTAAATAGTATTTCAAGACTTTTTTGGTAATATATATACTTATTACACATGACTACAGCCAGACCAGTACAAACAGATTGTTTATTTGTACTGTGCGGTGATCGAACCCGCGAACCATGGCTTAAAAGCAGTGTTTAGGTACCTACAGACAACAGCACGACAACCTACCACAAAACGTCAAATTTTCTCAATTGGTATTGATCTCTACTAGTTTGACTTAAAGTTGAAAATCAATTCAATGACCATTAACTTTTTGGGTAGGTTGTCCTGCCGTTGTCTCTGAACCAAACTGGTCAACTAATATTATAAGAAGAGGAGTCCAATTCGTGAGTACGTTACTTCAGGATAACTTTTCAAAGGGTTGATTAATATATAACGTGTTCCTTTTGATATCCCATAACTCTAAGGTTAAGTTCTGTAGGTATAAATAATATAAAACGCCCTAGAACATGTGGTTCAAAAATAAATAGTTTCGAATATAACATCAATTTTAGTTAAATTTGTTTAAAAAATGTAACCAGTGTGGCGAGTCCTTAGTTTTGCGAGACGTTGGCGAACTTACACTAAAGTGTAGTAGTAAAGTAGCGGGAGAGCGTAACTTGTAAAAAACATTGACGTGTGTGGGTGTTGCATTGATAAGTAGGTACGAGTAAATCGTTTTCATTCAAAAGTTCATTCATAAGAAGGTAAGGGTGTTTTACATAAACAGCTGGGACTTTTTAGAATTATTTTGTATAAAAAAAAAATAATAATAATAATTGAAAAATATTTCATATGCAATTAGATTCTTTACCATGGTCTGTTTAATACCCTAGAGTTATGGGATATCAAAAGGAACACGTTGTATTATTATTAAATTATACCTTTTTAAGTTAATACTTGCCTGTATGAAGATTCAATATCTGGTGACCTGGAAATAACAAGCTTATCAAATAAGCTCAGTTGCAGGCAAAAGGCAAAATTCACAAACAATTTGTACTTTAGTCTAAAAAAAATTTTATGAAAAAAATTTAGTCCTAGCAGTAACAGTTGTTTGTAAACAATGTAATAGAACAAAGTTGTTTATACTGTCACTTGCATGGGACATTTCCTTTGGTTTTGAACATTGTGTAAAGCTTTCTATGCGATCTTGTTTTAGATATGTGTATTGTATTAATTTTCTTATTGAAGTATAGAGTTCGGAAAAGATGTTCACATCCTTGAAATTGACATTGATAGGTTGTTTAAGCCAAGCCAGCATCATAAACTGAAAGACTTGAGTCGAAAAAATAAAATTAATTACACCAAAGAAACAAAAAATGGCAAGAAATAAAACCAATGATACACAATAATTACCCAACTTTATTCCAGTAACTTACGTGTATTTACAATGACACCTTATTATGCAATAAAAACAATAAAGGCGCTTCTTAATTTAATATAAATATAACTGATTTTCTTTATGTTAACACGTAAATGAAAATTCTATATTAAAAAGTCCTATCTATACAGATAATAATATGAGAAGTAAACTTCAATGAATCTTATAACATACTAGATAGTAAGTTATTCATTATTACATTAATAAAACCGGCTTCTTATTGCCTAGTAAAGATTAAAATTAAACACAATTATTGTACTAAAATAATGTTAACAGAATGACGAAAAAGTACACAAAATATGGTGAATAATAGGGGTTAAAGTATGAAATTGCCGATTATTTTCCCACTTTTTATTTTGCTTATAGCTCTTAACTATAGTCATATTATTGCGTAATTCTTTTTGTATTGTATCAAAAACTTAATAAAGTAACTTTTGACTAAAAAAAAATGTAATACTAGTGCCTATTACTTCAAAGGAAGTCGTTGAAAAGACCCCTTACAATGTGTCAGCTGACCTTCTTGCTTCAATTAAGTATATTTGTATTATACAGGATGAAATTTTAACCACCTTCCAAATTTTAATATATCAATCTACGAGACAAGAAACAAATGACGTATTTTTTCTTTTGGTATAGCCCAGTACAAAAATGTCAAGATAAAGCACTTGGAAAATGTCTGCTAAAAATCTAAAATTTTTGATACGGCTGCCTAGCAACACTTTTTTTACGCGATTCGCATCTCATTTATTCATTACGATACTTTTCATACGTTTTTGATTTTCCCTTTACACCTTATCAGGCCTAGGACCGTAAAAATTGAAAACTATATTGCGAAAAATGTTTTCGGGTGAAGGCTTGACTTACATTTTTTATTTCATAAATGGGCTCTAAATACGATACCGAACGCCTATAAAAATTTTGGAAAGTGGTCAAAATTTCACCCTGTATACTTTGATTTTCAGAAATTTAAATACTATAATGCGTAGCTCTATAATCGTCAACTTTCACCTTTAATTGCATCGAAAACGGTTCAGGCGTTTTTAAAAAAACTAAATAATTGTTAGTATGGAAAAATGACTTTTCTCGATTTCGTCCATACAAAACGGCAATTTCATACTTTAACCCCTAATATATCATAATTAAAAGTTCACACAAGAGCGATCCTAGTCGAAGAAACATTTAATATTAAACTATACACAAGGTGACTTGGAATTAGGTAAAATCTTTAATGTTATAGTTCAGATTATTAGCAAAGTATTTTGTGTACGGACACTAATATGTTAAAATTAACCATTACTAATATTATTACTTTTATCATTTGAAAGAAATCCTAAATGTTTACTTAAGTACCAAAGAAACAAATAAAAATTCAAACATTGTAATTTATTTCTTTATCATCAAATACAAATATATATACAAATTTTTGAGCTTTTCTTGTTTCTTAATCTTAAGTAATGGTCTAGGATTTTTTTTTAATCACGAATTTAAAAATATTTTAGTAGTGGTTAATTTTAACATACAAGTGCCCACACAAAAATAAGTTGCAAATTAACTATATTAAAACCACTTTTAAGATTGTGCTTTAATTCCAAGTTACTCTATATTTCATACTTTACATACAAAATATAAATACATTTCGACAACTTTCTTCATATTAAAGAATATGTAAGAAATCACTGAAAAATGTTAAGGGCCAAACACACCTGAAGACCAATTCTTCTTAGATTTCGTTTAGTGAAAATGGTTAGTAGAATACAGTCTTGTGTGACAACGGAAGTTGACATTTACCTAGTTGCGTTTCGTCAATTGTTGCGTTTACGTTTTGATAATTTACGATAGTAGAATTGGTCTCCTGAGGCAGGACATAAGCGGAGCAGGTCAGTAGCAGTGCGGGAGACGGCAGATTAAACTTATCAGTCTATATTTTATGCTGTTAAAACTACGTTTATTTGGATGGGTTAGGCAGGAAATCGGCTTCTAGATGTCGAACGACACGGACTCAAAAGGTAAAAAGAATTTCGTCCACCGCCGCTGCGTTGCTCTGTCCGCGATGTGCCAAGCTAAAATGACCGCCATAGTCATACAACAGATTGCTTAGATCCCCTGCCTCGTCTCGTTTGTTACAGAGCGACGCAGTTAAGAGCGCAGAATCGCCTACACATTTGGTGTGACGTAGTGTAGAGTTTCTTGTATTACAACTTGCAATCCGCATTCAAACAGTGCTGCTACTGTCCTCTCCTTGGTGTGCTCGGTCCTTTATTATCCTAGTAGAAAACAGATGTAACATAAAATATATTAACTTGAGTTCAATGTCAAATTCAAATTACACGCTTCGGATATTAAAATTTTCCTGTATATCTTAAAATACATGCGTTTACTTGTTCTTTGTCAACTTATATTGTTCTGATAAAATTTAGGAGATAGTTGGTAAGAAGAATTATTTTTGTGACGTGTCTAAAAACAAAAAAGTCCGTTTTCTCGCTCTGCGTATTACAGACATGATTACATGACACATGTAATCATGTCTGTTAATTCAGATGACACAAGATAAAAGTGGTGAATTCTAGGAATAGAAATTCTCTAGATCAGTGTTTCCCTAAGTTTTCCAGTAGGCTATGACCCATCTAATACAAGCTTACAAACTTATTACCTACCTCTAGGAAATATAACCGTTATCAATATGAATATAGGATTTTTAAAATAACGAAAAACATTAGGCACGAACCACTCAATATTCAGGCAAGTATAATAACTCAGTGTCTTATAGTATGGGAAACTCTGCTCTAGATAACTCTGTTTTTATTTTGATTTCACACACGCACACAAACTAACAGCAAATACAACGAAACAGTAACACTCTCTTACAGACAAAGCTTGCGCGTGACGCAACAGTCAAGGACACAGCTGCGCAACTGGCGCTACGTAATGTCCCTATTTTACCCTGCTAACCACGGGTTCTATTTAGCGGAAATGTTCCTTCGGCTTAGCAAAGCTTCTAGACAGTTGTAGATTATTTATCATAGGGTGAGTCAGTGTTCTTGGCCCAGTTAGTTACTATTTTACACCGCTAAGCACGGGTTATACAGCGTTGAACCGTTGTGTTGGCTTATTTAAGCTTCTAGGCCATTCTAGATTATTATTATTCATAAGGTGAGTCAGTGTTCTCGGTCTAATTGGTCTAGTTCATCCAATAGCTCCGTAAAAGATCAATCTAAAAATTATGGGTTGGTGTTATCTACCTCCTGGTGATCCACCCTGGGCAACGGCATCTTTGGTTTTCTAACCAATGATGTAAGAGGCCGCCTGGATGCTACCACCCTCCTGCCGGATTCCAGCGCCAAACAGTTTTTCTATGTTCCGCTGGTGTGTGGGAGAACCAGTACCTCTGCGTAAGCTCGCTCCATCTTAGGCTTCTTCTTAACCGTATAGTTTAGTATGTTGTCAAGAGCAAACCCATTATTTATTTTTAAAAAAACTCATTCAAAATGCAGTCAATACGGCAATAACTTTCAACTTACGTCAAATAACGTTCAACTGTTTAAGATACGGGGCAATAACAGAGTGCACCAAGAGTCTACTTCGCTTAAGTCATTTATTTATGAAGGTTGGGTAATTAGGGTTTTTGCCGTCAAATTGTTAATACGTATTTAAATAAAAATCTGTTTTAATATACTACATGTACATGATTTTGTTATGAACTAAAAACCAGCGTAAAACACGTTCAGACACCGGCTCGTTTAAATAACTTTATGTAAAATCAGTTTTAATTCTGCAAATATACCCCAGGACGCGCTTTTACACGTCCCAATATTGAAACCTACCACTGCTTCGGGACAAGTCTGGGCTAGTGTCGAGAAGAAGCAGCGCATGAAACTCGGTCACTATTGTCAGCCTCTTTTTTTAATAAATGTTTACAAAAGGTTTAAGCAAGTTCGAGCTAGGACGATTTAATGCCATACATTTCTATCATTTAAATAATCATTAATAGCGTAATAGCTCTTTTCCATTAAAATTACTTTGACATACGAATTAAGTTTATGTACAGGGAGTTCAGTTCAAAGTAGTTATTTGTTGAACATACGTATTTCCTACTTTTCGCAGTCTGAAGCCTGGAATGGCAAGTTTATCTTTATTTCTGGTATTGAAATTGTGTACGTTACTCTTTTAACCGTTAAATACACCGTGGACACTGTGGTATCCGAGGTATTGTGAATGTTAGTACACTTGCACACAATATATGCTGAGCGGAAGTCCTTTTTGATACCTTTTTATTTGTAATGATTCTGTGTAATTGTTTATCAAATGTGTGTCAAATAAATGTTTCTTTCTTTCTTTATTTCTTACTTTGGATACTAAAGCGTCCACAAGCACGGAGGCGACAAAAATAGCTTTATCCTGCTCATACTTATATAGAAATCAAAAGACGTGTTCTGTCTCGTTCTATATTTATTAACGCTGAAGTTGCTCAAAGACCGTTGAGTGATCTAAAGAAAAGTATTTGAAAATTGGGACGTGAAGTTGGCGGCGATGGTGTTGTGATAGTTTTGTTCGTTGAGTCCATAGTGTTTCGTTTACTTTTGTGTTGAAGGATAATATTTCTCGATATATATATTGTGGATTGAGTAAAAGCAGTTCTTAATTAAAATGTTATCACTTCTCTTTCAGATCCCTTTACCGACATTGACAAGAAAGAAGCTGTCATTACACGCTGGATACACGATATGGACCATGACTACGATGTCCACAGCGATTTAGATATTGACATAAAAGATGAGAATATCACAACTTCTGCTACAAATCTCCCATCATCCTTTCTAGAAGACATTCCTTTTGATCTCAACTCTCAACTTGATGAGCAAATCCACAATATAGATTCCGCAAATGATAGTATTGTCCAAAGCTTATTGTTACCAGATACTCTTCATTTTGACTGGACTAACAACCCAGAATCTTTCACTGGTGTTCGAGAACTATTCACAGGACAACAAGGGCCTACATTTTCTGTATTGGAACATATGACACCTTTGGACATATTTGACAAAATCTGGGACAACGACATAATGCTTAAAATAGTAACAGAAACCAACAAATACGCCGAAACTATTATATTAACCAAACCTCACTTTGCCAAAATTTGGAGACCGGTAACAGCTGACGAAATATGGATTTTTTTTGCGATACTAGTTCTTCAGGGTAACGAACCCAGGCCAGTTGAGAGAGAGTACTGGTACTCAAACTCTACCTTCACACAAATGCCTTATTTTAAAATTCTTATGCCTTGCAACCGGTTTATGTTAATTAACCGATTTTTACATTTTAAAGTTAATGCGCAAATGACATCGAATACCTCAACCGAAGAAACCAAATTGTTCAAAATCAAACCAATCACCGACCATTTAAATGAAAAATTTCAATGTTTATATTATCCAGGTCCGGAAGTATCGCTCGATGAATCTCTTTTGTTGTGGAAAGATAGTCTAAGTTTATCGCAAAAAAATTTGACCGAAGCAGCCAGTGTTGGTATAAAATCTTACGAACTCTGCGATTCCAAGACCGGATATCTCTGGAAATTTATCATATACACTGGGAATACGCAAGACCACCCTTATCAAACACACCATGACCAACGAGATGGGGCAACTGCGGGCATTATTTTCGATCTGGCACGTCCGCTTTTTCACAAAGGGCATGTGCTAGTGATGGCTAATTTCAATAATTCGCCATTGCTGACCCGCTGCTTAAAACAACACGGTACTGACACTATGGGGACTTTGCGCATATCCAGAGAGTTCGTGCCAGAGACTATAAAAAGCATAACTAAAACTGATACGCGCGTGGGACAAGTAGCCTTCAGCGTGACTCATGATATGTCCATCGTGGTATGGCGCGACGCAAATATCGTGTCAATGATATCGTCCTACCACAAACCTGATGTGCACAAAGAAAAGCACAATTACCGACCAAATGTTGTTCTGGACTACAACCTTGCCATGGATGGTGTCGATCGTAAAGATCAGTTACTGGCGGCATTTCCCATGGAAAGGGCCAAGGCCAAGAACCTCATTTGGTATAAGAAATTATTTCGACGACTTTTTAACATTTCGATATTAAACGCCAACATATTATATAACTGTGGTCCCAACAAATTGCTGTCCCGTGATTTTCGGCAGACTTTATTTGACTTAATTGTTAAAAGAAGCAAGCCAAATATTGGTCAGTCAGTTTCGATCCGGCGTGCCGAGCTACCCACTTCAAATGTCGAACGCCAAGGGCATTACCTAGAGCGAGGGAAGTCCAAACAAGCTCGGTGTAAATGGTGTGCTCGTTCCAAAATATTGAGAAGAACAACATGGCAATGCGACGTCTGCAAAGTCGCACTCTGCATAGAATCATGTTTTAAAATGTACCATACCTACTTAAGTTCGCCGGTTTAATATAAAAATAATATTATAAACTAGCTGTTGACCGCGACTTCGTCCGCGTTAATTTCTGCTATTATGGTCGCGATTAAAAAGTTTTTATAAGAATATAGCCTTAAGCCTTCCTCAATAAAAGGACTATCTAACACAAAAATATTTTTTCAATTCGAACCAGTAGTTCCTGAGATTAGCGCGTTCAAACAAACAAACTATATTTTGGATTTGACGACCATTTGGATCAGCGGTAGTAAACGCTGCTTCTGAGCCATGGGTCGCGGGTTCGATCCACAGTACAAATATTTGTGTGCATGAACATGTCTGTTTGTACTGGTCTGGGTGTTTTCTATGTATTATAAGTATGTATTTACAAAAAAGTATATAAGTAAGTTTATCGGTTGTCTAGTACCTATACGACAGGGTACTTAATAGTAGCTTAATTTGGGACTAGATGGCTCTGTGTGGCACAGTGAGGCATGTCTTAATTATTTATTTATTATTTATTATTATTAGTTTACTAATATTAGTATAGATGCGAAAGTGTCTGTCTGTCCGTCAGTCTATCGGTCTGTCTGTCGCACTCCCCGCTGAAAATCAGCGTCGAGCCACTAGCTGTTACGACTAATGCTGAGCGGGAACCTTTTTGAAATTAAATTGAAAATTGAATGTGTTGTGCATAGGTTCTTGTTTCTTGTTAATTATTGTGTTTATTATTCATTGTTGTGTCAAATAAATATGTCTTTCTTTTTTTCTTTCTTCCTAAATGGATGGTTTATCTTAAAGATGTGCTTGACTGTGTAACATTTGATTATTTTATTGTAAAGTGCATGTTACTGGGAATGTTTTGGTAGTATTACAGTGGTGATACACCATTTGTAGTAAGTTATAGGCATAATTTAAGACAAACTCAGTTGAAAAAATGCATCATTGAGTTGTTTAAATTCTTTAATAAACGTTTATATGTTATAAAATTAAACAATTTGTTATTAATTGTAACCCTGCTCCATAATTTACCTAAAAACTATATTTTCCATGGGCATAATTAGGTATTTATTGGTAAAAACCGAGAAATATTCGACAGCTTGCGCAGATCCGTTTTGTATTTGAAACGCGCGTTGTATTGACGGTTTTGCAGCTGCTCGTTTGAGTGAACCGAGTGCTTAAGAAATAAATGTAGGTTCTATAATTCTGGAAAATGTATTTCAAAGCCACTGTAAGTACATTCATTCTTTTAGCGAGTCATAGGCTGTAAATAGCCCGTACAGCACGTTTTTGTAATACAAAAATGTATTATCTGCCGCTGAGCCCCACAACAGAATTCCTTTCCGTTCCAGACATTATGCTATAAAAGTAGCTAAAATATACTAATCTTGCCTATGACATGGTCAACTTGAGTTCAAGTTAACAAAAGACAATAGTTTTAAATCATTTTAAAACTACACATGGGTAATACATGGTCATTAGTTACTTAAATTTGCTTGTCAAAAATAACTACTTATTTACGAGAAAATACCTAAGATATGATATCAATTCTATTTACAAATTGAAACAGCTGATTGGATATTTAGGTAGGAAGTTCGGCCTTCGGTTGACAGAAATGACATAGAGGCGTTCTTGATGCCTAGTCTGTCCCCCTAATTCGGAATACAAGAACACGGCCCGCGTAGTACGTCCAGCATTCACAGACCAATCTTTATGCAAGCTAGTCGTGTTCACCTCTAAGGGGTGCCTCCAGGTGCGGATCTAACTAAGGGCTTTTTGGGCTGCAGCCCAGGGCCCCGTGGATACAGAAGGCCTCCAGTCTCCATTAATATGCTGTAAACTATTTAAAGCACTCGTATTGGGAAAATCAGAAACAAAGGAGGTATCACAAACACCCAGAGTCAAGGAAATGTAGAAAGAACACTTTTTCCTACATTAATCCGTCCGGGAATCGAACCTGGGCCCTCGGAGCAGGCGACACCTTGAAACTGGTGACCTTGAGACAGTATTGCAGGGGTAAAAATATTGAAAATACGGTATAAAAAATCAAATACTACCTTAGGCGGAAAACCAACTCTAAGTCTAGCCTAAGTATTTCTAGGCCCCAATTCCGCTTATTTACAAATGGCTCAATAGAATCGCAATTGCATCTCAATCGTATATTTTGAAATTACTACCTTAATAAATGTGTCAAAATATACGGGCCTAGAGGCGGTAGTTAAACATGTTTTCAAATTACCATCTTATGAATACACGTTAGTCTACCCGTGACCATGAACGCTGTAAAGGGTTCGAAACGTCGGGTTTAATCAAAAACAAACGCGTTCTAAATCCGTAAACTTATCTTTCATTTCAAAGTTCAAATAATGTCAGTGAGTGACATTTCATGCTTACCTAAGCTATAACTAAGACGCTTTCGAAACTTCCATGTTCCTAATCCTCGCACTCGATGCTGGTGATGATCTGCTCCCCTGATATGACTCCGTGAGCCAGCTTCAGATGGTTCAGGATGGTGGTGATATTTTTATCTATATCCGGGTGCTTCATGCAGCGGTACTGGCAGATCTTGCAAGCGTACGAATCTTTCTCAGAGTTGTCGAACACCTTCCACACCCAGTTGGTATCTTCTGAAAGTTTAATATTAATTTTACAACTCAACTCTTGGTAGAATAGTGCATCAGTGATGCTATAAAGCATTAGTTTTGAGGAATCAGAAAGAAGGTTCGACAAAAACCTAACCTAAGAAAATTTTTTATTTACTTTTCGGGAACCTAGACACCATTTTCATGACTTTGAAAACCTATACTATGTATACTAATTGTGGGTAGGGTATGCTGTACCTAATTTTTAAAGCAGGGATCGTGTTTGATTAAGTCAAACGTAGTAGGCAGGTTATGCAGTGCTTATTGGCATGCATGGTGTACGCAACTAAGTGTCGTAAAACTAAAACAGTTTCTAATAGTTAAGTAAATACAAAGTCATAATAAGAAAGATTAACAGCTTTTTCAAATAAGCACTTTTTCGGGAAACAATAAAAGTTTTATCGTTTGCGTTAAAGTGTTAAATATACAATTAACATTTCATTTCAAATTTATGACTGAGTTAGTGGCGCCATCTGTTGATATTTAACTAAAACATTTAACTAGAAATTCCTACTAGGCTTTCTAAAATTGTTTTAGTTTTACTTTGGAAATGACCAGTTAGTTGGTTTGCAAATCAAGCGTCGGACATGCCGATTGTCATAATTGCAATAATTGAGTATATCGCTTCTTCATATCAGCTTATAAAAAACACGCCAAAGCGACATTGTATGGCACTCGGAGTCGCGCCATCTGGTGGCAAGTTACCGAAACTTTTTAGCATCGACATTAACGCTTACGTTAAAAGAGAACTCTAACACCCGTATTTATAAACAAGTAAAAGTAATTACTTGAGAGACAATTTGTATTCTTAGTAATTACTAGATGTTAGAAGTACCAGAAGTCAGCATTCTCAGCCAAATAATATGACTATTATGGTGACCCATTTCTTTCACTTAAGCACTAGGTGGTAACACCTAAAATTATGACTTTACTAAGCAGTAAGTAATTACTTCTTTATAAATACGGGTGTTAGTATTGACTATATTTGCATAACGCGATATATTCTGTTATTCCATACACCCGCTTATCGAATTATCTTCAGCCCATATCGTAAAGAGCGTAGTGTGATGCCAACTAAAACGTTACTTAGCACCACCTCCTTTTCGTTATCGTTGTAAATAAAGAACTACTGCTATAATAATATGAACACAGGTAGCAGCGTCTATAGTCATTGGGCACCTGCCTGCCAAGCGTGAAGATTATAGAAGAGTTCCGTTTACAGTGCATCGGTGGTCCGCCTACTTCCGAAAGGGTTCAGGATTCGTTCGCATCACTTTAAGGAACTATCTTTTATAAATTTACTTGGGGTCAGATGCCTCACTCTGCAACACGAAGCTCGTATATACGGATATGTCTGTCTCTTTCAGATACTTTAAGACATCGGTATGAGTGATAGAGACAGATGGATTCGAATATACGGACATTGTGTTGCGGAGTTAGGCAGTGTTCACACGGCATTGTCCTGCACGTTTTTTTGCAGTATACGTCTTAACGAATAAATACTGGCACATGTATTGTACATAGACCCATTAACATGGCGTTTGTACTGCAAAATATCGTACACCGTTTATACGTTCAAACGAATACTCAACGGACTTGTCAAGCTAATCGAATGAACTTCAACGTATTCGGTTTGCAGTGGCACATAATATAGATCTGTCTCGTTCATACGGCACGATGTTCACACGATTTTTATCGAATAGCAGTAGGTACCTGAGCGTCTTTTGGAGAGTATAACTTCTCAAATAGTTAAAAACGCCTTGATTCTTTATTTATAGGATGTACCCAAAACCTTCTGGTCTGTCAGCGGCGATGGCGCCTTCGATTAAACCAATATAAAAGTACAACCAAGCGTGGATCCATCACTGACGTCTACTCACTGTGACAACTGTGTGAAGACTGCGGCTATTCGTGTTTTACACGAATGAAAATCTACCTTGTGAACACCCGGGTGAAAGTACGTTTAATAAGACCGGCCAAGTGCGAGTCGGACTCGCGCACGAAGGGTTCCGTACCAAAAAGGCCAAAAAACGGGTTTGTTGTATGGGAGCCTCCCTTAAATATTAATTTTATTTTGTTTTTGGTATTTGTTGTTATTGCGGCAACAGAAATACACAATCTGTGAAAATTTCAACTGTCTAGCTGCCGACGGACAGACGGACAGAAAGCGAAGTCTTAGTAATAGGGTTCCGATTTTACCCTTTGGGTACGGAACCCTAAAAAACGAATACCAAGAAATCGTGCAGGACAATGCCGTGTGAACCCTGCCTTTGGAAGTGTTGCGTGAATAGGGAAATACCTTACGATAAAAATTAGACGGTATTTTTGATTTTTTTTTTCTACTACCTACTAAAAGACGAATAACACCTTAGTCTACCCGTGACCACGAATGCTGTGTGTTCGAAACGTCGGTAGAAACCGAAACTATACTAATATTATAAAGCTAAAGAGTTTGTTTGTTTGTTTGAACGCGCTAATCTCAGGAAGTACTGGTTTGAATTGAATTAATTATTTTTGTGTGGCTTTAGGCTATATAATACCACGCTGCGACCAATAGGAGCGAAGCATTAGTGAAATATGTTGCAAAAATAATCGCAATCATAATAACAGAAATTGACGCGGACGAAGTCGCGGGCAACAGCTAGTTAGAAATGTGAAACGAACGCGAGTTTAAATCCGTAAACGTATCTTTCATTTCAATGCATAGTGTTGCAGTGGCGTGCACACCATACATGCCAATAAGCACTGCATACCCTGCCTACAACGTCAAAAAATAAAATACTGATCCGCGCATACTTATTACCACAGAAAATCAGCGTCGCAGTACGCCCTCGGTTGTTGCGACTAATGCTGAGTGGGGGCCTTTTTGGCACATTAATTATTATTATTATTTGTAAATTATTCCAATTTCGAAGTGCCAAATAAATGTTTTCTATTTTCTATTCTTATTACTTAAGTTTATTAAACTGTAGGTACTGCATGTATACCTATACCTAGAATTGCTGGAAAATCAGTTTTATTTCTGCAAATAGGCCCCTGGAGGCGCTTTTACACGTCCCAATATTTAAACATACCACTGCTTCGGGACAAGTATGGGCTGGTGCCGAGAAGAAGCAGCGCAAGAAACTTAGTCACTATTGTCAGCCTCTTTTTAAATAGAAATGTTTACATAAGATATATGCCAGTGCAAGCTATAGGACAATTTAAGTGTTCGCGTAAACTCAATAAAACAGTATACTACACCTCCGTGTCAGAGTGGCTTACACACCGTTTTCCAAGGTGTCGCCTGCTCCGTGGTCCCGAGTTAGATTCCCGGACGGATCAATAAAAAAAAGGTTTTTCTACATTTTCTCTGGTCTGCCAGTTTGTGGTGCCTTCGTTGTTTCTGATTTACACAATATGAACTCTTTAAATAGTCACTCAATTTGGGATCAGAGCAATGTATGTGATGTTATCCACATTTATGCCTTTGACCCCGTGACTCGCTGAAAGAGTTCTTCAAACAGATAAATATACTTAAAGTGGCTTCTCAATACCTTCTTGAGAATATTATTTACGTTCGTAAGAACATACATTTATTTTATTTGACGACCATTTGGATCAGCGGTAGTAAACGCTGCTTCTGAGCCATGGGTCGCAGGTTCGATCCCCGCAAATTACAAATATTTGTGTGCATGAACATGTCTATTTGTACTGGTCTGGGTGTTTTCTGTTATACGTATGTATTTACAAAAAAAAAAGTATATAAGTAAGTTCATCGGTTGTCTAGTACCCCATACGACAAGGTACTTAATAGTAGCTTAATTTGGGACTAGATGGCTCTGTGTGGCCCAGTGAGGCATGTCCTAAATATCTATTTATTATTTATTTATTTATTATTTCTTAAGAAAAGTAACGTACACAATTTCAATACCAGAAATAAAGATAAACTCGCCGTTCCAGGCTTCAGACTGTGAAAAGTAGGAACATCGTTTATGGGAAATTGTATTCGTATTTTCAAAAAATTTCCACAGGGTATTGCTGAACTCCCTGTACATAAACTTAAATTTTATGTCAAAGTAATTTTAATGAAAAAGGGCTATTACATTGTTAATGATTATTTAAATGATAAAAATGTAAGGCATTAAATTGTACCAGCTCGTACTTGCTTAAACCTTTTGTAAAAATTTATTTAAAAAGAGGCTAACAATAGTGACCGAGTTTCTTGTGCTGCTTCTTCTCGGCACTAGCCCTGACTTATCCCAAAGCAGTGGTAGGTTTAAATATTGGGACGTGTAAAAGCGCCTCCTGGGGCCTATTTTCAGAAATAAAACTGATTTTAACTGATTTATTATTTATTATTATTAACTTACTTGCACTTTTATGATGTATCATCTTGAGATGCCTGTTCATGTTGCCCGTGGCGTTGCCGCCGTGGCAAATGTTCCGGTTGCACAGTTTGCACTGCGCAAGAGTGCTCGACACTCGATTGAAATACATCCAGATCCAACTGCGTCGGTGTAAGCCCGATCTCGAAGGCGGCGTTACGCTATCTGTGAAGGAGTGTGAGTATTTAGTCGGCCCTCCTCCCCTCTAAACCGGGTGGCGCTGGCTTATTACTAAGCGAGCCACAGCCGATCTGGGACTGCGGAGCATGCATGTGACCATGGCCTAAGGCGAAACCCGTAGTCTCGGCTCATAAGACGACCTTTTGGATCAGTGGTAGTAAACGGTGCTCCTGAGCCATGGGTCGCGGGTTCGATTCCCGCACAGTACAAATATTTGTGTGCATGAACATGTCTGTTTGTACTGCTCTGGGTGTTTTCTATGTTTTATAAGTAGGTATATATTTACAAAAAAATACATTCCCCAGGGTGACAGTAATAATTCATTTTTCCAGCGACAAAAAAAAGTATTTAGCAGCTAATTCGATGGCACGATGTGTTGGTAGATTGATATGAAATTTTTATTTAATTGAATTTTTAAATACTATAATAATAAAATTTTGTTGACTATCTTAGGTGGGACTTGAACCCACACGCATTCACTTACCGGGCGACTGCTCTATTATTTTATCTACCTTTATAAAACAACATTTTAGATAAAATCTCTAATCCTTTTTTTCTCTTAATCTTTAATCTTTAGGACCCGTCAGTCCTGGTAGCGATTCCTGGGTCAAGCAACAAGTTTTGACCTCGGGTTTGTGATCACCAACTTACATTTGGCAAGCGTGGTGATTATGCCTGTACCCTACCCATCATTGCTGTGACTTGATTTCAATGATGGATACCCCAGTCCTGCAGTGGAATGATTATAGGTTGGTACTTTACTTTTACTCTTACCTTGAGTTATGTCCATTTCCCGGTCAATTATCAGCTCTTCTATTTGAGTTGTGTCGGTTTCCACAGTCGTATCATGCTCCACTTGCTTCTTCTCATCCATCTCGAGCTGGTAAACAGTTGGATGCTTTGTCCTGACATGACGGTTCATGTTGTTCGTGTTACATCCTTTTATAGATAACACAGCATCGCATATTTTACAACGGTGAATGATACTGCTTATTCGTAAAAAGTATTTCCATACCCAGCTCTTTTTTCTGTTCTCTGAAATTATTTAAGTAAAACCTTTTTAGATACAATAAGTTAATTAATTGTGGTAAGTACACACAACAGATTTTTAATTTTAATCATGTCAATTAAATGTAAATAGAAGTAACAATGTATAGTTTGTATTATTTATTTGATACTAATACAAAATACACATTGTTTCGATACCAAATTAGATATCAGAAACAATGAATGTGGATCAGATGTTTATGTAAAATCTAGTAGTAAGATGCCTGGTTTATAACTTTCTATAAATTAAGATGCAAGGGCAATTTCTTATAGTTTATTTACTTATAAAAGTACCTACTTAGCTGTTGTTTTATAATAAATTGTAAAAAGATTCTCTGAGGACGGACAAATACCAGGATAGCCGAGTGTAGGATTGTAAAATGAATGAGTGAGGTTGAATGATAGAAAATGCGAGTGAGTGAGACAAAAGATGAAATGGCAAGATAGCAATAACCGTTTCTTAAGAAGTGTACTGCTCTGTTTTTTATTTAGTAAAATAAAGACTGTTTTCTAAAATTTGCATATATTTCATCGCCCCACGCTACATAAATGTGGACAATACATTGTTCTGATACCAATTCAAATAACTATAAAGCACTCGTATTTGGAAACCGAAAAAAACGAAGGTACCACATTGACCCGTCCGGGAATCGAACCCGGGACCTCGGAGCAGACGACACCTTAAAAACCGTCTGGACGCCACTCCGCCACGGAGTTTTTCAAATGAACGAAACAAAAAAGTCTCAATCTTACTTTTCTCACAGATATAACCAAATTCGAAACATACGAAGTCGCAGGCAGAGCGTTAGTACAAAGAGCAATTCATGCATGATAAAATTAAATGGTTCTGTTTGTAAATATATCTTACAAACAAACCAATTGTCTTGCCGCAAACTAAGCATGGCTTGATCTACAGCAACATAATAAGTGCTATGTACTGACATGTACTGACAGTACAGTGTCCTGCAATCGGCCAATACATTTTTATTGTAAACCCAAACCTATTTCAACTACATAAAAACCCGCAGTGTCATTACAAAAAAAGATAAACAGGTTTAAGCCTTGTCTAATTTTAGGACGACAAATTTAAAAATATGCATCCATGATATTAGTTCAGTAATAAAATAAAAATATTATTTTTAAGACATGCCTCACTGGGCCACACAGAGCCATCTAGTCTTAAATTAAGCTACTATTAAGTACCCTGTCGTATGGGGTACTAGACAACCGATAAACTTACTTATACTATCCTTTTTTTTTGTAAATACATACTTATAATACACAGAAAACACCCAGACCAGTGCAAACAGACACGTTCATGCACACAAATATTTGTACTGTGCGGGGATCGAACCCGCGACCCATGACTCAGAAGCAGCGTTTGCTACCGCTGATCCAAATGGTCGTCTAACAATAACTCTAATTGGCCGTCTTACAATGTTTAAACATTGTTTTATTTTTTTGTAATAATAACACCGCCTGTGTTTAGTTAGATTTTATGTGCTATAGTGTGTACATAACATGACATCCATGACTTGAGTACAATGTGCACAGGTACTATGTAACACGATGGCTGTAAACATATATCTGACTCTGTCACATACTTAGAGAGAGACAGCAGGATTCGAATATAATATTGTGTGTTACGGAGTAACTTCTGAGTAAAGACAAAAATAGAGCCCATAGGAATTTGAACCAACAACTACATGGAACCTTCATAGGCACAAAAATCAGTTTTATTTCTGCAAATAGTACCCAGGAGGCGCTTTTACATGTCTCAAAATATTAATATTTGGATGGGATTGATTAGTAGTACCATAACTGTACCTAAATCATGGATGCCTAAGAAACAAGCCAAAATAGCTTGTATTAATTTAAAATGATATTAATATAAGAAAATTTGCACATACCACTCTCACGTCTCTGAACTTTTTTCTTTACTGGCATAACAACTAACTGAGAATCCATAGTGTCATCAAACTTCTCTGTTATGGGTTTAGCTATCTCTTCCGAAGTAGCTTCGCACATTTCTCCGATAATAACTGGTTCTGTCTTTGGATCGCCATCATCTCTCAAAACGTTCAGATGAAGAAACTCAATACGAAATCCTACAGTTGCTTCTGGATTTTCCTTGTGTAACTCATATACATCCTTGTGGCTTTCTTTGATATGCTCCAACAGCAGAAAAGACTTTTCATCTACATGCAGGACAACCTCGCAAATGTTACATCTCTGTTCATCGTCCCCATTCTTCATAAAATATATTGACACCCAGTCCGGTAACTCTGTTTCTGTCACAAGTAACAAATATATTATTAATTTTACTAGTAAACAACTACATTAACAGCTACATCTAGGAGCACATCTTTACAACAATTCAATTTATTTACTAACTACAACCTAAAAGTACATTTGTTTATACAAAAATAAATCTATAGGAGAGAAATAAAACTCATAAAATTTCACAGTGTTTATTATCATTATAAAAAAGGTACAATAAAACAAATGTTTTGAATGAAAAATAAAAATCTCTTTGTAAAGAAAACAAAATCTTTATTTCTTACATTTCTAGTTACATATTCGAGAAAAAGTTAGTGGTTACTTTGCATGTCGGCAAATATTACACAAGAAGAGCTTCGCAAATTCTAATTTTAATCCCTCAACCCCCAGGAGGCACCCCAGGAATAACTCACGATCTACTAATAAACTACAATGAGTTCCTGTAGATATGATCATATCCAGGTGAAAAACAAACCATGATAAGTGATTTTAACCTTTCACACCAGGAAGTGAATTACTACTATGCGCAGCGCGCGGTCGCTGGCATAGTTGAGGGTTTAATTCAATAATTGTGATTTTAGGCACAAATATTAATACTGATCTATATATTATTATGTCTTTTAGGGTCAAAGCACTCATTTACAGTGATATGCAAAATTGACATTATTTACCAAGGATATCAATGTTTTTGTTTTAATTTAATTAACTCCTACAGGATCTTATGACCGCCGGCGGTCACAATAACAATTGATTTCAGTTGTGTCTGGAATTACATACAGTCGAGAGGTTGTAACTCTAGCACTTTAAAATAAGTGCTAAATATTATTGTTATTAAATACAAAACAAAAATATGTAATACTTAGGGAATAGATGAAGATTTTGTTGTAATGGGTGCTTTAACCTCAGCTAGCTCAGCAACACATGAGATTGTTTATAAATGCAAATAGTATAACCTAATCATTGAACATAGGTTTCTTGTGGTTGTGGAAGTCTCTCACCACTTCTACACCGAAAGTCTGCATGTTAATGACGGATATACAACCTGTTTTTTGGCGAAACGAGCAGCACCATTGCTCCGCGCCACATTGCAATCTGCTCTTAAACACGTAAGTGTACCCCTTGTACAGGATCTGATGACCCTTTTTCGTTGGCACACACTGCACAAAATCATCACCTGAAAGGTTCTCATTCAATTTAATTACTGTACACAACGGCACTTTGGGAATTCGCAACAAAAACAATTGAAATTGCGAAACGAGGCCCCCATTGTTTTTATTGGAACACAACCTACAACACAACTTTTAGAGGCTAGTTTATTAATAAACCGCCTGAATAAAGATCATCAACCACTTCTATGGTAAGATAATTAGTCTTAAAACATGCAACAGTTACATTTGGAAGTAAAAACAACTAAAAATAAATGAAAGGGGAATATTCTCAGTCAGTCAGTGACGCAACGAAATGTCAGTCAACCCGACCAACAGACAAAGACAATACTTTTTTTACCTAGCATCGAAATGCGTGGCAAAGGAATCTATTATCTTACAGCTTATGTTTATAAATTTAGAAATAGGTAGGTGTTTTAAGCTAAATTACTTGTGTTAATCTGTAAATTTTTTAATACGATATTACTAGGTCCTAGTCCTACCTACTTAAGTATTACGCAAGACGATACTAAAAAATTACGGACTGCATCTTTTCTCTATGAAACAAAGCAGAGGACACCTACTTACAAACAAACGTTACTAAGTGAAAAAAGTTGTTAAAATACCTACCTTTTTTATCCATGATCCCTTTAGAGTTATAAATAAAACAAGCACTAGAATGTGACGATAGCATTCGGTCACGTTCTGATTATCACGGTACCTATGTTGACATGTAGGACTCAAGAGATGGCGCTAGCAGTCCAAATAAATCTAAAGTGTTTACGTATCGTTAGCTGTTTCGTGTGTTTGCGTAATAATCGCTTTAACTTTACTGAACAATTTAGTAATCAATTACAGAGCATGTCTGGAAAATTACTTGCTCTATGTACGTTATAAATTGCTTGAGAAAATGTTTTTTGATCAAGTTAATTTAAATGTAAAAAAAAGTAGGTAAGTATAATATATTTTCAATATTTTCCATTCATCATCGTACAATCCCTAGAAAACTTTTTTGTTTAATATTAAGCCCTACTGAAGTCTTAATATAGCTTATGTAGGTACTGTCAAAAGTTACCTACACAACATGACAAAGTTCAATATCTATTGATCAATGAATAAAATTGATAAAAAATTCCATGTTTTGTTTGATCGGCGACTTGATCGTTTTATTATTATCGAATGCAATCAGCAGATAGGTAATGATAATGATAATGATAAATTATTTATTTCATAGAATATGGTATTTACATTCGGATCTTAAAGCTAAAAGTTCAACATATTCTGCCATTCTTATTGGCGTAGAAATATAAAACATTTAAATTAAATTATGACAGGCATTAGAATATTACAAAATCAAATTTTAAATTATAATTAGCACATTCATCTTTTTAGTCGTCAGTTACATTAGTAGTCAAACATATAGTTCAAATCCTAGGTAGGTACCACACCTAGCGTACACTGCATCAGCATAAAAAATACTAATGTAGAAGACCTCACAACGAAAGCTGGACGACGAGTTGTTTGTAAAATAAAAATAATCATGTTAAATAAGCACGTTATTAACAAAGATATTATAGATAGAGGATAAGTATTTTTATCACAAACATGTAGGTACGAGGGCGGGTCAATAAGTCCGTGACTTTTTGAATTTCTGACCTCTTTACTGAAAAAGCAACACTACTCCTGTCAACAGGTATCTGTCAGTTGATTTCTATCAAAATTTGAACTTGCTGCGTCAGTTAGTTTGTGTTTGACAGCTATTTTTATCAGACTACCCAGTAAATTGAGGAAAAAATGGAAAAAGGTGAATTTCGTGTGCTTATTAAGCATTATTTTTTGCGAAAAAAAACCATTACCGAGACCAAGGCTAAGCTTGATAAATACTATGGGGACTCTGCACCATCGATTTCAATGGTAAAAAAGTGGTTTACTGAATTTCGTTGTGGCCGTAAAAGCACTGAAGATGCCGAACGTCCTGGACGCCCAGTTGAGGTCTCTACACCCGAAACAATCGCAAAAATTTACGATATGGTGTTGGCCGACCGAAGATTGAAAGTGCAAGAGATTGTGGAAGCCGTAGGGATCTCGCATGGCTCAGTGGTTTCAATTTTAAAAGATCAATTTGGCATGAGAAAGCTTTCCGCAAGATGGGTGCCGCGTTTGCTCACAGTCGACCACAAACGCAATCGTGTAACAACTTCACAGGAAGGTTTGGCGTTGTTTAATCGCAATATGGAGGAGTTTTTGCGCCGTTTTGTAACCGTGGACGAAACATGGATCCATCACAACACACCAGAGACCAAACAACAGTCAAAACGGTGGGTTTCTAAGGGTGAATCGGCGCCAAAGAAGGCCAAGGTGGGTTTGTCAGCCAATAAAGTTATGGCGACTGTTTTTTGGGATGCACGTGGGATAATCCACATTGACTACCTTCAAAAGGGAAGAACAATCAATGGGGAATATTATGCCAACTTATTGGACCGCTTCGATGACGATTTGAAAAAAAACCGACCTCATTTGGCCAAGAAAAAAGTTCTTTTCCACCAAGACAATGCAAGGGTGCACACATGTGCAGTTGCCATGACAAAAATCCTTGAATTGGGCTATGAATTGCTCCCTCATCCACCCTATTCTCCAGATTTGGCTCCGAGTGACTACTTTTTGTTCTCAAACCTGAAGAAATGGCTTGGTGGAAAAAATTTGACTCCAATGATGAAGTCATCTCGCAAACAATTATGAGGACCATTTTGAGGACCTCGACAAATCATATTTTTTGGAAGGGATAAAAAAATTGGAGAAGCGTTGGACAAAGTGTATACAGCTCAAGGGAGACTACGTTGAAAAATAAAATGATTTGTTTATCAAAAAATCTGTGTTTTATTCCAAAAGTCACGGACTTATTGACCCGCCCTCGTACTTATATGACAAAGTGAATTCCGATGTTTTAAAAACCACAATTTATCTATTATAAGATTCCAGCCTTTTTTAATAGATAGCTTATGTTTTATAACTGTTTTTTGAGCATTCTAAAACTGGGATTTACTTGTACGTGTGACACGTGCGTGAGTGTGTGTGTGTGTGACTGTAGGTTGATTGAAGTGTGTTTACATGTATAATTTATGGAAACCATTATGTTTGTAGGTAATATAGGTATATTATTATGTATATTAAGCCTTGCGGTTGTTTACTTCAACGACAAGACTAGAGATCTAACCAAGTTAAATGGTCCGCAGTCCTGAAAATTTTAAAAAACAAAAAAAATTGATAACAACTTAAAATAAAATTTCTTCTTAAAACTCTGGATAGTATATTGAAGCCTATAAAGTCTGACTTGCCTAGTTTTTTTTAACGACTTATTATTAAATATTTACCTACTCACATAATACTCATGGAAAAGCCCTATGTTAGAGGGCTAGTTGCTACCAGCTAATTAGCCTAGTTTTCAGAAGAACTAAAAATATGAACTTAACGATTTAGAACTTGCATAGGTTCTATTATGATTCGTTTTTGAGAACTAGCCAATTATGTCTCTCATAAGTCTTATTTGAGCCATATCAAACATGTCTATGTGAAAGACTTTTTGAGTTATGAGAGGGTCAAAAGTGGCTCCAAATGGTTCATGGAATATTACACTCAGTGCTGCTCCTGTCCTGTAGATAACAAAATTGTTTTCTCATGGGTCCGATTTAAATTCTGAACAAATTGTATAGGTAGTGTAAACACTTTAGAGTTTAGACCTATGAACAGACAAATGTAATCTGCGTGCGTCACAGATATCATTAGGTTCCTCTTAGATTTTGATAACGCAAATCCTATCATTATCAAAGCATACTTTACCTACTCAATATTTATTTAGGTATGTTAAAGTTATAATTATTTATTTGTTTATTTAAATAGCATGTCAAAATAGTCGATCATAGCTTTTAAAAGTTGATATTTAAAACATCTATAAATATACATATATACAATTTACATATCACGATCGACATATAATAAGAACTATATATGTATATATACACAGTGCGATACAAAAATTACGACTCGATTGAATGATTAACATTGATTTTATGTAAGAATCAACTTTATAATCCGGCAAAATTACGGCTACGTCATGCAATAGTATGGATATTTATAGCATGTTGTATTTATTTGATTAATATAGTTTGCACTTAAATGTGCACACCTCAGATCATCTTTATATGATCTGAGGTGCACACAGTGCACACTTAGTTGGGACACTTTTTGACGCTTGGGACATTGTGTTATCTAGTATCTTATATCCTATCTATCAATGTTACTAATTTACTATTCACAAAAAAAGGATTCCATTTTTAAACCTGTTATATTCGTGATATTGAAGTAGTCTATAAAATCGAGAGTTTTGACCTTTAAAACATAATTAATATTTAAAAAATTAATTGAAAATTTAAGGTCGCTACTTGTAGGTACCTAAATCAAATAAAACTACAAATATGAATATAAATTATCATTACATTTTACATAGTTCAACATAGTTTTGATTACTTAATTTTGCTATTTTGAACTTATGATTACCTATGGCCTTTTCTAGAGACCTGACTCACAGTTGCGATATCACGGGGCATTCCCCATGCTTTATATTATGGCCCTATTTTGAAAGTTCATTATCGTCAGCCTACATTAGACCACAGCCAGGCATAGGCCAGATGAACCATTCATCTGGTGAAAGCCACTAGAGGGAAGCGTGGGAGCGATCGTCGTAAAGTTATGGAGATCCTTAGGAAGACCTATACGCAGCGTGGGCGTGGTTTGACGAAGATGATGATGGGCTTAGGTCTCTAAGAATTATGACACAATCTCCATCCTTGACCGTCAGGTTGGATGCCGGTTTGGCTTTGTCCATTGCAAACGCTTACCATGCTACGCATGCAATATGATTGCTTTTGTTCTTAACTCTATATTAAATCAAATACAAAATGCTATAGGTATACATATTATGATAAAGACCAATACTAGGATCTAGTTCTTATTCGAAATTTCTCCCGGATGTCGGAACTTTAATTATTGTCTAAACAAGCCATATCCGACTTCCAGACCGCTCTGGTACGCATTTGATGGTTGCTTGGCGGAAAGAAGAAACGTACTAACATATGACGGTTTTTACGGCTAAATTAGAAACAAGGCGGTGTCATAGCTAGAACATTCGCGAGGCGTACGATGGTCGCATTTTAGCTAAGGCTGCTGCTTCCCCTACTCTTCTCTCAGAAGGAACACCTTCTAAGACAAGAATAGTAGAGTGTGGAGTAGTAGTAAGAGGTAGTTTAAGAACACTTTAGCCAGAATCATGACCAAAGGTGGTTTTATCAAGGAAGTCGTTACTTACTCCGGGTAGTGAAGAAATAGATGTGTTTAGGGAAGGCTTGAGATTGGACCCGTCACAGCCTCTTACGACCCATTATAATACAATTTGCGGCTACTTTTTAATATCAATGGATCACTAGCGCTATGGGTATTTTCTTTGTAAATTTTAATCGTCATTATGACCCTATCGTTTCTACTTAATTTGTATTTATTTACTAACATCACCATCATTTTTATTAACTCATATTGGTGATGGCCGCTGCCCGTGTTCTTATTGCAGTATTTTTTAAACGCTTCTTACGACGCAGGAAGAGATGATGTGGTGCTATTCTATTTGATGGTGACACCACACGACTCTTTTAATATCGTATTTTTAATTATCTATTTGTATTCGTATCATTAGTGTGGCTTGTTGTATGTGTGAGTATATTTTTATCCTGTTTATCGTAACGATTTAATTAGAACGGCATATGATAGCCACATGGGATTAACTCAACCTTTTTCCTATTATTTGTGCAATTAGTTCTTAAATAAGTACCGATCATATGTGCAATAAACCTAAATAAATACGTATGCACAATATTAATTTGGTATTTATTTAACCCCATCCAGTGATAGTTAATTCGAAGATAATATTACAGACTAAGCAAATCCATAATGCGATACCTCATATTATTAGAACGGTAAGGATGACGTCACAGCGCGCTCGTTCACGTTATCTATGACTAATATCTTGACTGTACTTCGACCTTCAAGGCCACAGAGTTAGGTGAATGTATCAGACGTAATCGAATTCTATGATAACATTGAGAGCTAGTAAATATTGTTAGGTAGGTGATAAATAATACAATATATCTTTATTGATAACAAAGGTACAATTTTAAAATGAAGACTTTGATCCCCAATTTTTGTCGGGTCAACTAGTCTACACTAATAAATAAATAAGAAAGATTTGATTATTTGTTTGTATTGAATAGGCTTCGAAACTACTGGATCGATTTGAAAAAATCTTCTACCATAATAAGCCGACATTATCCCTGATGAACATAGGCTACTTTTCAGCGCGGGACCTGGTAGATGGCGCTGCTGTCAGTATGTCAACTACTATTTTTTTTTTATTTATTTAATAAGGCACACCAACAACATAATATACTAAACACTATTTTTATAACACATTCTTAAAGTCAATTCTGATAAATTTGCTTCATTTTGTTCTATAACTATAACATTTCCAGTTACCTAATACAGGTCAAAAGATTAGTTATCACCGAATGTATCGTCCGCTTAAAAGTTAGTGCTTATTTGTTTTACACGTTGTATATGTCACTTAAAGGTGAGCACAACATTCCTATAATTACAAGACTATTACTAAAGTAAAACCAGTTAACCAAGTAACATAATCCCGCCCCCCGATTCAAATTCATTTCATTAATTTAAATGAAATAAATTCAAACCAAGGAACAAGATCCTGTCACTTAGTAGAACAAAAGTATTCAAGTATTTTTTTTTTAAATTTAGCGTGATTGTCATTGAACTAAACGGCTTGACAAATATAATATAATATACCTTACCTATATATAATAAAGATATTTGTTAATATAAATAAATAAATAAATAAATAAAATAAATAAATAAATAAATAAATTTGGTTGAAGTTTTATATGTGTATTTCCATGGTTTTTGGTTTCCTAATCTATCTTTCTATAATGGATGATATGTGTATTTCCATGGTTTTTGGTTTCCTAATCTATCTTTCTATACTGAATGAAATTTTTAAACACTTCCCAAATTTTAATACCTACATCAATTTGCGAAACAAAAAACTAATGACGTATTTTTTCTTTTGGTATAGCCCAGTACAAAAAGTCAAGAAAAAGCACTTAGCAAATATCCGCCAAAAATCTAAAAATTTTGGTACGGCCTCCTAGCAACACTGTTTTTACGCGACGCGCATCTGATTCATTCATTACGATACTATTCATAAGTTTTTGATTTTCCCTTCATACCTTAACATGCTGAGGACAGTATAAATTGAAAACTATGTTGCGAAAAATACTTTTGGGTAAAAATTTGACCTACATTTTTAACTTCATAAATGGGCTCTAAATATGATACTTATCTTAACGCCAATAAAACATTTGGAAGATAATATAAAAGTCATGCTGTATACCACCGCTAGGCACAGGTTTTAGACCGCGCGATAATAATATGACGTGTTCACACGCACAGAGCTGCGGGCGAAGAGCTAGTTTAAAATAAAAAGCCACATGCTGAGTATTTTAATACCAGTAACTGTAGTAGGTACCTTAGTATAAAGATCATGAATATTTAATTTGTTAGGTTTTTTATCCAAAAAACGAGACATCTCAAGGGTTTACTGAAAAAAAAAACAAAGAATGTTGTCTTATAAAATCATGAAGCATTAGAATATTAAACAATTTGTATCTATTTTATTATATATTCGAAATCAATATTCATTTAGTTAACTAAACATGGCAACGTCTGTCGGGTCAGTAGTTAAAAATAGAAATGAATCATCCTTCATGTCCTTTTTTTATATTAAGATTACTTTTACTTCAATAAAAAAAAGTTACTCAACCTGATTTATTTATGTATTGTGTGATTTATTTAATATACTTAATCAAAACTTCTGCATTATGTCAACGACAATCGTCAGTCTAATGTAGGTATATTTATAACATCTTTGTAACACTAACAACTAAGTAGGTATTAAACATGATTTTCGAGTTATAATAAGTAGTCAGTTTATTGCGAATAATAGGTATTCACTGATTATATCCGCGTCACAGTTGAACCTTGTACCCCACAAGCAAGGACGGTTATGTATAAAGCTGTACCAGAGGCCTTACTCTGTAACACGAAGCTCGTATTTACGGATATATGTATTCGTGTCTTTCAGATACTTTAAGACATCGGTATGAGTGATAGAGACAGATGGATTCGAATATACGGACATTGTGCTGCGGAATAAGGCCTCTGGCGTGAGTACGACTCGACATGGCGAAAATTTAATCGCTTTTTTCACCTAATAATGTATTAGGAAAGAAAAACACCTCGAAATATTCAAAAATGCTTGAAAAATAGCTCGTTCACAGTAAAATCAGTAAAACCATATTATATACTTTATTTGATATTTTAGCAATTAAATTGCAATTATAATATCAGTATATAAACTTGAAAAATTATGTCTCAGGCTTTGCGAGTTCGAGTCCCACCTGAGACATAATTTTTCAAGTTTACATACAGATAATATAATCATATTATATTTCCATTTATCAATAATTTTTTTTACGTAAGTCAAAACATGGTGTGTTTAAATCTCAACATACACATTTATGGATTTCAAATGAGCAACCATCAATCTCTCCTCCTTTGATACACGAATAAAGACATAAAATAAGATACAAGGTAATGGTTTTTATTTGTTTTTTTTATTATTTTTATGATTGGATGCATTATGTTTATAATTATCCAATTACCATCCGGTAATATGATATTATATCCAATTTATATTATTTCAGGTGAGATTTATTATGATGCAATAACTGACACTTCAGTAGTATTGGGATCTTCTCCATTACAAAAAGATCTGGAAAATTAAGATCAAACATCATCCCCTATTCGTGCTATGTCACCGACAACGCAAGAATTGTTCGATGTATTAAATGAACCAGAATTTGACTGTAGTAATAATAATGACTTTGTTAAATATCCTACTTTATTGTCAAAACAAATAAATAATGCAAAAGATGATTTAGAAACTGATTGCGACTCTTGTGATATTTTAAAACCTAAAGATACACACAAACAGAAATCCTATAATAATAATAAAATGGATAACGACGTGATGCAAAGAACTAATACTAAAAAAATATCTAATGTTTCTATTAGAAAATAGTTAATTAAATAAAACTACAGCATGCACTTCATGTAGGTAGATAAGTTAAGATTGATATATATTAAGAACGGCATGACAAGAGAATAATAAAGCTATAAAATTAAAATACTGAAACATTTTGTTTTAGATATTAACAATATGAAGAAGACCAGAAGTGAAGATACAGCGATGAGGCCACAAATTGAAGATACAACTGAAGAGGGTATAAAAAAGAAAAAAAAAGGAAGATCAAGAAAGGAGAGAGAAGAATCTAAGAGATTGAGAAATTCTGGTAAAGGTTATGTTACTGAAAAAGGAAAACATATTGGTGAGAGGCAATTGACTTCACTAAGCATTTGTAGATTAAAATGTTTTGAACGATTTACCGAAATAGAAAGAAAACAGTGTTTTGACGAATATTGGGCTTTAGGAAGCAGAGATCGGAGAGCAATGTATGTAGCTAGTCGTATTACGGTATTACCAAAGAAAACACAGAAGACTAATAGAAGAACACAAAACAGAGATTATTATTGCAAATATAAACTATTTATAAATAATGAAGACAAGCCAATTTGTAAAGAATGTTTCTGTAGAACATTTGGAGAGACAAAAGGTTTTATTAATATTGTTATGGACAAGAAAAAAAACTCTGCAAGCGGAGTCATTCCTACTGATAAGAGAGGATGTCAACCACCTAAAAATAAAAATAAACTTTAGACGATACTACTACAGCTAAAAACCATATATTATCATTCCCAAATTACGTTATATATTAATTCCCAATTAATATTTATCTTTAGACTTTTCCATTGCATATACATTATATTATGTATTGTTTGTATGAACAAATAAAGTTGCACAAACCCCGTATCATTGAAACTTTATTCTGAATATTTTCATGATGTAAAGTTATCATTTAAACAACCAGCAAAAGATACGTGCTATACATGTGATTTGCTGGATACAAAGTTCGTTAGCTGAAAAAGCTTATTCTGAAAAAAAGGTAAAAAAGAGAGGATGGAAAACGTGACTCGTCAATTCAAACTTATACATTCGATCTATAAAAATGTTTAGCTACTTCTTACCTCAAAACTTCAGCTTCTTTTTTTAAAAGACAGTTATGGACCTTTAATCTCACAGTCCATAACTTAGCTAACGATAAAGATACTTGATATTATGGGACGAAACCTGACGAAACAATTGGCGCACGTGGTGCTCATCAAATCGCATCTTGATTATGGCATTTGCTGCTGAATTTAGCCAGAACAAAAATAACATAGTAGCATGATGTTGTCGTTCAATAAATACTAGAGGTAATTTGCTAAATTACTACCCAGTCAGGTCATAAGTTCTGTCACATGTGTAATATGAAATAATTAAGACATGTTTATTATTTATGTAACCATTTATATAGAAAAAGGAACTTAATAAAACATAGATTCATATGGTAATAAAGTTTATTCAAAATGACCCCCGCGATTTTGAATACATGCCTTCAATCTGCGCGGCCAGTCGTCTATCGCAGCACGAACGAAGTCCATGTCAATATAGGCGGCCTTAATCAAGGATGCCTTGAGTGACTCCAAATCAGGATGAGGCTTTGAGCAGGCCTTTTCCTCCAAGTGTTGCCATATCTTGTAATCTAACGGACTCAAATCTGGACTGGAGGAGGGCCAGTCTTCGTGCCGGATGAAGTCGATTTCACGCGCCGCCAGCCAGTCTTGTGTGCTTTTCGCTCTATGAGCTGGCGCAGAATCTTGTTGGAATACCCAGTGCCTGTTATTAAACATGGTATGAGAAACAGGTTCAACAAGGTTCTTGAGGACTGTATTTTGATACACAACTGCATTCGTTTTTACGCCTTTCTCACAAAAATGTACCTCAGTTAAGCCCCAATAAGAGACTCCCAACCAAACCATGAGCGAGGATGGAAAATGACCTCGTTGGACACGCGGAATACGGTTGCTCGCTTCTTCACTGCTGTGTGCGTACCTACACCTTATCAATTTGTTTGTTGTAGCTCTCTTCCACGGTGAAAATTTTTTCATCCGAAAAAAGAATTTCCCGATGCTTTTTTCCCGCGTACCGTTTCAACAAAGCGCGGCATCTTTTCAGTCTCAGCTCCATTAAACGAGCGTCCAAACGAAGTCCTGTTTTTCTTCGATATGCCCTAAGCCCTAAGACTTCATTTAACACCCTTTTCACCGTGGTCCTGCTTAACCCCATCTGAAGGGCCAACAGTTTCTGCTTACGTATGGGATTTCTTTGAATTCGCGCCTTCAAAGCTTTTATCACTGCTGGAGTCCTAACAGAGCGAGGGCGATCACTTCTTGACCTGTCATCTACACTAGAGTCTTCATTGTATCGTTTTATCACATGAGTAAAGTGGTTTTATGGTACGATAATCGAATCTTTTGGTTATATTCAAATTTTTCAGTAAGTCGAAAATCTGAATTGGCGCGTAACCGCAACGATGCAACGCAATAACCGCGACACGGTCTTCTTTAAGTGTCCACTCCATATTTAAAAATGAGGAAAATTCTAAAAAGTACACATTTTTATTTTCATGAAAAATCGAAATTCGAATTCAATAAACTTTTTTGTGGCCAGCATTCTAAAAAGTTTTTATTGTGTGACAGAACTTATGACCTGACTATGTATTAGTTTTTTGAAAATTTATAGCTTTTGTTTAGAAGTAATAAAATTAAATCAATTGGGGGCAGCACTTAGCTCACCTAATCCCCTTAAGTATTTTTTCAAACTTTTATTAAGGTTTCATTGTCTAGACAAGTTTATATAGTACGAGGGCGGGTCAATAAGTCCGTGACTTTTGGAATAAAACACAGATTTTTTGATAAACAAATTATTTTATTTTTTAACGTAGTCTCCCTTGAGCTCTATACACTTTGTCCAACGCTTCTCCAATTTTTTTATCCCTTCCAAAAAATATGATTTGTCGAGGTCCTCAAAATAGGCCTTTGTTTGCGAGATGACTTCATCATTGGAGTCAAATCTTTTTCCACCAAGCCATTTCTTCAGGTTTGGGAACAAAAAGTAGTCACTCGGAGCCAAATCTGGAGAATAGGGTGGATGAGGGAGCAATTCATAGCCCAATTCATGGATTTTTGCCATGGCAACTGCACATGTGTGCACCCTTGCATTGTCTTGGTGGAAAAGAACTTTTTTTTTGGCCAAATGAGGTCGGTTTTTTTTCAAATCGTCATTGAAGCGGTCCAATAAGTTGGGCTAATATTCCCCATTGATTGTTCTTCCCTTTTGAAGGTAGTCAATGTGGATTATCCCACGTGCATCCCAAAAAACAGTCGCCATAACTTTATTGGCTGACAAACCCACCTTGGCCTTCTTTGGCGCCGATTCACCCTTAGAAACCCACTGTTTTGACTGTTGTTTGGTCTCTGGTGTGTTGTGATGGATCCATGTTTCGTCCACGGTTACAAAACGGCGCAAAAACTCCTCCATATTGCGATTAAACAACGCCAAACCTTCCTGTGAAGTTGTTACACGATTGCGTTTGTGGTCGACTGTGAGCAAACGCGGCACCCATCTTGCGGAAAGCTTTCTCATGCCCAATTGATCTTTCAAAATTGAAACCACTGAGCCATGCGAGATCCCTACGGCTTCCACAATCTCTTGCACTTTCAATCTTCGGTCGGCCAACACCATATCGTGAATTTTTTCGATTGTTTCGGGTGTAGAGACCTCAACTGGGCGTCCAGGACGTTCGGCATCTTCAGTGCTTTTACGGCCACAACGAAATTCAGTAAACCACTTTTTTACCATTGAAATCGATGGTGCAGAGTCCCCATAGTATTTATCAAGCTTAGCCTTGGTCTCGGTAATGGTTTTTTTTCGCAAAAAATAATGCTTAATAAGCACACGAAATTCACCTTTTTCCATTTTATCCTCAAATTACTGGGTAGTCTGATAAAAATAACTGTCAAACACAAACTAACTGACGCAGCAAGTTCAAATTTTGATAGGAATCAACTGACAGATACCTGTTGACAGGAGTAGTGTTGCTTTTTCAGTAAAGAGGTCAGAAATTCAAAAAGTCACGGACTTATTGACCCGCCCTCGTATATCCATGTCTGTTGGTCTGTTTACCTGAGGTTAATCGCAGAAACTGTTAGAACTAGAAAGCTCTAATTTAGCATAACTTAGCATTAATCACGTCAAAAACTTATAATCAAAAATGGTACAATAATTTTTGTGGATACCGACATGTGAAATGAAGTAAGTTTTTTTATTTATCCTGTAGCGGACTCGATTGATAGGTATTTCAAAAATGTGGCGTGTCTAAGAACCCTATTTTTGTTATAGGGATCCCTGTGTGACTCGTGTTAAGTTTAATAAAAATGTCGTCTTCCCTAAATGTAAATCGAACATTTAACCTTTTTACAATGACTGCTCTAACTATAAAGCTACCAAATCATTATTAATGAATATTAGCAAACGTTTGTGTTGCTGGCCTTATTTATCCACGTAGTTAGGTGTTGAAGTTTCAAAGTTGCTAGAAAAAGACAGGCAGTAACGCAAAATTAATGGATTCATCATCTTGAGCCCAAACCAGTTCATAAGTCCATGAGTCTCCAAAAGGAGAATTTCGCCATATTAACCATCCTTGGCAGGCGGGTTGAAGTTAACTATCGCAGTTTGACCAATGGTGAAGAGGCAACGCTGCTGCCCGTCGGTTTTGAAAATACTTCTTCAGTAGGTATGCATCTCAATTGTATATTTTGACACATTTATTATGGTAGTAATGTCAAAATATACGATTGCGATTCAATTGCGATTCTATTGAGCCATTTGTAAAATTAGCGGAATTGGGGCCCAGGCCTGGTACACTTTTTACTAGGGTTAATGGTTGAGTAAATAAAAATCAGTGTTATCGAATGGAACTTATTATAATTAGAAAAGATATAACAATTTTAGGTACTGAAGTATCAGTTAGAATGCACTAAGTAATAATTATTCCAAGAAATCCGTTCTTTTAGAGTTCTAAACTCACTCTAAAATGGGACATATTAACCTCTGAATTCGAGAAGACACATAAACAGGTAAATTACCTAAGAGAGGATTGATCCCTTTTACACAACGGCAACAAAAGCAAAAAAGTATCTAAATGATTTGGTTTCACTGTATTTAATTCTTATAAAAACAATTAAGACTACGATATAAATCAATACTAGGACAAAGAATTACACGGTTACTCTTTCTAATTCGATTCATTCCTTTTATGTAGTAGAGACGTATAACAATCACATTCTGACAGGGTTCAGTTCATCATCTGTTATAATTTATATGGGAAACTGTTTTATTCTTTTTACATTTCCTTGTTAATTAATTACGACAAAGTTTTGTTTTAAAGCTCTTCAACTTAACTTCACTCGACGTATTCACAGTGCGTTAAATACAATACAACAAACCAAGCGTTGTCTCAGGTGGTGATTTAGTAAATACTTATTATAAAAAATGCTAACGCGTATTCGCGTTACTGTATTTTAATAGTATTAATTCGATTTATCATAATACCCGTTTTAATTCTTTATGTCGTTGCAAGAACAACTTCAGCCAATTTTTACCGGCAGCGCCGTTTGCTTTATTAAATTTATGGTTTATTTTCAACTTTTGACAGAAAATATACGCCTGCTTACGTATGAGGGTAGGAGTAACAGGTACGCCGCTTTTTGCGTAGCACAACATTTCGGTGACAAAATCATTCTCTTGTTCCCGAGTCATAATAGTTTGGCGTCCTATACGTTTTTCGGTGACACCTGTTGCCAAGTGGTTTCTCAGTGTTCGCCTTGGGATATTATACTTGATAGAGGCAGCACGTTCCGACATTTTCCCCTGTTTCACAGCGGTCATGGCCGTACGCAAACTTTCTTCGGGCCACAGGCCTCTTTTTCGGTGCGTTTTTAATGGATCTGTAATAATATATGCAATGTAAATATGATGTGATGTGTGTCTAGTGCAGGGTTTCTTAAAGTGGGGTCCATGGACCCCTTATGGGTCCGTAGCATGTGCATCAGGGGTCCGCAGAATGAACGGTCGCAGATGAGATGTGTCTAGCCTTGGCAAAGACAATCTCATAATTTAACGTTATTATTGAGGCCAAACAGCAACACCCTTTACATTAACTAAGGGCTCATACAGACGAAAGGCACTTTGTTGACGGCAGATGCAACTGCAGCCGTCGCCATATTTCGGTGGCAGCCGACGAAGAGTCAGCGGCAGTCGTCGACGCGTCGGCGGCAGTCGCCGATAGGTGGCGACGGCTGCCGCTGCAGTTGTTGTGTGTCTAGTCGCCATTACTACAAATTTACGCGTCACTCCACAACTGCAAGCGTCGGCGTTGCGCGACGGCTGCAGTTGTATCTGCCGTCAACAAAGTGCCGTTCGTCTGTATGAGCCCTAAGTAGAAAGTGTAACGAAAGAACCAATAAAAGCAATTTTTATTAACATTATACCTTTCCTGGTTAGATCCCCGGGTCGGTCTACAAGAGTATCAAATTTTCGAATATTCCTTGGGTTTATGATCATCAACCCGCATTTGGGCAGCGTGATGATTATGCCTGTACCCATCATTGCCGTATTTTCGTACCGACACCACACGACATACGAGTACCTATTACAATACATAGAACACGGAAAACTACAGGCAAAAAGATTACGGACCGAACAAAGTGCATGACCTTGGTTCTATCTATGTTGTTTATTTGGAAAACGGTTTGTTATTAAGTCATACAGATCTATTTTTGCGTTGGTTTATGTATATCAGGAAGTTACAAATTTTAGTAAAATGTAGTTGACCCTCAATAAAACCAAATTAAAAGTGTAATCAGAATTTATGAAATCATACAAGATCAAAGTACCGTAAGTACTGTCATATTTTTCTCATCATTCCTACTTACATTTAAAAAAAGGTTATATTGCTTAAAAAAATTGTTAACTTATTTAAATCTTCAAATCAATTTTTTTGTTGAAACCAAAATCATCCTTGAAGGAAAATCAAATTCAAGAAAAACAAAAGCAAGCAAATTCTTTTGTTTTTTAAATAAACTTATGTTGTTTTTCAGAAGGTTCTATAGCTTCACCGGACAAATCAACGAATGCGGAAGGCTCAGAGCAATATATCGTTTATCAACGCTATGTTATTAATTTAAATTGTTAAATTTGTTTTATTCAAATTCAAATCATTTATTTCAGACAGACACGAGTCTATATGGCATAACTAATTAAGTGAAAAAAAAAAGTTAAGTTATAAAGTTGCGTCAGTCACGAATTACAAAACAAATTACCTTTTAGAAACACGGAATAAACATATAAAAATAACCTAATGTGCAGCTGTAGGTACCCACCTCATGACAAATGGACAGTCCATTCTATCGGCAAGCGCAAAAAGCTAGTATTAATAGTTTCTTAGCTGTTATTCTTAAACGAAAACCCTTAGCTTGGTAAACTCTGAAACCTAATTATCCTTCAAGCAAGAACAAAGAAAGTTGTTGTTTAAATAGGTACTTATGATAATATCAGTATATAAACTTGAAAAATTATGTCTCAGGCGGGACTTGAACCCGCATCTCCTCGCATCTCCTCCTGCGGGTTCGAGTCCCGCCTGAGACATAATTTTTCAAGTTTATATACTGATATTATAATTGCAATTAAGTTGCTAAAATATTAAATAAAGTAGGTACTTATGATGTTTGCAGAAGGTTTAATCGGAAGAATCATAAAACAAATATCCTTATCTACATGGAAAAATCTTGACTCGGCATCTTTATCATAATAAGTACTTATAGGTAAATAATAAATCGATGGATTGAATCTGATTAGATGTTAAGTTTATTTTCTCATTGTTAACCGATGAAAAAATAAGAAGTTATAGATATCTTAATACCAGATAGACCGATTTCGTAGTTTTCTTTCAATACGTTTTAAAGCCTCAAAAATTATTTTAGAAGAAACCGAAGAGCAGAAATCTAGAATCTTCAAGTAAGTACCTACCTACTTAATAAAAATTTACAAGGTACTTTCACAGTTGATTCAACCTACGAAAAGCCTGAAATATAGAAACACCACCAAGAAATCATCTATCTATGTACAAAGTACAAATATATGACGCTCTCATATCGTGTAGGTATCGAAATGTATAAACATTAAAATCAAACACATGTACAAAAATAAATATAAATATATATTTATTTAAAAGTAGGTAGTATAGTGATTTAACAATATATAGGTCGCGTCATTTTTTATTTGTCACTATAAATCTTAGTCTTATAAAGTTAGTTGATATAACAAGTGTACTAACCTAAGTAAAAAAATATTATGACCAATTTCTAAATAGCAGTAGAGCTTTTGCTTAACTATCTTACTCTCACTTTGTAGGCAAAGCTAAGCTAATGAGGCTCGGGCCTTATCCCATTTCAATTGGGGTCGGCTCTCCTTACTTGGGCTTTCTTTAGGTCGTTGTTGAAGACGGACATACAAGTTTGGGAAGGGGGAGGGGGGAGGGTCTACCGCGCTTTTTCGGGCCGGTGTTGATTGCCAGGACTTGTCTGGTAATATGATCCTCAGGTCATATGACCAGACAAGCGACAGGTGACTCTTCCACGAAATATCAAATACCACTTGATGTAAAAAGATGAAAGGTAGGCAGGTTGTTCATAGTTAGTGTATGTCGTAATATAAATAAATCTAGGTTTAGAAGTATAGATGTCATATTTCAATGGGAATGTGATCCCAGGACTTTCAATATCGTATCACGGTACGTAAGAAGCCTTGCTTTACAGCCGATGGAACGTTGCTTCGAGCACTGCCACCTCGTCTTCAGGCCAGATTTGGTGTGAACGACAAACTTGTAGTTGTCTACCACTATCATTGGCTTCCCTCGAGATGTCATGCTGAATGTTGGTACCATCCCGTAGCGACCTGGGACAAAATAGTGATATCTACTTGAGAAATGCTGTTTATCGAAGACGACGCAGTTTGGTTCAATGAACATGTCTGTTTCGACAGGAAAATTTGTGTATACAATGTGAGATGATAGCATTTGAAAGTGTAAAAATAATCAGTATAATTTTTATAAAGCCGTACAATACCTATCTCCATGTGTCTTAAGCGTTCTTTTAACAATGCTGGATTGGTGATGGGTATGAATGGTCACCATAGCTCGTCATAATCAATTCAACAAAGCATCATAGCTCCATTATGATGAGCTGCAGAATCATGTGTCAAGAGAAACAGCGTAAGATATTATTAACTAATCCTACTTGTGGGTAAACCTATTATTGCTGTTGTAATTTGATTTCAATGATGTGTAAAAAGTTGTGCGTAGCGTAGCAAGTACGACCACGTACAAAATATATAACATAGCGTTAAATTGTAAACAACATAAGTATTTCGAATTAAGAACCTATTACTTACAATTTATTTATTTTTATCGTCAATCAAAGTGGTGTGTCATGAATGCACCAATCACCGTTGTTATACTCGATTTTATCAATCAACGCAACACATCATGCTTGATAACTAGGTAAGTACCTACAAGAGATTATGTTATCATATAACAGTAGGTACTTACGTACGTACCTTAAGCTTACATGCGAGGAGACGCGACGTTGAACGGTGCAAAGTTCAACTTAAATATACACCTCTTGTTGCTTCTTTTATTATTGCGATATTCACATCGAAATAAAGTAACAGCCGATAATCACCGGGTATATATCGGGATGCCTAATTATTTGTACTCCTAATTGTCATTGGCGCACAAACTATTAGCCTAAAATTTTTTCGCACATTTTTACTAATTCTAAACGTGTTTAGCCTATTTTTACTACGCTTAACTTTACATCGCCGTATTATAATTTCCCAATTGCGACATTTAGCCGAATATATCATAACACCCTTTTGCAGTTCCAAATTTTTATTCGCAGAAAGTTAAAAACTTTATCAGCATGCATGCCTACTTGCAAAGAAGTAAGCATGGATGCAAGCAAGCAAGCAAGCATGTATGCAAACAAGCAATCATGCATGCAAACAAGCAATCATGCATGCAATCAAGCAGACATGCATGCAAACAAGCATGCATGCATGCAAAGAAGTAAGCATGCATGCAAGCAAGCAAGCAAGCATGTATGCAAACAAGCAATCTTGCATGCAAACAAGCAATCATGCATGCAATCAAGCAGACATGCATGCAAACAAGCAAAACTCTAGGAGAAATCGCTAGTAGGTAACTAATCCCTCAACCCCCAGGAGGCACTCGGGTGCCACGATAACAATTGATTTCAATTGTGTCTGGAATAACTTACGATCGAGGGATGGCAGGCTGCCATCCCTCGATCGTAAGTTATAATGGCAGCAATACGTAAACCTAATAATTACATCAACCTCCCTGTCGCATGGACATATATAAAAGAAATGCGTTAGTATAATATGAGTATTGTTTTGTATAACTTGTTACCGGAAGAGTTAAAAACACTTCAGGGACCTTTATTTAAGAAGAGATTGACTGATTGGCTTTTGGACAAATGCTTCTATAGGTACTTACAATGAATATTTCAATTGGCGACGTTATACTACTATTTAATTTATTTAATCTATGTAATTAATACTAATCTAATGAAATCAAAACAATTCAATGAACATCTATGTAGGTATATGTATCCTATCAGTTTGTAACCTAACTGAACACTGTACCTACTTACTTTTACTTGTCACCTTTAATAACTGTGTTCTTAGCAAATAAACGTTTGAGTTTGAGAGTTTGAGTTTGAGTTTGGGTTGGGACACTACGCTCGCCAAATGCGGGTGGTGATCAGAAACCCGAGATATGTTTGTAAATTCGAAACTCTTGGTGCCTGACCCAGGTATCGAACCTAGGACCCTGAGATCTTGGCCCAATATTAAAACCACTAGACAAACGGGGCGTTCGTTGCATCGATATAAAAACTAGAAGTGTAAGATTAATTTACGGATTTACTTAACTTGCGCTTATTACCTACTTACATTAGGTAAATTTTTGTTTACAAAGTTTCAAACACTTTACTGCGTTAATGGCCGCGTGAAATCCTATTTCCACCAAATTTATCTTTGA
This sequence comes from Anania crocealis, assembly GCA_949315895.1. Lineage (NCBI taxonomy): Eukaryota > Metazoa > Arthropoda > Insecta > Lepidoptera > Crambidae > Anania > Anania crocealis. The sequence continues at coordinate 4,257,598 of OX438863.1, forward strand.
TTTCAATGTATGGTGTTCGCCTATGTTTAAGATGTCACTTCGAAGTTTACATACAACATGATTTTCAACTTTAAGTCCGACGTGTAGAGATCAATATCAATTGAGAAAATTTGACGTTTTGTGGTAGGTGGTAGGTTGCTGTTGCTGTACAATTTTAAGTAAAGGCAGCTAATGCTATGTGTACCTTCCTATTGCAATCCAAATTCGACCTTACGCACAATGCAACTAAGTTAAAAGAGCACTCGGATGCTCATTTGTTCAGGACGTTTATCTGTCACCGATTGTGTATCTAATTTCTTATTGTACAGACAGCAGCACGTCAACCTACCACAAAACGTCAAATCTTCTCAATTGATATTGACCTCTAGTTGTTTGACGTAAAGTTGAAAATCAATTCAATGACCTTTAACTTTTTGGGTAGGTTGACCTGCCGTTGTCTGTACATTAATATGTCGGAAGTAACGTCAAATCGGATGCCAGCGCCTCCTCTCGGCGCTCGACAGAGTCTATGACGAGGCGATCGCCCGAAGCAAGTTCAGTCTTCATGTTTCGGTCGAGCAGTAAACACGTCTAGAAACTGTCGCGTGCCTATTTGTGTGCTCTGTGATTTACTACCTACTTAAACTGTGTTTGTGCTAAATCAGTTAGTTATTATTTTACCGACATTACCCACGTACGCCCACCTGAAAATTAGTGTAAATGGCCGATAATAACGATCCGGAGTTACCCTCGCCGTTAAATAGATAATCATTAAAATGATTTTACATCAATAGATAACAATCTTTAAAAATGCCTTTCAGATATTGTTATATCAATAGACTTGCTAAATAGTCTGGTATCAGTGCAAGTGACCTTGAACAGGTCCTATTAGGGGACAGCTCCAATAAGTAGGTTATTATTACTTATTATGCTTAAGAGGAAACACAAGGGCCTTTTTTCCATACAAACGTAGCCCCCTGTTTCCTCCCTGGATAAAGCCAGTAGAGCAATAATTTTTATTACATAAATCTATGGCCACTATTAGCATGTTTCTATGTTTTCATAAATTAGTAAATAATAAATAACCGGTCAAGTGCGAGTCGGACTCGCGCACGAAGGGTTCCGTACCAAAAAGGCCAAAAAAACGGGTTTGTTGTATGGGAGCCCCTCTTAAATATTTATTTTATTTTGTTTTTAGTATTTGCTGTTATTGCGGTAATAGAAATACATAATTTGTGAAAATTTCAACTGTCTAGCTATCGTGGCTCTTGAGATACAGCCTGATGACAGAGCGACGGACAGACGGACAGACGGACAGACAGTGAAGTCTTAGTAATAGGGTCCCGTTTTTACCCTTTGGGTACGGAACCCTAAAAAGATCAAAAATCTAAAAAATTCGCCAGATTTTCCGCTGTGTTCAAACATTCAGAAAACAAATTGGGCTCTAAATTTTAGAAAAAAAGGGAAATATACGTACACGGTCAAAGCCTTTCTTTAATTTTTTTATGAAAAAAGTATTTAAATCGGTCTAGTTTTGGAAAAGTAATCGGGGGACTACGAAACGTTGATTTGGTGGTCCAAGAAGCAGTTGTCTCAAGTTTGTCTCTATCACACTGCGGTGAAGGCGTTTGGCACTGCGCGACAGCAATAGATTTTACAAAAACCTATTTTTCAATTTTCTCGCCCGTAGTGTTTCGTCTTAATAAGACGCTTTATTGGCAATTTATTGCATACAATGGCTAGTTGATTCGAGAACCTAACTAAATAAAGACTAAGAGGAAACAGGGGACTACGTTTGTATGGGAAAACGGCCCTTGTATTTCCTCTTAAGGCCGTGGCTTAAGGTTCGCGCGCATTGTCGGGCCGCATCACACGGACGCAAACAATACCGTCTTCACCATAAGGGCACACGGTCTCGAATTCTCAATACATTCTCGAGAATATTATTTACGTTTGTAAGAACATACCTACATTTATTTCTTAAGAAAAGTAACGTACACAATTTCAATACCAGAAATAAAGATAAACTTGCCGTTCCAGGCTTCAGACTGCGAAAAGTAGGAAAATCGTTTATGGGAAATTGTATTCGTAATTTCAACAAAATACCACAGGGTATTGCTCAACTCCCTGTACATAAACTTAAATCGTATGTCAAAGTAATTTTAATGAAAAAGGGCTATTACACTGTCAATGATTATTTAAATGATAGAAATGTATGGCATTAAATTGTCCCTGCTCGTACTTGCTTAAACTTTGTAAAAATCACCTTATCTTGTAAAAAAATATTTAAAAAGAGGCTGACAATAGTGACCGAGTTTCTTGCGCTGCTTCTTCTCGGCACTAGCCCAGATTTGTCCCGAAGCAGTGATAGGTTTAAATTGGGACGTGTAAAAGCGCCTCCTGGGGCCTATTTGCAGAAATAAAACTGATTATAACACGGGGCCCGTGCCCAGGGCCCCCCCATTCTCAGTGGGCCGCGAAGGATGATAATTTCTCTCACACATTTATTCTCAAAACATTTTTGTCGGGCACATTACACTTTTTTCACAAATTAGTCATAAATTATAATAAATGGTCATACCTACTTACTTACTTAGTAAAAAAATGTTATTATAATTCGCTTTTTTTACTTTCCAAAAGGGCCCCAAATTCTTGTGTGCCCAAGGGCCCCAGCCTAGTTTAAGACAGCCCTGGACGCAAATCCGCCTGCTGCCGACCCACTGCGGCCCGACTGTCTGCGATAATTCATACAAATTGTATTAAAGCGATTAAAGCGGATTTTTGCGACCCGTCCCGCTGCAACTCGCGGCATAATGTGCTCGAACCTTTACTAATAATAACGTTTGCAGTGATTCTTATATTCAAATCGCAATGCCTGTTTTCGTATGTATTTCAAGGTTAGTCTAGTCGAAGTTTACCAAGTCGCATATTCCAGACCTGTGACTTGGTCACAACGTCCATCTTGCTACAGAGGGACGGTACTACTAACGGTTTAACGTACCTTCTGCACAACTATAACCCCACCAGTATCAGAGGCCTTATCCCGCAACACAATGTCCGTATATATTCGAATCCATATCTCTCTATCACTCATACCGATGTCTTAAAGTATCTGAAAGAGACAGACATATCCGTAAATACGAGCTTCGTGTTAAGTGAGTAAGGCATCAGACATTCAGACCCAAGCAAATTTAGAGAATTATATATCTAGCAATCTAACCCTTGCGTAGTAGGTAGGTCACCGCACCACCACACAAACAAGTTTGAAATTGGACCAACTTTCAGCTTTACGAAACCTATCGAAGAAACGAACCAAAAATCCGCCGACCTTGTAAAAGGTTATCCTTAATCGAAAGAATATGATAGTTGCACATCACTAAATAAAATACTTTTCTCGCTAAAAGTATTTGCGTTAAAGCGTATGTAGATTTTTCATAAAAAAAAACCTATTATTAATTACGAGGACTTAATATTATTATTACGTAATTTGTACGAATTCGCGCTAAAGCTCTACATTGAACTATTAACTCTATTTACATGTAACTGTAAAGGCGTGTTTGAACAATGACGCATAGGTATGTTGTGACTACATACAAATGGGTTTTTGTTGAACATAACCGGACAATATTCAACAAATACTATTAAAAACCCAAAATAATTTCATATTTCCCAATATTTTAAACTTAACTAACTATTCAATGCGTTCAGTTTTTGCCCGGAAATCTATCTCGGTATTATCAAGGCTATTGCGAGGTGAGCATACTGCGTTAATTTTTCTTAAAGCAAAGCAATGAGCAAGCGGGTTCCCCAGACAACATGCCGAAAATAGCTTGGCCAATTGATACACGAACGTCTGGTACACGTAAGCGTTAACTGCTAATGTATCATCGAATGTTTCGGATCATTCCGAGTGTTCTGACATTGACTATTTTCCAGTATTAGAACGAAGTAGACCTTTTTCGAACGTCTTCGAATTTCAAAAGTACCTACTTTTTTACTAAGGCAGCCTCTGTACTTTTGGCAGAGTAGAACATTTTTTTGGCTGATATTGAATATTTTATAATAGGGGTTAAAGTATGAAATTGCCGATTATTTTCCCACATCTATTTTGTTTATAGCTCTTAAGTATAGTCATATTATTGCGTAATTCTTTTTGTATTGTATCAAAAACTAAATAAAGTAACTTTTGACTAAAAAAAATGCAATATTAGTGCCTATTACTTCAAAGGAAGTCGTTGAAAAGACCCCTTACAATGTGTCAGCTGACCTTCTTGCTTCAATTAAGTATATTTGTATTATATACTTTGATTTTTAGAAATTTAAATACGATAATGCGTAGCTTTATAACCATCTAACTTGCACCTTTAATTGCATCGAAAACGGTTCAGGCGTTTTGAAAAAAACTAAAAAATTGTTAGTATGGAAAAATGACTTTTCTCGATTTCGTCCATACAAAACGGCAATTTCATACTTTAACCCCTAATATATTGCGTCTGATTAGGTAACAGTGAATCCATGAAGTATAGATTTTTATATATCTATTTACGTATCCATGGTCATCAGCCAACGTCAGTCCAATGCTGGACATAGGCTTCTCCCTAAAAAGCAGTTCGCCATAATCGCCACGCTTAGCTAGCGGGCTAGTGACCGCAGTTGGGCCAATGACGGGGTGTGACTTATTATGTAACCAAATCACACTACTTCCACTAGGACGAAACTTGGAAACAGGTTTGTTTTGATGTAAGTTTGTTTTGATATGAAGAGAAATCATCGTTACTGCATAGTTCTTTTCTGGTTTCGTTCCTGGCTTCTCTATTTGACCGAACAAGTTTATACGTAATTCTTTGTTAAGTAGTATTATAAATAATAATATGTGTCTATAATATTACTTATTCATAAAATACCTACTACTATCCATTCAGATAAATTTTAACCTTAATTTCTTTACTGACCGAATACGAGTGAATTGAGAAATTCCTCATACTTTATTTGATATTTTAGCAACTACTCGTATAAATCATAACATAACTTGAAAAATTATGTCTCAGGCAGTAGACATATTTTTTCAAGTTTATATACCTACTTACTGATAACAAATTTCTCATTTTGAGCTATGCCAACAAAAAGTTTAATTAGTTAACAAAGATAAAAGAAATTGTTGAATTGAATCGTTTAATTAAGGTCAATCAAACCACGCCTTCTGCTCGCACAATCGGTAGACTATCGATGACGTCAGTAAATAAATGCACTAATTACCGTGAACTAATCAAATGTGTTGCTTATAAAATAAACATAGAATAACACTACGTCACGTTTGTATGATAAAGATAAAGCAACGTTCACACTTGTACCTGTTGTTTAAGCGTTATTTTGCACGTATAGTGTACGTTGGAAAATAATTTAGGTAAACCTAAATATAAAAAGTATAGGTACCTATAGTTAATGTTTTTTTTTGATCCTCTGGCAATCGTGTCGAATACCAATGTCGTGCCCGTTCATGTTTATATTGAGAAAATTACGCTTAAAGTTGCTGACCCTAAGGTAAAGATACCTAGTGGGACAGATAGTCCACCTAGAGTCCTATTTCGAGACAGATCTCTCGTTGAATCCGACTCGGTGTAGAGTTCAAAAAGTCACGTCATATTGCCTCAGTGTATAACGAAAGTCTTAGATCAGTGCATGTTGCCAGTGATAACTTATGGAACGTGATCGCTTATAATGGGTCTCCTAAGAAGCCCATGGTCGCACAGCAGGCAATAGAGAAAGCAATTTCTCTAAGTAATAGAATCAGAAATGAAGAAATCCGTGGGAGAACTAAGTTAACCGACGACCTGCTGAAGACACCGACTGAAGTGGCAGTGGGCGGGACACATAGTAGTAACCAAGAACCGATAGCTGTTCTGCTGGAAAGGTTCTGAAATGGCGATCGCGCACTGAACGATAGATAGGCCACCCAACGTTCACATGTTCCGACGATCTGGCGAGCGTTGCGGGAAGCCGCTGAATGCTTGCTTGATTGTGGTGGAGATCCTTAAGCCCCGTACGCACGTACGAACACGAACATAGCGAACACAAACATCAAACATGAACATTTGATTCTATATAGCTATTCGAACACCGTCCATACGGAACATACAAATAGGATCGCAGCACGTTTGCTAAATAGTGTTCGATGTTCGTTAGTGGTACACACGTGCGAACAGTTGTTGCGTATCATGCAACGCAAAGCAACAAAGTTCTGACGTGCGTACCCTGCTTTAGGGGAGGCCCGAGAGGCGCATTATATACCTTAGTGGGTGTCGTTTGGCTGAGCTATGAATGTGTGCTTAACTAAGCGGTGGACTCTCAGTGGAAGGCCACTGAGAGTCCACCGCACATACATGGGTATTTGGTTCAAATTCCAACAAGTACCTACTTTACGAAGTTTTCGAGAACTCTGTACGGATCCCGGTATTTCTAAAAAGGAGTCTACTGTATTAGTTTTGAACTGTATTAGAAAATGTAAGTCAAAATAATGTTATCAAGCATCAAGGTTTATTGACGTCCTATTGGTCGAGTGGTTTATGTACAGGGCTAAGATGTTAGGGTCTTAGGTTTGATCCCCGGGTGCGGGCAACAAGAGTTTAAGCTTGAGCCCCTTAGCCTTTTACCCTCTTGTATTCTAGAAATCTTTATAAGTATTTGTAAAAGTAAATACAAATAAAAAACGTAGAGGATGGAGAGTAAATAAATAATTCATACTACAATTAATGGGGAGTAAAATAGGTTGAGTGCATTCTTGCCTTGAAGTAATGCCAGCAAGTTTTTTTTTTGATGTGCTTGTGGCTTAACACTGATGGTGTCATGCTTTATTGGCGTTAGGCGCACTTAAGGTGAATGTTGCATGATATTACACAAAAACATTTAAAAAATACATACCATTGTTTTATTCAGCAATTATTATACACATTAGGTTTACTTTTTTGCGTTTAATACTTTTGAATTAAAATGCTAAGGATTTCGAATAATAGATCAAGGCATCTGCTGTCGCTACAATAACTACACATATAAAAATTAATATAGTTTTTATTATATCATAACATTTATAACAGTTAAAAACTATAAATACATTTCAAATTAATCTACCAACAATAAACTAACTGTTGTAATATGTACATAGTTAATATTTTCCTTACTTTTAAAGCAAAGAAACACAAATGCAATATAAATATTTGGTGGAACCCGAGGGGTTACAGAGGAATTAAAGCTTTAAACCAAATGAAATTTAACATCTCCTTTGGATATCAGCTAACAAACAACTTAAATTTAACAATCTTTAAAATATAAATCTCTACAAAAATGACAGAATATCTTATATACTAAGCCTTTACTAATATCTTTTGCACATGCACAGAAACCTTTAGGTTTAAACCGATTTATCACATTACCCTTATTTTATTTCAAATAAAGGGAATGGTAATATTTTCAGACAAGAACTCTTATCTGAGAAATGCTTTTTGAATTTAATCGGTAAGAAAAACATTCAGTTGGACTTTTTCAGATGTGGACCACAGTACACCTAATTCACACAAGTAAATTATGCAAAAACTATTAGTAAACCGGCAAATGCGTTAATTTTCACATCACCGATGTGATTTATTACAATTTCAAGTAAAGTAATACAGTTTGAGAACACATCATATTTGAAGTGGAATACAAATGTTTTGTTTGTAAAGAAATTGTATGTTTGATAATATCTCCTATTTCAATACTAATAACCTAAATTTAGGAGTAAAAAAAGTTTGTCAATCTCAATAAAAGTTAGGCAGTTGTTCACAACAAATATAAATAGGGCAGTGAAACAGGTGTTAGAGGTTATGAAAATACTTTAATTGTCAACTTTCTATTGTGAATTCCTATCGGGTAACGGTGGTAAGCTATAAGATTTACCATCGGGAGTCATCCAACATGTTGGAGGATCGTGGTTATGCCGTCCTATGCTCTCTGTCACCTTTCCAGCATTGTTGATACGTAATTTTGCTGGACAGCATCTGCTGAAGAAATACCAGCAGTACCACAGCTGGCTCCCATATGCCTTCTTGTACATAAACCTAAATGTGTGATTTTGATAAATGAATAACTTGGAATTTCCTCTTGTGTTGATAAATATACCTGAAAATATAAAATTATGGTAAAAACATATTAAGACACTTCTCAAACTTACTAAAAAATTATAATGTACAGGAAGGTAAATAAAATTACATTATGTTCCAATTCTTTTAATTAAAAACAATTAGCTTTCATTAAACAGTGTCACAAAAAACAATTGGTAGTCACAAAACAACCATCAGAAAGGAATTAAGTTAGGTTATTTTTTAACAAATAAAATTTTTAAACTGCTTATTAGACCACTCATATTATTAACGTAATTTACACAGAATATAGCATCTGACAGCTAATACCCTCTGACCAAAAATTGCTTTAACAAGCAATCAGAAAACAAGATTTTCATTTAGGATTAAGCTGGTGTAGAAATAACTTTTACAATTACATTCAAGTAAAATTTACGTTTAACAACTTCCTGTTAAACCTTAGAATAATAACATGTTATTATTCTAAGTGTTAAACATATCAAGTTCAGAAATCAGAAACATTTATTGTGGTTGGTTTACATTTAAGAAGTGCATTTCAGACTTATAAACATAACTATTCTCAGGGTTAGTGCCATAATTGGTATTTCTTTACACTACACTTATAGCATACACAATAAAATTCAACAAAGTTACAATCACAAGAAATTAAATTAATTTAAAGTCCATCAAACGAACGTGATTCTAATCCACTTTTTCTTATTAATTACAACAAACACGTACAAAAACATGCGACCAAGTTCAGCTCTGACAAACAAGTTCCACTTTTGACAATTGACATTGACAATTTTTGGGTGGGATCGGATACATCTACATCAATCTTAATCGAAAATTTTAAAAAACACAAAAATCATGCTTAAACCATTTAAAAAGACCCATAGTTTTAGGAACGGAACTACGTGTATACTTAGTCTGAGCTATCAATTTGAAAATAATTGTGTAGAAATCCATTTACTTTTTTTATAATACTTGATTACTCATCAAAAAGCGTGTAAAACGAAACGTTCTACCGACCGCGTTCACCATTCAATGCATTCCATGTTCATTCGTTTGCCATTCGATCCGTCACGATCTCTTTATCAATCCAAGTCTCATAGATCATTCTTTCAATACGTCAGAATACATCTGCTGACTGACTCGTCTGACCAGTTTCACATTTCAAAATATAAAATTTTGCCTAATTTTCTTGGTATGTATAAAATATTTTTTTTTCGTATATTTTTGTTCCATTTAAGAAAGAAAAGGGAAAAATGTACTAAATTTTCTAAAAGGGGTGACACAGAATGTTTTGGAACAAGGGTTATACATCGATGAAATTTTGGTATCCAAGGAAATTAGAAAGAGGCCAATGAAATTATTCCCTCAACCCCCAGGAGGCACTCGGGTGCCACGATAACAATTGATTTCAATTGTGTCTGGAATAACTCACGATCGAGGGATTATAAAACCACCCCAACGAAATTATGAGCTGTCATGGAAATTAGAAAAAATCTGTTTCTTATGCATTTTTTTATTTATTTGTAATTATAATCAGTTCAAAACTTAGCACAAAATATATATTTAAAAAAAACAACAGTTTACATGATTGTTATTATAACATACATAATAATCATAGTTAACAAAAAAAATTTTTCACTTCTAAACATAGTCTTAACTTTTTAGCATAAAGTTGCACTTACTGAGATTAAACCTTTTTAATAAAAATTAAAAAGCAAATACTAATTTAAAGATTTAAACATGATCTTGCCATCCAATTGAAATTATGGCTCTTCAAGGATTCTGACAATCGAGCTTATAGTGATTGTATCAGTATCACTGTTATTAGGCCAATTATACAATGAACCATCAATGTGGTCTAAAAAAATTACGTGATAATCACCCAGTCTTACATCTACCACTGATGCAACAAATTGTTTGAAGCCATTATATGTTTTAAATTTTACTAAAATCCAACACCCAAGTTTAACAGGATTATTTTCTTTTTCATTTAAAAATTCTTGATTGTAATTTCCATTATCACATGCGTTAGCATCGTCGTCTAACGATGATGACGATGCTAACGCATTGCTAACGCCAGATGATCTAGTAGTTTTAGGTCTTATTGGACCAGGGTGAAAAACTATATCAGATAGAACGTTAATTTTCTTGTTTGGGTTATTTTGGGATTTAGGGTTTTATGGATTTTCAATTTTATAAATCCCTAAATGTTTTTCGTGATAGCATTTTGAGGCCTTTGAAAGGCAGTCTTCATGAATGCATGTCAGTGTGCGCAAAGTCACACTATTTCTGCTTTGTGCGTTCCAGACGGCTTGGTGCACCTTTAATGTCCCAGAAAACACTGGTAACTTTGGCGGTAAAAGCATGTCCTTTTCTAAAATACTATATTCGTCTATAACTTCTAATAACACACCATCGACTTTTTCTTTTAGAATTTGTACAAAATCCTCTAAATTAGAAATGTCATTACCGTAAGACACATGTTTGTCTGCAGTTCGTTTAAGAACTCCACCGACGCCATCTGGAGCCCCTTTTCCGTGGCCACACTCGCTGTAATTCCAAGTAACTGACTTCAAACCCGGTAAATACCAAGAAAGCTTTGAAATAATATAAAATATCTTTCTGTTCCGATATTGAGATGATGGTGAATCGGAAAAAATATGTATTGACCGGACTTAAGGACAATTTACCTCAATATATTTTAGCAGGGTACCAGATGTGCCCAAACAGCAGAAGCATCATGTCGTATAAATTTACTTAGCATACAGATAGATTTAGTCTTTTTTTCGCCAGTATTTTCTTCGTGATAATAGAGGACAGCGGTATGAAGGGTTATTTGCTTCCTGCTGCCTCCGAAATGCATAGACTGAATCTCCGTGCCAAGTTTACAGTTATAATTTTCACTGTAGTCAATATGGAGAACACAAACTTCATTTTTTAATTTTTCTTTTGTTGTTTTGAGAGCAAAACTTTGGTTAACAATTCTGGCACAGTGATTCATAAAAGGTATAAGTTCCTGTTCAAGCTTTCTTATTACATCTCGTGGACTGTTACTTATTTTAACTTTTTCAATGACAGTAGTTTCTCTTTCAACTCCTTGCTTTACAAATGTCTGTTTTTTGTTCTCCCATGAATTGTATGTTATTATTTTAGAATCATCAAATTCCTGATAGTTTATATCTCTGTTTCTGCAAATGGAACATTTTCTTTGAAGGCAGTTAATATTGTTCCTGTCGCAAGTAAGATAGTTCAGCACTTCAATAGTATTATTTTCAGTTATAATCTTATTGTATCTTAATGATGCTATAAACAATGCTATATCATCATGTACTTTGCACAAACATGTGTCCCGAATAGAAATAGTAGGATTTAAAATCCAGAAATCCAAATTTAAAAAAAGTGCCATAGTGAATTTTGTATTGGTGAGTAGACAAAAACTTTTGATGCAAGTTTTGCAGAGTATCGTTTAAATAGCGTTTCTAGTGCTTGATTTTATTCTTCGTAACGCAGTCTTTTTTGCCAGGACATATTCGGCTATTTTCATCGTCGGTTAAAAACTTTTGAATATCTAATCTTAATTTTTGAACTTTAGATACAGCTGTTGAAACATTTTTCATTAAAGGTCTACTTTTATCCTTACTTATTTTAATTTTATCGGGACCGTCATTGCTATTTTTAAGTCTATGTGCTTGTTTCCTTAAAGTGGCTATCTCTTTTTGCAATTCTATTACTTTTCTCTGTAAAGTTTGAATAATCTTTGTTTTTTTGTATTGGTACTTCCTAAAGGTTGATTTTAAAACTGTTGAAGAACTCGAACATGGAGAGGCTGGTTTATGAATCAAATTACATCTTGTTAAACGCTGACTGCATTCTGGCACTTGTTGAGGTGGTAGTTCATTATCTGACTCGGGTGGACTGTCTTGGCGTAACAAAGTTTCTATCCTTTTTTGTGTTTTTTGTAATAAGCTTTGAAATTATCTCTATTTCTTTTTCTTTGGATCCGCTGTCTTCGAGGGGTCAGTTCATTCATAGGTAATACTTTTTTCTGATCTTTTTTTTTATAGTATCTTGCTCGATCTTTAGCTTTAAACTCTTCATAAAGTTGAGGATCACTCTTTATTTTTTCTAGTCTTCTTTTTTCTGCCAACCTTTTTTTCTCTAATTTTTCTTCTCTAGTTTGCATTTTTTTCGTTCGACCCATTTTCATGCTACCTACACAACAAAACACTAGTCAATATTATATTAAAAAATTCTAGATATTCTCATATTAAAGTACACTTGTACATACATTTTTAATAATCTTTGTTAATAAACGAAACCTAGCAACTTTTTATATTTCGGTTAAGAAAAATCGCGTATTAGACTTACATTGACTCAATTAAAAAAATGCTGTTTTATTCTAATATAATTTCCATGGTACTTAATTATTTCCTTGGCCAGTTTTGAGCTATGGAACACAAGGAAATTAGTACCAAGGAAATTAGATTTATGCCTAAAAACCACCATAACCTAGCAAACATACAGTCTTAATATTTATTATTCAAAGTGTGGGTTTAGCCCTACAAATACTATTGTTGTATAGACAAACACTTAAACGAAGTCCATTTAAAACCTACAAAAAAGCGGTCAGAGAAATTGTCTCATTTAATTACAAACCCAAGGAGGGAGTTACTTACGCAACTCACGCGAAACTGATCAAAGATGCGCAGGTCTTGCCTCGGTAGCCGCTCGCGGCGAACTGGCTGCCGTTTTTTTTTTTTTTGAAAGGACCTATGCTGTGGCAGAAGGCCGTTACAGCTTCACCGGGCGGGGTGGCTGCCGTGAAGCGGTGTACCTAGTCCGTTAATTTCAATTATTTGTGCGTGCGTTTCGATCTACGCTGCTAGAAATGTCGACCCAAAGAAATTATAATTTTGACCCGGACAATAACCAAATTACGTTTCCAATGTTGGTTTTAGCCATGTGATATGAGTAAATATATTATTTTAATAGGATTTTATCCTATAATCATGTAATATGTCTTTTTAATAGGAAATAACAATATGATTGGATGCTACATGTCGTCATTATGAAAAAAATAATTAATGGACACACCAAGGAAATTATAATACCTACTTGGTTTCGGTTACATTATTATTAGATCTAAATTGTGATTTATCATGTTTAAATAACAAAAACTAACAAAATTTAAGATATTTATTACGATAAAATCGTTTTATACTTAAAGATATTAATAAATTGTGATTTCGCCGGTCCGTACATAAAAAAAACACTGTTATGGCGAACTACCACCATAGAATACATACTCTAGCGTCTGACTGAATGAATGAATGACGCTGGGCCGAGGCCCGAACGAGTCCCGAGCGAGTGGGCCAAACAAACAAACAACTTGAACGTAAACGATTAAAATAATACAGCTTTCTGTGTTATCTTTTACTATTAAGAACTGATGACATGCCTCGTCAAAATTAAACAAATTTAAAATGAATAATGAAGTGGTGTCCATTAATTAGGTCCCAGTGCGTGCCAAGAGTATCTTTATAGTGTTTAACTCAAACAGTGCAGTGTAACAAACATGTTAAATCACGTGGGACATATTTTGTTTATCTATAAAAAAGGAACCGCTGATACCTATGTAAAAAAAAGACTGTAAATATTTTCTTTCGTATGCACTAAAGAGCTTTTTTTATTTTAGTTTGATTTGTTTTGGCGTTTTAGCACTGTAATGCTGATATAAAAATATTAAAGCTAAGTAAGTTATGTGTGTAATTAAAGTGCAAGCTTTAATCAGGCCGATTTTGTCTAATCTCAAGTTTCAGGAACCTCTTTAATTAAAAATGTTCGTTATTTTTAAGTTAATGTGTGATTATTCTTATTAAAAAACACCTAGAAACAAAAAGATTAGTGTAAAATCTAAGAGTAAGATAATTATTTGAACAGTCCTTCATTTGTGTTCAATGATATTTTTCTTTGTAATATCATTGTTTGTGTTACAACTTTTACTGTTATGTTTTAGTTACATAAACATATAAAACCGTGTGATCTCTCAAGTCCACATGTACACATTTACATACATATATTATTTAAATAAAAGATGAGTTTGACTTGACTGATACTAAACTTTCCAAAGTTTTTGACATGTCAAAAAATTGTAACGCAGTGCTGTATTTGCAAATAAACACTTGAAATTTTTTGTGTATTATTTATTTCACATTGAGTTAGTACCTTTTTAAATTGTAAATTTTAGACTAAGTATTAAAAAGTATGTTATTTAAGTAACTATAATCATTTATTTGTGTGTTTCGTATCAAACTCATTCATTTTAAAATTGTTACAGTTGCAAACTTTATACCAACTAGAAAAGGCAGTCTGTTGTTAGTTCACAACGGCTTTGCATTTCGATTGAAAAACAAATTGGCATATGGAAAGAAGCAATGGTACTGCACATCTCGCACGAAGACTGGATGTCACGTAGATGTAACAACAGAAGTCCACAGAAAAGGAAACATGATCCGGAGAGTGCGTAACGTTCACAACCACCCTGCTCCGGGTTTCTACCGTCGCAATGATGGTTCTTTCAAAGTTGTTTAGCTGTAATTAACTCAAGACTGATTAAGTCCCTTGTATTTCTACCTCATTGTGTTCATTTATGATCTTAAACTGAGACTGATTTTATTATTGATATAAGTAAATACTAAATGCATATTTTTATATAAATACATTTTTACATTTAACATACTTCATTATACATGTATAAAGACTGAATCAATACTCATTGCCATTTTTTAACATAAGCAAACTCTTTTAATTATAATTTACATACCTAGGTATTTAAGTTATTTTGTAGCTATACTGGTATATTAGTGTTTACGATTACTACCTCATTTTTTGTTATTATTCATTCTTAACATAATGAAATATGTTATTTTGAAGCATTGTTGGCTCTCTGTTTACAGTTGTATCCTTTGTATAATGTATGGTCAGCATGTTAACAATTAGTAAATCATATTGTGTGGCCCTATTTCCTATTACGATGACAATAATAATGTTTCCACCTGGGCTCCAATTCTGCTAATTTATAAATGGCTCAATAGCATCGCAATCGTATATTTTGACATTACTTCCATATTAAAGGTGTCAAAATATACAATTGCGATGCTATTGAGCCACTTGTAAATTAGCGGAATTGGGGCCCTGGACAGTAGTCAAATGGCTCAATAGAATCGCAATTGAATTTATTTTTAATAAGTTTAAATGCACATCCTGTTATGTATAATTTGTATGATAAATTATTATTGTTTTATACAAAACAGCAGGTAAGTAGGTACCGTAAGTCTTCAGTATAATGGCTAACAATTTTACCATTCATTATTTAAGCTAAGATTGTTTTTAGTTTCTTCATTTTATGTATGAAATGAAAATAAATCTTTAATTAAGTTGTATTTTTTAAATAAAATTGATTTGGAACAACACTTAAGTAATTGATTTTTTGGACTTCAAACATCTTTTAAAAAAATAGAAGCCTTAGGTCCTAGGTAGACCATAGCACATCTTTCCTTAAGATTAGTTATGCAAATTTAGAATGATAAATATTTAAGTTTAAAACTTCAAGTTGGAAAATATTTGCGAATAATAATAGTTAATGCCTTTAATCGTCCCACTTCAGGGCAATGGCCTCCATAATTGAATTCAAGATAGGTACAGCTATTATCGGTAGGTATAGGTAAGCATAATCATCACGCTTGCCGAATACGGGTTGGTGATCACAAACCCCAGCAATGTTTGAAAATTCGAAACTCTTGTTACACGACACGACCCGGGGATCGAACCCAGGACCCAGAGATCTTAGCCCGGTACTTATGGGATGTTATGATACTGTTATGGTAATTCACCATATCATAACAGTATTATAACATCCCATTGCATTTCTGACATTTTGCGTTTTTGACAGTATGCGCCTAAACCCTACATTGCTCTGATCCCAATTTGAAAAACTATTCAAACCAGAAACAACGAAGGCACCACAAACACCCAGACCTGAGAAAATGTAGGAATACATATTTTTTCTACTTTGACCCGTTCGGGTATCGAACCCGGGACCTCGGAGCAGGCGACACCTTGAAAACCGGTGTGTGCGCCACTCCGCCTCTTATACGTAGAAAACACGCAGATCAGTAGGTACAAACAGATATGTTCATACATTAAGTACTTTGCACTTTGCGGGGATCTCGAACCAAAGGCTCAGATGCAACGTTAACTACCACTGAACAAAACTGGTCGTCAAAATCCATTAGAATCTTTAAGATAAAAGTATCTCTTAGATGAAAATTCATACTAATGGGTTTAACAGCTCGAATGTAAGAAAAAAGTCCCAAACACAAGTGGAATCAATTGTTCTTGCGGTTTCTTACCAGACCTGTCTCTGACTATAGGTACCAATAAGCAGACTTATGTACTCTTGGCAATCTACACTAATTCAATCCAATCGCAATCTTGGAAATGTGGGCATTCTCTAAATAATAGTGGGTCAATGTTAAAATCGACGTAAGAGTGAGAAAAAATCGAATAGTAGTTTTCCTTTAGTTCCATTAAATTTCACTTAAACGTAAATACGATTTGGCGCTAGTGTAGCGTTCAAGAGTGCCAAATTACAAGGTTGCGATAGAAAAGACGGAAATTATGTTTATTGGGAACACTACACACAAGTTGTTGACCATTACGTACACCTAGGATTGATATTCCAGGTAGGTAAGTCCGATTGCGAGAAAAGAATATCTCGTCGAATCCGACTTGTTCGGAAAGCTGCGAAAAATCTTAGATCAGTGCGTTTTTCCACTTATGGAACTGAAACGTGGTAACTTATTAGTCTTATAAGTAAGACTCAAGGTCACACAGTGGGCAATGGAGAGAGTAGCTAATGCTTAATATTCCCCTGCACGTAATAGAATCACAAATGAGAAAATCGATAGGCGAACTAAGATAAAACGAGATGCTCGAGAATTGCGGAGCTATGGCAGTAGGCCAGACACATAGTAAGATAGTAAGAAGAACATGTTGTTTCTAACATATTACAACTAACATATATTATAATCAACAGTCTCTAAGTAACATATATTTATATTTTTTTGTTTTAGATTAAATGTGATTAGTTTGTGTTTATATTGTAACAGTATAGCTTTTGGATTGTTTTTGTTTGTTTGTTTAAATTAAATATCATTATCTTGTTTGCCAAATTATTAGTATTAGTATGTACATGTTAAGGGTTGTAAACTCGTAATTGAGTATATTGATTGTTTTTTTTTATCGTTTGTAACCTGTTTTGTACATCTTTTAAAATTAAAAAAAAAAAGAACAGAATGGCCGTTGGGGCGTAAAAGATCTGGAATGGTCGCTCACCGGAGGACGATCGAGCCAAAACGTCGGATCTGAATGAGTTTCATTCGACACGGAGATAGATTTAACCCTTCGAGCGTGGGTTATTCCAGACACAATTAAAACCATTGTTTTCGTGACAGTCGGCTGCCGCGTTGGGTGTAGTGTATGAGCCACATCGCTCCCCGTCTTGGTATATAAGCCCTACTGTAGTTATAAGTTGAAACAATATTAACCTATCAGTGCGCACATAACACATCTTTCACTGGAGTCTATCGTCCCACATTACATGGCGGGCGACCCTGTTAAGCTGGAATAACAGATAGGCTTTATCAAGAGAAAGTACGGTTCCAGTAGAATAGTTTATGACTCCACGCGTACGAAATCGCGGGCAATAGCTAGTCATGTAGTACCAGCTCAAAAACATAGTATCACCTTTCTTCCTGTGAATGTCGTAAGAGGCGACTCAAAGAGTACTGCCAGAAGAATACGGGCAGCAGCATCTTCTTTCGACCATGGCCAAACTGCGATAGTCATTGTGCAAAATCCTTCTTTTGTCCATTTATTTATAAAACGGGACTGATCATGATATTCATTGCATACCTACCTACCTAGTACACTACCACTTATTTCTTTGGGGTCACGATGCTCAAACTCTGAAGGACAGACTATAGAGGAGGAAGACACTTGTTTTCCAATCGAGAAAAAAGATGTCAACCTCGGTTGTCACCTAAACCTTTTTTTACTATTTCTAATAGAATATTTGAGATCTCCGTCATATTTTCTTTGAAGTCTGTATTCAAGATTGGTTTCGTATATTTTATCGTAAATAAAACCATTTTTACTTGCTGCATTTTTAATAGCACTGATGTAATAGTTACACAGGAATGTAAAAAGATTAACTTTTTTTTTTGCGATTTTATTCTCATAGATAAATGTTCTTAAAATCTTGTTGATGATTGATGATGCATAATTCTTATGGTACCTATGTAGTTTTGGTTTATCTTTTAAAGATTGCAGCGAATTTATATTAATTCCGACAAATTCTGTGCCTTTTAAGATTGTCGATTTTCGTAATCATTTTTTTTTAAATAAATATTAGTAGGAATGAATATTAACGAAATATGAAAACGACCGTTGCTTGTTTTAAACTGCTTCATCAAGAACAGATAAGTTTTGTATTTGCCCTTTTAAGTTTTTCGACAATTTTGAGCAATAACGCAAAACATCTTGATCTTGATGTTTCACCAGCTGAGTACCTTCTGATAAAACGTGGAATTTTGATTCGATATCTTCTCATTTTGATTTTATAGATTGGATATCTATTTGGTCCCGTGACCTTGACTTTCCAGGGAACAAAGATCTGGAGAAAAAGTACATTGTCTTACAATTCCTTAAAAGATAAATCAAACCAAATCATTTTTATTTGCATGATAACATCTAATTATACAAAGGTCTTAAATTATAATATAAGTCATCGTTGTTTTTAACTTTTATAAAATATGTCCCCTAAAGTCAGCAGATTTCTAACTTTACCAACTCGCTTAGAGGAAGAGAGAAAGAAGAACATTGGTAGATCGTGAGGACTTAAGTGGTTAATGGGACAGTTCTTTAGATACCATAAACATTTGAATTATTATTTCCAGTTCACAATCCAGCCTAGCCTGTACTAAGAGTAGTACGGTTTGTATGATATTATTTTATTGACATTAACTTACTCAGTTAACAAGACCAAAAATAAGTAAAGAAAACAAAAATGTAAGTAACGAAAACTTAACTCTATTTCAATTTTAAACGGACATAATGAGTAGTCATTTATTAATAACTTTTTTTATCAGTATGCAATTTGTAAAAACAGTTTCTATAGGAAGTAAGGCAAAGATAAATATCACATGTGCTACATTTGTTTCGGCTTTTCATGTGACAGCCGATTAGGCGACACCTATTTTGTTTTTCGGTCCTCAACGGTAAATGGTCATCATCAAGTGCTCTTAGTTTTACTGCGGTCTTTTGAAGTTTAAGTTTCCTTCGTTCTTTATGTTGAGGGCCTAGTTCTTCATCATCGTTTGCGTTCAGTTTTCCAATATCATCCTTCAAATCTGTAAAAGAATGCATGATACGAACATCCAGCACGCATTATAAAACTTTATTCAGTCACTATGATGGATCGTTATCCCAAAATTATTACATTAAGTTTATTTAGCACTAGCGTCCCGCCCCTGCTTGTTACCGCTGCAATGTAGACTAGGCTTTCCCCAAATTTACACAAAACCATTTTAATCTATACATGTTGGCCATCTTCTTGAATATCCAGTCTATTTATAAGCAAAAGTAGTGTAAGAGATCTAAGCGTATTAAGAGGCAGACGGCGGAAAGTAAATTTTATATGTAGAAGATGATTATGCTGGATCAAACCTATGATATTTGAGAAAAAAATAGGTAGGTATAGTCGGCTCCGATGCCCAATGAACTTACTTATAGTAAATAGATTTTCTTAGTAATAAAAACAAATCAGTGTGTATCTTTTTAATAATAAAAACGTACAAAATTCTGCATGATTTAGCCAAGACATGACGCTATCAATCAGCTAAACATGTAAGGTGCATTAATATGGTCATATCCCTCGTGATCATGATACCCCTGGTACGCCACGACTACGTTGTCATCCGTGGT
Source organism: Anania crocealis (assembly GCA_949315895.1). Lineage (NCBI taxonomy): Eukaryota > Metazoa > Arthropoda > Insecta > Lepidoptera > Crambidae > Anania > Anania crocealis. The sequence continues at coordinate 4,277,748 of OX438863.1, forward strand.
AATAATATGTGCTCGGCATTGCTTCTTCTTAGAACAATACCACCGCCAACCAGAGTTGATGGGATAAGAATATTTGGCATACGTGTGGTTCTTGTAAAGCAGCAACGGTCGACCTCGCCTTGACCTCACTTCTATGGCAACTGTGAAAGTAAAATAAAACAACAATTGTTCTAATTCAAGCAAGATAATCAAGATTCTTAGATTATTATTGGCTTGCGTTTTCAAGTTCATTTTGATTTAAAACAATGTCGACAAAAATCCAAAATAAATATTTTTTAAGCCTCGCCTAAAACAAATAGATAATCAACATATTCTGCACTTAAATAGATGAATATTCACAAAAAATAGGTGAAGGAAGCATCAAATTTGTCAGTACGTAGTAGGTAGGTACTTACCAAATTTAATGGAAAACCTAATTGATGCCATTAGCCTAATTGATACTTAAATGAAAATACTTAGTAAAATAGTTAAAATATATTTTATAGAAACCCTTCCAACATTTATGAAACTGTTACTAAAAAGTGTAGGTACTACAAAAAGTAGGTTTTCAATTATATTATATTCGCTGGAAAATTTGTTTCGTCGCATTAATAAAAATAATATATAATTGATAGTGAATGTTAGTCATACGAGAAAAAAAGGAGAACATATAATTACAGAACACAAAAGAATAAAATTAGAACTAGGCATGTCTGCCTAGTTCGCAAGTCAATCTAAATAATTAAGAATAAACTAAGTAATTACGTTCTTAACTAAAACACAAACTATGCCAATTAGTTGAAAAATACTTTTTACAACATAATAATGACACACATTTTCAAGACATGATTTCATTATTTTAGAGATGCGCCATTGATTATACTAAAAATTTCGAAGCTGATAGGTTTATGTCTTCTAATATAGAAAGAAAGAAAAGACGTGTGGCACTCGGAGACTGCCGCGGTAAAGCTATTGCATAGCATTTTTTATCAACTTATGCAATTATAAAACTAAAAAGTATCACCGCTGTGCCGGTCTGAGTGGGGGGTGTTAGGTTATTTTCGTTACGGAATTTCTGGATTCGGTCTCCACGCTAAAGGCCCGCGATAGAAGCTATGCAATAGCTTAATTTTATATTTTTATGTATTTTCTAATTTTGACTTTTGTAATTATATTTTTCTGTTATTTTGGCAGATATGGTTACCATAGGCAACCATACTGTCAAAATGCTTATTTTCTTCTTAATTCTTTTAAATTTCGGAAATTCAAAATGGTTCGATCGTGCCTCGCCCCGAGTGTGTGAGTGTGGGTGTTAGATTATTTTCGTTACGAAATTTCTGGATTCGGTCTCCACGCTCAAGGCCCGCGATAGAAGCTATGCAATAGCTTAAAATATAACACGTATCGAACAAGACTGAATATATTTTACTTGTAGAAAACGAATAACCGAATGAAAAAGTCTTCGCGCGATTAGGTCAAAACTTAACATTAAATTTTAATGACAGTTACTTGGCACTTCAATCAACTGACATCCTTTTCACGATGTCATTTGTCAATAGTGAATAGTGAAGTGAATTGTCGATTTCTAATGACTAACCATTTATTTACTAACCTATTACTATTTAACAAATTGGTAAAACTAATCCGCAGTTGTAGGTTTTTAATAAATGTTATTTTATTACAATGGTGTCTTTGGATTATTTCTTATCATCATGGGCTCACAAATTGTAATTGAAGTCCACCAAGGATGATAGATTCTGATTGTTGTCAAGCACTTAAAACGGTAAAATTTCTAATAATCTTCTTCCGTATTCACCACCGATTCCCTCAAAGCGCCGATCACATTGGATGGATTGCGGTAGTACTTAGGTGGTTCATGACAATGTTCCTCGAACACTGAAGTGATGTAGTTATTATTGTCCGTGAAGACGCTAGCCCGACAGTTCTTTAAGTTTGAGCACACCCAACGAGATTTGTTATGTTTCTGGTATTGTTTCCTGTATGTGTATTCCCTGAAGAGCAGTATCTCTTTGCCTTTGCGCGAGGTAATCAGAACTGCCGTGTCTGTGGAGTAAAATATGACGTTAAAGTTTCAGTGAACATGGCATAATGATGATGTCTTTTATCAAAATTAATCTCATACTATGCATCCAGTAACTAGACTGTATGGAAAACTTCGTAAGTAGGATTATGAAAATATGAACTCCACTAATACATCCCATTTTTGACCAATCGCACAAAATATTTCGTAATATTTCGAAAGTTTATAAGACTGGTAAATAAGGTATCATAAATTCTAGCAAATAAACGTTACTAGATTGCTTTCTATAATGAATGAAAATAAAAACTGCGAGTGCTACCTACCATTTTGATCCAAGTCCACTGTGCTGTATTGCCTCGTCTGGTGGGGGTGTGTCGTTTTGGCTACTATGATTTCATCCTCATGGTTCAAGAGGAGATAAGCGGGGCATCGCTTGTTCACGGCGCAGCCCCACCTAGCACCTATTTTGGACTGATACCTCTTTGCATATCTATGACCTTTGTATTGTAACAGCGTTGCCCCTAAACGTGACTCAACAAATATCGGTGCATCTTCCGGATCATCTTCTTCTCCGTCCTCTTCTAGGTAGTATTCTTGCATATAAGTCTCTTCTGCGAACAATTACAATGAATATTTATTTCTCTTACCCTATAAATGGTCTTCGCGCAACAGCTACGAAGTGAATAATTGTTTTGACTTTCATTAAGAGCTCTACGCTTTGAGACAGCTTACTGTAATCAAAGTTTGTGTTACTTTCCTTTCATGTAAGAATAAAAAATAGAAATATATTAATCGGTAAAGATTTATATGTTTCCGTTCGAAAAACCGCCTCAGCAGCATATACGGCACTGGAATAATAGCCTATTTTTTAAAGGGTCTGATCAATTCATATTAACTTAAAATATAGCAAAATAAAACGCTAAGATATTCGGATTTCTCAAAAATGATCTGCACTTCACGCTAGCGTCTTCTACGTCAGATGATTTGTTTACGTTGTAGTATTTAGATGGCAGTTGGACTGAAGTAGGCGGCATCGTCAGGTCATCAAAATGTAAGATATTATTACATATATTTTTTCAGTTAGGAATCGGTTACGAAATGTTCGTTCTCTAAGTCCCAAATCGAAATTTTTGAACAGTAACTAAGTTTTTTTAGATTTAATGTTGCATCTCTATGGCTGCAAAAACATTCCTTGAATAAAAATGTCGACTGCCTAAGACGAGACTTGAACCCGCAACTTTCCACTTACTGGGCGACTGCTCTAGTAGATATAATGTGTATAGTCCCACCAAATGCAGTCGAAAAAATTATTCTAGGAATAGTGTTTTTAATTCATAAAAACTATAGTAAAAATGTTATTTTTCTTCCTCATAAATCATAATATACCACTTCTGTACGAAATAAATACTATTTATGTAAGTAAGTACACCAAGGTATGAAATAAAAGAAGATAAAAAAAATAAAAATGTATTCCACAAAAACTCAATTTGAGATCAATGAACTACAGTCACACTGTAAAATTTAATATAAAAATCTTCATAACTTCTGTTGATTATAAAAAACGAAATCAAATTTTGCCCAGGACGGCCTACAGCAATTTCACATTATTGATTGTAATTATTCAGTGTTATTTTTGATTAACCTTAGTTATTAATAATTTGTCCCAAAACAATCGGACGTGTATCAAATAAAAAATAAAAAAAGTTTTATGTTAATGTTACATAAGTCGGTTCTGAAAACCTCGACAGAAAATAGGTTCGTGGGTGTGAGTGTTTTTAATTAAGATAACTTCGAATTTTTCATTAACATGGACGAACACCCCACACTTGGTTTGCCTGGGTTCGTTACAGCACCATTTGGTCCCACCCTGGACCCTGACCTCTTTCTTAAAAGTGTAGCCGTTGACAACTAACAAAGTTTTTCCACTCGACAATGTCACAACTGTAACTAAAGAAAAAAAAAACTTTTCCAAAAAAAACCAAACGTTTTATCTTTTATCTATTTCAACGTTGTTACGTAATTCTATAGCTATGCGAAATCCTTTATACCTTACAATGTCTATTATAGTTTGATTATACAGTGATGGACTCAGAGCGAGGAAAGAATAAGAGTTTGACAGATAATAATATGAGACCTCTTGTTTTACCGGCTTTTTTTTGGATGCCATAATAGGCCTTTAACTCAGACTCTTTCCTCATCCGCAGGCAATCATGATCATCACTCTAATGCCAGTAAAGCGTCTATCTATTCTACAACAATAATAAGTAAATAATTCTGAATAAACAAATACTACCTACTACATATAAAATAAACTACAAATGTATAGTCCAGCCTAATTGAAAGCATGCTTAAATATCTATCTACGTCAACTACCTACACACAGTTCAGGTACATATTTATTAATTTATTGACAAAAAAAATTTAGAGGACTCTTTCCAATGAAATTACCAATGGTTCATTGTATAAGCTGTAGTTTCAGTCAAAAATCTAACTAGGTATTTTGCAGATTTACGAAGTTCTAATTTTGCCAGTTTATTAGAGATCATTTACGACTGATGACAAGAAAACCATACTAATGACACATCAGTTTCATAGCCCGGCAAAATGAAAGCGAGTAAAATCTGAAAGAAACAATAACATTCCAAGACTGCACCGTATTATCTGAAATGTTGGTCACACAAAATAAGCCATGTTAATCTATACTAATATTATAAAGCTGAAGAGTTTGTTTGTTTGTTTGAACGCGCTAATCTAAGGAAATACTGGTCCGATTTGAAAAATTATTTTTGTGTTGGATAGTCCATTTATCGAGGAAGGCTTTAGGCTTTATAACATCACGCTGTGACCAATAGGAGCGAAGCATGAGTGAAAAATGTTGCAAAAATAATCGCGATCATAATAACGGAAATTGACGCGGACGAAGTCGCGGGGAACAGCTAGTTTAAAATAATACCAATCAATCAAAACTTGTTTGAAATATTTATTAGAAATACTATAAGTAGATAAGTAATTTTATTTGATATTTTAGCAACTTAATTGCAATTATATTAACAGTAAATAAACTTGAAAAAATATGTCTCAGGCGGGATTCGAACCCGCATCTCCTCGCATGCCGGGCGGCATAAATTTTTCAAGTTTATATACTGATACTATATATAAATTTGTTTTACACCGTTCCCATGACGAACCGACCAACGTTCGCATCACTTCTTTTTCTTTTAATAATATTAATTATCTAAGGTCCCATTGCGCTATCGGCTATCATTTTATCAAATATTATTCTATAGCTTTCAAATTGTAAGGTGTTAACACTGAAATTACAGAGACAATGATGTCTTATAACAGTACTTTAATAAAAAATAGAAGTCCTTGAATAATACGGTAATGGCTTTTAACTTTATGTGTATAAATGATTTTCAAAGCTAGAATAAAAGTATCAAAGCTTTTGTACTTAGAGGTTTCACACTCTATTTAAATAAAATTTAAATCAATTCGTAAAAATTCTAAATTGTCTTCGATCGTATCTTATCCTGTATCGGCAGTTTCGATACTTCCGATCGCATCGGCGCTCCTTCTAGAACTTCTCTATTTGGTAGGGTGCCTTAATTGCTCTCCACTTAAAAGTGAGCCAGACTTTCCTGCCCGTATTCGACCCGATGCACAAAACTGAACTGAACTGAAGATCAGGAAATGATGCATAGCGAATGGCAGCACAACATTTTTCTCAAACATTCTATCCAAAGATGTATTCATAATCGCTTAAAAATATTTATTGCTATCATACTTCTAAAAGTATCTTGCGTCATATTTCATAAACTGTTTAGGTTCATGATTGTGTGCGCGATCATAAAACACTATTTGGTCGCATGTGCAGTTGAATCGGACTCGTGCCTTGCATTTCATCGAAGTTCTCTTTGAACATGTCCAGTATCTGCCGTCGGATGTCACTTGGTTAAACGTATGGTTTTCTATCTTTAGTACGGAGTGCTTCCCGTGGGTGGAAGGGACGAAGTCATATTTCAACGCTGGAAACACAAATTTGTCAAAATCAATTTTCATCAAATACTAAGTAATATAATGCTTATTACTTTATATCCGTACTGTTATACATACTGTATTTTCATGATTTATACATTTTAATACTTTAATTTTATTGGCATTTTAAGAAAAAATACTATATCCGTACTGTTATACATACTGTATTTTCATGATTTATACATTTTAATACTTTAATTTTATTGGCATTTTAAGAAAAAATACTATTAACTATAAAAATAAATTATAAAATAAAAACATGAAAAAACCACCGAACTCAGTTATACAAAACACTGCTAACCTTTTGAAATTGTAAGTAAAACAAAATTAGGTCAATCTTAAGTAATCTCAACCTGTTTTAGGTTTAAATCAAATAATTAAAGATTTTGAATACAAGGTTGGTTTTAGAAAAAAGTCACTTAAAAATAAACTTTTATTGTAATACAATTATTAGTTAGTTCTCCAAAAATATTACACTTATTATAATATTTTTTATACTATTATACATAATATACTAAACTGATGGCTTTGCAATACTCAATTTTGAATTTTGAAAAAAAAACTCTAAATGTTTGTAAACTGATTTCTTTAAGGAACAAACACAAATTATTCGTAACAGAAAATGCCGGAAAACGAAAACGCTTGTTGGTAAGTAATAAATGATGCCTCACTAACAAACGTTCTTCACAAGGAAAATTTTGCCTTAACCACTCGCACACCCAAGGTTATCAGTCGCATTTCGGCAAACATTGAAGACAAGACTCTGCTGCTCGTATTCTTCTGGCAGTACTACTTCCGTCGCCTCTGACGATACAGTAACAGTATCACACGCACCGCTTCATATTGTAAAGTATATCCCATTGACCTTAATAACATTCCGCGGTGGATGGTTATGATATCTTTCATACATTATTATCCTTTGGTTGTCCATACGAACTTTCGCCTTGCATTTGGTCGAGCTCTTCCTAGAGCACTGCCAGTGCCGCCCGTCCGTGGTCACTTGGTTGAAAGTGTTATTGTGAATTATGAGGACGGGATGCTTTCCGTGTGAAGAGGGGATGAGTTGGTAGTCCAGTGCTAAAAAATAAATTTGTATCCTTTATTTTCTTAGACTTCCTGGTAGATTCCTTTCCTTAAGACCTGATAAATGTACCATGTTTTAATGCAAATAAATAATATTGTTTTCTATTCTATTCTAAATTAAAAACTACATGTAAGTTATGTTGCGTGATCGAAAGCTTGTGTGAGTGTATGTGTATCTTAATTCTGCATTTTTTACTCGATAATGAAAAAAAAGTTGTGTGATAATCATTCTGTAGTCAAGTTAGTTGTTTATACAGGATTTAGGTAGGTAATTGGTTTAAAAAACAAAAACCAACCTATGTTAACAAATGCATAAAAATACTATGGTGAACAGAAATTTGATATTTGAATCTAACACATTATTTCCTTACTAGAGTGATATGTGTCTCGTGTAAAAGGAGTATTTATGTCAATCCCCTTGTTAATGTGTCATATACCTAAGATAAGGCTTGAAAGTCAAATTCATAAGTATCAATTAAGATTGTTTGACGATTCTCATTGGAGAAATAGTAAATATTTACATCAGGTTCTAGTCACGAGACTCGGGTATTAATCAATTTTCCATCAACTTTAATGAGGTGACGCGACGGGTGGTTATGGACATTCTCATACACTATAATCTTAATTTGGTTGTCAAATCGCACCTTGGCTTTACATTTGGCGGCGGTCCGTTTGGAACATGTAAAGTATCGCCAACCAGCTGCCACCTGGTTGAATGTGTAGTTCTCTATCACAAGAAACTGTCTTTTGCCCTGCATTGATGGCATGAACCTGTACTTAATATCTGCTGAAATAGAAGCCGTTTTAAAATTGTATAGTTCACCAATATTATGCAGCTATTAAGATCTTCTTTTGGTCTATCGAGGGTTTTCTAATGATAGACAAGACTTAGTGGTTCGAATGTCCGTCACCAGCCATCACGGCTTCGTGAAACAACATTATCATTATAAAATTTTTATAATTCACTTGTTTGACTAGTTTTATCATTTTTTTCTATACTATAACATATTATAATTTAAAAAACTCTCTTTGTTGACCCCAATTCACATAGGCGGGAACGTTACGGTCATGATTATGACACCTCTCGTACAATTTGACGTAACCGTTATTATCAAAAATCACCCTCGCCTTGCATCTTGTTGAGATTCGCTTTGAACACATCCAGTAGCGGCCGCATTTTTTCGCCTGGTTAAACGTGAAGTTCTCCACCTTTAGAAGTATGCCTCTTCCTCTGTTTATATACTCGTAGTGCAAATTAGTGTAATCTGCAATTATAAGCATATTCATTACTGACATTTAGACATGATAAGAAGATCAATGACTAGACGAGACTTATGATTTTATTTATATCTCTCAAAACATTGAAGTGCTGAACGGCGAGGGTGGTGAGTGAGACAGCGAAAGCAATGGGAGAAAGTAAAACTAAAATGCGTCGGCTGATGCTTGAATGCAACGAAGGGCGAGTCACACTCTCCGTTTGCCTGTAGGGGTTTAACCAGGCATCAGGAGAATGCAGATCACTGGGGTCTGCTAAAATGGCTTGCTGCAGTGATGGTTTTTTTTTAAACCAGATGATTCACGCAGTAGACTAAGCTATTTTGTAGACTGACCACCAACGTTGTAAAGTGTGTGACACTTCGTGTCAAGACACAATCAAATTTTTCAGTTTGATGTGTAGGTGTTCGCGTATATTCAAGAAACTCCTGATTGTCGTTCAATTGCACACGTCTGGCATTTTTACAGAAGCGGAGCTAGGCGGAAGGGAAACAAGCGGACCGTGATTTGACCAATAATGTTCTCGAAATCTGTGATCTATAGAATGTGCTCTGTTCCACTCCGCCCAGCCCCACTTCTGTGGAATCGCAGCCTATTTTCAAGATAAAACAAAATAAGTTATGAAATTTAATGAACGCTAGATAAGTCTGCCAAAAAAGGTTTTTATAACAGTACAGTCAGAGGCTTCATCAGTTACACCACGAGGATTTTTCAGAGGGAAGGGTACGATAACCTCAGTCAAGTCACACATAATAATATGAGTCGCTTTTGAGTCAAGAACTTATTCTATTATATTGTTCAGTTTTTCTATCATATTGTTGGCTCCCGCGTCACGGAAAAAATAAATACACATCATCACGTGACATTTTTGTAATTAATATTAAAATAAAACATTGGAAACAGAAAAAGACGACATAAAAATAACATTACACAACATTACCCTATACATAAAAAACTTTCCTTAATCGATTGCCACATACATAGTTTTTTGTCCTAGCTATTAGTCAGTCTCCAGTCTCGGGGCACAATTGACCTTGATTGGAAATTCGGCAGTCCTAGTAAAAACCTTAAGAGCGACCACTAATAGACATTCGCAATATAACAAGAGACCAACTCAGGCAGCAGTTCGACATTTTATAAAAGCTGAAAATATATGCCTGATATTTACATACCAAAAGTAGGTACCAGAAGGAGAATCGCGTACACAGATTTAAAAATGTTACTACGTTATAAATGTAACGGTAAAAAATATTCCATACACAATGAATCTTAGTGTGGAGTCCTGTGTCACTATTTTTCACGTTAAAGTTATTATTATTTAAAATTTAACAGGATCTAGACAGAATCTTGAACACCAAAGCTGAAGGAAGGACCCAAAACTCACATTCGAAATTTCAAACACTGAGTCGTGCTGGTCCATCTGTCGCTTGCCATCCAGCCTCAACCTAATTCGAATATACGCCATTTTACGTGTATTCTTTTGTGGCTTTTAAAGACAATAGACCTATGCGAGGATACACTAAATTGTAATAGTACGAGTAGTTACTTAATTTTGTACCAATGATGATAATATACATTTCACCTTGTTAAATTTATTAGCCTAAAAGAATAATAGTTTTTTGATGATCAATTCTTGGCAATCGTTCCAACAAAGCCCACATTACACTCCCACGCCTAAATATGTTTCAGTTTAAAGCAGGAAACGCATAAATAAGGTTTCTTCATACACTGTGGGCAGTAGGTTGACACTTTTTGGGTAATGTTCTTAGCCTTACGACTGCCGTAGACAGTGACGTTTATCCTGTAGCATCCCACACATCGGTGTCTAGTTAATTTTGCTGGTCCCTCTTTTCGCATTAAGATATGTCGGTTTAAGGGATACTCTGTAAACAAAAGGTTAACAGTCAAGTAAACAAATAAACATGATGCATTTCAGGACTGTTGACTCTGTAATTGTAAGCATCAGCCCACAACAGTTCTGAGCTGGCCTTTGCGAAGTAAGTAGAGGGTTAAGCCATAAACACCACGCTTGGGATGGTGGTTGGCAGTTTGGTCCACGCTGGAGAGAGGACGCTGTTGCCCATTTCTTTAAAATAGTACAGTTTACTCGTTCTTCACGACGTGGAGGATAAAGGAATGGCTATTCAATTTTAGTATAGGACCAGAAAAATTGTGTTCAAGAAACTGATAGCAAGATTTCCGTAAAATATTCTTGTTCTACAGTCTTAAGTGTAACAGACATGCAAAATAATATATTGAATTCACTCTTTGAATGCAGCCTGCATTTATTAATATTAAATAACATTTATACATTGAAAATTAAAAATATTTTCTTAACACATTTTCTTCGGCATTAAATTTTAAACTAATATAAAAATACCTATATTTTAAAATACTTTTCAATCTAAAAATAACAAGTAACTCAGGCAGACAGGCATTAGTTCCGAACACGAAACAAACCACATTTACGTTTACAAGAATTTCAGTAAAAAATAATTTTAGTTTTTTTGTTGCTCGTAACAAAGATTTTACAATCTTGCAATTTTCTCAACATACAATCCATCTGTTGTCTTATCATACACTGGTGGCAGATGCGTGTGTTCATGTGATATGCAGACCAGCTCGTAATCATCGTTGACGAGAATACACACAGTGCAGTTCCACTTGGACCTGGCGGAGCAGTACCAGCGTTCCCCACCAGGCATCGGGCATGGGTTGGTGAAGGCATACCCATTCAGCATGAGAAGAGTCGCTCCGTTGACAGAAGTCACTACGGCCACTGCAATTAATCGGATACTAGACAATGAGAAAATGTTCTAGGCTCTACAAAACATCTATACACTCAAAGATACCAGTAAAAATAATTTCATCGTTCTGGAAAATAATGGTAAATTGGTAAAATTAATGGTAATAACTTAAGTAGTATTTTTGATTGACAGAATCTAAGTCTTTGGTTTGGCTTTTGTAAGATTGAGTGACTTTTTGAAGTCCGGCAACTAATTTTGTTACAGCAGTACTCACTTGGAATTCTTTTGGGTGACATTGAGAAATAAAGGACTCTAACTCTTCAGGTTGTGTCTATGCAGAAGCATAGTTTTGTAACGTTTTTATAAAGTGCTGAAAATCCGATGTATACCACCAGCGACATTAAGGCAGCGCCGCCTTTGTATCGCTGTCGTCGTAGGTAGCCGTTTAATCATCCAAGGCTGAATTGTTTTCACAGTAAAAGAACCCCATTTTTGGGCCCGACGTTACAACAATGAAAATTATTCCAAAAAATCCCTTTTATTTTACTTGCCTATTTCTCTAAAAAAATAGTTTAATTGGCAATGGACAAGTGGAGAAAATTGGTTAAATACATATTGTTTTTCTAATACTTAAACAGTCTCTGTAAACCGTTTTACACACATTTAAACTAAATAAATTAAAACGTGACTATCTCCGAAAACGCTCTGTCACTTCATAGAGCGGGGCTTTTAACGTTTTAATCGATTTGAAATAAATCGATTCATAGTAATACCTACTTCTTTACAATTGCATGTTTTAAGGAATAAGCTAAATAATTCGTTTTAAAAGCCTGATATAAATATTAAAAACTTAGAGAATGTAATTAACATTTTTTTCCACGAGCTTTGCAGTTCAATAAGTAATCATTGATAAAACAATTGAACATTTTGAATAGTTCAATTCCTAATGTAACAGGCTGCACTATTATTAAGAATATCAGCTGACAATGACAGTTAATTGTCATTTGTCATTCACTCCAATTCACTCACATTTCGTTTCATACATAGAATACATTTTAACATGTTTCGTACTCGTGCGCCAGTTAATGTGGTTTGTATTTTTCTCACTGCTCCGCTGAAGTGCTCTGTTTACTACCTATATTGCCTATAGATAGAAAAGGATCCTAGATCTTATCTAGGTAAAGTACCAAAATGGTATTTTTTGTATAATAATACATTATATAGGTTATAAAATAAAATAAGTTCATTGGTTGATTTAAGTAACTTTCCCATTGTAGAAAGTTGTAAAATAGGGCTTATAAATCTTTTCAATATGCTTTAATTTATGGCCAATTCCCAGTCTTGTAACGTCAGGCCCAAGATTGTATAGGAAACGGGTTTGTTAGGTCTTCGTGATACAAGAAATATAATTATAAATATAATAAATTGTTATTAATAAATAATGTAACATTTATTTAACTCAATCTCATTTCAATTTATTTACAAACATCACCTGTGACTTGCAGCCGTAGTATTTTCTATAAAATAAATTATACAGTTTGTTACTACGAGTGATTTTAACACTCACTCATATTTCATAAACGAAATAAAACTTTTTATTATTTAATTTAACCGTGTTGTGTATTAGTTGGTTTAAAGACAATATTAGTTGGTTTAAAGACAATGCTAAAAGTTCATGAACTATAAAACCTTTAAATAAAACCTTTAGTTACTGTAGATACAATTAACGTAATAATAAGACAAACCCGATTCTATCACGAATACCATTTACGATTGCTGAACTAAATATGAATTCCAATTTGATAAGAATGGCAAAAATTGTTCCCGACTGTCCGGTAGATGGCAGTGTTCGTACTTTTTCTCCAGATACCTGTTTTTGTGGTCCGTGTAGACCCTGGCTCGGCATAGCATCCTTCTGTTCAATGAACAGTACCAGCATATCTTGGTGTTTGTGGTGTGATGTCTCCAATACGTGTACTGACGATGCATCAGCAACTGATGACCACGTCTCGAAGTGATTAAAGTTGCTTGATAATCTGTAGAACACATGACTTGGATAAATTTGAACATTTTCGCACCATGTGTAACTGACAATTGACTGAAAATTGAGACAATACTGCAAGTAATAAAAAATAATTTGTTAAATATAATAAGTTGAACGGTGACAACATTTGGGCAAAAAAGTTATAAATTATGTTTAGGGATTTCTAAATTGTTTGTCTTAATTTCTTAAAACATTGTAGCTATTTTTAAGAGGGAATATAAGCTAATTAAAGGTACAATGACTAATTTCCTTCTGTTTCGTATTGTGTGTAAGTTTATCTAGCTGATGCCCGCTGAAAGTGTGAAATTTTAAATTTGAATCTATCCCACAAGAAATATTTTTCCAGGATAATATTCACGCCTATTATCTATCCCCGTTCCCATTTCTGTCTTGTCGTGAGTAACAAACGTCCATCCAAACTTTCACATTATTTTATTAGTTACGATTAGAAAGGTAAGATATTAGGATTTTATAAAGAATTATTAGCAAAATAATATAAATTACTTTGCTAATAATTTGCGCTCGTTAAGCCCGGCCTAGATACCTCCTAGCACAGTCTGAGTAAGCTCTATTACATGCAACAATCCGCCCACCATCCCGAAAATGCATGCAGTACAGATGATACGATTGGGAATCCAGCGGTGTGACTAACCAAGCCAAAATAATCACACAATACTCTGTTGTAGCCGTAAGAATCAATATAGGTAGTGCCCGATAGGTACTGAATTTTGAAATGACTGACCTTGTGTCTGCAAAGTTCCCGTTATGTGACAAGTCTTCTGAAACTAGTTCATTATGTGGCGAAACATCATTACCGTAAGGTACTTGTTTGTCAAGGGTCCCCGTCATTGTACCACCTTGCCTATACCATCGATCGTCGACTGATTTTCGCTGCAAGCGACCATTAATTGTGTTTAAAACAGTTTTTTTTTGCCAGTATAGCGTGCAGTATATTGGTCCCCATTTCATAGCGGTGAAACCAAATGATAGGTTTGCACTCCTTCGCTATTATAGATTAACGGTGAGCCCATATAGCTGCAGGATCATGATCAGTGGCGGATTTGCAGTCTCGGCCGCCCAAGGCCCCAAGCCATCAGCCGACCCCTTTCTCATAGACTACCTACATAATGAAAAACTCAAAATACCCGAATTCCAAATACCGTACCTATATTTAAAATTCCAAATATTTAAAAGATAAATGTTTCAATGAACTTACAGTTGAATAGCTCAAGCTCAACAAAACATCTTTTATTACGGAATATCTTAATTACCTGACTTTAAAATGTCGTGATTCTAATATGCACCATGCGGTTAGATTTCAACATGCAGTGCAGCCCGCCCGCCATACGTCGTAATAAGTTTTTTGACACGATCTGGGCCGCCCCCATAAATCTGGCCGCCCTAGGCCCGGACCTACCGGGCCTTAGGGTAAATCCGCCACTGATCATGATGTGCATTATCATCAGCAATTGAACAAAACGATTATGAACCTTGAGCCTAGTAAATTGTCTGTATAAAGAGTAAATTCTTGTTTCGGCATCGAAGAGATTATAATATAGAACTTCTTCGGCTAGCATACACTGCCATAAAGTTGTAGACTAAGATCGGAACGTTATCACTACGTTCAGTTATAAATTGTTTAGTTTTTATAATATCTACATTTCGGTATCAGACAAATAATAAACGTTTTCCTAGTTTCGAAGCAGAATAACCCGATAGCTATAAGAAACTAAGCTATAATAAAATAGATGACAAAACGAGGGAAAAAAAACATAAAAAAGTAGAATAAAATCTTTATTACATTCTATAGAACACATATTTTAAATATATCAACGCAGATTGAACCTCATATAGACACAAAATATTTTAAAAAACAAAATGTGATATTATAAGTACTTCAGGGCTCCCATTCCGCTAATTTACAAATGGCTTAATAGAATCGAAATTCTTGACATTACTACCCTAATAAATGTGTCAAAATACACAATTGAGATGCACTTACTTATTGGGGGGCTGTTATAGAGAAACAAAAACCTAAAATCTGAATGTCGTTATAAAGTGAGGCTTTGACACAATTCGTCAGTGTGAAAACAAATTCAGAATTATCGATCGTTGTAAAGTAATCTTCCATTTCTAAAGTACCTACTGTTACGATTTGATCGTTATTGTATTGTAGTATATGTAATGCTAGTGGTGTTAAATACTTTAAGACTCATCTATAGGATGAAATAACCTCGTAAAATTATAAGTCGATCGATACCATTACAAGTACTGACTTTAAGTATTCATAACCCCGATTCATGTGATGGAAAGTGAACTTTGTTTACCACCCTTGTATTTGCGAAGACAATATCTAGCTTTCAAATATTGTCTCAAGGCACAATCATGGTCTAATAACATTACTATCAATCTACTAAATACACTTCGTGACCGTTGTGCAAATTCGTACTGGAGAAAAAAGAAAAAGCCTTTACTTGTAGAGACTATTGAAATAACCCAGGAAAGCCGCGTCCACTCGAATTGCGCCCTTGAAATGTTCACTCTGAACGTTTGGTTAACTTTCATCGATATTAACGAAATTATTAATGTAAACATAAAAAAAATAACAGGTTCAAAGAACTCACATGATATTAACTGCATTAAAAATATAGTAACTACCGAATTAAATGAAGAGTACCCGGGATGGTACAAAATATACACAGATGGATCAAAATCAAAACATGGTAAAGGTGCAGCATATTATTGTCCTACCCAACAGAAAAAAGGGTGCTTTAGAATATCAGCCAATATCTCTGTAATGTCATTAGAACTAATAGCTATCTATGAAGCTATACTACTTATTTTAAAACTAAAAGTGAGACACGCTGTTGTCCTTTCTGATAGCAAAAGTGCTTTGCAACACATAGCTCTATGCGCCTCTGGACACAGATGTGTGTCGATAGCTTACAAAATCCTTGCAAAGATTCACGAGACTAATAGTAATGGAGTATGCTTGAGACTACAATGGATACCATCTCATAAAATTAGCTACAACTGACGGAAGAGATTATGAAATAAAACCGTTCTATTTAGAAATTTTAGGAACATTTAAAGAATTATGTAACGATACATGGAACGAATACTTTAATAAACGCTCTCGAGAAAAAGGTATTTGGTATAGGACCATCCAGTGTCAGCCTCCTCGGACCCCTTGGTTTATTAAAAGTAATATAAACAGATCATACATAATCACAATGCATAGACTCAGATCTGGACACTATCCGACAAATAGCTTTGGTTATCTGATGAAAAAGATAGATTCACCAAACTGTGCAATTTGTGGTACTGTAGAAGATGTCCAACACCTGTTGACGGAGTGTGTCAGGAATGAGAGACAGCGGCAGATTATGATCACCACCCTCCGACTCAACAGAATGGATGTAGGCATATATCAATCTATCTTGGCCAGACCGCTGTCTGAGGCAGCTAATATGATTTATTATTTAATAATAGACAAATAGTATAAACATAATTATATAGCACTTTGTTTATGTTAATCTAGATTAGGTTTATGATAGGACTGACGTATCTTTCTATTTAAGATAAAAGTCCTGTATTAAAAAAAAAGATTAAAAAAAAAAAGTATTCATAAGCTAATACGTTATCTGGTGACACAACTACTGAGTTGTGTCACCAGATAACGTATTAGCTTATGAAATACATAAATAACGCTAAAAATTGTTAACTTATATTTGAGGTAGGCCATACTAGTGATACTACTTTGGGGTATCCCAAAGCGTTATTATTAATATTCGATAATCGAATTTCTTAATACGTCATATAAATAAAAATAAACATTCCAAACTTATGTTACTTCATACAAAAATATTAGTAGCTAATTCAAAACTTACATACCGTAGTAAATATAATCTTAATTTTATTGAGGCAGTAGGTATAATGTAGTTGCCACCAAAAACTGTTTAGGTGGCGTTATATCAGTCCACGGAACAGAAAAAACAAGTGGAAGTGCGAAGTAGGCGGGACCCGCGTGCCACTACTAAGCGTAGTTACGCATACTCGACCTTAGTCGTGCTCCGACATCGCGCCTAGTCAGTAGTCCTGCAGAATTCTTTGTTTGCGTAATTTTACAGCGAAAATGACTTATTGTGCCATTTTGCAGTGCAAAAATGATAGTAGGAGTAAAACTCTTTAAAATGTAGGTATTTCATACCATAGGTAAGCAACAATATAGTAGTTTTTCAATAAAATCTTGTTTGATTTCAATTAATTAAAAATGAAATAAATTTCAAACTAAAATCAATTATGATACTTCAGATATAAAGGTTGCTTTGGATTACACATATTCTCTTCTTATTCTGAAATACTGTCCGCTACTCATTTAGTGATGTAGGCTAATGGGATAGCAGGTTTCGGTAAACCTGATATCGATATATCTGCTTATGTGTTAAAATTCTCACAAAAATAAATAAACGTTAATGATTTTTACCCCTTACTAATATAAAGGGTTGCTATAATTGTAACTTATACTGTGTTTTTATGAGTTTATCTTTGTGTCCTCGGGTTATATTTAAATCCAGTTTCATAAAACATTTTGTTATTTTTTTTTACTTCTTATTGCTTTGGTAGGATGAATTACATACATATTATTGCAATTTTCTAATTTAAATAAGACGCGTACATTTATTCATGCGCTTTATTAATATATCATGAACTTCGCAAAGGAAAACAATTTCTGTAGGTAAAGAATAATGATCTTAGTAAGTTTTGGTCAATTATTGAACTGGGTTATCCATACAATAGATAACAATACCCTTTGTATCCTTTAACATTTTAAACAAACTCAAATCGGGTCCAATCTATCGATAATGACAATATAATGTGTCACCAAACTGGCTAAACCAGCGTTTTAAAAAATGTTTTAAGGAAAAGTCAACCTTATTTCGAGGAGGTTACAGGGCAAAGTTATTTTCCTAATTTTGCCTGCCATCTGTTGTGGAATAGCTGAACTTTTTCTGAAATCGAAGCTGGTGGATTCAAAATACAAAACGTCGTAAGAATGCTTTATTTATCTATAGCAAAATGAACTGTATTATGCAGTAAGCAGTAGTGTTTTGTTTTTGCACTTTGTACAATTTAGGCCAATTTGGAATAGGAGCTAGACGACAAATCAAAATAATTGTTCACTAGTAGTGCAACGTATTATTTATTACCGTTTGTATATGTGAGTTTGGCGACAGCGGTTCTAGTATTAAATTTGCCATATCGCACTTCCACTGTTTTTTTCTGTTCCGTGTATCAGTCACATACGTGATATTTTTTTAAATATAATGATTTCGACTTGCTTACATACAAGTTTATAATTTGATCCACTAATCTAAATCTAAATAAGTTTTATATATAAAAACCACCACACTTAAAATATAATGCTAAGCGACAAAAAACCCGGGAATTTCAATCAGAATTTGATTAAATTGATGGGAAATTTAAATAGTTATTCCTTTTACAAAGTAATTGTTGATAGATAACATATACTCTGCATTGTGAAATTACTTTCGGTGAGAAAAGACACAAATAAAGTGTAAAAAGTGTAATTTTACTTTTTACATACATACATAGTGGTAGTAGGTACTGTTTTATGTTTAGGGAATGATTCTACACATTTTTGTAACATCTCTATACCAAAAAATCACCTCATAAACTACCTACTACTGAACATTGTGATTTTGTTCCTTACGATAGATCATCAAATCCGTAAGACCAAAGGTGATAGCTATAGGATTGATTTGCTATACATTCCCAAGCAAATTAACATTTGAGCGATGACCACAATCATAAGGATCAGGTCGTCAACGGATCAAATATACTGCTTAATTTTTTCTTTTGTTTATTCGCAAACTTTACAGCTTCTTTTATTTTACATAAAATACTAAAAATAAAAATCTTAAATAGCCAATTAAAAAGTTAGTCACATTAAAATTAAAATTAAAATTTTATACGTCTATTATCATGGGCAGTTAATGACATAAGAGCTATTTATGATTGAGCTGTTGTAAAATACACATGCTTGGGTGTCGACGGCACTGGAGCAGGCGAGTGCGTGTGACCGGTATGCCTTCTTTCCTTTGGTTTCCTTGTGACCACAACATTCAAATTATCATCTGTAGTCAGGGTCGCTTTACAGTCATCAGTTTTACTTGAAGTACACTTCCACACGATGCCCTTTTTGGATTTTGAACTCCTTCTGTACGTGTAGTTGTCGTACAGCAGCATGTATTTACCATTCTTCGCTTTTACCAGCACCGGTCCTGGAAGATGAAAATACTTTATTGACCAGGATACTTGTGATTATGACAATAATGGCGTGGTTAGAGTCCTAAGTTAATAAGTGTAGCGGTTAGTAGTTTCTAGACCCAGTCCAGATCTTGTGATTAATAATTTTATCAAAAATGTATTGGTTCTACATTTAAGACAGGTGAGTTTCGTTCGGCCCTAACATTAGCAACAGCGCTCTGTCGATAAACTGAGACTACTTACGGCCATTTCCAATAACTTATCTATCTTTGTTTCTCTGGACGGCAAAAACACAGATAGAAACTGTTTCCTATCTCCGATATGCCAAAACTGAAGATAGATAGGTTATTGGAACCTGCCGTAAGTGATATGCGTGTGCTCTCCAAGTATTTGGATGATATCTAGATCTTTGTTCGTGACGATGTTCACCTTGCAACGTCTAGAGTTACGCGACGAACAGTACCACTTGATGTGAGAATCCCATTTGCATGAGTAGCTTTTGTTGTAGGACTAAGAGTAGTCCTTGTACATCAACAATGGTTCACCGCGGGATGGATGCGACAATCTTGTCGATACTTTGCCTAAGCTTTGTCTAGGTTGGCTCCGAACTGAAGCTCATTGTCCTTAGACAATGAACTTCAGTTCGAGAAGTAGAGACCAGCACATAAGCCTACCAAGGAATGTCAAATTACTCCAATTGATTTTCAACTTTAACACATTGTTGATCTGCTGCCGTGTTTAGGTACCTACTTAGTCAGTAGAAATACACGAATATTTGACAACTGGCATTACAAGTATAGATACTAGTGCCATTCCTTTATAAGATTTCATCTCATAACTAAAAATCAGTGATGTAGGTATCATGTAGAAAACTATACCTCCAGCTACATCGTTTTTCGTTTTTTGCTTCGTGTCTCAGAAACTTTATAAAACGTATTAAAAAATTATAGACGGTAAGTGTTGCCAAGGGTTTTAAGACGTTGTTATTCCTTTTGAATCATAACATAGCGCAATTGTAACAATCTACTCTCTTTTAACGCGATGCGCTAGCGAACTAAGTGCCTCGCGCCAACCAGATGCAAGGAATTCCCGAAAACAGTGCGCGCGCGCATGGGCTATGTTACTGTGACAGAACATTCACAATATATCCACGCCCATCTGGAATGCTGGAAAGGCGATACCTAGATCTTCCCACATTAGCGTTTTTCTCAGTCTATAGCGTGATGCTAGTAGTTCTGCATAAACTTAGCAAGTTGCCAATAGAGCGAATGTGTTAAAGGTTCATCATGGAGGATATAATAAACGTTACTACCTGTTGCAAGAAATCATTATTCAGAAATGAAGTGTTGAGTAAAACGCATTAATGAAAAAAAAAACAATAAAACTATAACAAACACCTTTATTAGCACGTATGACAAAAACTATAACTGGTTAGAATATACACAAATCAAATAGGATAAATTAGAAAAGATAAAAGGTAGAATTATTATGCTATAAATACTCGTATTTTATTTTGAAACTTTGATTAAAACTGGATCATATATATCTCAAAATCAGTTAATTAGTGTGATCTACAATGATATCCAAAAAATCCATTTCATCGTCATCTTCGTCCAGCATTTTGTTCGCTTTTTTATCGGAGACACGGACGTATTCCCCTTTATCGTTAACATAGAATATGGGTGGAGGGTGACTGTGATCGTTATTGATGACTATGAGCTCGCCGGCGTTAGTCAGTCTCACTTGAGCGTTGCATTTCTTGGAACATCTAGAAGAACACGCCCAACTGACTCTGTTCTTGCTGCGAAAGTTTTGCGCGTATGTATACTGCTCGAATACTAAGAGTTTGTAGCCTTTTTTCGATGTTATGAAGTGTATCTCTGAAACAATATTAAATCAATACCTACCTCTATAAATATAATGAGAACTATAACCAAAAGAATTACATTTTGTGTGACGACTGTATTAGTAGTCTCTATGCTGTCTACAATTTCGGTGAGATTCAAATATATTCATATACTATTCTATTAAGTATTATAATACATTATAACGGTAATAAATGACAAAAACGTATACTCAAATTTGAGGGTACGCCTCAGACTTGAGTCAAACTACTAAAGTTTGTGAATCAATTAGACAACTCTCGATCATGGAATCGTTTTAGATTCTAACGTTTCTAAGCTATAAAACTAGCGCAGTTAGCGGGACAATAAAACTCTTGTTCTAACAGGATAATACACTATATTTAAAAATACATAATAAACCATCTATTTCTAAACATCCGTTACCAACCGAATAACCTGATTTTTATAGGCATTGAGTTAATTCGATTACATGCAATACGTACGGGAGTTTTCACCGCAAAGAAATGTTCTACCTTTCGAGTAACGACTTTTGGATCGCTATAAGTTATTAAATAAGTCATACACGCTCTATGAAGGAGATAACTTATATCAAAGTCAGTTTGCCCACTGCGATACAATACGTAATGCATGCAACGCACTATGCGTACAATATGTGTTAAACAACGAACTCCATGTCAGGTGGTATTTTCACTTTAGGCGCCGGGTGATTGTGGTCACCGTAGAAACTGGTCACAGTGAACGGTTTCTTTGACTCGTCTGTGGTCACGCTCGCTCTGCAGCCTTTTTTCTGATGACTCGAACATGTCCAATAGTTCCCATCACGTTTACGGTTACGCCACGAATAAGTATATCCATGAAAATATACCATTCCATAACCTCTTTTGTACTTTGACGGTATTATAAGAGCCTCTGGAAGATTTATAGTAATTGAAAATTGGTTTATGCAGTAAAACATGACTATTATCAAGTGAGACTTAAGTAAGTAGCCATACTTATGATGACTTGCATTTCCCAACTGAGCTGTATTCTCAGTTGGGAAATGTTTTGTATTTATCTCTTTAACTTCTCATAATATGTTAAAGTACTATAAAACTTCTAACTTTCATAATAGATAGACATTGATCACAAAACCCGGTAGAACCAATTTTACATTTCTGGGTATTAGGATGACGCGATGTCGATTATACAGTCGATAGTACATTATTAGGCTATAAATTGGAGCATCTTAACATCTTTAAAATAGGTCCGAGTTTGCAACAAAAATATATATTGACGATCATTTGGATCAGCGGTAGTAAACGCTGCTTCTGAGCCATGGGTCGCGGGTTCGATCCCCGCACAGTACAAATATTTGTGTGCATGAACATGTCTGTTTGTACTGGTCTGAATGTTTTCTAAGATGATTATAAGTATGTATTTACAAAAAAAAGTATTTATGTAAGTTTATCGGTTGTCTAGTACCCCATACGACAGGGTACTTAATAGTAGCTTAATTTGGGACTAGATAGCTCTGTGTGGCCCAGTGAGGCATGTCTTAAATATTTATTTATTTATTTATATAGCCTGACGTGCAAGCCACTTTAAAATAACAGGCACGGATCATGACCATATAGAGGAAGAACCGATACATGAGTATACGAGGAACCAATAAGTAGAAAGTTTGTTTAAGTGCTCGTTCATGTTCACTCGCGGGCGCGGCACGAAATATCAAACATAATATGACGTAATTTTCAACGTAATTTTCAAGTGTTCACGTACGAAACGCACGTGCGGTCTTAGTATCGGGCTACAGCAGCTTCGCCCGTAAGTTCTTACGTGAACAGGCACTAAACAGGGTAAATATTGTAGACGTTGATCGTTCAATTCCCGAATTGTAATAGGTAAGGGATAACGTTTACGGATCTTTAGACTCCGAAATAAGTGATAAACGCGTTGTCGTTATAAATAAGCCTTAGGGCTCTTTTATTGTCACTCGGGTCCACATTGCAGACTATACTTGATAGATGATACTGGCCGGGCACTGCGTGATCTATCAAATAAAGCTAGCAATGCTCGAAATGCGCACCACCCGCATGTGTATGCCGCGAGACAATAAAAAGGCCCACATAAATTTAAAAGTATGCTTTTTTTTTGGAAATAGTTAGCAGGCTGGTTACGTCCAGAAACTCTCTTATCGTTTGCGATAAATTTGTGAACTGTTATTACAAGAATATTGACTTCCTAACCATACCTAGAATGATGCGAAATACAAAAATAAGATCAAAAGAGCGCTCTGATATACAAATTCAATTCAATTAACACTTAGGTACCTACTATGGTTAGTAGTGATACCAAAAAAGTTTGTAAATAATATAGCCCTACTACCACTACCGAAAAAAACACCGAATAAAATTTCACATAATTTTATTTCTATTTGTCTACCTAAGTTGACACTAAGTGTACGTTAGCGGTTAAAAGCATAATTAAAAATTATTGACAAATATTTTAAAACATTATTTTTAAATTACGAGTATAAAAGAAACAATAAATATGCTAAGGATAACACTAATAGGTATGTTAGAAATAAACAATTAATAATAATAAATAAATAAAAAACGTTTATTTCAGGCAGATAGTGATACAAGCCCATAAAAGTGTTAGTAAATTACAAATAATGATAAAATTAATGTTAGTAAAGGCAATGGAATAATTATAAAAACGATTAAAACATAAAAATTAAATAATAATAATATAATAAAATTAATAAATTAAATATAAATTAAGAAGCACCACTGCCTAGGCAAACTCAGGCTACACCCAGTGAAATAACGATTTTTTCTCAAATGCGTCTTTCAAAGCAAGAAACCCGCAACAAGTTAAGAATAAATAAAATAAGCTAATTAAATAATCACATAAATTATATTTTTTTTCTTTATGAAGTTAGTCACCAATAAAATCATTCTGACTAGACAAAAGTCACTTTCCATTGTTTTAATTTGTACTTACTAATCATTCTGATGTTAGGATCAGACTTTTAAGCAGTGAGATCTACTTTCTTTTCTCGAGCCAATCCAATAATAAGTTACAGATAAAAGTTATTTTAATAAAATAAGCACAATCTAAGCTGATGAGATGATAGATACACGCAAAACTGCTAGACATGCAGTGGATGGATAAAGAATGCCGTATTTCGGGTTCAGTTATGTCCATTGGAAGATATCTATTACGAGCAATGGACTGGCGTAGGATTAAGATGATTAAAATAAACCAAAAGCTCCAAAACAAGCTTCTAGTGCCGATAGAATATCCTCTAATCGATAGATGTAGCGTTGTCAACCATTCTGGATTATGCTGAGATCGCCAATAATCTCCCAGAAACTAGAGAGGCCTTCTAAGGCAGCCATTGATGAGTCCATCCCATAAAGCTTAATCTCTCTATCATATTATTAAGTATACTAATTTGAATTGCAACACTTACATCTTTATCTTACAAAGCATTTATGATATTGAAATAAATTGAACATTAATCTACATTATGCGGAGCAATCGTGAAGCTCTATACCTATCTAAACTACATAAAACTCATTCTTGTTACGCAAAACTTGGGTTATTTACATTGGTTTTATTTAATTTTGTATTGCTTTTGTGTTAATCTGAATTAATCTACAGTTAGCGCTCGATCGGCCTCTCAAACGTGTGCAGACGACACATATGGCTTACTAAAAATTATGGTAATATTTCAACTTCAATACTATCATTCAAGCACATGATACTCGACAAGGCGACCTTAGCGTTCTCAATCGATTTTTGTTTTGGTCTCTTCGCGTGGTTGTGGATGATGCCTTGCGGTGTCTCCGTGATGAGTGGCCGTTGGTGGTTGTGCTCGCCTTTTATTTGCACGATGTGTTCCATGTTATTCGTGGTGAGGACTGACGGGCATTGGGAGCGGGCGTACATGACACAGTACCAGGTCTTGTAGCCTTCTTTGGAAGGTTTGCATTGACGCCGGTAAACGTAGTCGGCGAACATAAGTAAGTTAGCTCCACGAGCACTTCTCACGTATCGCGCTGAAATAAAAAATTTTTTTAGCACATTGTAATTTAACCGGAAATGTTTTAATATGGAGTAAGAATCTTAACTAGCGTAAAAATTTTTCTTTCTGATTCAGCTTTAATCTAAAACTTAGGGTTCAAAAACTTCGACTACAAAAAAAACAAATTAGTCGTACCAGACGATTAATTCGTTTTTTTAATGACTTGAAAGACCTACTCACTTACCTCCTCATTTCTTAGTTTTACATATTAAGTTAATAATTACACTAAACAACACAACATTCTTGTTTTATTTAGTGTTATTATTAATTTCGTCCCACTCTCTTTCATACTTACTGAATTTTTCTTCAATTTTAAGCAGTTGCTAGGACTGTACGTCAATGCAGTGAATTAATTTAAAGCAGGCTACTTCGTTCTTGAATCAGACATTTGGATATTAATTAATTTATATTATGATAAGTAATTTATTTTAAAAAGAGATGGATTGATTGTGTTAGAAAGGATATGATTGAGAAGGGAGTAAACGACTCGCTGACAGGATTGTATGGAAGAGGAAAACATACTGCGCCGACCCCAGATGACCTGGAAACAGGACTAGTAAATGATGAAGTAATTTATTTTAAATAAAAAACGGTTTTTCAAATTCACAGTTTTTAATCAAAACATTTAACAATTTACCTAAAAAAATTTGGTTTTACATTAATTGTTAAACAATGCCACTTTTACAAAATAAAACTCAATGTCTGGAACCATATTGTGACAAAAGGAAAATACATATTTTTCACTTTCTGGAGTCATACTTTACATTCGTTTCATTGTTTGACACTAATATGTACACTCCACAGACAAAAATAATAAGTAAGTTCACTTCAAAAGGATTGGTTGTGATCTTACCTATTACTTCTATAAAATAACATTAACTTATTCTTGGTAAACAAAGACTAATAACATTGAAATAAAAAATAAAGTCAGGATGTTAAACATCATTTTTTTAAACATATTATTATTATTCACTACATAGACTATATTTTACATTGATTGACCAAATTCGTAGTAAGGGGAACTTATTTAACACTTCAAGTGTCAAGCTTGCAATGCATATGGTTAGCATAAGAGTCACAAATAAGAGTTTAGCATAATAAGTTTAGAATTAGCATAAGAGTCGTTTAGTTTTTTTAATTCGTATCCACATGAACAGTTACTCTAAAACATAGCTGCCAATTGTGACTTTTTAATAAAGTTTAAGTATTTTTTAACGGTTACTGCTGCTATTGGTAGGCAGTAAAAATATGCAGATCTGTCTGCTGCCTGGCGACTTGAACCCGCAGATAAACAGGCTTGGCAGAGAACTTGTTTATGTTTTTAGCAGGGCTCGGAAAACGTTATACTTTTTTAAAACTTTTTCACCTTAAATACCTAAAAACGTAAGTGTTTCGTTTATGTTCGAACAGAATCACAAAAAAAAAGACATTTTGACGGGGAACTAAATTTTAAATCGTTCATGTTCACAATTTACACCATTTTAAACCTTTTTTGCCCATGTTAGGCTCTGTCATACGGACGAACACTGTCACTCTGTTTCGGGTCAGCTCTCTATGGAATAAACCCTTTTATCACGATCTAAAATACGTTCTCATTTCATTTTTATTCCAAACAGAATGTTAAACAAGGAACTGTCCTAAACGTTTTAAAAACGTTATTTTGAAACGTTTCCGTGCCCTGGTTTTTATTACAAATAAAATGCAAAAAAGTACTAATAAATATTGCACTCAACATTCAACACTCTCTAGATTGTGGTATCGATGGAAAATTTACATGTTGTAGACAATTAATGACTGACCCCTCAGCTTGAGCAATGGTAATTGATATTGAGCGATAAAGCAATGATAATTTTCACTCAATATTTGGGTGCTGTTTCCTTCGGTGAATTTGTCTTTAAGTCATGTGGGTACATCAGTTTGATTTTGCATTATAGTAGGTATGACACATTACATTAAATGTTAAATTTTTAAACAGGACCTGTGTATCATACTTTATCATTGATTATAATAATATAAAAGATAAAAATCTCACTTACCAGACTATTTTCAACATAGAAAAGTATCTGTAAACACGCTGACACAGGAAATCTTACCTATAACAAAGTAAAGATGATTTTAGTAATTTTTATAGGTATGTTAGGTTTTTATTACAGAATGAGATAAGAAAAAAGTTACCTATGGTTATGTTTAGTGTACTCCTGAAATCCAAGTAGTAAATCCTTCACATATAAATAAATAATATTGGTAAAAAAATACTGACGAAATGAAAGTAGGGCAAATAAACATCACTTTAATCTTTTAAGTCCTGTGATTTTTCAACTGCAGCATTAATACCTGCCGGGAGTACTAGTCCAAGTACAAACTAAAAATTGTGTTTTATACCGAGATAAAAAAATGGTTGCAGTTTTCGAAGCGTTTATTTGTTTTTTTGGTTATACTTTAGCATAACACTTCTTTGAAAAGGACTACCTATATTGAAAATATTTTTATTCTAGAAGTTCGTTATGCTTTAATAAAGTAAAAAAAAATGCAAATTATAAGTATAGGTATAAGGCAGTTAGTCTTGCTATGTCGTTTAAATGTCAGGTCAAAAGGACAATTTTTAGTTTGTGTTTTTAAAAGTACGCGGGGATTTACGAGGTTAATATTATCAATTGAATGCTCAATTTCGAAGTTTCTTTGATAGGCACTGAAAGTATCATGTACCGTCAAGTCTGTAATATATATCAAGCCCATTCATTGATGTATAATAAGAACTGGATACAGACCCAAACAAAAATTACATACACAGTCCCATACAAAAGTGACATCTAAAACTGTCGATTGAATGATTGATGTTGATTTTATGTCCGAGTCAACTGTATAACCCAGCAAAATTATGTGAACATGAATTATTATGGATTTTTGTGTCATATTGTAATACTTGATTGATATAGGTAGTAAAATTTAGTTGGGACACTTCTTTGAAGCTGATTAGTGTATTTAGTTTTTACATGACATCAATGAGCCCAGTTCCCAGTAGTTTCTAGCTAGGACAGAATGTAGATTAATTGCACATAGGTAGAGTATTCTCTATTTTGTAATTAGAATTACTTTGAAATCAATTCAAAGTTTACAAATAAACAGACAACTTACCTAAGTTCACTTTTTAACACAAAAACTACAACACTACAATGGTAACAAGGAACGCGAATAAGTTGAACACGAAGATAACAAAAAAATACAACTTTAACACTGCATTTAATCATAAATCTAAAACCAAATCATGGAAAATTTAGGCGGCACATAATGATCACTCACTGAAACCACAGCTTTTATTAAGCTCATTATATGTAACAGCACCTTTCAATACAAATTTTGATTATATTTTTATTGTTTCTTATTACTTTGTGAGAAAATAACAAGACCTAAATTACAAAAATAAACAAGATTTTAGGTTATTGTTTTGACCTACAAAGAAGCATCAAGCATCATTCACTCGTAAAACTTGACAACATTGACAATTAGGAAACACATCATTCATTACTCATTCTTATAATTTTTAAACTTATATGGCAGCGTTGGGATGAACAAAAAAACCTTTAAATAAAAGAGTTAGTTGTTTCGGGATTTCTACCATGTAAATTCTTATATGGTAGAAATCTCGAAACAACTAACTCTTACGATAGTGACCATGAAAGTTTAAAACAGTACCTTTAATTATAAATGAATTATGACGATGTACATAATTTGTTTTATATATTTACCAAAGATATCGTAAAAGCCAATTTTATTTAAAATTCCAAGTAAATGAATATACGATAATATGGTTTCCTATGGAAGACCTAGGTGACTGTTAAAAATCTGCTGGCTTTGTTACACTTTTATCTAGTGAGGGTTTTAAATAAGTGACATTAAGTCATGCATTTTCATCTGAAAGTCGCCAACTGAATTTATCGCGGAATTTACTGAACACCAAGGAAGCTCTACATTACTTAGCTGGATTGTGCAATAATGAATGACAAAACGCGGTCCGTGTGACAGAAATAGAGGGCTCTAACGTCTGTAGGGTGACAACCCAAAGCACAACTTTTTGATACTAATATGCAGAAAATAAACAATGATAATAAAATTCCTATATTCACTGTTTCTAGCTTGATTGCTGATATAGCTAACCTGGTTTTATTTTACATAATAGCGTTTGAAAGTAGAAATCTTAAAATAATGTAAAAAAAAAGGAATGGGAACGTGGGTATCCAGGTCGAAAACAGCATACCGACGGCAATATTAAAAAGTTTATATGTTATAGTAATATTTCTCTGTTACCAGATGTAGTTCCTCTTGTTATAGGTACTCTGCAGCCGCGGCCCTGTTTGTACTTACTACCTAAGTACACCATGTACGAGTTACAATCTAGTACCTATCTACGTTCAGTGATTTTGAAGAAACTGAACATTTCATAGGGCTCGGCTAGAGATCATGTTCGATCACCTTAAAATCCTTATTTCTAGATGCAATGTAGTGTTGATTTTGGGTTCAGGTGGTATACAAATACTAATTAGTATGTACGTAATAAAATGATAAGGAAATTGTAATCGGTTACCGTTTTATCTCATCTTAAAAAATTATCCTTATTTGCATCTGTTACTACAGATTTTCTGAGCAAATGTTTTTTTTACTTAAAAAACACTGAACAGTACGTTCAGTACATTGGATTGTAACTCATAAATGGTGTATTTAGTAAGTATATTTAAGAACAATAGATCGGAAATTAAAAACTTTCTTTATTATATAGTACAATAATTTGTTTGTTAAGATTGTTTACACATGCTTCGAATGATAAAATCTGTTGTATTTCTATAAATAGGCCCCAGGAGGCGCTTTTACACGTCCCAATATTTAAACCTTCTTTGGGACATGTCTGGGCTAGCGCTGAGAAGAAGAAGCGCCAGAAACTCGGGTCAATATTAAAGCCTCTTTAGGTGGGGAGAATAATTTTATTTTACCAAATGTTTATGCACGTATGAGCTAGGAGAATTTAATGCCATACGTTCCTTAATAATTAGCAGTGTAAACTCATTTTAATTGAAATGACATTCACATAGGTACGATTTTTAAGTTTATGTCTAGGGAGTTCAGCAATACCCTGTGGAAGTTTGTTAAAAATACGAATAAAATTAATTATGAATAAATTTTTCACTTTCCCACAGATTGTAAAAGAATTTCACTTACGACAGCAATACTTTAGATGTAATGTTAAAAAAAAACGATTAATGCTCAATTATACTATGTGTATACTCGTAGGTTCTATGTATTCGCCATTGCACTTTAAACATAGGTATACCTTAACTACTTACCACCGGATTTTTTTTTTGAATAGCGTCTGGTCTTAGAGTCATTGATGGCTTGTATCTAATGGCATCCTCTGATTTAAAATGGAGGCTACAAATAACAGAGCATCTTTGAAGGTTTGTTTTAAGTCAAGCCACTTTTTTATGGTTTCATTTCTTCAAATCACAAAGATTCATTTGAATTTAATATTATTACGTTATTGTATAATTTTGTAGCCTCTGGGCTAATGTTCAGCGACAACGCATTAGTACGGTACATTCAGGTCGGATTGGTCTCCACAAATAAAATACAGGGATCAGATCGATATATTATACTTTATTAAGGGGACACGCGATTTACCAGAAACCAAACTTTTTAAGCAAGACAAAAAAATAATTTTACCATTACAAAATTTCGGCATTTTCCCAGCATTTTTTAGCTCTAGCACTTTTTAGCAACACAACTAGTGACATAAACTACATCCTTAAAACAATTCTTCAAATCCACCAAAACAAATTACCATGCTCACCCTATACAGTTTGACAGACTACATTAGTGTCAACATAAGGTTGACATAATATCGATACCTCCTACGTAAAGTATCGTTCAGGAGAGCGTTTTAAAGGTTCAAACTATCTTAAAAACTGCATTTCTTGTCCAGTTTTTATAAATTTTGGAATATGAGTTTAATTTATAGTATTCTTGACTATGCTGAAAGATAGTTAAACAAATATACGTATTTTCAGAGATATGGTTCTTACAATACTTTACGATGAAACAAAGGCTGTTCCAGTAATTGTATCTCATACTTACAACATTATTCCGCGGAATCTAGATATATTCAGTTGTTGTATCTCATACTTGCCATATTTAACTACGGAATGAAGATTACCTGCGATGTTGTATGTGCTCAGAGCCGGCACCGATCTGGCGACCATACTCGAACTCGTGCAACAGGATGTCGATAGCATTGTTAAATGGTCGCATGATAACGGAATTGTTCATTGCACTCAAAAAACTAAAATGCTAATCATTAAATCACCTTATTCTCAAATACCTGTGTTCGATCATCCCATACTTATAGCTCACTCATTTGATTGTTTTCACAATAAATTAAATCAAAATTGTAACTGTGTTCCAATCGAAAGAGTTTCCAATGTCAAATATTTAGGATTAATAGTCGATGAAAATTTCTCTTGGTCTGACCATATTGATTTTATATGTAATAAACTTAGGATATTATTAGGTAAATTTTATCATTTAAAGAATAGAGTACCACGTAATATACTAAAAACTTTGTATTTGACCGTTGTAGAATCGGTAGTGTCCTACGCTCTCGACAGCTATGGATTGACATTTAAAACATATTTAAATAAGATAGAAGCTCTTCAAATTGAGTTCCTAAAATTACTTGGGCATGATAAAACGAAATTTAAATGCAAAAATAACTATCACCATTTATTTAAAATCTGTGAAATTTTACCAGCCAGCTTAAAACACAAATACTTACTGTTAACTACAAACCATGAGCGTCGAGAGCGCTTGACACCGCTGCAACACGGTCACCTCACTCGGGCTGCTTCGAGCGGCAGATACGTTGTACCCAGGGTTCACAACTATTACGGAGATCGGACACTGAACAAACGATTACCATATTTGTTCAACGCCCTGCCGCCCGAAATAGCAAAATTAACGAAACAAAAAGATTTCGGTATAAAGCTTAAGAAATACTTTATCAATAAACTTACTTAATATATAAGTCGAGATTTTATATATTGGATGGGTTTGTTGATAAAGTATTTTACGTAAGTTAGTTTATTTAAATAACTTAAATGTTAATTTAATAATATATATAATATTGTAAATTATACGAGATTCGCACTCGCAGACAACCACGAAAGTGGTTTGCGAGGCACAAATTCTAATATAAATTAATGTACCTACTGATAATAAATAAATAAATAAATAAATAGTTACAACATTATATAGTGAAATATGTAAGCCTTATTACTCTGTATGTGACAATTACTATATACCGTGATTAAAAATTAGAGTGTATATTATTGAATATGAGCTAATTGTAGGTTGGAAAATAAAAAATCTTATTTTCAAAGCCGAAATTTTTTTACTTTTTATAGTTCAAACATTACTTTAGATATTTTAGAATGGATGTATAATAAAAAATATATAGAACGCACATTTTCACAAGTACAAACGGTTAATATCTTCTATTGCTAGCTGATGAAATTTCTAGTATTTAGAAACATAAAAAACCTATTTCACTCTTCTGTAGAAACAAATAAAATAGAATACCCAAGGAAACAAATCATTATTTGACTTGAAACAAATGAGTTAGGATAGCGCCATATCTAAGAAGGTAAGGCCATCATATTTTACCTTTGTATAAAGTAACCGGTAAGGATAAAGAGGACACAATTTCGCAATGCTATTTCTTTGGCGTCTTTGGATATTGTTAATGTTATCGATATTGTTATTTTTAATGGCCAATAGTAGTAGGAGAAATTCTGTTTATCACTGATACGAATTAAGAAGGATTTTCTACTAAGACCGATCTTTTTTATATTGGTCTACATGACTCACTCTTTTTTTTTAATAATGTGCCCGTTTAGTAGTTGTATATAGATAAAGAAATAGATATGCTTCATTTCAATGGAGTCGTGTAGCTTTCCATCCCATCTAGCCCATTTTAACAAGCTCAAACACTTCAAAGGAGTAAATATAAGGTTATTCTGTGACAAACTTTCTATTACAGCGTGAACGTTGTCCTATTCTGCTTGATTTACAGTAAAATTATTTAGTAGCTAGTTCAAGGCGCAGAAGCACCTAATATCTTACTCAGCGGTGCCCCCTTGAATGTAGTTGACAAGTTTTGCTACCTGGGGTCGACTGTGTCGAACAATCTCACGTTTGATGCTGAGATTGATACACGTATCGGTAAAGTGGCGTCCATGTTTGGCAAGCTTAGTGCAAGAGTGTAGAATATTAAATACCTAACCACAAAAACCAAGATGATTGTCTACCAAACTTGCGTTCTAAGCATACTCTTATACGGGGCTCAAACCTGGACATCGTACGCAAAACAAGAACTTCGACTTAATGCATTTCACATGCGCTGCGTTAGAAGCATCTTGCATATAACTTGGCAGGACAGAGTCACAAACGAGCGGGTTCTGGAAATTGTTCTGCTTAAGCAGAGACGATTGCGGTGGCTAGGGCATATGCATCAAATTTAATCTACTCGAATGCCGCGGCGTGTGCTTGGTGCTGTGGCAAACGCTAAAAGAGGGTTGGGAAGACCTATGCTGCGTTTCAAAGATTGTGCCAAGCGGGATATGGCTGCTTTTGGAATGGATTTTCGAACCTGGAAGAAACTCGCTAGTGATAGGGATGAATGGCGAAGGCGCGTGTTCGACGGGCTAACAAACAACAAAAACGAAACAGTCACTTGGCAGTCACCAACTCCTTCTTCACTTGTAGCAACAAAAATATATGCCGGTGAGAGTTGCAGTGAAATATGAAACGCTAGTAAATGCTATTTACCAATAATCATTATCACAATCGTAATCCAAGTAATCGACACTATAAGTAAGGAAAAGGATACGGTGTCTTAAGATTTATGGTATTCAAATGTGTTGCAATGTCACATAAGTGAATTTTTTTATTTAACATGCTACTATCTATCACTTTTGGCAGCACATTAATTCCTAATTCGTTCGTAATCGTAATAAGAACCCTCAGCTTATTTGCTAAGGAGATTCTTATAACGAACAAATTAGTAAAATCTCTTAATTTTATTGCTTACTAGGATCGTTCTGCGTTTAAGACATTGAATTATTGGTCACTAATGCCAGGCAGTCAAAATACACACTTTAATTATTATTTTAAGATATGATTTTTAAAATAATTTAGACATACTACATGAGTTTAAGCCGAAACAGCAACGTAAAATATAGCAAGTTAACATACGACAGAATTTAGAATATCAACTTCCGAAGTACAACATTGTAATTACTACATACAATATCTATTACTGTTTCAATGACAACGTAAAATGTTGTATGTATTACATACAATATTTTTTATGCACAATTAACCACGTAAATTGTTGTATGTAACATATACGACATTTGTTATTGCACGGTAAGCAACGTATACTGTTGTAAGTAACCTTTACGATATTTTAGGTTGGTATCACTAAACCGCGTAAACTGTGGCGAAGGACAATACAACATTTTACTTCGATGCCGTACGGAAGTTACAACAATTAACGTCTGAGAAATTCTTTTTAACATCGGTTTTTCGGTGTTTTTTCACTTTGAATGCATAGAGTACTATTAGTTAGGCTATTTTTCAGTAAAAACGCAAAATGGCATATTTGTTGGTTACGATACTTTACGTAGGAGGTGTCGATATTTGGGTTATGTTGTTCTAGTAAATGTAGTTATATTTTTTTCTTTTGTGTTTTAATAAAATATTTACTTTATTAAGAAGGATTTAGTATAACATGTAGTGCAATATTAAATAAAACTACATTAGAAAATAACACTACAAGGAACATTCAGTATGTTAAAAAATTTGGGACGTCATTATGTAATCCTACCAATTATGTATATTTTTAATTCTGGTATTATTAAGAAAGAGACATACTATTGAAAGTTAAAACAGAGGGCTCTCCAAACGTCAGACCGCATCTCAAAGCCACAAAGGCATAATGTATTATCGACTTTACTTGTCATGAATAAAGTTGATTTTTCTTCAGTGTACAATATTAAGTGCTTTTTCCAGTTATATGTATTTAATAACTCCTTGTTGAACACTAAAAAGGTTTTTTTTATAATTGAACCGTCTTCCTAAAAGAAATATTTACTAAAAACACGGATTTAAATATTAACCTGGATCGAGTACTTCTATATCTCTTATTTTCAAATATGCAC
This sequence comes from Anania crocealis, assembly GCA_949315895.1. Classification (NCBI taxonomy): domain Eukaryota; kingdom Metazoa; phylum Arthropoda; class Insecta; order Lepidoptera; family Crambidae; genus Anania; species Anania crocealis. The sequence continues at coordinate 4,313,445 of OX438863.1, forward strand.
TCTAAAACAATAGTGCTAAGATTACTTTTTCTCTGCCAAATGGAAAAGTAGGAAAACGAGCCAAGAAGATAACTAAAATAGTAGTGTGTCCTTGTCTAGCAAGTATGTTATGGAGAAGGGTGTCCACGCTATGAGTAATTTATGATAATACGTTTTTTTAATTTAGAAATGACCGGGTTTTTTATCACTGTCTAAAATTGCATATTTTGATGGTTGGTGTTTAATACTGATATATTATTAATGAATCCTAAAAATGTGTGATACTATTGTGTAGTATGATAATTATTTATGATCCAAACATTAATTTAAATACTAATTAAAAATCATTACTTTTAGCCACTGCTGGGACTTGAACCTGCAACCTCATAGTGTGAGTCAAGCATTTTTCTAATTGGGCTACCACAGCTCATAAATTATTAAATATATAAATATTTAGTTAGATTGTACTCTATTGTGTATTTTATTGCTGTACAGGATGCCTAAGGATGAATCTGTTGCTGGAAAGAGACCTGGCAAAAAAATATTTGTTACCCACCAATGACAACAAAATTTTTCGAAAAAATAACAATTTTATCCTCGCTTAAATGATATTCCTTATCATCCAGTACAATCTCTCACTACTGAATCAAGACACGAACTAATTAAAAGTATCACAAAGAGATAATTAAGCTTAAGATTAAAAACGTACGCCAACGAAGATACTCTTAAAATGACGGGGAAAAAACTGACGGCTGCATATAATAATTTTATTCAATAATGTTCAAATTTCTAATATCTTTTTTGTCATTAATTTCTTGTTTTATTTCCTTTGCTCCGATTCGGTCCTAAACGAGTCTACTACCACTTATAACATTCTACTTAACGATCCACTGTAACTCTCCTATTCTACAATAGTAAAGAACATACCTAATTAAATAAAGATAAATAGCATGGGCTAGCAGGTGACTATTTGTGCTTAAAACCGTATTAGAAAAGGAGGCACTTCTACTTACGAATCTCTCTCTCAGCTCGTTTTTTTTGTTGAGATACTGCGCAGTCCAGCTTAAGTGTAGGTTCATGACTAAAAAGCATTTAAAAAGAACAAAAAAAATAATTATAAGAAACCTATTTATCCATTAAACAATATTATTTTAACTACTACGTACCAACTGAGCCGGTTAAAGCCTAGCCCAAACAATACAAAAATAAAAATATATTACTTAATTAATAATAAGTAAACTTTACAAAATTAAATTACAAACAAAACAAATCTTTTAAGGAATTTGAAAAAAGTTGTGGTTATAACTTTCATGGTCAATATCACTAGAGTTAATTGACGCAAGGTATAACCATGTACAAAAGGGTACAACTAGGGTACCTTAGTTTTTATGAGTTTCCGATATTTCGGCTCTGTTGCAAGCGCCATGCTCACGGAAGTACAATTTAAAAAAATGCTGAATACTTCCTATATTGGCGTGCGGCAATCAACTCGCGTGATGATAATTACCTATTTGGCTAGGCACCGACTTCAAACTGATAAATTGGTGGTATTTAAACAATATTGTAAATATATATTGTAAATATTGTAAATGTATATAAATGGGTTTCTAATTATACACTTTTTTTGCGTTTTAATTTGCTTTTTAGTAAGTTCCTTCCTATGGTTCCGTACTCAAAGGATAAAAATTACTAAGACTTCGCTGTCTGCCCGTCTATCGATCTGTCCGTCTATCTGTCTGTCACCAGGCTGTATCTCAAGAACCGCAATAGCTAGGCAGTTAAAATTTTCACAAAAAATGTATTTCTGTTGCCGCTATAATAACAAATATTAAAATAAATATTTAATGAGTTTTTTTGTGCCCTTTTTTATAGATAATGGTAAGAACCATTGTGCACAACAGAGCGCAAGTGCGACTCGCACTTGGCCGTTTTTTTAAAGATAGATTTAAAAAAATTATATATATTTGAATATAATTAACTTGAAAATTTAAAATTTGATTGATGAAATTCGGAATTATTTAGAGGTTAAGTTATTTAAGTTTAGTCGACATCACAGGAGACCGAAGAGCTGGCAGCTACCTCGGACAAAGAATTAGTTTAGCCATACAAAGGGGGAACGCTGCCAGTATCTTCGGATCCCTGCCTAAAGGGACTCCTAGTAGTAATATATTTTAGTTATTAGTTATATTATATAAATATTTTTTAAGGTTTTTAGTTGTAGGTTTCTTAATTAAGTATGATTTTACACATTATATGGTTACATAACGTGAGCTTCGTTTGTTAGGTGGTCAAAAATGCACCGTGTATACATAATCTGAATCTCGGAAACGGCTCCATTAAATTTTGAAAATGACATTTTATTTTTTAGAGGATCAAAATTATTGAAGTGGAAATTTTAAACATTTTAAAGTTAGGTATCTATTTACTTTCGGAATTAAGTTTAAATATGTTCAGAAGATGGCCTGACTATAACTAGACTACAAGAACAATCCTATTTACAAAGACAGTTAAATAATTTAACATTGAACGAAACGCAATTTCAATGTGCCTTTTTCCAAACAGATTTTAGTTGTAAAGTAAACAACCAGCTAACGTCAAAAGTAGTTTTGGTACCTAATAATCGTTGTAAACAATATTTATTAAATGTGTGATTGTTTAATGTAAATTTCGGTAAAGTGCTTATTTTGTGTTCAACCCTGATAGACTATGTTCTTTAGACTCAGAAAAAATACTTCGTTTGTTGGTTTTTTGGCATAACCTAAAAATGTGTTGTGATAATTATTTCACGTTTTGGTGCCAAAAATAAAAGTTTATGCAATTGTGATGGAACCAGTGATGAAAATGTGATGTGCCCTTACACAGTGATAGTGTGATGCCGTGTTCAGCGGGCTGGTAAGTGGTTTTTCATGTCCTGAACTGACAACATCTTTGATTGTTTATTTACAAGTTTTGTTTGGAGTTCTTATTCAATTGAGATTTTTTCATGATACTGTATATTATTTCTAATGTTAATGCATGTTTCCTATAACAACCAATACAACGCAATTTTGTAAAACAAAAATGTTGACAGTTTGCAAGTTATAGATAAACAAAACAACCAACTTTTGTTGTTATGTATTTACTTGTGAATTTTCAGGTATATTTTTTAGTAAACGTGAATGACTACGGACAAAATGTTGTTTAATAATTAATAATTTTATGTCTACGACTAAGTGTTGCTTTTTTTGTAGATTATTCTAGGTTATTTGTTATCATCAAAACATGAAAACAACAAAACACATTTTGTTTCATAATAATTGGAGCTTTCTTCTGGATTAATGAAACTTACAAATATTTTAATGTAAATAAAATAAAAGGTTGAGATACTTAATATAATATTTAAAAAACTTAACTGTGGCTTTGTAGTTACTTATTGTTACTAAATGATTATTATTGCTGTCTGCTATGTTAAAGTTCTAAACATTATAGAGATAAAGTGGTCTCAGGCACCGTCAGCTTAATGACTTTTTATAATAAAATAATCATGTATATCTAGCATGATTGATTTGCAAAAAAATATATTGAAGTTGTGATGATTGAAGAATTCATCGTTGTACAACAAAGGTGATTGCTTGGTGTCATTTAAAAAAGAAATGTTAAATTAAGAAACTTAAACTACTTTTAAAACCATACGTTGTTACTTTCTGAGTCCGTTACGTGACTGGTGTGTTGAGCAACAACTGTTTTAAAGTTTTCTATTTTTGGTTTTTGTGTAACAAAAATATTAATCATATATGGTTTCAATGTTTTCTGGAGTACAGATATAAAGAACTGGAATAATTCCGGGTGACAGGTAAGTTTTTTTTAAACACTGAAAATGTAGGTAACTTAAATTGTATTAGATTCCAAAAAATCAGCTTAATTTCACCTTATTTGTAAATGCTAATACTTTGTTAACAACAGTAGTTTGAAACATATTGTTTATTGCATATAATTTTTAGGTACCTGATTTTACTGTTTTCATGTGTCATTCCTGCCATAATGGACCTTATACCCATGATATAAAGTTGGAGGATTATTTAGCAGGTGCTCATTTGGTGTTTTTCATTGAATAATTGTGTTTTAGCTTTGATTTTCTATCTATAGGTGGAACACTTGAAAGGTACTTAAAACTTTACATTCCTTAATCTCTTCATCTAGAAATAGGAGTTAATTTACTTTCCTAGCATTCACTTGTTTTCAGCAGTTATTATTTACACTAAAAAACAATTTTTGAAAAAAAATACAATCATGCTTTGAGGTAAATAAGGTAATTTAAGGTTGAAATAAAAGATGAATTTATAGATTTAAGTCATGTTTATTAGGATTTTTTCAGTATATTTTTGTTTTGAACACTTAACAGCAAAAATATTTTGACATAAGTACATAGTGTTCTTATCTAGTCAGGAAACCAATTTTCAGTTTGCCTACCTACAAACTAAATCAGTCAACAAGTAATTTATGTCAGAAAAACTTGAGAAGGAAGAACAAATATTTTAATTTTAGAAACTATCATTTAGTGTGTGTATTGACATTATTTTGAAATTGCAGGTAACATACTTGACAAAATTGATTATATTCCGTCAAGAAAAGGCTATCTTCTTTTGTTTGATGGCTATACCTACTGGCAGGATGCGAGAAATAAAGGTGCCATATACTGGTATTGCTCAAAACGTCACCAGAAATGTTCAGCTTTTATAAAAATGAGCCATGACCACTTAAATATATATACATCGCAGACTTTTCATAATCATGAACGGTCTAAGAACCAATATAACTGTAAAGCTTTTATTTAACTCAATGGAAGTATAATTCATACTTTCATTGAGTTAAAGAAAAGATTTTTAATGGAAAGGGGGGAAAAGGGGAGGCTTATAGTCATGTCAGAGGCCAATAATAGATGGCTTGGAAAATTCTGGCATCAGACTACCATTGTGAAATAGTCATAGCGTAAGAAAAATGGTATTTAATAGTATTTTTAATAGATTAAAATTAAGTATCTACCGATTGGTCCTTGTTCACTCAATTGGTTCCTAATTAATTTTATTCATAAATGATGTTGTAAACTAAGTTTGAAAGTGTGAAAAATTTATACCAAAGATGTAAAATATGTTATGTATTGTCGATAGTTGATTAAACATGTAAATTGTTTTTTTTTTATTTGTGTAACATTAAGTATTAATAATATCGTCTCCAACTGCACGACACTCACCACAATCTACTCACTGATCAGTAGTTGGCTGGTTGCATATTTTTATCTCGTACAATATTAACATAGAAAACCATAAATGTAGGACTATGTTTATGTTACTGATTATTCTAATATTTCAGGTCCAGTTCTGATGCCATCTGGGAAAGGTTAGATTCAATAATTTGATATCATTATTATTTAATACAGGTTGCCCACGACGGCTTTTTACTGCGATTGATTCGATAATAATTTACTCACTTCGCGTATAATCGAGATACAGTATCGTTTCACCCTAACCGACCAGTTTGGTTGAGTGGTAGTAAATGCTGCTTCTGAGCCATAGGTCGCGGGTTTGATCCCTCCCCAGTGCAAATATGTGTGCATGAACTAATCTGTTTTACTGGTCTGGGTGTTTTTTATGTTTAATATTATATATTTACAAAAAAATATAATTAAGTTTATCGGTTGTCCATTATCCCATAGTACAAGCTTAGTAGTAGCTTAATTTAGGACTAGATGGCTCTGTGTGGCCCAGTGTGGTATATCGTGGGCCACTGGCCCAGCGTGTCATTCTTGAAATATTGTTATTATTCTCTTTCTTTTAAGTTTCCTCGCATCAGCGTAGGCGAATCGAAAGCCGTTGTCGGGCGACCTCTCTAGAACATGCAATTAACCCAATTGGTTTTACAGTTACGCCACAATTCGCGCATTATCGCAACGGAATAGTATTGCTCTACGATGGATATACATACAGTCGATCAAATAGACTGAACTGGTACTGTTCCCGGAGGGTATCCTGCTCATGCAAGGCGAGGTTGAAACTGACCCCCGATGAGAAATACGTGGAGAGAATGATGTACGATCACGAACATGTCCGAGATGAATACGTTGTGTCTGCAAGCGGTACTCTCATCAAATTGCAAAAGTAATTTTTGTGATATTTAGTTTAACTAGTGATAATGACAATTCAATGATCGATATTTTATTAATAGACGCCAAACAATATTGAAATTAGTGTTGTAAAAGAACTGAGTCTTTTAGTCCTAATATTGAGACTAGAGTCCTTTTTTAAGACTCGAAGTCAAAAAATAATAAGTAAAAGCTCAAGTCTCTCTGAGTTTTTAGTGTTTTTAAAAAAGACCAGTCTTGCCAAAGAGAACTCGAGACAGAGTCTTTTAAAAGAGCTCACTCTTTATAAAAAGAACCCAAGACTAAGTCCTTTAACTAAAAACTTAGCTTTTCTAAAAATAACTAGCGACTGAGTGCTTTTAAAAAGAACTTAGTCGTAAGAAAAAAACTCGCGACTGAGTCCTTTTAAAACTTGAAATACAATTTCATTGTATATTAATTTTGTATTAAATATCATAGTATTAAAATGTTTAGCCTGATTAATTATTTATTCGAACTGTGAGTGATGTGATTATTAAGCTGCAGTCCTCTGCTTAAACAATGCAAAAACTTCATAATATGCGAGTCTTTTTGATTGGGCTCCTCAGTCCTCTACTTTAAAGTTTACGACTCAAAGAACTTCTAGGCTTCATGACCCAAGTCCTTTTGATTGAACTGCAGTCCTGCTGTATAAATCATGACTCATAGGACTTGAAAGAACTCAAAGGACTCAAAGAGCTCAAAGGACTGAAAAAAACCGAAAGGACTTAGAATAAATCTTACGACTCAAAAACTTTTAGGACTGAAAGAACTAAAAAGACTCAAAAGAACTCAAGACTCAGGACTAGGAAGACTAATTAGTCTTGAGTTTTGCAAAAAAAACTCATAGCCGCAAAATGAGGACTAAAAGACTCAGTTCTTTAACAACACTAATTGAAATTGCCGTTTTGCACGAACTCTCTGAATTAAAACTAAGTTTGATATGCTTGACCTATTTTTCGTTCAGGTTCTTAATGTCACTTTCCCATAATGTCCCTCGGTTTCAAAACGTCCCTTTCCCAAAATGTCCCCTTCCCAAAATGTCCCTTTCTCGAAATGTCCCTTCCCCAAAATGTCCCTTTCTCAAAAAGCCCCTTTCCCAAAATGTATCTTCCCCAAAATGTCCCTCTCTCTAAATTGCCAAAATTATATTTTCTTACAACCGTGTATCGGTTATCGGTCTTTAAAAGTAAAGTTATTTAAATAAAGAAAGTCGTAAAAATATTATTATTTTCAAAAATTCACTCATTTGTTTTGTTTGTAGGTTTTGGAACACTTTTTTTACGCGATGCGCATCTCATTAATTCGTTACGATACAATTAATAAGTTTTTGATTTTCCCTTCATACCTTATCAGGCTTAGGACCGTAAAAATTGCAAAACTATGGTGCGAAAAATATTTATGGGTGAAAACTTGATTTACATTTTTACTTTATTAATAGAAAATTTTGAAGATGATGTCAAAGTCATCCTGTATATTTAAAAAACCGACAAACAAAACAAATGAGTGAATTTTTGAAAATAATATATTTTTACGACTTTCTTTATTTAAATAACTTTATTTTTAAAGACCGATAACCGATACACGGTTGTAAGAAAATATAATTTTGGCAATTTAGAGAGAGGGACATTTTGGGAAAGGGACTTTTTGAGAAAGGGACATTTTGGGGAAGGGACATTTCGAGAAAGGGACATTTTGGGAAGGGGACATTTTGGGAAAGGGACGTTTTGAAACCGAGGCACATTATGGGAAAGGGACATTATGAACCTGAACGCTATTTTTGGGTCCAATAAATGCGACTCAACTTTTCGTAACCCTGTTCGACCCGGTTGTGAAACTTAGTTTTCGATTTATCTTTTTGTGACACTTTGAAATGGGTCAAATTTTTTACAGTCTAACTGTCCTTGTAGTCAACTTTCCCCGGTCTCCTCTAATATTTGAAGACCTGGAATGATTATATACTATATAATAATACTTGAAATAAATTTTGCAATTCATTTAACCAGGTATCCGCCACGAAACACAATAAGAGTAGCTTCTATTTTATAGCAGGACTGACGGAACAGTAATGCACCTGTTGTAGCAAAAGTTTGAAAAACGATTCTGAAATCTATGTCAGCTGCATAATTATTAATAAATAACTTAGTGAATTTGATGCAAAATCTATCTATCTAAATAAATAAATAAATATAAGTGTATCCCCGAAAGTATTGCTAAGCGTAAAACTTAAGAACGGTTGCCCAATCCAGGAATATTCTTCTTCATATTTTCGATAGGGCGCTTCTAACGCCTTCGTTTTCGAAAGTAGTAAAAATATCAATTTTATCATATAAATCTGGACTTACAGGTCAATAACTTTTGACAAAAGAAGTCTGACAGGGTAGCTAGAGAACTACCTAATAATTAATAAAATCATATGTTATTATTAAATAAGTCTATACAGGAAGAAATTTTAATCACCATCCTAATTTTAATACAAGAATCTACGAGACAAAAATCAAATGACATATTTTTCCCCTTTGGTATAGCCCAGTACAAAAATGTGTGTGTGTGTAAAAACTTGACCTACATTTTTAACTTCATAAATGGGCTTTAAATACGATTAAAAACTTTTGACGGTGATGAAAAAGTAATTCTGTATATTAGAAATTTTAATAGTATCTGTATTCAATAATGTTTAGTTTCATAGTTTCTTGAAATTTCAATATGCATTAATAGCAACATTGTCTCTAAATAATGTTTAAGTGATAATTTAACTTAATGCTGTAAGCTGTAACATAAAGTCATCCAATAATTGCCAGATAACGTAATTATTTTGTATTAATTTACTTATGATACAGTAAATTTAGATTGTAGATGAGGAAGTAATAAATTGCAACGCAATAAAATGCATGCTGTGTTTTATTTACCACTCGTAGTTCGAAATTGTGTTCAGAGGGAAACAAACGTGTGTTTTGTATAGGTATGGTAACTAACCGGCCAGCGCCATCTATAATCTATGTACGGGACTTCATTCTTGCTTGGCTGGCATTTACATGGCATTTCGGCATAAGGCCTCAGCCTCGAATTTCGCGGGCAGCGGCGCGGCACTGCAAATGTATGGACAAGTCGCGCGGACGGGCGGCGGGCGCATACATTTGCAGTGCCCGCGCCGCTGCCGCGCCGCTGTCCGCGAAATTCGAGGCTGAGGCCTAAATAATAGCCTCTTACGTTATGCTAATATGTGATAACCACATCACACATAAGAATAACGTAGATGTATAACCACATCACACATTAGAATGATATAGAGGCTATAATTATGATTTAAGCCGTCATACCTACAATTTTATTTAAGATCTCACACGCCAAGCATGGTGAATAATGGTGATTATAGTAAAATCCTCTTTTTATAGACCTTTGTCCAGTAGTGGACTGAAATTTAATGATGACAATGAAATAAAATATGTAATTTCATTGGCAGCATAAGAAAATCGAAAGAAACCATAAACCGTTAGAGGAACATTCGTAGTTTGATGCCGCGACAGCTACGTACTTATTCTTTATGTAAAAATCTCGACTAAGGTGGTATTAAACATTTCAGATGAAGGTTACAGTTTCATACCTACACCGCGAGGTAAGCATCTTCTAATGATGAAAGGGTATACGTACTCCCAAATGAAGTTGACAAACAACTACTACTGTTCCAAGAAGCAATCTGGAAATTGCAGAGCGAGAGTTAGATTGGACGAGGATGGGAAGATTGTCAGCGCAAACTGTAAACACACTCATCCTCCCCCGACATACGTACAGACGGTGTCTGGTCAATATATTAAGTTATAGTGATATATTTCTAAGACCACATTTGCAAGGCTTAAAGTGTGCGTCTAGAAGGGGATAAAAGGAAACGTGAAACCAAAAAAGAATCTGAATGAAAGAGATTATGAAGAAGAATAGTCATAGAAAATGTCTAGGAACGTTTGCAATGATGAAACAAAATAGAAGAACATAAATATAGTAGAGAAATTAAGTGAAAACCCAGAGGATACCTAACTGAAAATATGTATCTCCATTGCAAGTATAGACTGCTGGGCATGCTTGTTGTGTCCCTTACAAGCTTATCTTTTCGAAGGAAACATAAAAAAAATTTTTTTGGAAGTACTTACTTAAAATTTATGTTCTGAACAATCGCAACATGGAAATCTTTCAGGCGTAAATTAATAGGGTTCTTCAAAGGGAACTTATTTCATCATATTTTTTTATCATATTTAAGATTGTTACTAAGAGTACATAAGCCACATCATAAAAAATATGTCTTGAATGTAAAGAATAATGTTTCCTAAGATTCATAGGAATGAAGCTGCCGGTATCACATTATTTGGCAAGACTGTTTAGGGTTTCGCGGTGGGGATCAGGGTGCGCTAAAAATCATGACTGAATTAAATTATCACCCTCAGTATTGCTTTTTAGAAGTATTATAACCGTAATTTGTACTGGTTATCTATAGATTATGACATGATCTAGTCAGCTGACTAACAAGCAACACATAATTTACTCCGTAGTTTAAAATCTCCATGAAAATGCATGAAATGTATTCAACTTACGGCTTCATTTATTAATGGTACTGATTAAATAAATTTAATCTAAATCATCTTAAAATATTTTAATTAATTTTATAGAGTATTGTGTTTCTTTCCATTAAAGTGTTTATTTAATTGTTCAACAGGTTTATTTGTTTTATTATAACAACTTCTTCCTCTGATATAATTTTAATAATTTAGCTATTCCTACTTCCAGTATAATCCAAAATTGAAAACCTCTGTAAAAATGCAATACGATTTTGCTCATTGAAGTGACTTCATTTCAGATCCATGGAGACTAAGTTATCATTACATAGAAAGATCTAAAGGAGCATCAAGAGTTATAGTCATAGGTGGATACACCTTCAGCAAGCACTGCCGGTCTACAAATTACTACTGCTCTAGGAAAAACTACGGTTGCAGGGCCAAAGCTAAGCTAGATGATCATGGAAGCATTATACGAGCGGACATACAACATAATCATCCGAAACCACAACTTGTAGTTACAGCATCGGGAAGCTTAGTAAGGGTTTAGAGTTAGACAGTATTATAGAAGATGCCTATTCCTCTTAGATTCGTAAGTTAACCTTATGATAAGGGATACTCATGTTTGTTCCTAAATAATACGAATACCGTCTCCTGATAAAAATTAAAGTCATTGATGCAATAGAAATGCGGTGGTATAACAGCTCATGTAATACGTAATCAATTATAACACACATGGAACTTAGTCCCCTTAGATGATGGGCTAGGCAGTGTCTTCAGAAGACGGAATTCACTTCTAATCGTAACATTTACGCTTGTTAATTTTAAGGTTAGTTATTATTTATTCAATGCTCAAGTGTGTTATACTTTAAATTATGTTAGAGGCGATTAGCCTAATGTGAACGTACTCTAGTTTTAACTGTTAAAATGTAAAAGATAAGCAGATGACGTGTGAGGTAAACCCACAAACATTATATCAAAATTTTTGTGTCATATCTTTAATAACATTAGATTGAATTTTTTAAACTTTGCAGATAGCAATTTCTCCGTAACGGTTATGCTTAGTCTACACTAAGCTACATGCTTATTAACTGTTACCTATATCTAGTTTCTTAGCTTTATAGAATATCTTAGAAATAAGTGTTCTTATCTTTTTAGTGTAATCAGACTCATCAGTTCTCTTGAAATGTTTTAACCGAAAAGAACTAACTGTACCTAATGAATTGTGATTAAAGTATTAAAAAGGTTATCATTGGTTTTTTTATTTTAACCTCATGATTTTTGACGTTTATAATTAAAACATTAGGATGGGAAGAAAGTTTTAACTTTGATATTACTGTTACAGTCAATCCAACGTACAAAATTATTCCTACAAAGAAAGGCAATCATCTTATAATGTTGAACAATTATACGTTTTCAAAAGACAGCAAAAGTCGTAATTGGTATTGTTCGAGCAAGTCAAAAGGTTGCCGTGCCCGGATCAAGATGGATGAGGTTGGGGATATTATCAATGGAGATTTAACTCATACGCACGACCCCCCTAAGTATATGCAAACATCATCAGGGCAATACATCAAATTGTAGAAATGTCTAAGTCGTCAGTGGACATGCTATTGATATGATATAGATTAATACAATTGTGAGGAGCCAATGTCAGTACTTTGAACAAAATCTTTTTTTAAGCTTAAGGAGTTTAAATAATTGTTTTTCTATCTGTTTGTATCACACAAAAAGTACTGCAGTTGAATGCTGTAGCTACTGATGGAGGACTAACTAAACTAAATATTTCATTTATTGATTCTTAATTACACGTTTAAGAAAGTCACAAAAAAGCTAGCACTAAATGTAATAACGAACGGATTTTGAACCTAATTATTTCAATTGTTTTATAGTTGCGTATAGTTGTGCTTATATAACTATCATCATCAACTTTGTTAGTTGTGAAAAAAATGAGATGTGGCCAAGTATCTGCAGTTTGTGTTTAGATTAAATAATTTACAACAGACTTGTTTCTCTTTCATTACTTATGCAACTCCCATGACCTGATTTTACAAAGGTTAAGAAAATATTTCTTGAGGTAATGTTCATGTTTTTGTTTTGGTATTGTATTAGATTTTTGGTGCTCATTATATTGACGTTCATTTAAAATCCCTCAGGGTACACTATGATACCATCAACGAGAGGACACCCGCTACTGCTGATGAACGGTTTCAGATATGCCAAAGACAATAGAAGTTTGAACTATTACTGCACACATAGGACCAGAGGCTGCAAAGCTCGACTGAAGTTGGGACCCAACGGACAGGTGGTCAGGGCACGAGGCGATCATATGCACGGCCCTCCGCAAGTAAAAATGAAATACATGCAACAGCAATTACAGCCTTTACATTACAGTAAAGATATGACAATCCACGAAGGTGCATCTAAGTTTTATTAGTAAGTTCTAATAAAACTGGGGATGCGTTCTTCTGCTATCCGAATAAATACCTAATACGGTTATTTATCAGTAGTACGGGTACCCAAAGACTTCTATTGTGTTGTGATATTTTCTTTTAAATTCTTAATTCTTAAATTTTTTATAAGCAAGTTACTTTCAAATGTTATTATCTCTGTAAAAATGCTGCTTTAGATGGAATCTTAAGTTACGTTTTGCTTCTGGAAGCTCAAAAGTAACCTCAAGCAGTATTTTAGATTTTACGGATAAGATATGTCCTCTGAAAAAGGTTCTGACCGAAACTTTGAAAGTCGCTATTATGAATATAAACATGGTCCATTCTAGGTCTCACGTTAAGGAACGGTTAAAGTGGACGTGGTGAGGTAGACGGTTTTGTATGTTTTGAGAATTTAGAACCTTTTCAACATAATCACTTCACAGCACTCCACCACTGGACATAGGCAATTCATCAGGATTTTTTTCAGTTTCCTCCATCTAGATGACATTTGGAGAGATTTTAATCTAGCTGTGGACTGATGTGGCGCTTATGATGATGAATGGTTAAAACTTAGACGTAGAGTGCTTACACTAAATGATCTAGATGCAATATTATTTTATATGCAGCGTGTTTATGTATATAAAACTATCGATGAGAACTATGGAAGACCGGGGTTGTTTGATTATCGGCATAAGTAGTTTTTTTTTCCAATCTTGTTATATTTAAGTGTAAACAACGAGTACAAACGGAAATTACTGTTCCCTTTCCTCCTTGGTCAACTGAATTCCGGAATCGCATTATTTGCAACTAGTTGAATGGCGCAACACTTACAATGGAATTTTTACCATTGTTATGGAGCCCTTAATAAAAAAAAACAAAAAGTGTAACTAGACATATTATATGACTAAAATTAACGTTAGTCATACAAGATCAAAGCTTAAATGTCTTCTATCTATACTAATATTATAAAGCTGAAGAGTTTGTTTGTTTGTTTGTTTGTTTGTTTGAACGCGCTAATCTCAGGAAATACTGGTTCGATTTGAAAAAATATTTTTGTGTTGGATAGTCCATTTATCGAGGAAGGCTTTAGGCTATATAACATCACGCTGCGACCAATAAGAGCGAAGCAGCAGTTACAAATGTTGCGTAAACGGGGAAAATTATTCATATCATTTGATGCGGACGAAGTCGCGGGCAACAGCTATGAGATGATAATTGTTCTTCATACAAAGCAATATTCAAATGTTCATTGTTGGTGAAACGTTTTGCTTCTTTTTCTATAATGGTAACGTTTATTTATACTTGGAAAAAAACAATTTATTGGACCCCCAGGCCATGTGTAGTCTTACTGAAGATCATGTTATATCACGAACCTTTTTCCGTCGTTTGTTAATAGATTTTAATGTTTGTATTGTTGACTGTACCATCGTCGGTCATGCACAATTTGCATGTCGTGCTCTGTTTCTCTTCAGAGCTAGTTTTTCATACAAAATGGTGTTGTATTATGACGTCAAATTCTTATTTGAATGCATTGTAAAAAAACGTTCGTGATATTAGCGAATTAGGTTTTATGAACATTTGGTTATTGTTGTATGTTGTTGTAAATTTTGTGTTTGTGTAACATTTCTCATTAGTTTTTTTTCTTTGTGTCCATCTGCCTTATGTCAACTATCCCCGTTCTCTTCTAGAGACGATGGAAATTATAAATTGTCTTTCAAAGTTGTCCATTAACTTATTTATCAAACGTAATGCGAGTTACGATTGATATATTTAATACTTAAATTAGATAATTGTACAGAACACAGCAGGGCCCTGTTTAATAAACATTACAAATTGTAAATTGTGATTGTAAATTACAGGCTACAATTCTACAAGTTTCTGTTTAATAAAGAATACAACTTACAAATTTACCATGGTGGAAAATCTACAAAATTGTAGAATTGTTAAACTTACAATTTTACTTACAGGTGACAATTTACATATTTGTAGGGAAAAGTGTTTTATTGAACGCATAATTGTAGTTACAAGTTTACATATTTTGTAAATTGTATAACAATTCCGACAGGTAGACTCACCTTGTGTCAGAAATTTACAATTTTGTGCCTCAACCTAACAAGTAAAGAAAATTGGAATAAATATTAAAAAATGGTCCTAACAACTAGTAGTGGAAGTGGCCAACGGATGATTCGGCGAAGATTTGTCGTTTTGTGGTAGGTTGACGTGCTGTTGTCTGTACATAACAAGGAATTTTCATATTATGTAATTTCCTTGGTACATAATGATGTATCAATTTTAATTTGTCATATTAATTTGTCAGTATTATTTAATAATTTATTTCTTCTTTCATTGTAAATAATTTTTATATTATGCATTTATGTTTTGTATATTGCACTGTATTATATAGCACCTTATATGCGTAGTCAAAAATACAATAAGTACCTATTTATATTTTAAATTTTATTAATACTCAGATCAATACCCAATGTGTTCTTCTAAAAGACAAACAAAATGAATGATCTACAAAATAAAAATGAAATTATCATCTCTTCAGTTTACATTAGTTATTTTCACACACATTAATAATTGACACAGGCGGCGGCTTTAAGCTGAAGCCAAAAGGCGTATTTTGCCATAATTGTCACGCTTGGCAGCCAAGTTTGCGATTTACTAGACTTGGAGGAAGGCGTTGCTTTCCATCTTCGTCTGGCTCTCCTATCGTCGCCTCCTACGACCTATAGGAAGAGCAAAGTGGTGATGCTATTCTATTTGTGTGCCTGCACCATACCTACTCCTGGGTCGGCCCATGAGAGGGTTACGTCCTGTTGTCTGTCCAACGAGCCGCTAGGTGTCATGCACTGCGCTTGCCGGTACGTGATCTCCACTCCAGGACTCTTCTGTTTCATAGGTCATCGCTTCTGCAGCAGACATGTCCAAGTTGGACACCAGCCACTGCCACTTTAGCTTGTTGATTATCTGACGGAGCTATGTTGCTTACGTTCTCTGGCTATTTCATTCCTGATTTTATCTCTCAGATAAATACCCAGCATAGTCCTTTCCGTACGTGTGACCCGGAAATGATGAATCAGCCTCTTTTTCCAGTGTCCACGTTTCGGTTCCGCAAGTCAGCCCAGGCAGAACGCACTAGTCAAAAAAACAGTCTTAAGGCACGCAAGGTCTTATTTAAGATCAAAATATAATGTATTAAATTAATTGCTTAACAATTACAGGCTTAACATATACGTTTGTAACCATTGTTGTTGGGAACCATTTGTTAATGATGAATGATGAAAAGAGGAGCAGAGCAACCACACACACTAACCGATCCGACCTACTCATTCATTTCTGCTCACCCATCCATCATAAACTATTTTGTAGGTTGTCTTAAATGACAAACAATAGAGGACGGACGATTACTTAATAAAATTTCTGTTTCTGTTCTATCTTTCAGTACCGACGTATACAAAGATACCAACCGTCAAAGGAAACCATTTGCTAATGATGGACGGATTCACGTACTGCAAAGACAACAAAAGCTGGAACTATTACTGTTCTAAGAGGTTGTCAAAAAAATGCAAGGCTCGGTTGAAGTTGTCAGCTGAAGGGGAATTTATAGGAATGTATAGCGACCACACGCATGGCCCGTCCGTCAAAGTACTTTAAAGACATGGTTTTTAGAGCGTAGGTAAGGGGATGGTTGTAAAAGTAAAAGCTTTGTAAAAGCAAAATCAATATGCAAAACCAATATGTCTAGTAGTAATAATGTCTAGTATCCTACCTAAATCTAAGATTTATAATATGTTGTATTTCAAACTGTTAATAAATAAATACGATTAATATTTTATCTGAACATATCTCCCACCATCTTAAGCACCACCAATCCACCGGTTTACTTTTACTCAACATCGAAAAAGCCTTCGACACCGTACGACATGGCGGTCTTCTCCATCACTACCTATTGTTTCCACCCGCGGCCGTCACACGGACTGGTGAGTGTGCGCACAACCAGTTCATATGCCTGATTTACACTAGGCCCATTCCACTGCTCCCGCCCCTGCCGGCAATATTGCCATAAATAATTCCGCAGCACCATCGACACGGGTTAAGTGTTCACATTCAGCTTTTCTTCTTTACCAAACGTATCGCAACGATGGCTGACGTCAAGGTTGTAGCGGCGACAGCAATATGCCTGCTCAGTGTTTTTAAGCTAGTGAGAGAGAAGACTGAATGTAAACACACACTGCCGCCCGCGCTGCCCGGGCCTTGAAGTCCGCACGAAAAACCGACAATCGAGGGATTGCCGGGCAGCGCTTAGAGCAGCAGCCAGAGCATGAGACGTATCGCGTTTACACTCACACGCTGCCCGCGTCCCAAATTCCAGTTCACTTTCCTGCCGATTTGGGCTGAGTGTAAATGAGGCAATAGATCTCACATGAGCGGCCGTAGCTCCCCTCCGTCGCCTGCTATTTTGTACGTGGGTGACACTGAAAATGTTTAGAACTTGAAACATTGCTAATTAAAACTTTTTTTAATTTTAATTTTAGAACTCTTTGGTAACCTAATGGTCCTTAAAATATAGCTTGATTAGAATGACAGTTCTCACTGAAAGAGACGAAGTAACTTTGTACCAGCGTCACACAAGTGAAACACATTTGCACACGAAAAAATATTGCTAACTTGGCATGTTAAGATTTTTTTTTATACATTACTGTACATACTAATCAATTAAATTATATAAAATAGATATTTAAAGTTAAAAATATTAAAATAATCCAGTCACATAAATTACACCTAACTTGAAAAGACGTCTTTACAAGGTTACGTCATTTTTCATAATCGCTAGTGATAAGGTAAAATCGACAAATCGAAATCAACAGACAAACAGTAGGTATTTCAAAATCGAAGTAATGTAACATAAATGTTATAAATGATTTAATGAGCATTGGTTGATGCTTAGAACATCTAATTGCAATTATTAATGGTTGACGAAATTTTTTTAAATTTATTAGATTCTTTATGCGATAAAAATTTTCTAATTGATTTTCATGATTGTTACAATTATTCTCATAATGATCACGACACTGACTTACTGTTAAATCTTAATATATCTGATTTTCTTTTTATTTTATATGCCTTATCTGTTTTTTTCGTTTGATCAGTCGAGTCAGTCCCATCACTAGTCACCTCAGTTTGACAGGTGTCATTCTAATCAAGCTAAATTTTAAGTACTATAGTATATTGCATTCATTTGTCATTTGTTTTTGTGTATTGGCGGCAAATCTAAAACTCTTGTTACACGTGAAAATGAACCTAACGCGAAAAAATTTTCGGTCAATGATTTATTATGACTTTCGTTGTGGGCTTACTCAACAACAAAGCTATGATAGGCTGCAATTAGCATTTCTTAAGAAGCCCCATCTCGAGCCACTATTTACTATTGGTTTAACGAGTTTAAGCATGGACGTAGCAATCTCAATGATGATCCGCGTGAGGGAAGTCCTTTATCAGCGACTACTGAAGATAACATCAGTGCTGTGCGGCGCATGATAGAGGAAGATAAGAATGTGACCTATCAGCAGATACGGGCAAGCCTAGGCATTGGTATGAGTCAAGTTCAAAAAATATTACACGAACATTTAGTTAGGTGTCAGGAAGCTTTGTACCAGATGGATTCCCCATAATTTAACCGACGACCAGAAACACCTTCGCATGGACTGGTGTCGCCAAATGTTAGATAAGTTCAACGCCGGTCACTCAAATGCTGTATTTGACATCGTCACTGGTGATAAAAGCTGGATACGAGTATATTGCTACGAACCCGAAATCAAAAGACGATCAGCTCAGTGGTTGTAAAGAAAGGAAGAAGTCAAGGAAAAAAGATGATTGCCTCATTCTTTGGTCGGAAAGGTCATTTCGTGACAGTTGTGCTAGAAGATGGAAGGACAGTTACTGCAGACTGGTATGTCAATCGCTGTTTGCCTGTTTTGTCTTGAAAAAAATTCGACAGTAGCGCCCTCGAAGCAGGATCCTCCTTCACCACGACAATGCTGCAGCGCACTCCGCAAAACGGACTGTTGAATATGGCAGGTGTCGAGATACTGAGCCATCCGCCATACAGTCCTGACCGGGCGCCCTGCGACTTTCATTTATTTATTCCCAAGATCTAAAGATAAAATTCGAGGTATTAGCTTTACGAGCCCTGAAGATGCGGTGAAAGCGTACGAAAATGCCATAGAAGAGACCCCTAAGGAAGAATGGGCCCACTGCTTTTCTCAGTGGTTCCATCGAATGCGACGATTTGTAGAGATTACTTCGAAAAACAATAAAAGTATTGGCAACTTTCTACATTGAGCCGTTTTTCATTTTATAAACATTTTCAGTGTTACTCAGGTACGAGCGGGGGACGGAGAAGCTCGCACCGCTGCTGTGGCTTTTGTTAGTTTTCACCACTAAGTACGGTATTAGTATAGTGATTTGGTTTCGGTGCCAACTTGTATCTTCTTATATGCTTTATAGAAAGCGCAAAAGATTACACTCAAAAACATATCTTCATCATAATCCCAGCATGATGACGCTTACTGCTAGACATAAGCCCCTCCATAACAACTGGACCCGCGCCACCCGCATCCAGCCTCTTCCCGCGACCTTCATCAGAGCGTCGGAAGCCTATCCACAGATCGCCGTCCGGTGCAGGGTCTATTCCAGAACCTCTCCACCCTAACAGCCATCGGTTTCTCCTAAGGTTTTCCTCATTTCTAATTCTATCGCACTGAGAAATACCTAAAATAATTGTATGGCAATCGCGAGAAAAGACACCTCTGCCTGTCATCTTCTGGCAAAACTCATTCAGTCGGCTCTTAAGATACCCATGGTATGATTTGATTAATATGATTGACACGATCAATATGTTCATAAACAGATAACCTAGTAATAATTTTATTAAAATTCTCCATCTTTCAGGTAGCTACAAATTTATCCTATCCCAAAAAGGTAGATACTTGTTGATGCTGAACGGTTACACTTACTCTCAGAAGAATAACTCCAGAAATTACTATTGCTCGAAAAAAGGCAATGGGTGCAAAGCGCGAGTCAACTTAGACCAGGATGGGGCCATTAAAAATGCGTACTGCACACACAATCATGTTCCGCCTCGTTATATCACTACGAAAAATGGCCAATATGTTAAGTTGTGAACTTGTGATGCAATCTTATCTTCTTTTAGAGTGTTGGGAATTGAAAATAGAGTTCTCAAAGATAATTTATTACCTCCTGTTTAGATTATATTTTATATTTTTCTTGTATATTAAATTTGTTGCATTTCGGAAACAATAGCAAATTCATTGCAGAGAGCTCGCTTCCTTGAGGAATAAAGATACCCACGTGAAAACATTGCTCTGAATTCTCTACTTTCATAGTCCCATTTCCATTTAGCCTTTCACTTTCTCTGGGTGGTAGAACAAAATAAGATACACTCCATATTTCGCATATTTAGCGCTTATTGGTACCTACGGGCCCAGCGTGTTTTTTGCTTAAACGTAAGTCCAATTTATTTTTAATATCAAAAAAATCAACGATTTTTTAAAACGTAATGTATAAGACAAGTCCTTGTAGAATTAAGTTTGCCTTTTTCCGTCCAAGAGTTTTGGAGAGTTAAAAATCAACAACAGAAAATTTTTTGTAG
This sequence comes from Anania crocealis, assembly GCA_949315895.1. Classification (NCBI taxonomy): domain Eukaryota; kingdom Metazoa; phylum Arthropoda; class Insecta; order Lepidoptera; family Crambidae; genus Anania; species Anania crocealis. Next base: position 4,334,214 of record OX438863.1, read on the forward strand.
GTACTAATTGTACTGTATGATCACCGTACTAATTAAACGTCTTTTTGCTCAGCCCAAGACATACCCTACGACTTCGTGACCTCGCAAAAAGGAAAGAAGCTGATTTTAGTAGATGGGTTTACGTTTTCACAAACAAATGCAGGTTCGACGTGGGTATGTTCTACTAAAAATTCGAACTGCAAGGGCAGGCTTAAAATAGAGAAAGGTGTCATCACCAAGTTGAACAATGAACATTGCCACCCAGCAAGAGGGTATATGAAGCTTACTGACGGAACTATCGTCAGGATTTAAATAGTTTTTTATACGACGAATACTTTAAGTGCTAAGCAATTCAGTCAGTTCACAACCGTCGTTTACTTCCGGCTGAGTGTTTCAGATGTATGCAGATAAGGGTTAAAGAAAAAACTATTTATTTTATATAAAAATAAGATAAGAACCTATTTCGTAGCAACGAATCTGAAATCTGTGGGGTAATTTTGTATGGAGAACCAAATACAACTACAATAAAGAAGAACCTGAGCGGTTCAAGTCGGAACAGATCAGAAGGATCTCGTTCGCCCTCGATACGGTTGGGCCGAATAGAAGACTCTACAATATCGAGAGTATCGTTAATACCTACGGTTACTAAAGGGCCGTGCCGTTATGCAGAACTCGATGAGGATCTACCAGGTGTCACTGACCGAAAACCTGCAACGACTTCGAAGCTGCCTGAAGTGATGCCGTGGTTGCATTTCCGTTCACAGCTACAGATTCTGAAACAATTATAAAGACATTAGAAAAATGTTTTGCCGACCAAAAGTCATTATTGACATGCCAAGGCCTGAAACATCTGCAACCAAACTGAACATTTTCACCATCTAGCTATATAGCGTAGGGTGGGTGTAGGGTATGGGGACGGTAGCATGTATGTATGTATGTATGTATGTATGTATGTATGTATAACTTTTATTCAATAAAGTAACTGCTTTTAATACTCAGCGATACGAGCATATACATGAGTATGTCTAGTGCAGAGACCGCTGATGGCATGACAGGCCTCTGCTGTATGTTGTATTTCCGATTGATAATAAATAAATATAATTATTATGATTTAGTTAAAGTTGTTATTTACTTTAGAAAAATATCGACCCCGACTTTGATCCAAATATTCAGAACATGTTTTACGCTGTGCAAAGCGGATAAAAAAAAGACTCTCACTTAAATTACACCATCATTGTTATGATCTCAGCGAAACAATGCCGGCTGCTGGATACATACTTCCCCTAAGGAACGATCGGCCTTAAGCCACCTGCATCCAGCTCCTTTCCACGACTTTCACCAGATCGGCTACCTACAAACAGATCTTCGTCCGGTGCACGGTCCATTCCAGAACCTCTCAGCCCTAACGGTCATCGGGTTCTTCTTACCCCGCCACACTACCGGCAGACTGCCACTAAAGAAATTCTACGAGCGATGTCGGTTGTCTTGGATCTTTTCCTTATTTCAATAATATGGCAATCGCGAGAAAGGTGCTTTTTTATATTAAACTAGCGGACCCCGTGAACTTCGTGTCGCCTCAGAATAGTATTAGATTTTGACGTCTTAAATGTCATTGTCATCAAAAATGGCGAGATTGGAATTTGTATAAGGAAAAGCAGATTTTTAGTAAGTTATTTAACGTTAACTTTCCAATGTTTTTATCAGTTATTATCCTATTCCCGACGCAGACAATTCCAAAAACCCAAAAAATCATAAAAATCGGTCCAGCAGTCCTCGACTTATAAGTGGTGTAACTAACACGACTTTCTTTTATATATATAGATTTTTTTATACTTCGAAGTGTACCCCAACATATGCGCGTAAAATATGTCACTTATGAAAACTAAAATTTTGTCATTTAAATGGTCTTAAAAAACATGGCAATGATTTATTACAATTCTACGTCTTCCAGGTATCTACAGATTTATCCCAACACAAAAAGGTAGATACTTGTTGATGCTGAACGGATACACTTACTCTCAGAAGAATAACTCCAGAAATTACTATTGCTCGAAAAAAGACAATGGTTGCAAGGCGCGAGTGAACCTAGAAAAGAATGGGGCCATAAAAAATGCGTTCTGCACACACAATCATGTTCCGCCTCGTTATATGACAATGAAAAATGGTCAATATGTCAAGTTGTGATGCGATCTTATATTATTTAACGTTTAAAGAATTGCAATAAGATTAGATAAATAGGATACCTAGTTGATTACTTTCTGTCATAGAGTATCTATTACCGTTGTATTTTTCCTGTATATTAAATTTATCGCATTACGGAAACAACAGTAATTTCATTTCATTCAGTTCAGTTCTTGTGAAATGAAGACGTCCAGTTGAAGACAAGACATCGCGTAGTTAAAGTGCAGCCACATTAAAGAAGCAAAATTTTACCTTTTCAGGTTCGTTACCGTACCGCTTCATTCCTTCCACTAAAGGCAAGCCATTGCTTATGATGAACGGGTACACATATTCGCAAAACGCTCAAACTCTTAATTACTACTGCTCCAAAAAAGACGCGGGTTGTAGGGCCAGAATAAAGTTAAATAAAGAGGGAAATATAAAGGAAGCCATATGCAATCACCTTCATGCTCCACCAGAATATATGGTGACGCCTTCAGGACAATACGTAAAAATAAATTAACCAGCTCATTATGCCCAGTGGGTGCCTTCGAGTGATTCTTGTACTTATCTTAAGTTTTGTCTCTGTCCTCTTTTTCTTGTATAAATGCTCTATTTGTGTTAATAGATTTACACTCATGCGATAACTGCTAAAATAAAAAGTAATTACGTAAAGTTAAAAAACTGTAGGAAAGATCTGCAAAAAATGTATGTGTATTAAACCAACTACATTTAGCAACAATAAAATGGTTGTGTTTTTTTTACTATTCCTTTCTTGCAAAGTTGGTTATTTTATGGCTAGTATTTTATAAATTTATAATATATTTTTGCTTCTTGTTTTCAGATAATGCAATAAAAAAAGATTGTAAAAAACAAAAATCTAGCTTGGAAAATGATAGTGACGAAGAATATGATATAGAGTATCTTGAACAAGACGATGAAACTGATGATAGTAGTGCAGATGAAACTCTAGAACAAGGCAAATTTGCAGAAGGGAAAGTATTAGAACAAAAAATAAAAACAATGTGCAGAAGGCAAGCTGTTGGAAAATGTGAGGAATGGTTTATTATTTTTTGATCTTGTGGTTTTACGTTTAAGTTTTTGTTTTGTTTAAAGTAATGTTTTGGGTAACATTATTTTCTCTCTTTCAGATAAAAGTAGAACTTGCATTTGGAATTTTTTCGAGCGAACAAACAGCGAAAATGTGTTTGTATGCATGTTTTGTTCGAAAAATGTATCAGTAATGTCACAAAGTGTATATAATTTACGGAGACATCTTAGGATTTGGCATGATGTAGAATATAAATTAATAATGAAATATGCGGATCGATATGATTATCCCCGAAGAAAAGCTGGTTTTCGTAACAAAGTTGTGATGAAGAAATGTAAGTAATTGTCTTTTTTTGATATAGTTATGTATTTTTATCTATTTCTATCTAATTTTGTCTCATTGAATATGTACATAGATTCCAAGAAATCTTACATCGACCTGAAAGCGATATCTGTAGCAGAACAAGATACTGAAATAGAAGAGATAAGTCCTGATTTGGTGGTAAATATACGGAATATATGCAATCAAAATGCTAAATGTAGGTATATCTTATAGTTTAACGATTTTTAAGGAGAATTTAAATTAAGACTATTATCCTAAAAAATAATGGCCCCAAGGAATGAAATTGCTCTTTTGCTACCAGTTTTTTCACCTAAATGGCTGTGATCTCAAATCCAGCTTGAAGCAGTATATATTTTTATTTAGTAAACACTATCATTTGCTGAATGCGGGTAACTTTAGCCCTAAAAGTTTGAATATTCATTTTAATGCGATATTGGCCTTCACCTTTTTTATTTTACTTCATTAGCAACTTGGCAATTAAACGTAAGAGTTAGCCATGCATTAGAGCCATTTATAATGCAGACCCTTTAACGTTTTGTAGGCCATTGTTTAAAGAGCTAAAAATTATGTCAGTCCCTTGCCTATATATATTCGAAATATTTGTCTTTGTCAAAACTCATCCAAACCTATTCCAGAAACGGAGTGACACATTCAAGTACAGTTGTAGGCATCCCAACCAACTTGACCTGCTACCTATGACGACAGCAGTAAATAGCAACAATAGTCATCAAATGTCTGTAAGGATCTATAATAGACTCAAGGACGATATAAAGAATTTGACATTAAATCCATTTAAAAGAAACAAGATTGAAATCCTGGCTCATAAGCAGTTGTTTCTACTCTATTGACGAATATTTTGACACTTTTTAATTAACTACTCTAATCTAGGCTTGCATTTTTATGACATTTAAATATTTAATTCTTATTTTAATGAACATAATATGTATTAATTGATTGACTGCGACTATTATTATAATTTAAGTGACATTTGTACTTTGAGTTTGACATGAAGGTCCGTTTATCTGTTAATATTGAAATTGATAACTTTAAACATGTATTTTTTTGCATGCCAGTGTCTGGTAAAAAGTGAGAAACCGCTTCTAATTCAACATCTGTATGTGTACCACTTTTTATGCGAAATAAAGGAATTTGAATTTGAAAGTTCCAATCATAAAAATTCCAAAAGGCATCCAATGTAGCAGTAAATTCAAACTTTTTAATTAGGGCCAAAGTTACCTGTTACCCGCATTTACAGTATTTTGACAGGTCAAGTTAGTCGTGCATTCCTACAACCATGGCTTGTTTAGATTATGGGTTATGTATTCTAACCTGTGTAGTTCGCGAATCACACCGCTTCAATCTGTTATGGCTTTTGCTTAGTCTGCTTACCGTTGTGGCTAATTTCTTCTTGGGGTCTCAGTTTGATTTATCTGTCGCATCTTTAATATTTAAAGAGCTCATAACTTCAACTCATTCGATCACAAGTCTTCTTAATTTTCAGCGAGAAGGAGGACTTGCATTTGGAATTTCTTTGGTTATGAGAAAGACAATTATTACTCTTGTACGTTTTGTTCGGCATGCATAAAAGTACATAATAATTTAGTGAATAACTTGAAGCGTCATCTTCTTAAGCGTCACAAGCAAGAGTTTAAAGTTATATTATCAAACGCACCTCCGTCGGATTCCATACATGAAAAGCGCCGTAAACCCATCAGTAGTGTTTGGTGTGCAGGTAATTTTTTTGTTATAATCTCTATTTTTCATCATGTTGTTTCCCTATGAAGGTTCTTATATACGAAATTGACATTAAGATATGAGTATATAAACTTGAAAAATTTTGTCTCAGGCGGGACTCGAACCCGCATCTCCTCGCATGCCGGGCAAACTCCTAACATTTGATGAAACAACGCTGGCCTACAGCGTAAAAATATACTTGAAAAATTCGCGCCTTGTCCCAGTGTCTCGGTGGCCTAATGGTATGGCGCCCGCCCGGCATGCGAGGAGATGCGGGTTCGAGTCCCGCCTGAGACAAAATTTTTCAAGTTTATATACTCATATTATAAGTGCAATTAAGTTGCTAAAATATCAAATAAAAGTATGACATTAAGAGTTTGCTATGCGCTCTTAATTGAAAAGTGTTATTTTAATAAGTATAAAAATAGAACCGGCCAAGTGCGAGTCGGACTCGCGCACAAAAAATTACGTACCAAAAAGGCCAAAAAAACGATTTTATTTTGTTTTTAGTATTTGTTGTTATTGCAGTAACAGAAATACATAATTTGTGAAAATTTCAACTGTCTAGCTATCGTGGCTCTTGAGATACAGCCTGGTGACAGAGCGACGGATAGACGGATAGGCAGCGAAGTCTTAGTAATAGGGTCCCGTTTTTACCCTTTGGGCACATGAGTAAAGTGCTTTGGGTACGGAACCCTAAAAACTAGATACATAATGACATAAGGGTGCACTTTAAATACAACCTATATCAATCGAATAGTTAAATTTTAACCATAGTATTGCATGCCGATATAATTTGATAGGGTTATAAAGTTGACATTGATAATTATGAAATGAACGTCAAGCATTCAAATAAAGACAGTTTTAAGTGACATTTTCGTATTGTACTGTAAGAAGAACTAGCTTAATCAGGAATTTAGTTGACAGCCTAGGCCGTTGACTAAATGCCGGCATCCAAATAAATAGCTGAACAATAACCAGCCTATTAATTGACCGGAACGTTTAACCGGATGACTAAACGTTGTGTAGTCATGTTAGTTAAATTGGGTTTTCTTTGAGATCCTTAAATTAATAACACTAGTTTACTATGCGTAATTTTGACAATAAAGCAAAACAAAGTAAACGTTAATGAAACGCTTAACTTAATTAATAATAACAGTTAATAATAACCAACCTTGACGTTGAAGTTCATATTCCGTAAATCTCCATATTTTATATGAATTTCACAATATATTACGTACATTTAATAAATAAAATAATAAATAAATGTGGACAACATCAGATACATTGTTCTGATCCCAATTTGAATAACTATTTAAAGCATTCGTATTTTGGAAACCAGAAACAACGAAGGTACCACAAACACCGTGACCGGACCTCGGAGCAGGCGACACCTTGAAAACTGGCGTGTACGCCACTCCGCCGCGGAGGTCGTCAAATATCACATTTTCCTTTATAAATGCAGCGCAAACGAAATTAATACACTTTTCTCTGCTACAGTAATAATTTGAACTAAATTTGAATCACTTGGCTGAGTCTACGTCAGCCATTTCCAAAAGGCAAACTTACAATAGGTACGTCAAGTTGTTAAACATTGAGTGATTCAAGTTTAATTAACCACCAGCCTAGTGATTTAATTGAATGCCGGCGTTTAATGAATGGTCTAGGCGTCAAATTGGCTTGCTAATTTAACTAGATGGCTGCGACGTATCGATGACTATGACTCTTCCGACTTAGGTATATTTTTGTTCTAACAGATAATCCTGAAGTCGAATGCAGGGATCATTTTGATGATCTCTACAATGACTCGTATTTGTGTAAGCATTGCAACCATGTCGTCGACTGTAAAGAAGACCAAGGCATGCTGTTGAAGCATATTCGAGAAAAACATACGAACAGCTGCGGTGAAGAAGACGATACGACAACGAAGCCTTAAGATACATATTAATCTATACTTATAATATTATAAAGCTGAAGAGTTAGTTTGTTTGTTTGTTTGAACGCGCTTATCTCAGGAAATACTGGTTTGAATTGAAGAAATATTTTTGTGTTGGATAGTCCATTTATTGAGGAAGGCTTTAGGCTATAATTTATCACGCTGCGACCAATAGGAGGGAAGCATCAGTGAAAAATGTTGCAAAATTAGTCGCGATCATAATAACAGAAATTGACGCGGATGAAGTCGCAGGCAACAGCTATTATAATATAATTATATCAAACTATTTACCTATAGTTTGAAGATATAGTCTGTATAGTAATGATTTTACTAGTAATAATTAGCATATTGTAGATTGTAGGTTGCTAAAAATGTATTTGTACAGAATTAATAAAAGTATAGCTTGTATTGAAGATCGAGAGAGTGTTATTTATCCCATATTTGAAAATATTTTGTGTGCTGATATGGCAACGTAGAATATTTAATCCAATGAATTTATGTAATCATAAAAAAAGCAATGAATCTTTTAAAACGAAGAGTAGCAAACTTTCAAAGATTTTCAGAGTTTTAAAGACTAACACTTTTCTTCCAAGAACTTGCATAATTTACTGTATTAATCATATGTTTTCTCATCCAGCCCAAAGAATTTCCTACGACTTTGTAACCTCGCAACAAGGGAAGAATCTCATCCTAGTAGATGGGTTTACGTTTTCAAAAAAGAATATAAGTGGTAATTGGGTATGTTCGACTAGAAACCCGAACTGTAAGGCCAAACTTAAAATGGAAAATGGCGTCATCACCAAGTTATACAATGACCACTGCCATCCAGCAAGACAGTATATGAAGCTTAGTGATGGAAGTCTTATCAGGATATAATTTAATTAAATAGGTACATATGTATAAAAAATCGTGTTATGTTGGATGATCATATTGTACTGAAAATGATGGATTCGCGGTCATTTTGGTGTATAATGTTGGAGTATTTGACAAACAGGTCTTTTACACGAATTTCTCTAATCTACCTATCTTAAGTAAATAATGTCTCACCATGTATGTTTTAGTTATTTGACGACCATTTGGATCAGAGGTAGTGAACGCTGCTTCTGAGCCATGGGTCGCGGGTTCGATCCCCGCACAGTACAAATATTTGTGTGCATGAACATGTCTGTTTGTACTGGTCTGGGTGTTTTATATGTATTATAAGTATCTATATACAAATAAAAAAGTATATAAGTAAGTTTATCGGTTGTCTAGTACCCCATACGACAGGGTACTTAATAGTAGCTTAATTTGGGACTAGATGGCTCTGTGTGGCCCAGTGAGAAATCTTTTTCCTGAAATCATAATTTTTTTACATCTTCTGTAATAGTAGATCGTGTAAAATATTAACTTAGCTGATTGTGGGAATGTTCTAGGGCCGAATCTAATTTAAAATCGGATATATGTGTATTGAAATTGTGAAATTTTTGTAATGTATATTATGTTTAACCAGGTATTTAATCTTTTTGTAGATTTATAGTTTAATTAATTTTTAAACTAATTTATGAGGGTCTCATAGTCAAAATACGAATCAAAGTTTTTAAAAAAATATAATAAATAATTGAACGTATGTGTTTTGAATAATGAAACCGCTTAATGGGGACTATCGCTACTGAATTTGCCACTAGAGGCGCTAGTGTCGCGTGAGGTCCAATATCATTCACTTTGTACTGGTTTTAGCGGAATTTGTTGCATAAATTATAATTTCTTTAATTTACCTGCTGGAAAGTGATCTCCTTCGTGAAATATCGCAAATATGGATTATTTGGCGATTAATGTGAACGCTTTAAAAGCGGAATTAAGAAAAAGCGCAAAAATAGGCGGCCTCAAGAGCAACTATTTCAGAAGTTAGTTTGTTGATATCAAGATAGTTATTTATAAACAATATAACCTTAATTAGATTCAAGATATAACACTTTGTTTCGGCGCCAATCGCCTTTGACAGCTATAACTCCGGACCTCAGTCTACAGTGGCGCCAACTGGTGAGCAAAGAAACGGTAGTCCCCATTGAAATTAACTTCTTCGTGTCATGTCGAGGGCAAGCTTTTTATGATGATCTGCTTAATACACCGTGCATTTTGAACTTCCTGACAAACGAAGCCCAGGTTATGAAACAACTATGAATAACATATCGGTTGTTTTTTTATAAATATCTAAAAATGACATAAAAAAATATAAAATATTGATTTAGCTGTTCATTTTGAAACTTGGTGTGACGCAAACGGACGTATGTATCTGTGTCAGGTTCATTCATCTAGGACCCGGCCGAAGCAAAATAATACGTCCGTGCGCGTGCGCGTCACAGCATGATTCAAAATGAAAGTCTTATTTTTTTACATTTTTTAAGGCTAAAACCTATCCAGCCTGTTTATGTATTGGATTTTTTATTGAATTGCAAACGTTGTTGATTATATTTAATATTACTATTACTAAACAAAATATTATTTCATTGTACCAATTTATATCAATCAATTATGTTAATATTGTTATTTATTATTTTTCTGCATTGCTTGACTTTTTTTTTCTTTTTTCTCTGTAATTCCACTGATCTTTTAATTTTTATAATATATTTTAATTTTAATTTATTAATTGATAATAGCATAATGTTGTTAATTCCATTTGTTGTTTCAATTAATTGTGTTATTTTGTATTATATTCATTTTTTTTTTTTTCAAGTGCCTCCTGGGCTCCCACTGAAAATCAGCGTCGCAGTACGCCTTCGGCTGTTGCGACTAATGCTGAGTGGGGGCCTTTTTGGCACATTAATTATTATTATTTTTTGTTACGAGTACTTTACTATTACAATTTCGAAGTGCCAAATAAATGTTTTCTATTCTATTCCATTCAATTTTAATTAATTAAAAAATATAAATTACGCGGCAAGATGTTAAAATACATTATGGTTACATAACGTGGGATTGTTTGTCAGGTGGTCAAAAATGCATGGTGTATACAGGCTGAAATTTTAACCTCTTTCCAAAATTTTTATAGGCGTTCGGTATCGTATTTAGAGCCCATTTATGAAGTAAAAAATTTAAATCAAGCTGTCACCCGAAAATATTTTTCGCAATATAGATAGTTTTCAATTTTTACGGTCCTAGGCCTGATAAGGTATAAAGGGAAAATCAAAACTTATGAATAGTATCGTAATAAATGAATAAGATGCGAATCGCGTAAAAAAAGTGTTGCTAGGCAGCCGTATCAAAAATTTTTGATTTTTTGCGTTCATTTTCTAAGTGCTTTATCTTGACATTTTAAAAAAAAAATCCAAAATAAAAAATACGTCATTTGTTTTTTGTCTCGTAGATTGATATATTAAAATTTGGAAAGTAGTTTTAGTAAAAAATTTAAAAACTAAACCTAAATAAAAAAAAAACATTTTATTTCCGAAGTAACCTAAAAAAATCTTCATCATCAGCATTATCATAACCAGCCTATAAGTCCAATTTAACCGTTTGACCATCAGTCAAATGCAGTCAGTGAACGCAAAAGTGGATCGCCTACGTACAGACTGTCAGAACGGACAATTACTGAAGTAAAATGTATTTTTACAGATATCTGAAACTAGTACTAAATTTTTTCGTATCAAATTGATTAATTACATTTTAAGAATTACAGTAAACAAGAATGATTTTATTTTATTGTTCCCTATTTCATTTATAGTTGCGACTTTAGTATCAGGTATCGCAAGAGCTATTTATAAAGCTTTCCTTTGTTTTCTTGTGTACAACTTTTCATAAGTCGAAGATTTTCGCCAGAAGTAGCAAAACTTCTTTGGTTGATTTTATTGGCTGTCAAAGATATTGGTTATTTAAGCTTTATTAATTAAACTAGACCAAGACTAGTCTAGACTAGAATAGTCAACTAAAAGTTGTTACAATTAATTTAAATTTTCAGGAACTCCGTATAACTTAGTAAGATCGCGAACAGGCCATACCTTGATATTGCTTGGAGGCTACACATATACAAGAAAAACAGGACGGTATACCTGGGTCTGTTCCAAGAAACACACGAAGTGTCGAGCGAGGTTCAGGTTCGTCGATGGGGTGATATATCAGTTGCATAGCATTCACACCCACGATCCTAGTAACTACATGAGGCTACAAGATGGGACTTATGTGCCTGCCTAGTAAACAGTATTAAAAACCACAAAAAAAACTATATGTTACTATCTTAGACGTTAAAAACTATCATAATGTATAATGATGGGATTTAAACAGTTTTTTTTAAATTCCTAATACAAGTAAGTATTGCAGTTTTAATCATTTATTATTTTTGGCGTTTATTGCTTTTTTTTGGGCATATCGTTGTTATCATTTGTGCTGGACGCAATTACTGAAGAGGTACTGTAATTTAATGTTGTATACAATCAAAATTTTTTTTTAAATAGTAAATGACTTTTATTTTTAAATGATTCTTCCTCTCTTCGTATTAGTATCGTTCAAAGGAATTTACATATGTTATGTAATATGTAAATTCCTTGGTTGTAGGTGTTTTCCAAGCTGTCTTTTACAGGTCTCTGACGTCACTTGTCAATATACGGCCGGTTCCAATAACCTATCTATCTTTAGTTTTGGCATATCGGAGATAGGAAACAGTTTCTATCTCTGTTTTTGCCGTCCAGAAAAACAAAGACAGAAGTTGTTTTCTATCTCCGATATGCCAAAACTGAAGATAGATAGGTTATTGGAAATGGTCGAAAGACAAAGACAACGGCATAAAGAGACTAATAGGGCTATGTGCTGCCCCCAATTGATTTGATTTTATTACTTCTAAACAAAATTAATTCTCAAAAAACTAGAACAGTATCATTTTAACAAATTACCTCTAGTACTTATTTATTGAATCACAGTAAACTTTCATTTAGTTGTTTATAAAGTCGAATGTGTCGCTAATGCCCAAAGCGGCCGCTTTCAGCAATAATGTACAATACGAAAGAATGCCATAATGAAAAGCAGTTAACAGTGATTCAATAAATACCAGAGGTAATTTGCTAAGATTAATACTGTTCTAGTTTATTGAGAATTGGTTTTGTTTAGGAGTAATACAATTAAATCAACACATAGACCTAGTAGACCCCTTAACGTGCCTTCCATAGCAACCAATACACTCATTAAATGATGCTTAGACCGGCTTAATGTAATCATGCATCTTTTGTGTAACGTTTTGGTAAGAACGACAATTTGATTTTTAAGGCACTCTCAACAAAATCTGTATCCAAAAGCAAAAAGGTTTTTAAATTTGATATTAATTTAAACAGGCTTAAATTACGATATAGTGAAGTCTCAAATGGGAAAGGATCTGATTCTCGTTGGCGGCTACACATTCTCGCGGACCAGCACTGGGACAAGAAAGTGGGTTTGCTCCACTAAACATCGGGACTGTAAAGCTAAACTTACGCTGGATAAGGATGGTGATATAATTGAAATTTTCAACGAACACTGTCACCCGCCTAAGACTTACATGAAGACTTCTGATGGGAAATACATACGAGTTTGATTAATAAGTTTATTGTATTTAATAATTGGAGCCAGCCGACTTTCACCAATTTGCTTTAGTACCTCCAATAATAAATAAAAAAAATAAAAAATAAATCTTTTATTTCAGACCAATTACGTCCACTTGTTAATTACGCATTACTTAAATAAATAATGTTAGTTTCAGAAAACAATTAATAAATAGAATTGTTTAATAATCACTAATGTTAAATTAAATTGCGTTATTATCAGTCAAGTAGTACCTAATAATGAAATTAAATTGAATTGAAATTATAATAAGAGATGGAGAACAATAAATTAATTTAAATTAATTTGATCATTATGAAATTAAGAATTGTGAAAATTATTCAACTTGCAGCAATAAATTAATAAACACATAACAAATAGATACCTACAATTAAATTTAAAGAGTAAATTAATTATGATTAAACAATATGTTCACCGATCAGCCCGTGATGTAAGATGCAGCTCGGTAAACTTTTTAAGGATTTCAGAGTCCATACTCTCTGCTATCATCCTTAAAACTTCGTTGCTGCTCCCGCGGATATGGAACAACACTGAGGCGCTCTTTTTCCGCATGATGGCAAAGAAATCATGGCAAATATCTGCAATAAATATTTTTACATTTATTTTGCAATCAGATAAAACGCCCCGTTGGTCTAGTGGTTTAAATACCGGGCCAAGATCTCGGGGTCCCAGGTTTTAATCCCGGGTCAGCAACAAAATGTTTCGAATTTTCGAACGTTGCTCGGGTTTGTGATCACCAACCCGCATATGGCAAGCGTCGTGATTATGCTAGTACACCCATCATTGCTGTGGTAACTTGAATTCAGTGATGGAGGCCTTTTCCCTGCAGTGGGATGATTATAGGCTGTTACTTACTTACTTACTTACAGATAAAAGGAAACAGCTTTTTGTTTTTTATTTGTATAACTATCTTTGGCAATTGAATTGCTAGTATAATTTTAAAACATTATTTTTATTTTTATTACATAAAAACTTAAGTATCGTATTTTAATGAGTTGTTTTATCTTTTGGGTATCCCCAGCTAATATCAGTTTTCTACTATTAGATCATAATCAAAAATGTGATAGCGAAGAGCTGAATAAACTGATGAATGTTCGTTTGACAATTCTGTCCAAAAATAAGATATATGTTTTAAAGGCATTATCTCGTTCAATCAGGAATAATATCGAAATAAAATTATAACTCGAAAATTACAAAAATCGTAGAACATACAGGGTGAAATTTTAACCACCTTCCAAATTTTAATATATCAATCTACGAGACAAAAAACAAAGGACGTATTTTGTCTTTTGATATAGCCCAGTACAAAAATGTCAAGATAAAGCACTTAGAAAATGTTCGGCAAAATTCTAAAATTTTTGATGCGGCCGCCTAGTAACACTTTTTTTACGCAATGCACATCACATTCATTCATTACGATACTAATCATAAGTTTTTGATTTTCCCTTTATACCTAAACAGGCCTAAAACTGTAAAAATTAAAAACTATATCGCGAAAAATATTTTCGGGTGAAAACTTGATTTACATTTTTTACTTCATAAATGGGCTCTAAATACGATAATGAACGCCAACAAAAATTTTGGAAAGTGGTTAAAATTTCATCCTGTATATCGGGGTCAAATCGACAGGTATGAGCAGATGAGCTAGCACTGAGCACTAGCTTGACACCTTAAAAGAAACTACCTGATCCCTGTATACCTATTATAATATGAGTTAGTTGCTTCGTGATTTCTGCGATGTACTTGTTTTTCAATAGTATTATAGCTGAAACTTACTTAAACGAGGTTAGAAACCTAGTGACTTTGAGACTTTAAATCAGTATATTTTTAACTTTTTTCTTTGTGTTCTTATAAGTACGGTATACTTGTACATAAACCTACAATTTTATCCTATATTTTTTACATTTAATTGTATTGTGATATTTAATTATGATGACTTTGTTTTAGTATTTGCATGCTATCTGTATATAATTTATATGATATTTAGGCGATTTAATTGTAATTATAAAAACAGTATTTAGTTAAAAAAGCTGAAATTCGTTATAAAATGAGATTAATGTACCTACCTTTCTTCATACGCAAATAAATTTCATATCATTTCATTTCATACTGATTTATCAGATCACTTTCTAATATGTCAGGCTGGAGCTACAAAATTGTGAAATCAAAAAGAGGCAAAGATCTCATAATGTTCGATGACTACACTTATGCGAATATCCGGAACAGGAATATCTGGGTCTGCTCCACGAGATACCCCACTTGTAAAGTGAGACTGAAGTTGGACAAGGATAAGTTTATCATCAAGATAAGAGACACTCATACGCACCCACCGAGGAGAGCTTCCGTTAAGAAAATTGGTACATAATAAGAATATAAACCTGAATTCATGTTTATTAAACGATGCGAAACGTCTCAACGGCATGGCTCTCCTGACTCGACTTCACAAAATATATGCTAAATTTCTTATTTGACAGGTAAAGGCTACCATATAGTGAAGTCTCAAAGAGGAAAAGACCTCATAATGCTAGATGGATACACCTATAACAACAATCCTCACATTAACATTTGGATATGTTCGACCAACTTCCCCGCTTGCAAGGCTAAACTGAGGCTCGATCAGGCTAAGAACATAATATGGGCTAACAGAGAACATTCGCATCCCCCTAAGAGATGGTTCTAGACTCCTGCTGGGAATATTATAAGAATCTAACAATTTGTCGGACAGTTGTATTCACGGCTATAGCCGCTAACCGTTCGCCTAAGTGTTAATAATTGTATTTGTTTATTTTGAATTTGAATTTGAATGAAACCTACACCCGTGTCACAAGTCCCGGGAGCTACTCAGAGCTTCTCTTTCTGCCACACGATGGACCCGGCACCCGCACGATGAATCCATGGAACGCTAAGAAGTTTGTCTCTCTTTACTTCGTAAATAGGCTCTAAATACGATACTTAACGCCTATAAAATATTTGGAAGGTGATGAAAAAGTCACCTACTAAAATTACGTAGCATAGGTTTTGATCTTAAATCATCCCTTAAGCAGATTGAAGAGGTTGGAAGTGTGTAAGGGGAATAAATGTTTTCCTAATTAGATAGGTATAGAGAATAACAGCTGCCAATCGCAAAAAGGAAATCGCTAAGGAGAGCGATATAACCAGGAACGGGATATAACCGGGATTTATACTAAATCCTTAACAAGGCAATGACCTTCTTTTTTTTTATAAATGTTAGGCTTGCTCTTGACTACATACTTAACTATACGGTTAAGAAGAAGCGTAAGATGAAGCGAGCTTACCAAGACCTGTTAAGAAATTAAATTGGTTTTCGAATATATCACAAAAATATAAGTAAGTATTTAAAATCATGTGGGGCCCTATTTTTGGCCATTGCCTGGTTAAGGGTATTTACTAAGAGGTTTTTTAAACTTTGTACATATGTAATTCAATCTCGCAGCTAGAACGGAAAACCATGCTACCCTATCTTTACTTGAGCTAGATCGGTAATAAGTTGACTTAATAATATATGTGCTAAATTTCTTATTTGACAGGTAAAGGCTACCATATAGTGAAGTCTCAAAGAGGAAAAGACCTCATAATGTTAGATGGATACACCTATTACAACAATCCTCACACTAGTATTTGGATATGTTCGACCAACTATCCCGCTTGCAAGGCTAAACTGAGGCTTAATCAGGCGAAGAACATAATATGGGCTGATAGAGAACATTCGCATCCCCCTAAGAGATGGTTCAAGACTCCTGCTGGAAATATTATAAGAATCTAACAATTTGTCGGACAGTTGTATTCACGGCTGTAGCCGCTAACGGTTCACCTAATTGTTAATAATTGTATTTGTTTACTGTAAGAAAGAATATTGGAAACGTTAATTTATGAACATGCTGGAAATATAGCCAAGCCCAACGTTTCGTAATCCTTCCAGCGTTGGTGGTAGTCACGAGAAGGACTACCTGTGTACCCAAGAAAATACGTTATAAATTTACCTTTGATTTAAATGTGGAAGTATGTTTTTATTTCAATTTTATTAGTAGGTATCAGCCCATGCTAATTACTTCAATAACTTACAGATTGTCAATATACCTATTATAATTTGAGTCAGTAGCTCTACCTTGTGCTTGTTTTTGTAACAGGGTCATATCTGAAACTGACATAAACATGGTATTAGGTTTAAAAACCTAGTGACAATGAGACGTTAAATCATTGCATTTGTTACTTATTTCTATGTGTTCTTATAAGCACGGTGAAAAGAATGGGCTAAATATGCTATTTAATGAAATGATAGGCGTAAATGTAAAAGGCTATATTATAATTCAAATAAATAATAAGTACATTTGTATCCACAATTATAGAGAAAACTTATGGGAATGTACACAGCTTGATGACAGGATTCAACACCACAGAGTCAATAGAAAACTTATAAAACAAAATCAATACTTTTAATATATAAATAAAAAAGGAATACAAACTAAAAACTCTTGTAATAAGGTTTGTAACACAAGGTTTACTTGTATTGTCCATAAACAGTGTATTTCGACGCCAACAAACAACAGCAGAATAATAAGTGGAACTGATACCTGAAATTGTAACCATTTTGTAACCATATTCTTGAATATAAATGTTATCTTATCTTATCTCTTACTAGCTGTTGCCCGCGACTTCGTCCGCGTCAATTTCTGTAATTATGGTCGCGACTATTTTTGCAAAATTTTTCACTCATACTTTGCTCCTATTGGTCGCAGTGCGATGTTATATAGCCTAAAGCCTTCCTCAATAAATGGACTATCCAACACAAAAATAATTTTTCAAATCGTACCAGTACTTCCTGAGATTAGCGCGTTCAAACAAACAAACAAACAAACTCTTCAGCTTTATAATATTATATTACTAGCGACCCGCCCCAGCTTCGCACAGGTGCAATGCTGATACTAAATACATTACAAAAAAACTGTGAACGTTGTATATAAAAAAAACATAGTAGCTTCGCACGGGTATGAAATATGTCACTGAAAAAATGATTAAAATCGATCCAGTAGTTTTGATTTATTCATTACTGCCTGTGGCCCGCACGTGTTAAATTTGGAGTAAAACAATTCTCCTTTCCCTAATACCATGAAGATTTCCTGCTGTCTTTGGAATATCTAAATTCCGCGCCGCCGCCGCCTTGGCCGGCCTACCGCCGCAAACGCTTCGTCCCGTAATTTTTAAATCTGTAATATCTTCGAAAATATTTATTTAAATCATATTCTGTAAAGGGCCATATAGATCAATATTAAATCAACAATGTATTTAAAGTATTTAATTGGATAAGGATTAATGCTGTATTGGTTAAAATCGCTTCGAAAATTAGCCATTATTTGTCGTAAAAAGTAAATGACAAAAAAATTTTATTGTGGGATATCCATAACAGATAGACATACACCATCGAGGAGTTTTCTGTAGACCTTTTCAATATGTACAATACTTAGTACATTATTTTGATAAATTTTGTAGGGTTTAGCCTGCGTTTGCAATGTAAGCGGAAAAAAATGAGAATATTTACGACATCATATTAGAAACCTCAAAAATAACAGTATTTCTCCACTATGTAATGGATGTTATTATACATATGAACCTTCCTCTTGAATCACTCTATCTATTAAAAAAAAACCGCATCAAAATCCGTTGCGTAGTTTTAAAGATTTAAGCATACAAAGGGACATGGGGAAAGAAAAAGTGACTTTGTTTTATACTATGTAGTGATTATACCTAGATATATTTTATGTTTCTTTTGGGTGCAAAACTCCTAACATTTCTTGAAATAACTCTGGCTTACAGCGATAAAAATATACTTAAAGATTTTACGCCTGTGACGTAGTGTCTCGTTGGCTGAATCGGTAAAGCGCCGCACCCGATATGCGAGGAGATGCGGGTTCGAGTCCCGTCTGGAACATAATTTTTCAATCTTGCAATAGTTTTTTTGCTGGTTTGTCCATTTCTTGTTATTCTATTTGATAGCCAAACCCTGTGAATTAAAAAGAAATCACATCGAGAAATGACCTCTTTTGCAGAAATGGCTTGAGGGAAACCAACGACAGGTGTCAAAATTTCGAAAATTCAAAAATGAGAACACCACGATGATCGTGATAATTTTTACTAAAGCGAAACATTTTAGAGAAGGGAGGTCATGGTGTGCCCTAGCGATGGTTTAAGGTTGATGCATTATTTCCGGGACACCCTGTATGTGTATGTTTGTATTATGTCTCAAAGAAAATATCTTTGATAACTCCCTGTTGCAATGTTGGTCTACCGGGCCAAGATCGGTCCTGGGTAACTGGAGTTCAATAATGGGGGCCCTGCCCTGTAGTGGGATGATTATAGACCGTTACTTACTTATTAGGGTTCCGTAGCCAAATGGCAAAAAATGGAACCCTTATAGTTTCGTCAAGTCTGTCCATCCGTATGTCACAGCCACTTTGTTCTGAAAGATTAGCATTACACAGTTGAAACTTGGTAGGTAGGTGTATTCTGTTGACCGCTTTACGACTCTCATACAAAAAATTAAAAAATATGATATTTAAGAAGGGCTTCCCATACATGGAACTAAAACAAAAAAAATGATTTTGATCGAACCTATGCCTATGGGGTATATATGGATTGGTTTTTTAAAATGACATGGAGGTTTCTAGAACCATTTTTTTAGCTATGGTAACACTAGCTGAGGTCATAACGGGGTGAAACACATTCTCACACCACACTCACACAGCAAAGAAAACTTTTATAACTAAATGGGACACTTTGGGGAAATATAAATTATATGTTTAATAAACTACATCTATACTTAATATTATAAAGCTGAAGAGTTTGTTTGTTTGTTTGTTTGTTTGAACGCGCTAATCTCAGGAATTACTGGTCCGATTTGAAAAAATCTTTTTGTGTTGGATAATCCATTAATCGAGGAAGGCTTTAGGCTATATAACATCACGCTGCGACTAATAGGAGCGAAGCATGAGTCAAAAATGTTGCAAAAATAATCGCGAACATAACGGAAATTGATGCGAACGAAGTCGCGGGGAACAGCTTGTATTATGATAAAAATTAAATTAGCTTTGCATTAATCTTAGCCAATTGATGACTTTTTATTTTGATGAAAATCTTGGGACTGCTATTGGCGATAAAGAAACGCGTCGAGGTTTTTCTTATATCGGTGTTGGGTACTAATAATTTTTTGCATTTTTGAGGGAGGGCGGGCATGAAATAGCATTTTTGGCATTTTCCTGCCTAAAATAGTGCTTGCTCAATCAGTGTTAGTGCGGGTAGTGTGGTGAAGGTACCTAGGCTGGTGTTAAGAGGAAACACAAGGGCCGTTTTTCCATACAAACGTAGTCCTCTGTTTCCTCCCTGGATAATGCCAGTAGAGCAATAATTTTTATTACAAAAATCTATGGCCACTATTAGCATGTTTCTATGTTTTCCTTTTTTTCATAAATTACTTATTAAAAGAGATATGAGCCCTCACAAATATAAAAAATACGCCAGATTTTCCGCTGTGTTCAAACATCCAGAAAACAAATTTGGCTAAATTTTAGAAAAAAAGCAAAATATACGAACACGGCCAAAGCTTTTCTTTAATTTTTAATGAAAAAAGTATTTAAATCGGTCTAGTTTAGAAAAAGGAATCGGGGGACTACGAAACGTAGATTTTGTGTGCTTTTAGTAGGTATTTTCGGTCCAAGATACAGTTGTCTCTATCGCGCTCTGCGGGGAGTCGTTCGGGCACTGCGCGACAGCAATAGATTTTATAAATACCTATTTTTCAATTCTCTCGGCCGTAGTGTTTCCTCTTAACAAGCGGAAATAATTAGCAAAATAATTTTCAAAATCCATATAATATGATATAATAATATAAACAGGCACTAGGGTGATAACGTTTAAAATACTTGCTGCAGCGAACGCGTTAAACAAACACTAACGCTCTTAAGTTAGCCTAGTATTAAAAGTTTGTTTTGCAGTCTCAGGCGCTTCGGTAAACTGCCAGAGCAGCTGATCCAAAGTATTAATGAACTAATTAAATGCGTTTCTCCTGCTTCTGATATTTATAAAATATTAAATTTATTATTTGTGAATTCATTGTCGACAAGATTTTTGTAAGATTTGTTGTTGTAGCGGTTTTCGTTAATGTTTGGTGTTTCTACTTTCTTTCGCTTTTCGTGTCAATTATAATCAGCCTATATCAGTTTACTGTTGATCACGGGTCTCTATAGAATAATGATATTTAGGCAGCTTCATTAGTATTTAATATAGAAATTTCTTTTGTACTTTTTATTTAGTACAAATGTTTTAAGGATAAAGTCAACAAACCAGTCAGAAATAAATTAATTCTAGTAAAAGATATTCTCTACGCTTTTGAAGAAAACGACAAAAACGGCCTCTTCATTGGAAACAACTTATGAATGAAATGCGCAAAAGGTGATTATCTAATTAAAACAATATTGTTAAGGCTGATCCATTAAAATATAAAAAAAATTTTAGGAAAATCAAAGACCAAAACAATATTTCTTAGACAAATTGAAATGTTCTGTTAAAATATTTGTACTAAATGAAAAACCAACCTGTACACAAATAAATTACTTTTTAAACGTCAGGTTGGAGCTACAAAATTGTGAAATCACAAAGAGGCAAAGATCTTATAATGTTCGATGAATACACTTATGCGAATATCAGGAACAGCATCAGGAACAGCAATATCTGGGTGTGCTCCACGAAATATCCCACTTGTAAGGCGAGACTGAAGTTGGACAAGGATAAGTTTATCATCAAGATAAGCAACACACATACGCACCCACCGAAGAGAACCTTAAGTTGGTACTATAATAAGAATATAAAATGAAATGTATATACCGTCTGGTATATGTTTAGTAAATGATGCGACGGCATGGTTCTCGTGACATGGAAGAAGGGCAGGTTTTTAGTAAGGGACGTCACTTGCGTCGACACTTTGGCTCCTTTTCATCTTCCACTGATTGGCAATATGGTTGGCAATAAGATTCAGCACCTTCTTTTGCGGAGTGCCTCAAACGGGTGCCCTTCGGTTCGCCTAAAATTTAAAGTCCTAATTTCATTTGGCCGAACCGTATTGGCCTAAACTTATAACGTCTAACAGTTGTTTTCGCACTATTATTTTGGTCTCAAAATTGAAAACCCTAATTTCATTATGTCTAATATCGAATGCATTCGCATGTATTCGCATCTTTTTTTTGGCATTGCGCTAAGTATTGAGCCTCTAATTTTAACCGAAAAAGTTTAAGAAACGAATCGCTCACAAACCGACCCCAAGTAGTCTTTGTCACGGCAGTCTGATTGTTTGGATGCATGGTTGATTGCTTGTTTGCTTGATTGCATGCATGCTTGCTTGTTTGCATGCATGCATGCTTGCATGTATGCTTACTTCTTTGCAAGCATGCATGCATGCATGGCTATTTCAAATATTGATTTTTTTTTCTTTCTGCGATCAAAAATTGGAACTGTAAATGATAGGTGTTAGGATATTTCGGCTAAATTCCGCATTTGGGAAATTCTAATACGGCGATATAGAATAAATAGGATAAACGCGTTTAGCAAAAGTAAAAATATGCGAAAAAAATTTAGGCTAATAGTTTGTGTGCCAATCACAATTAGGAGTACAAACAATTCGGTATTCCGATATATACGGCCTCAAACGGCGTGAATTCAGAGAGACTCTCACATTTGAGCCATTTGGGGTGGAAACTTTAGGATCTTGGGGACCGATATCGGACATACAAAGCTGTATCGTACGTGAGATGTTTAAGCGCTGAGCTGATACAGCTCTAGATCCAAAAGCTGAGTTGTACCTAGGCCAACGTATAAGCCTAGCTATCCGCTTGCCTAGGAATAAGATTTGGATCTATGAGTAGTATTAGGAAAATAGTTAGGTATGGTTTACATTTTAGTACTTATTTTACTATAAGGTTAATTTAGTTTCTGTATTATTTTAATATCTTTTTTACAAAAGGTATTTTATGTCTCTGTAAAAAGTGGGTGTTTATTAAAAGCCTTTGTATAAAAACGACTTAAGATATGTTTGACCTGTTTCTGTTATCGTAGCTAAAATTAATTGCAGTATACATGAATAATATTTTTTTATAAATATTTATAACTACTCGTAATTCTCAGAACACTCTAACACTAAGTGACTTTTCTGTGTTAGCTTTGACTTGACTTTGCGGTATGTATGATTATGATTTCCTACGATAAAGCGCACAAACACACACAAACGCACACGAATACATGCACACGCCCACGCAAACTCTCTCTCTCTCACACTCACACACACAGAGACACACACACAGAGACACACACACAGAGACACACACACAGAGACACAAACACACACACACACACACACACACGTATAATATAATATGTACTCCTTAAGTACATTTTGTATACTTTGCCGCATTCCTACTTGAGTACTTAAAATCTTAAAATATGTGCGAATGAAGGAGCGGTATTCTCTTCATACAGGTTATTGCAACTTAAAAAGAGATCCCCACCCCATGTAACTACATCATGTAAGATAGATTTTTGATTTTTAGGGTTCCGTAACCAAAGGCTAAAAACGGGACCCTATTACTAAGACTTCGCTGTCTGTCCGTCTGTCCGTCTGTCCGTCGCTCTGTCACCAGGCTGTATCTAAAGAGCCGCGATAGCTAGACAGTTGAAATTTTCACAAATTATGTTTTTCTGTTACCGCAATAACAACAAATACTAAAAACAAAATAAAATAAATATTTAAGGGGGGCTCCCATACAACAAACTCGTTTTTTATGCCTTTTTGGTACGGAACTCTTCGTGCGCGAGTCCGACTCGCACTTGGCCGATTTTATTTTGATTTGATGATTGTTTCATGTTGGTAATGATGATAGCCACGCGTTTTGGCTTGGACTTGTAAAAAATTGTTAAATATTGTTTTTAAATATAAATGTTTGGCATGTTTTCTTGTATTTCATTCTGGGATGCGATACTGTGCCATTACGTCTTGAGGTTTGATATGTTTTGCTTTACTAAAAAACAAAACAAGTGTAATACTAGCTTTAGTCGCTTGCAAGCATTGATGTAAGATATAAAAAATAGATGCACAATCAGTAACCGAAAAATTTCTTCACCAAATGAGCATACACTGAAAACTTTGACAGTTCGAAATTACGTTGTATGGATCTCTGCATAAAATAATTACATTTTATTCTTGCAAGCCCATTAAAGAATTTCCGTGGTCTACAATTGATGTAATGCTGTAGCAAACAGTAGTGCAACAGTTTACATAAATAATATGCTTTATAATATTAATATGATTTTGGCAGGATTATATTATCAGATTGTACAGTCTAAAAAAGGAAGAGATCTTATAATGCTCGATGGCTATACGTTCCGTAGCGTTCGGGATTTATACTGGGTGTGCTCCGTCAAAAATACCTGTAAAGCCAAACTACGATTGGATAAGTCCAAAGCCATAATTTGGGTCGACAACAATCATTCACACCCTAAAGAAAAATGGTTTGTGACGAAACGGGGAACTTATATAAGGGTTTGATTTGATATACCTAACGATATAAAATACCGTAATTTACGGTAACCGACTGCCGATCCGACTGAAGGAGTGAGCTGCCAGAAAAAGACGCGAAGCAGATTCTTCTCCCCACCATTGGCAAAACGATCGAGAACATTGCTGCCAAGCATGGTATTTTTGGCAATATACTTTTTTGGAAAGGCCCAACAGTGGCCTAATAGATAGATAGATAATACAGGCTGATGATAATGATAATCGTGAAAATCTGATCTGCCAAAGATTGCGTGTTTCATCATGTTTTATGTAATTATTGACCCTTATTTGAGATGTTCCAATCTAGTTTTCCTTTTGTAATCCTTAGACAGGAATACCTACCGAATAGTTTTGACCATGTTTCATTTAGTGTAACATCTAGTGCTGTTTGGACCCTCTGAAAGTGTTATTTTATCTTATTAAACTTATTTGAAGTGTATGTTATTGTGTCTACTAACACTGTCTCGCACTGCGTTACCCCTATGCCACTAAAGCAGGTTTTTACCACTATTAATAGAGAATATCGCTTTAGGCAAGAAACCGCTGGAAATTACCGATCGTATTGTATAATTTGCAATATGTCTTGTTTAATAATGTCTGCCTACATTACTGTTGGACAGTCGCCTCTCCAAAAGGAAAGATTCGCTACGATCGCCAAGCTCGGATGGCGGATTGGCTATCACAGTTTGGCCAAAGGAGGAGGAAACACGCCGCCGCCCGAATTTTTCTGGTAGTACTCCTCATACGCCCATAGAACGAAAAGTTCTTATTTCATTTTAGGTTAGTACGACACTGTAAGATCATGATACTCTTGTATTTAGGATATCATACAAACAAAAAACGATAATTTCGCATTTTTTTGTTGTTTTTTGATGTAGTTGCTATTTGTTTAAGTTTGGATACATTTTAAACTATGTATCTAGTTGTTTCTTTGCGATTTTCTATGTATTTATGTTTACCATTTACCAAATATTCAAATTTTACCTTATCTTAGACATTGTAATTCCTATAAATATTAAAAATTTTAAAGCTGGTCCGCCTTTTTTTTTGGTATATATTATAAACTTACACCTAAGTCGCAAGTCTCAGGTGTAGCTCCGAGAACCTTATTCAGCAACACGATGATAAGAAGTGTTCGATATTTGCAACTGCATATCCTTCAGATTATGGATATACTATACGTAACCAAAACGTTGAAAACAATTTAGTGGCACAACGCAAACTAGTTTATTTGTTTCGTCGACACAAGATGCTCTTAAGTTATTTGGAAGAGCAGTAGGAGTCCCGTATGTATCATCCCGTATGTCCAGGTTATAAATTTAAATCAATCATCAATCATGTTAAGAAGTCACAATGAAAAATCAATTAAACTTCTTTTAGCACGGTTTATTTTAATATTTCATAACTACAGTTGACTGTTCTAGAATTTATTTTATGTATCTTCCACTACCTTCTTTTACATTTTTATGTTTAAGGTACTAGTGATAGTGACCATGAAAGTTTACTTTTTGACGAACATGAATCGTCACCTTACCTGTTTTCGTGGGCACTAAGTTACTGGATGTCAGACTCAGACTCATCGTCAACATAAACTGGTTTAAAGTTTTTGTTCTTACGTTTTCAAGGTCTTCAATTTACAAAAATCTTCATCTGCTTTGATTTAAAATTTTTCCAAAAATAAGCTATGGTGTTTGATTTTATGTTATGAACTGTATTGATTTTCTTTTTTTTACAGGACTCGTCTATAACTGTATCAAGTCACAAAGAGGAAAAGACCTGATACTGCTAGACAATTATACGTTTCGTAAGTTTCGAGATAACTCTTGGGTTTGCTCCACAAGTAATACCTGTAAAGCGAAACTGAAATTGAACAACGCCAAAGTGATAGTTTGGGCCAATAATGTACATTCTCACCCAGCCCATAATTGGTTCAAATGCGATAATGGAACTTATGTAAAGATATAAACCAGAAATAAGAAACATTTATTGCCGTGGACATCACAACGGCACTATACATCAATTAATCATTACCTTTAGTAGCCTCTTACTTACGACATCCATAGGAAGGGATTGGGTGGTGCTATTCTCTTAATGCGCCGGCACCACATGAGATAGTAAAATTATAAAATATATATATTTAATGTTTTTGATTTGTAAATATAATTATTATATATTTTTTAGTTTGCATATTGGTTCTGTAGGTAAAATTGATGTGATATCTATCATACAACAGAGTCAGTTTTTTTGGATTCAAAGCTAAGCTTTTTTGAAATAATGTAAAATTGTACATTCCGGCGAGGAAATATCAGTGAGGGGTGCCAAGGTTTCCTGTCATCTGTCAAGATGAAGTCTACGTAATTAGCTTTTGGCGCCAACAAAACACTTTGTGCTCCAGCTGCCATCGAGTGAAAACCTAATGAACAATTTGCATCACAATTAAGACTGCTAAATATTGTCAATCGTATTTATAAAAGCTATTAGCGCATAATAATGCACGAAAACGGCGATCCTGCGGCAGCTCTTGGTCTACCGCCTCTTTAAAATAAATATTTTTAATAAAACCAGAAATATTTTTAAGTTTAAAATATGCTTACGATGGATTTTTTTCTACCTAATCTACAATCTGTTTACCTGATTTAGGTTTTCAATTTATATCGTTTATTATACCAATTTAGTTTTGAAGATTGATAAGTTTTTTTTTCGTTCTTAGGCGTACAGTACGCTATTTGCAAGTCGCAAAGAGGCAAAGACCTATTGCTCGTCGGCAACTACACGTTCGCTAAATCGAGCAAAAACTGCTGGACCTGCAGCACTACCAAATGCAAGGCGAAATTGAAGCTTGACGACAGTCAGAAGATCACGGAAATATTCAATGAACATAATCACACGCCAAGGAAAATTTTTGTCACCCGTGATGGGTCGTATGTACGTATTTAGACGTTCTCCACCTCTGTTGTAGAGTGGCTAGCACAATGGTTTTTAATGAACCAAGGAACAAGTTCTGAAATCTATGGACACCGGTTTTCAAGGTGTCTCTGTCTCTGAGATTCGGGGGTGCGATTCCTCAAGTTAAAGTTCTGATTTCTGGCCTACGTCTTTCATCTGTTGTGTCTAATTCAATTTGTGCAGACGACGGCACATCAGACCATACAGCGGGATATTATTATGTTGTCGAAATAAGTGTGACTTGTATTCAGAAATAAAGTAACTTATGAATTTTACCGGCATATTATTATGTTAGGAGCCCAATTTTTGGTAGATGGAAATTAAATTTAATGAATTGTGCCATTGGAAGAAGAAATAACTGAACCATTTTTTTACTAATTAACAACGTTTATAATTTGATTGGATATTTCTTTTAAATTATTTTGATTACTAAAGCTTCAAGTGCCTTGTTAGCATTAGCCAGTAATTTAATTATAGCTGATAATGTTATAATTGAATGTTAACATAATTTACGTTGTATAAAGGTTGTCTGGTAGAGATAGCTTAAAGAGACAAGGCCGCCTATTTGTACATTTTCTCTTTTTTGTAATTTATTTGTTTTTTTTTTGTATTTTGTGCTACATAGTGTTATCTATCTATCTATCTGTATTTGTATTCTTATCTTTATTATTTGTGTTTTGAATAGAATATGAAGTGGTGATGTCCCAGAAAGGCAAAAAGGTGCTGCTTGTTGATGGTTTCACATTTTCAAGGGCATCCAAGTTCCAATGGGTGTGCTCTACGAAGAACCCGATGTGCCGAGCAAAACTGAAGATGATTGACGAAAAGATAATCAGTATTTTTAATGAACATTGTCACCCTTCGGGGCGTAGGTAAAAGTGATATTCAAAAACACAATTATTCTGCAAACGGATCTGTTAATTTCTTTTGGTTTTGCTCTGTTTGATTTGAGAGTTGATTGATTGTTTGCCCAATTATTACTGTCCTTTATTTTCATTATGCTCCTAAATGCTGAGGTGTTGTCAGCTTATTTACCACCCTTATAAAGTCCCTCTTAAATCTTTGCGTATTTCCCAAAGCCGAGATTTTTGAATGAATTTTGATCCCTACTATTCTGCCTATATCCTAGTTCTAGTATCAAATCAGTATTTTTCCAGCTATGTGTAGTGCTATTATCCATCAATTAAAAATTCATTACCTTTAGTCGGAGTTTTCATGAGAAGATAAGCGTGGTGGGTTCCCACGTCCTTTCGCGACAATCTTTTACAGGGTATTTAGATCCTCACGGTCACTGGTTTCCGCCCTGTGGAACCTAGGTCCTTACTGGGTTGTCGGGTTAATTACAAGGAGGATAACCTTTAATCGCCTCTTACGACATCCTAGGGAGGGGTTGGGTGGTGCTATGCTTTAAACGTGCCGGCACCACATGAGACAGTAAGAGTATGTGTATATTTAATGTATCTTATTTGTAAATGCAATTATTATATACTTTTTAGTTTGCATATTGGTTCTATAGGTAAAATTGATGTGATTTCATACAACAGAGGCAGTCGTTTTTGGATTCAAAACTAAGCTTTTTGCAAAATGTAAATTTGTACATTTTGGCGAGTACATATCAGTAAGGGGTTGAAGGGATGCCAAGGTTTGCTGTTACCTGTCAATATAAAGTCTACGTAATTAGCTTTTGGCGCCAACAAAACACTTGAGCTCCAGCTGCTATCGAGTGTAAACCTAATGAACAATTTGCATCACAGTTAAGACTGTTAAGTATTGTCAGTCAAAGAAACGGATTTAGAGAAGCTATTAGCGCATTCATTGTAGTGAACCCATAATAATGCATGAAAACGGCGTTCCTGCTGCAGGTCTTCCTCTACCGCCTCTTTAAAATAAATATTTTTATTAAAACCAGAAATATTTGTTTCACCTAGATAGACACTTATGTTTAAGTTTAAAATATGCTTACGATGGATTTTTTTCTACCAAATCTATAATCTGTCAATCTGATTTAGGTTTTCAATTTACATCGTTTATTGGACAAATTTAGTTTTGAAGATTGATAAAAGATAAATGTTTTTCATACTTAGGCGTACGGTACGCTATTTGCAAGTCGCAAAGAGGCAAAGACCTATTGCTCGTCGGCAACTACACGTTCGCGAATAAGAGCAAAAACTACTGGAGCTGCAGCAATACCAAATGCAAGGCGAAACTGAAGCTTAACGACAGCCAGAAGATCACGGAAATCTTCAATGAACATAATCACACGCCAAGGAAAATTGTAGTCACCCGTGATGGGTCTTATGTACGTATTTAGACGTTCTCCACCTCTGTTGTTGAGTGGCGTGCACAATGGTTTTTAATGAACCAAGGAACAAGTTCTGAAATCTATGGACACCGGTTTTCAAGGTGTCTTTATCTCTGAGTGGGGGTGCGATTCCTCAAGTTAAAGTTCTGATTTCTAGCCTACGTCTTTCATCTGTTGTGTCTAATTCAACTTGTGCAGGCGACGGCACATCAGACCATACAGCGGGATATTATTATGTTGTCGAAATAAGTGTGACTTGTATTCAGAAATAAAGTAACTTATGAATTTTACCGGCATATTATTATGTTAGGAGCCCAATTTTTGGTAGATGGAAATTAAATTTAATGAATTGTGCCATTGGAAAAAGAAATAACTGAACCATTTTTTTACTAATTAACAACGTTTATAATTTGATTGGATATTTCTTTTAAATTATTTTGATTACTAAAGCTTCAAGTGCCTTGTTAGCATTAGCCAGTAATTTAATTATAGCTGATAATGTTATAATTGAATGTTAACATAATTTACGTTGTATTTGTATTCTTATCTTTATTATTTGTGTTTTGAATAGAATATGAAGTGGTGATGTCCCAGAAAGGCAAAAAGGTGCTGCTTGTTGATGGTTTCACATTTTCAAGGGCATCCAAGTTCCAATGGGTGTGCTCTACGAAGAACCCGATGTGCCGAGCAAAACTGAAGATGATTGACGACAAGATAATCAGTATTTTTAATGAACATTGTCACCCTTCGGGGCGTAGGTAAAAGTGATATTCAAAAACACAATTATTCTGCAAACGGATCTGTTAATTTCTTTTGGTTTTGCTCTGTTTGATTTGAGAGTTGATTGATTGTTTGCCCAATTATTACTGTCCTTTATTTTTATTATGCTCCTAAATGCTGAGGTGTTGTCAGCTTATTTACCACCCTTGTAAAGTACCTCTAAAATCTTTGCGTATTTCCAAAAGCCGAGATTGTTGAATGAATGTTGATCCCTACTATTCTGCCCATATCCTAGTTCTAGTATCAAGTTAGTATTTGTCCAGCTATGTGTACTGCTACTGCTACTGCAGCATCACTTGTGCTATTTCATAATCTTATGGTAAATCTCAATCTTTGTCGTTATTTTGATAAGGTTAAGTTTTTATCGGAAGTGAACTTAAATAAAATATTATTTAGCACTAGTTTTTATACCATTAGTTTTTCTTACTTTATATGATATTTAAGCAATTTAATTTCAATTATAATATCAGTAGTTTTTCTTGTGCCAACTGAAACAACAAACTTCAATGTACCTCTGAGCTGCATATAATTTACCTGTGATACTCCATTTTATCTTCTTTGTTAATCCGTCATTCTCCTATTATACACGGTGCATTTTCAACCACCTGTAAAACGAAGCCCACGTTATGTAAACATTATATATAACATCTTGGCAGAGTTTTATAAATGTTTTTAACAAAAAAAAATATTTTATAAAAATACAGGGTGAAATTTTAACCACTTTCCAAATTTTAATATATTAATCTACGGGGCAAAAAACAAATGACGTATTTTTTCTTTTGGTATAGCCCAGTACAAAAATGTCAAGATAAAGCACTTAGAAAATGTCAGCAAAAAATCTAAATTTTTAATACGTCTGCCTAGCAACATTGTTTTTACGCGATTCGCATCTCATTCATTCACTACGATACTATTCATATGTTTTTGATTTTCCCTTTATACCTTATCAGGCCTAGGACTGTAAAAATTGAAAACTATATTGCGAAAAATATTTTCGCGTGTAAGCTTGACTTACATTTTTTACTTCATAAATGGGCTCTAAATACGATACTGAACGCCTATAAAAAAATTGGAAAGTAGTTAAAATTTCATCCTGTATATAACATCTTGGCAGAGTTATTTGAATGTTTTTACCAAAAAATTTATTTTATGAAAATATTAAATATTGGGCTATTTATTTTGAAAGACGCTATGACGGGCACAGATGTACCTGTGTAAGGTCCATTCAACCTAGACCCCGCCGCAGCAAAATAATAAGTTTGTGCGCCTCACAGCGTGTTACAAAATTAAAAGTCTGAATCAAAATTTAATATTATTTTTAATTACAAATTAAATACCATGATGTTATACATAATGGTCCAATAACGTGGACTTCGTTATCCAGGTGGTTCAAAAAGCACGGTGTATAATAAACACTAGCTGTTCCCCGCGACTTCGTCCGCGTCATTTTTCCGTTATTATGATAGCTATTATTTTTGCAACATTTTTCACTGATGCTTAGCTCCTATTGGTCGCAGCGTGATGTTTTATAGCCTAAAGCCTTCCTCGATAAATGGACTATCCAACACAAAAATAATTTTTCAAATTGGACCAGTACTTCCTGAGATTAGCGCGTTCAAAACAAACAAACAAACAAACTCTTCAGCTTAATAATATTATAGTATAGATAAGGTGGTTTAAGCGTACATATAGTTTTGTGAAACAGTTACTCATAATATGTTTATATAACATTTTTGGATGAACTATTTCAAAGTCAACGGTATTCTACTAAAATTTAATGTACTTATTTTGAAACATGTCTTAACAAAAATTAATTTTGCCTACCTTGATTTTGAGTAGTTACAATTTAATCAATATTTTGTTTGAGGTTCGGCATACATTAGAAATAATACTTAGATTATATTGGTAGTGTGGTACTATTAAAAAAAAAAAGTTTTTTTTAAATAAATTTATGGATTTCACTCGCTGTTTACTATGTCAAACCATATTTTTGATTAAAATTAGTGTGTTTTTATAAATAAATAAATAACTAAAAAAATATTTTAAGACATGCCTCACTGGGCCACACAGAGCCATCTAGTCCCAAATTAAGCTACTACTCGTATTAAGTACCCTGTCGTATGGGGTACTAGACAACCGATGAACTTTCTTATATACTTTTTTTTTTGTAAATATATACCTATAATATACTTATAGAAAACAAGTACAAAGAGACATGTTCATGCACACAAATATTTGTACTGTGCGGGGATCGAACTCGCGATATATATATACACTTGACACTTGATTATGTTTTTTTCCTAATTTAGGTACTTATTGTTTATTTGAGATACTCACCAACCCGGAGATCGCTAGGATCAAACCGGTATTCATGTGAGAAGGTATCACTTCTTATTTGCTGATTAGTTGAACCTAATGATAAGACAGGTTTTAACTTATAATACCGATATGGTTTCCAGACCCTTTTCTCTGGAATATATTTCAACAAAATTTACTGAATTCTAGAGTAACCGCATGTCTTTTTCGATTTCCAGGTATATCGTATGAACTAATTGAATCACAGAGGGGCAAGACTTTGCTGTATGTAGGAGGCTACACTTTCTGTCAAACGAGTACCAACTTATGGATTTGTTCGACGAGGCTTCCTAGCTGCAAGGCCAAACTGCGTCTGAAAGATGGATTGATCACTGATATCAATAACGAACATAGTCATCCTTCCAGGAAATATGTTCGGTCGCGTAACGGGACTTATATTCGGGTAAAATAGACATTGTGGATATATTGTGGCATTTGGTGGCGAATATAAGTGACTCGTTGTTTAAGTAAGTAAAGTTAGAATCTTTTTAAGGGTTCTTCTTCACGAGTAGCTGTGTATAGACTATTCGAAGACAGTTAAGTTTAATATACTCTTGTATTGTTGGTGCCGGGTTATTGTTGGAGTTTTTAGATTACCACGTGAATGAACATATTGGTTGCTTAAACTTACGCGAATACGATTTCGAACCCATCGTTTCTTCGAAAGTTTTTCTTGCGCTGATTCTTCTCTTCCACATTTGCCAGTGTGTAGAGTGTAGGTTTAATATTGGGACGTGAAAAAGCGACTTCAGCGGCCTATTTCCAGAAATAAAACTGATTTTACTTGACAGCGTACCCGTGACTACGCTGTTCGAAATGTACCGTTAAATAAAAATATAATGAAAAACCTTTAGTCCTAAATCTTCTTTTCAATGTACACACGACGGCAGATCAAGTTACCACAAAATGTCACTTTGCCTCAACGTAAACTGATCTCTAAGAGTTTTAGTTACAGTTGAAAATCGTTTGGGGAATTTGACATTTATGGGTAGGTTGATGTGCTGGCCACTGTACCTACCTCGTAGATTGTTTCTACACAGTCATATGGATAAGCGCTAACACAAGCACACTTTTGGTGTATAGTCCGTGCATTTACAATAATCGCTCTTGCGTTATAATAACCTCTGCATGTTTCCAAATTAATTTTTCCACCTACAAACGTAGTACCTACCTATAAATGGCAGATTTATTCTACTATGAGGCCAATGAGAAATGTTTCATATTTTAATGTTAGTACCTACATACGAACCATGCAAAAAGGGAATAAGTAGGTATTTACTTTCACATTACATAATATTCTATATTTTTATGATTTATAAATGAAATGGAAATGAATTGTAATTTTTATGTCAGTCATGAATTTAGCTTAGAGTTCTATGACGTCTTAAAATGGCGGACAGCGTTTTCAGGGTTCAAAATAAAAAATAATAAGCAATTTTAAAATTGTGATTATGTACAATTTTAATAATTGAAATGGAAAAATACTGGTTTCTTTAGTGAAATACCACAAAAACTAATTATTTATTAGGTACGTCAAATTTTATAAGAGTCAAGCAGGCTATAATATATCATGATTTAGCCTGAATGTATAATTCTTGGGTTCGTTGTTATTTATTTCTAGGTTTTCGTTACTAACTTTGTTACAAATTAATTCTAATTTGACAATTGGACGATTTAACTAATATCAGATTTTACCTAAGTCGTAAAATTTCGTCTTAAGGTCCTAAAATCGGGTGCGTCTCATGTTATATACAATCATTTGATATAGTCAAACTTTAATAACGATCACTTTACATAATAATCATTTGTTACAACAACATATGATAACATTTTGTTTGACTTATAGATTACTTTACATAACATACAGTTTATTTAATACTGTTTAGTATAATATTCATAACAAATAAAATCATTTATTTTTATTATTATTATTATTATATATCGTTCATTTGATATAAATTTGTTTGTTATACGCATCATTTCGTATATCTATGATTTGAGATAAAAACGTTTTAAATATTGATTAAAAGAAATAACCGTTATGACATACATTGGTATAATTAAGAATTTGTGGTAATCCCGACTCGCCGTGGTTTTTCCGCCGTGGTACTTGCCTGCCCTACACTAGAGTGCAATTTAAAAGCCGGCGGCGCGGAGGGAGTGCAGTCTTCGCTCGCAATAACGAAGCTCGGGCGCCCTGGGGAGCTGTAGCGGCTGAGGCTGGTCGCCTAAGGGCCCGTTTATATGTGATGCTGAGAGGCCGCGCGGCGGCCGGGCGATAGCTTTATTTGGTACGTCAAAAGGCCGCGTAGCTGCCGCGCGGCCGCCGCGCGGCTACCGCGTACTACCACCTCGTGAGCGGCCACCGCGTACGCGTTTTCAAGAGTCGATTGTTATAGTAAAATAAGCTCTTCAGTAACTACATTTAAAGTTAAAATTAATTTAGCAAAGAATCCCTTGACGCTACAAATGCGGCCTGGACTCATGCAGTTGCTTTTGGTACTCCTCTAAATACACACGTGTTCGTCATGAGTTACTTGACAAAGAAGAAAAAAGTGGTGATTGCATATTACTTGTACCGTCAATGCAAAGAAGAAAAAGAAATACGAATTATACGTGTTGTTACTTGAGTGACTGCGAAGTGAGCGGCGGGCGCCAGAAAACTCGAGCAACTGAGATCGGCGCGGCGCGGCCGCGCGGCAGCCGCGCTATTGTAAGGGGCGCGGGGGCGCATCATCCAGAAAATTCGGGCAAGAGAGCTAAGAGGCGACCGCGCGGAGGCCAAGCGGCCGCCGCGCGGTGTGGTTGTAGAAAAGAATTTTAATGTTTTGGCCTAGGTAATTGAGTTTAAATTTTCTTTGAACGAAACCTAGTAACTAGTCTAACGCGTGAAAATTTTTGCGTCGTCTAACTGCAGCCTAAGGCGACCAGCAAGCCGAAGCTGCGAAAGCGAGTGTGGTTGCCAGAGATTTGTTACGCAAGGGCGGAAGGACTGCACTTCCCGCAGCGCTGGAGAAGAGCAAAACAAATGCATCCATGCTTGCCTGCTTGTCTATAAGCATGCTTGCTTGCCTGCATACATGCATGCGTGCTGCTTGCCTGCATGCATGATTGCATGCATGCTGCTTGCCTGCATGCATGCTTGCTTGCCTGCTTACGTGCATACCTCCTTGTCTGCGTCTAATAATTCACACTATTTGGTATCTTTAAATTCTGCATTCTGACGATTTTGTATCAAGTAATCATTATCTGTTTTAAATGTTATAAAAAAGGAGTGTTATCGTTAATGAACGTTATACCAAATGTAATAACATTTGGTATAACGTTCATTAACGATACTAAATATTTTTTTTTTTAGCATTATATCACGTGAATGTGTTAATAAACGGTTGTAAAATTACATATGCAATTAAAAATTATATCTTTCCATTATTATATTAAAAAAGTGTTATATTAAACAAAATTATATAATTTGATTGTATATGTTTTAATCATTATACGATATGTTGTTATACAGGGTAGGGGTAGGGTAGGGGTAGGGTAGGAGTAGGGTAGGGGTAGGGTAGGGGTAGGGTAGGGGTAGGGTAGAGGTAGGGTAGTAAAATATTAAAATTTTTATTACACATACCCTAAAATCATTTAAATGTATATTGAACGCATTGTGTAATGTCGGAGTAAAATCGAATTCTATTTATGTCTTCTTGATTAGTCCCTAATCCCTTCATGTTACAATATTATTAAATTATATTGTTTTGCTTTTCTTTAAGCGTAGTACTTACGAGTATGATTAAAAACTTTTTGTCCACATTATGTATACTAATATTTTTTCTAATTGTTTATGTAGATATTCCTTATGATGTGATACAATCGCAGAGAGGGAAGGATCTTATCTATGTAGATGGCCACGCATACTGTATGGCTGGCAGTCCATACAATTGGGTGTGTTCATCGAGAGTCCAAAATTGCAAAGCAAGACTACGACGGAAACGCAACGGGAAAGTGATCTTAATTGATAATGTGCATACTCATCCGAGTAAATATAAGAAGTTAAAGAACGGGATGATATATCGTATTTAAGTTGACAACCGGGCCTGACGATGGCAGTTGGTGTACTCTTTGAAGCAGTGTGGGTTTTCGTAGATTCCAAAGAATTTAATCCAGTCTTTAGTGTTTGACATATTCTGTGAACTTAATTGCAATTATAATGTCAGTATTAAAACTTGAAAAGTCTCATGTTGGTCTTGAACCTGCATCCCCATTTATGCCGGGCTCGCTGCTTTGTGCAATTTTTTAAGCTACTGCTGTGAGCCAGCGTAGTTCATACGTGGGTAACACTGAAAATGTTTAGAACTGGCCAGTTAGAAACATTGCTAATGAAAACTTGTTTTGAATTTCAATTTTAGAACTCTTTGGTAACCTAATGTAGTATATTGCATTCATTTGTCATTTGTTTTTGTGAATTGGCGGAAAATCTAAAACTCTCGTTATACGTAAAAATGAACCTAACGCAAGAAAATTTTCGGTCAATGATTTATTATAACTTTCGTTGTGAGCTTACTCAACAACAAAGCTATGATAGGCTGCGATTAGCATTTCTTAATGAAGCCCCATCTCGTGCAGTTACTGCAGACTGGTAAGTCAATAGCTGTTTGCCTGTTGTCTTGGAAAAAATTCGACAGCGGCGCCGCCGAAGCAGGATCCTCCTTCACCACGACAATGCTTCCGCGCACTCCGCAAAACGGACTGTTGAATATTTGACTATGGCAGGTGTCGAGATTATGAGTCATCCGCCATACAGTCCTGACCTGGCGCCCTGCGACTTTCATTTATTCCTAAGAACTAAAGATAAATTTCGAGGTATTCGCTTTACGAGCCCTGAAGATGCGGTGAAAGCGTACGAAAATGCCATAGAAGAGAATGGGCCCATAAGGAAGAATGGGCCCACTGCTTTTCTCAGTGGTTCCATCGAATGCGACGATGTGTGGAGAGGAACGAAGATTATTTAAAACAATAAAAGTATTAGCAACTTTCTACATTAAGCCGTTTTTCATTTTCTAAACATTTTCAGTGTTACCTAGGTATATTAGGAGTTTTGCATTCTTATTACCCGAAAGAAACATCTTTACAGATGTTTGACAACCAGTTAAGATGAAACAGCTATGTAATTTAAACACTTTATTTGATATTTTAGCAACTTAATTTCAATTATAATATCAGTATTTAAACTTGAAAAACTATGTCTCAGGCGGGACTCGGACCCGAATTCCCATGTTTAAATTTCATATTCACACTTCGGAATAAAACTAAGTCAGTCAATATTTGAACAAAATTTTTTTTAAAGGATTCAATTCTTTTTTATGTTTCTTTCCCGATTTGAGATTGAAAGAGTGTACTTTCCAGGTGGTCTTATATTAATCAGATTAGGATCTTATGATGAGATCCTTGTAAATCAAGGTTAAACCTTAATAGGCACGGATTATGTTTGTTTAGTGTTATTAAATTATTCAGTTACTTACTCCAGAAAATAATCTTGTGATACTCGTAGTTAGTTATTTCGAGATTTCACCATGTACCTTGTTTTTTATGAGTTTCCGATATTTCGGCACTGTTGCAAGCGCCATGATCGCGGAAGAACTGATGTCACTGCGAAATAACTACCTAACTCTTACGATAGTGACCATGAAAGTTTAAAACAGTATAATCTTGTGATATCACATACATATGACAGAAGCTATGGCATCCCTTAACGGATATTAGTTTGATTTGCCACTTCGACCACATTTCGATCCACAGAACATGGAACAAGGTTAGAAAGGCTTTCATGCGCCTTTAGTATAAGAACTGATGTCCCTTACTACTTGTGCACATAAATAATCTCAAGTTTTTCAGCAAATCAAGCGACGGCGCGACGTCAAATAAAACCAATAACAGCACTCACTTAAATTTATGTTATACATAGATAGTCTGTAAGTTTTGATTAATAAAATAAATAAATAAATATTTGGGCAATAGTTTGCTCATAACCTCGGTGGCGCGCCTGCCCCGCCCACAAGACCTTTCTAACCTTTTCTCTGTATTCTGTGGTTTGATCTATTCTTTAACGATTATGGGCAAGGTTTAATTTTTCGGATGTTACTGAATCAGGTGTTTGCTTAGTTACGGAAAGTTTATTTGTTTGTTTAAAAGAATAATTGTAAGTTTAGTTAATTTATTTGTAGGATTTCGTTAATATGTTTATATAACGAATTAATTAAAAATAAAAATCAATCAATATTTGTATTGAACGCATTGTGTAATGTCGAAGTAAAATGATATTCTATTTATATCTCTTCTTGATTAGTCCCTAGTACCCTAATCATGTTACAATTGTATTAAAAGTATATTGTTTTTCTTTCCTCTAAGCGTATTACTCGTAGTGTGTAACTCTGTTTATATTAAGTATCCTCATTAATTATTTTAAATTGTTTATGCAGACATTCCCTATGAAGTTATAAAATCGCAGAGAGGGAAGGATCTTATCTATGTAGATGGCTACGCATACTGTATGGCTGGCAGTCCATACAGTTGGGTGTGCACATCGAAAGTCCAAAATTGCAAAGCAAAATTATGACGAGAACGTGACGGCAAAGTGATCTTAATTGGAAATGTACATACTCATCCGAGTAAATATAAGAAGCTAAAGAACGGGATGATATTTCGTATTTAAGATGACAACTTGGCCTGACGATGACAGTTGGTGTACTCTTTACAAGCAGTGTGGGTTTTTGTAGCTTCCAAAGCATTTAATCCAGTCCTTAGCGCTTTATATATTTTGGCAACGGGTTCCCTTTATTTGGCAGAATCTTGTTGCTCCGAAACTCATTTGGTATAACACACTTGGCATAATCTTCTTTCATCGAATATTTACTAGGCCTAATTTTTTATAAATATAATTATTGTTTGGCAGAATGTTTATATGGCCGAATTTACAATGGCATAGTCATGAGATGGTAGAATTTTACTTGGCATAATAACCTTTGGCAAAATTTCATAATGCATAATTTCGTTAAGAGCAGTATCACCGTTTTGAACGAATCTCTAAGATTTTGGATTCCTAATTGACTATCTTATGAAACTTCTAGAAAATATTTAATAACTGCAAAATATAGGCCAATCTTTGATGTTGACGTTTAATAAAATACAATTGCTAAAACTAATTTGCTTTATTGTCAGTGCCACATCTCCCACAATAATTTTACTGAAAACTTGCCGCAGACTTAATTTCAAAGTTCTGTATCTATTAATAATACTAATATAATAAGCCTGAAAAATGTAGCATTCATTGGACACATGTTTTTGTTGTCATTTAATAAAACAGATTTTACAATTTCATTACCATCAATGAGAAAAAAAAAAAAATAATTTGTGCAAATTTTTAAGATTTGCGTTTTTATTTTATCGTGATTTGTGGTTTATTATATAGTAAAACCTAAAAAAAAAAATTATCCCATAATAAACAATATGTCTTCTAGTAATTGATTTCAGCAGTTAATTTTGCAAATATTTATTTAATTTATCAATATATTGATCTGAACATTAGTACGAGTATAAATTACAATGCGCAAGCAAGCAGCGATTAAATATGGCCCCTACGGCCCAACCTGTGGCCCATAGGGCCCCCACTATGGCCCCCTAAGGCCACTAATACTGCCCCTCAGGCACCACCAGTAGTCCCAAAGGCCCTCAGGGACTGCAGGCTACAAATGCCCCGGTCACCCTCCGTGACCCGCGTTCAAATGCCCCTCTAAGGCTTTGCCAATTGTCCCGTACGAGCAGGATGCCATGCTCATATACAATATCAGCCAAATCAACCCGGCTGAAATTAGATATGTAGCCTAGCAGCCCAAATCCGTTCGAATCAAAAATACCCATGCGCAATGCTTTGTCTTTTAGATAAGCACGCCGACCTCCTCCAAAAAGTTAGAAACATTTCCTCTCCATGAATAATACACCCTCGAGAACGAAACCCCGATCCCTTACCATCGCATTTTTAATGCCTTTGGTCTTCAAATTCAAAAGGTAGAGATATCACTCTTCCTTATGAAGCACCAAGTCGACATCTTTTTGGTACAAGAAACCTTATTAAAACCCTCCATCCTCCCTCGTAGTGCTATGATTGGCTAACTATAACGTAGTTGCAACGATAGGCCCACTAGAGGTGGTGGCACTCTAATTTATTACAAAACGCTCCTTGCATTGCGTTCCCCACGATCCTCCCACGCTTACAAACGTTGAGGCCTCTGTCTATCGGCTGGCCATGACCGGCCACCAACCAGTCATAATAGCTTCCATTTACCAACCTGGCGACAAGACTCCCTTAAGGAGCGACTATGAGGCTTTTTTTGCTATGGGACCCTCCGTCATTCTTGGCGGAGATTTCAATAGCAAGAATACTCAGTGGAACTGTTTAACAACCACCAGCAATGGTAGAGCGTTAGCAGATCTCGCTGAAGGCCTCAGTTTTGACATCATCGCCCCCCTTTCTCCGACCCACTATCCATTTAACTTAGACCACAGACCCGATATCTTGGACATGGCGGTTCTAAAGAATGTAGGCCTGTACCTATGTTTAATAGAAGTCCACCATGACCTAGACTCTGACCATCGCCCAGTTGTCCTCCAATTAGGTCCGTCTGACCAACCAATATCCATGAAAACAATACTGGACTGGCACAGGCTCCAGAGCAATCTCGGACCTAGTCCCGATTCAGTATTGAACTCAATCCCCGACAGGTTAGAATCGCCCCACGAGACTAAACAAGCGATCGATGCCCTCACTAGCCACATCACGACCGCTATTAGCGATTCGTCTTGGCAAGTTCCAGATATGCCTAGGCATAGATTGAACCTGCCGGATGACGTGAGAGAACTATTGAGAGCAAAGAGAGCTGCGACCAGAGCTTATGATTCCTATCCCACCGAATATAACCGAACCCTTCTACGCACTTTACGGACATCCGTAAAGGAACGTATTAAGGCTCTTCGGGAAAGTCAGTGGGATAGCCTACTTGAAACGATCTCACCATCTGACCAAGCCTATTGGAAGTTGGCGAGATCCTTTAAGTCAGATATAGGTATTCACATCTATGCCTTTAGACCTCTCTAGACCCGACAACTCCGTCGTATTCGACGATGAATTAATATCATATATTAAAATTAAGAAGAAGCCCGTAAGCCGCAAATGGACCTGGATCAGCCCGGACGGTAAAGTCAAAAACGAGATCGATTTTATCATGTCAACGAAGAAGCACATATTCGATGATGTCGCTGTGATCAACGCTGTTAAGACAGGAAGCGATCACCGCATGGTCAGAGGCACATTGAATATCGACGTAAAACTTGAAAGAGCGCGACTGATAAAATCCACGCTCCGACCAATACCGGCTCAAATTCAAAACCCCGAGTGCTTTCAGCTCGAGCTTCAAAACCGTTTCGAAGCCCTTGAGAACAGCATCGATGTGGACGATCTATACAACATGGTGGTGGATACTGTCCGTACGGGTCTAAGTACTTTAAAACCCGCCGTCCCAAATCAAAGAAACTCTCCAGTCAGACTCTCCTACTCATGGATCAGAGAAACGAAATGAGGCTACAGAACTCAGCGGATGCCCATCGCTATCGGCAACTCAATAGACAGATATCTAAGTCTTTGAAGAGCGACCTTCGTCAATTTAATACCCGACGTATTAAAGAGACCATTGAGCGGAACAAAGGCTCCAAAGTGTTCGCCAGAGATCTGTCTATTGGGCAAAGCCAATTGACGAGGCTGAAAACTGAGACAGGTAGCATCATTGCGTCAACACCTGAAATCCTGAGGGAGATTGAGAGTTTCTATGGACAGTTATACTCCACGAAAACACCTGTTGAAAGCAAGGCTAAAGACCCTAGAGCCAAGCTTACCCGACACTATTCTGAAGATATCCCGGACGTCAGCCTGTGCGAGATTAGAATGGCTCTCAAGCAGCTTAAAAACAACAAGGCGGCGGGTGATGACGGAATCACAACAGAGCTCCTTAG
Organism: Anania crocealis; assembly: GCA_949315895.1. Taxonomy (NCBI): domain Eukaryota; kingdom Metazoa; phylum Arthropoda; class Insecta; order Lepidoptera; family Crambidae; genus Anania; species Anania crocealis. The sequence goes on from OX438863.1 coordinate 4,377,034, forward strand.
AGCGGGCGGTAAGCCGATACTTAAGGTCCTCCAAAAGCTCTTTAATTCTGTCATCCTCGAGGGCAAAACGCCAAAGGCATGGGGCAGAGGCGATGTGATGCTGTTCTTCAAGAAGGGTGACAAAACTCTCTTGAAGAACTACAGACCCATTTCGCTTCTGAGCCATATCTATAAGTTGTTTTCGAGGGTCATTACGAATCGTCTCACTCGCAGGTTCGACGACTTCCAACCTCCCGAACAAGCCGGGTTCCGAAAAGGCTATAGTACCATAGACCACATTCATACGCTGCGGCAAGTTATACAGAAGACCGAAGAGTATAACTTGCCACTTTGCTTAGCGTTCGTGGACTATGAGAAAGCCTTTGATTCGATTGAGACCTGGGCAGTGCTGCAGTCTCTCCAAAGGTGCCAAATAGACTACAGGTACATCGAGGTACTAAAGTACTTATACCAAAACGCCACCATGTCGGTCCGATTACAGAACCAGAGCTCTAATCCGATCCAACTACAGCGAGGTGTGAGACAGGGAGACGTTATTTCTCCGAAACTGTTCACAGCTGCGTTGGAGGATATTTTCAAGCTTCTGGACTGGAAAGGACGCGGCATCAACATCAATGGCGAATACCTAACACACCTGCGATTTGCCGATGATGTAGTTCTTATGGCTGAGACCTTGGAAGACCTGAACATTATGCTCGAAGATCTCAGTAATGCTTCTCAAAGAGTGGGTCTTAGGATGAACATGGACAAGACGAAAATCATGTTAAATGCCCATGTTGCACCCGCTCCAGTTAACGTTGGGAACATTGCACTCGAAGTTGTTGACCACTATGTTTACCTGGGACAGATAGTCCAGTTAGGTAAGTCCAACTTCGAGAAAGAGATCTCTCGTCGAATCCAGCTCGGATGGGCAGCGTTCGGGAAGCTCCGGCATATTTTCGCGTCCGAAATACCTCAGTGTCTCAAGACGAAAGTCTTTGACCAGTGTGTGTTGCCAGTAATGACCTATGGGAGTGAGACGTGGTCGTTTACTATGGGTCTCATAAGAAGGCTCAAGATCACCCAGCGAGCAATGGAGAGAGCGATGCTTGGTATTTCCCTACTCGATCGAATCAGAAATGATGAGATCCGCAGGAGAACTAAAACTACCGACATCGCTCGAAGGATTGCATCGTTGAAGTGGCAGTGGGCGGGACACATAGCGCGGAGAACCGATGGCCGTTGGGGCGGAAAGGTTCTCGAATGGCGACCACGTACCGGACGACGTTCCGTGGGCAGGCCCCCTACAAGGTGGACCGACGATCTGATCAAGGTCGCGGGAAGCCGCTGGATGCGGACAGCACAGGACCGATCGTTGTGGAGATCCTTGGGGGAGGCCTATGCCCAGCAGTGGGCGTCGTTCGGCTGATATGATGATGATGATGATGATTAAAATTAATATCATATCAAGTCTTATTACAACGGCTCAAGATTTTTTTGTCCATCTCGGTGCACGCTTTACTCTGTTTACGTTGCTTATGTGTGACTAGCTACGCACTCTTAAACAATAACTCAGTTTTTACCTAAACTTGAACGTTATCTTTTTGTGCGACGATTACTTCGCACAATTTTACTTGGCATACTATGCATATGGCAGAATTTCATTTGGAATAATTTTATTAGGCATTGCTATTTCTATAAGAAAGTATTTTAACCTTAAATTGTATGAAAAAGTCAACATGTTGTGTTACAAAAGTCTGTGACAGAAACGAATCGTTGCAAAACCGACTCCACGCAGCCTTGTCTGCCCTACCCCTAGAGTGTATTTTAAACCCGCGTGGGACCGCCGGAGCCGTGACAGAAACCATGCATGCTGCATGCTTCCTTGCATGCTGTATGCTTGCATGTTTGCTTGCATGCCGCATGCTTGATTGCTCGTTGCATACATGCTTGCATGCTATATGCATGATTGCTTGCATGCTGCATGCATGGTGTATGCTGTTAGTTTTGCTTACTTAGCATTGCTTGGGATACACAGGGAAATAAAAACCATAATATGTTCACAATCAACTATGAAAAGAATGCCAAAATATGTTTCTGAATGTAAACTTTCTGAGATATGATAATTCTGCCTTTTAATGACTATTGTTATGAAATGTATGCCAAAAGACGATTCTGACTGTGAACTATCTACGATATAATGGTTCTGCTTTTTAATTATTGTGGATATCAAATGTATGTTTGGGAGTCTATCTAGTGCGTGTATAAAGTTGCGTGTTTGGAGACAGGACACAAGTCTTAGTTTCAGAATACATTTATTTAACATACTATGTTATACATTACAGTTTTGTGTCACGTGCATGCCCATGCTTAAATATCATACGAGTATTCACACTTCGGAATAAAACTAAGTTAAGACAGTAAATTTTTGAACAAAAATTTATTTTCAAGTTTTCAATTCCTTCTTTCTTTTTTATGTTTCTTTCCCGATTTGAGATTAAAAGAGGGTACTTTCCAGGTGGTCTTATATTCATCAAATAAGGATCTTATGATGAGGTCCTTGTAAATCAAGGTAAACCTTAATTTATAGGCACGAATAATGTGTTTATTAAGTGTTATTCAATTATTCAATTACTTACGCCAGAGAATAATCTTGTGATATTACATAGGTACTTATGACAGAAGCTATAGCATCCCTTAACGGTTATTAGTTTGATTTCCCACTTCGACCAGGGTTCGTTTGATGGGGTGGTGGGATCTACCTCCTAGTGGTCCACCCTGGGCAACGGCATCTTTGGTTTTCTAACCAATGATGACGGCTAACAGATCCCTCTGCGGTGGAGAGGCCGCCTGGATGCTACCACCCTCCTGCCGGAGTCCAGCGCCAAACAGTTTTTCTGTGTTCCGCTGGTGTGTGGTAGAACCTGTACCTCTGGTTAAGCTCGCTCCATCTCAGGCTTCCCCTTAACCGTATAGTTAAGTATGTAGTCAAGAGCAAGCCCATTATCTCTATATTTAAAAAAAACTACATAACATGGAAAAAGGTTAGAAGGACTGTCATGCACCATTTGTATAAGAACTGATGTCCACTACTACTTGTGCACATAAATAAATTCAAGCTTTTCAGCCAATCAAGCAATCTATTTGGTCGCGCAACGTCAAATAAAACCAATAACAGCACTCACTTACATTAATGTTTGGGCAATAAAAGGAGCGTTTGCTCATAACCTACGTGGCGCGCACGACCCGCCCACAAGACCTTTCTAACCTTTTCTCTGTGTTCTGTGGTTTGGTCTATTCTTTAACGATTATGGGCAAGATTTAATTTTCGTATGTTATTAAATCGGGTGTTTGCTCCTGGAAGCCGTCATTATTATGCCGATGTTTAAAGTTATAGTTGTTTGTTTAAAATAACAATTGTAAGTTTAGTTAATTTATTTCGAGGATTTCTTTAATATGTTTATGCAACAAATTAATTAACAATAAAAATCAATCAATATTTGTATTGAACGCATTGTGTAATGTCGGAGTAAAATCAAATTCTATTTGTGTCTTCTTGATTAGTCCCTTGTACCTTAATCATGTTGCAATTTTATTAAAAGTATATTGTTTTTCTTTCCTCTAAGCGTATTACTCGTAGTGTGTAACTCTGTTTATATTAAGTATCCTCATTAATTATTTCAAATTGTTTATGCAGACATTCCCTATGTAGTCATACAATCGCAGAGAGGTAAGGATCTTATATATGTAGATGGCCACGCATACTGTATGGCTGGCAGTCCATACAATTGGAAGTGTTCATCGAGAGTTCAAAATTGCAAAGCAAACGACAAATTACGAAGAGAATGTGTGACGGCAAAGTGATCTTAATTGGAAATGTACATACTCATCCGAGTAAATATAAGAAGCTAAAGAACGGGCAAATAGCTCGTATTTAGGGTCTGTAACAACTGGACCGGACTCTGACAGTTCATAAAAGAAGTGTTAGGTTCTCATAGCTACAAAAGCATTTGATCCAGTCTCGTACTAACCAAAGCATTCAATCTAGTTTCTAGTAGTTTCACTTCGGAATGAAACTTAACCAGCTGATGAAATGTATAAACGTTCATTTCGAGGGTTCTTAATTCGCCGGGTTTTTTTTATATTTGTTCCCCAAATACTCCTGGACTGATTTTAGAATTTTAATTGAATTAGGCGGATGATGAAAGCATATTATGAAAATAATCTCTTTTTCACGCTGTGAATTACCTATATACTTCTGTTATATATTAGTTTTGTTTATATGAAATTTGCTCTTGTTAGTAATATCTATAAAGTGATAGTAAAATATATATTACTTGTATGTTTCTATCTTACGTAACATGTAATGTCACGCCCTATTATAAGCACTAGCATTCTTAGTTCAGAGTTTGAACGAATCAAAGGTCCGTAACCTTTAAAGCAATAAGCGTAAATAAGCAATACGTAGCAGAAAATGTCCGTAATACGAGACGAAACAGCCAACTTCGTGCTTAGGGAGTACCTGGGCCTTTAGCAAATAGTTTTGGGTAGCATGTTTTACTTAAATTCAGGTGCTTCAAGCTGTAAGTTCCGGCTTCTGTCGCAAGGTGGTAGTCGTAAACAAATAACGTAGGAGGCCTGTAATAGGTGGCTTAGGATAACTTTGACCCCAGATTATCCTTGAAGGATAAATCAAACAACAACAATAATCAGATTTTAAGTCGCAATTTGTTTGTACCTCAATATACCTTACACTTGAATTTATCGACGAAGTAACAGCTAACGAACTCCTGATTATGAAATTAATATACGTCGCATGACCTATTTATTGTTGGTTTTTAGGTATCCCTTATGAAGTCATCAAGTCCCAGAGAGGGAAGAAGCTTCTCCTCATAGATGGGTATACCTTCTGCAGCAGTCGCAGTGCACACATTTGGGTGTGTTCTGGAAAGGTGCCGTGTTGCAAAGCGAAGCTGCGTATGAGTGGCTGGGTGGTGACGTGGCTTGATAATGACCACAATCATCCGCGAAAGAATTACGTGAAGTTGACAAACGGGAAAATGGTTCGGATGTAACCCTTTGCATTACAAACGGCATGCCGGCTGCCGCGATGACAATTGCCTCTTGTAAGTATATGTCACCGTAATATTGTGAGCTCCGTCAGATTACAATGCAATGCGTGAGATTATAAAATACCGGTACGTTAGCTTAGGTTAAATTCTAATCCGTCGATGTTTGATCATAAACTGACGAAGTTTACAATTTACGATGACATATATGTATACTCGCATACACGCGATTAACTGTTTGATTACCCTTTGCAGTGTTTATGGTATTATTGTTGCAGAATTAGCAGAAAATATGCTTCAATAACGATTTTGTCTTTATTTCACCTTATTAGGAACGAGCTAGCGTTAGTAGAACATGCTTTGATGCGCGGAAGAATAAAAGGCAATATAAGTGTCTAATTTGTTCGCAGGTGGCATTCACTTTATAGAATTGTATAATAATAGACGATTGCTCATGGCAAATAGTTATACATTTACGTATACCTCGCCTGTCCGTTGGTATTGCTCAAAAAGGTTAAAAGGATGTAAAGCGAAGATATTTCTAAACAATGACCAGACGAAAGTGACGCGTTACTTCAGGGAACACAACCATGAACCGCCTGTGTACAGTAAAACATCATGTGGGTTATACGTTAAGCTGAAAAACTAGACATCGTAATTATTCGGATCATGTTTTTATAAAAAAAAAACATTAAAAATCTTAAACTATGAAGGTTTCACATCAAAGTAAATATAACTATAGGGCAAATTAATAATTAAGAGGAAACACCACGGGCGAGAGAATTGAAAAATAGGTATTTGTAAAATCTATTGCTGTCGCGCATTGCCAAACGCCTTCACCGCAGAGTGTGATAGAGACAACTGCTTCTTTGATCAAAAATACCTAGTCCCCCGATTACTTTTCCAAAACTAGACCGATTGAAATACTTTTTCATCAAAAATTAAAAAAAGGCTTTGGCCGTGTTCGTATGTTTCCTTTTTTTATAAAATTTAGCCAAATTTGTTTTCTGGATGTTTGAACACAGCGGAAAATCTGGCGAATTTTTTCGATTTTTGAGGGCTCATATCTTTTTTATTAATTAATTTATGAAAAAACAGAAAACATAGAAACATGCTAATAGTAACCATAGATTTTTGTAATAAAAATTATTGCTCTACTGGCTTTATCCAGGGAGGAAACAGGGACTACGTTTGTATGGAAAAACGGCCCTTGTATTTCCTCTTAAACTCTTACCCCCGTATTTATAAAGAAGTAATTACTTATTGCTTAAGAAAGTCATAACTTAAAGTGTTCATACTTAGTGCTTAAGTGAAAGAAATTGGTCACCATTAATAGTCATATTATTTGGCTGAAAATGCTAACTTTTGGTAGTTATAACTTCTAGTAATTTCTTGATTAAGGCATACAAATTGTCTCTCAAGTAATTACTTGTAGTCAAGTAATTACTTTTACTTGTTTATAAATACGGGGGTTACTACTTACTACTTAGTTCTTAGTGGAGACAGATTAAAGATAAATAAGTGTAAGTACATGTGAGTTCTCAAGTAAAAGTTGTGTAGACTACTAATATTAATTATCTGTGTATATTTTTTTATAAAAACTATTTAACAGTGGTTTGCTGATTTCATAGGTGAAATCATACGGCATACCATTTTGTTGGTCTTAACTTACGTAACCCGAACAGTTTTTAATGGCATATTTTTTTAAATATAAATCGAAAATCAGGGGCCGCTATGAAATATTGCCAAGAAGGGACCATATTGCTCAAAATGTTAGCAGATCTCGTGTAAAGCCAAGCTTCTAACCCCACATACCCAACTTTGCAATCCCTTACTGCAAAAACGTCGCTTCCTTAACTAGATTACCTTACGTTTTGCTTGACTCATCTTGGAATGATAATATTTTAGGCCTTTATCAGGGTTCGCAAGTATTAGGTACCCATTGCTGATGGGTCTAAATGCCCTTGTCCTTCTCTGCGTTGGATTCCCCGCTCTGCAGGAACATCAGCATCGTGATAAGTCTGTGGCTTTAACGATCATGCTCGGGACAAACTTTATGGATAAAAATTTCAATGTAATAAAATATTTTGCTCTTTACTTGTGTTAAATAAATATATCTTTGTTTTTATTGTGTGTTATAAGTATAGTTTGTCATCACACAGAACATTGTTCTTTTACATTTATCTGTCATTTTAATTGTGGCAGTTAGTAATGTTTATAAATTTCTAGGTTTCACCTTCATCCGCGGTGACTTCAGATCTAAAAACGAGATGCTTCTGTACGGAGGGTACACATTCTCTCAACAACATAGTAGGAGACATTGGTACTGCTCGAAGAAGAAGACAGGATGTAAAGCTAGAGTGAGGATGTCGGATGAAAACGAGATCATCTACAGTAACACCGTCCATACGCATCCGCCACCGAACGTCACTTTCTTTTAGATATTATTATATTATAATGGAATTCAAAAACACAGGTTTTTTTGTGCAGTAAAATATATTCAAAGGAAATAACAACACAATAGGATCTTTTATGTATCAGGATCGTTAGGTAATGATCTGAAAACAATTACTCAAAGAATTTTCTTGATTTTAAGAAATTGGCAATTTTGCTAAATGCCTTGCCAACAAACAATGAATGTCAAGCCGTTTGGTAAATCTAACTAAACGAGCAATTTGAGCTAGTTTCGGAAAAGGCTTTATCGATTTTCACAAAATTTTGTGTGCAGGTGGATTCAGGGGCGATAAATCGATCTAGCTTTCGTTTTAGGATTCTTTTTTGGAAAACGTCGTTATATCTATTTATTCATTTATTGTAAAAGCATGCTCAGAAGTCGTCCAGGCACTAAATATGAAACTGCAAAAGTCGTTATAGTAAAACCATAATTTGTAAGTGATATATCCAGTATTAATGCAAAATTATGAGAAATATACATATTATACAATTTTATTATTATTATTAGACTTGGATTACTATGTGTTTTTGTGATTAATTTTACAGTGTTTAATAAACTTAGGAATAAAAACATAGATTCAGCAATACACAAAACTAGTCAAATATGTTATAACTTTTAAGACATATTGTAAATAAATATATACATTTAAAGCTTTGTACAGCTGATCTGATGCCCCATTTGTAGGTTATTATAATAGGGGTTAAAGTATGAAATTGCCGATTATTTCTCACTTTTTATTTTGTTTATAGCTCTTAAGTATAGTCATATTATTGCGTAATTCTTTTTGTATTGTATCAAAACTAAATAAAGTAACTTTTGACTAAAAAAAAAAATGCAATACTAGTGCCTATTACTTCAAAGGAAGTCGTTGAAAAGACCCCTTACAATGTGTCAGCTGACCTTCTTGCTTCAATTAAGTATATTTGTATTATATACTTTGATTCTCAGAAATTTAAATACTATAATGCGTAGCTTTATAACCATCTAACTTTCACCTTTAATTGCATCGAAAACGGTTCAGGCGTTTTTAAAAAAACTAAAAAATTCTTAGTATGGAAAAATGACTTTTCTCGATTTCGTCCATACAAAACGGCAATTTCATACTTTAACCCCTAATATTATCATGATTGTAAGCCAATACTTATTAATTGATATACCTAATCTATTTTAAATCTAACAGTAAAATAATATTATTAAGTTCTTAACAGTAAGAAAATGGACAAAAAGTAACATTGTTAATTTAAAATTCTAAATACGTCAATCATTTATTTATTTATTCTGATTCATATCTCTCAAATTTAGGTCACGGAATTTCCAGATCTATTAATACTTTTTTGATAAATTTAATCATAAAAAACTCGTTCTCTTTCGATCTATTCATGACACACAAACAGTTATTGCTTTTACGTGACCTAATATTTATTCAAATTTGTTTTTTGGGTTCCATACCCAAAGGGTAAAAACGGGACCCTATTACTAAGACTTCGCTGTCTGTCCGTCTGTTCGTCTGTCCGTCGCTCTGTCACCACAAACTCGTTTTTTTGGCCTTTTTGGTACGGAACCCTTCGTGCGCGAGTCCGACTCGCACTTGGCCGGTTTTTTTAATCACTTTAGTACCTACTATTACTAAAATGACATTATTGAATGTTCCTTTTTGTCCGTCTATAAATATAGAGGGACAAGTTTAATATCATTAACATTTTTTACAATAGGTATGTATGAGTAAATTAATATAAGTGATAGAAATAAAATGATTTCGTAAATATGCGTTTTATTGAAATTGCAATCTGTGTTCGTTTGAGATTTTCATTTATAAACATAAAAATAAACTGAAAAGCCTTGTGTTTATTGCTTTTTGTAAGGGTGATGGTTGGTTAGTCATTTTCATAGATATAAATTTTGCATCTATGATCCCTTTATTATTTTTACGATGACTATCAATGGTAATTTAGTGAGACAGTCCAAGGAAATTTATGTTCCGGCTTATTTTAACCAGAAAACAAATGATTTTTGATTCTAAACAAAAATATTTAGTGATCGCTTGTGAGCCGAACAATATTCACATGAAATCGTTCGCCGTTATTCGCAGATCTCTTAACCCCTGCGTCTTGGAGTTAAACCTGTTTACTTATATGAAAGCAACTATACTTATCCCGTGAATCTTTATGTTGTAGCCTCTAGGTTAGTAAATAAAGCCGAAGTTTCAGTTTTTTGTGACACAGGTAACATGTTTAATAATTTCAGAGGAAGAGTTTAGCGATGCGGTCCTGGCATTGTCCACTCCCCGCGGTCATATCATCCAACTGGGAGGTTATACTTATTCGTTTGTCAACCGCACCAGCAGGATCCTACGGTGCTCGAAGAAGATGCGCGGGCAATGCCCGGCGAAGATTAAAATCGACAAAGAAGGTAACATATGTTATGCGGATACCTCGCACAACCATCCACCACCAGACCACATTTATGTTAACTAGTAGGTATGGGTTCATAATAGTCAAAATTTATAACTGGAAAATACCTGTTTTGTATGTAATATAGAATGTAACTGTTCAGAATTGTTTTTCTTTAAATAGACATAATTTGTTGTTGGAGTGGTCTATTGTAACAATTCACTTGAGTGTCTATGTCTCTTTGCATATTTTTGGATTTTTGTTATGGGTTTGGTTATGGAATTTGACTGAACATTTTAACTAATGTATGTATTGTAATGGATAAAATTTTAGGTTTTGTGTTTAAATATCTTTAGTTTAGTTCTATTCAAAATTGGGAAAGGTCTATTCTGGCAAAGGTGTAATGGGATTTGACCAATCATATACTTTTACCATGTTGTATTATAGATAGTTAGTATTTTTAACAATAATTTCGGGTAAATAAATATTAATGACTACCTATTTATTTCCAAATGACGCAGACGGTTATTTACGCCCCCGTCGCTGCAAATAATGGCCGCTACACAGGTTGGCGACATCCCCTAAACACAGCGACTATTTATGAATACGATTAATAATGCTCTAACCAAGTAACTGTCCTTCAAATACCAGTTAGAATTTGAATTTATATAATTCGAGAAAATAACAGTAATCAAAAGTGAAAACTGAACCTCCGGACCTCAGTCTACAGTGGCGCCAACTGGTGAGCAAAGAAACGGTAGTCCCCATTCCCTCATACAAAGCATACACGCTATTGGTCGCGGGAATATTATGTCATTTCACCGCCCATCGAACGTCAAGGTGCTTTATTATGCGGGTAATTTTTTTTGACTAGATACGACGCATCTAGAGAATTGCGCTTATTTTCTAACTAATTTATTTAAATTAGTTATGAATCTAGAGGGATGGGGCTTTTCGCGCAGACAAGTCAATTCCATATAGGTAGCTAATATCAAATTTGAAATTGCCAGTATTTATTTACCCATTTCTTTTACTTAAATATTTAGTTAAGGCATATGTACAATTGATAATTGTAAAATTTAAAGGTATGTGTTTGACTGAATGTTAATCTTCTTTGAAATTTAACAATGTTCTTATTTGTATTAAAAATCAAATATAAAATTATCTTTGAGTTTATTTCACTTTCCTATAAGATTGTATATTTTCCTTTCGATTAGTTAATAATTTTGTCCGAAAATATAGTGTAATAAGTAATGTTTCATATTTCTAATGTATTGTTGATTAAACTTGCATCACATGCATTTACACGTTGTTTTTTTTTTTAGATGTACACGTAAGTATAAGCTAACTTTAATGTTATGGTAGCTTAGATAAATAAAAAGTCAATATCTGGAGCTAGAGGCACTGATTATTATACATTCTTAATCCGCCTGATGTAATTTACGTTTTTCTGGAATTTTGGGTGTATGCATATCTAAAGAATTATACATGCTTATGATATATATACATATATCCTTGACGGGTTTGTATGGTTTTATCGTGATTATAGTATAGTATGTGATCCTTGTAGGAATCGACGACACGCACTCCTGGTTATATTATATAATATATATGTATAAATATATATAAATATATATAAAAAAATATATATTGCTCTCCTTATAGACTCGCCTCCACTTTTTTATTGCATTTGCTATCTGTTATTATATCAATAAAAAAATATACACACTTTCACGTACCGTTCGTTACGTTCGTTACGTTCGTTACGTTCGTCACTATACGTGATGATTTCTAGGACAAAAAAAAAGTTTCCCAGTTCTCAAACTATCACTATAGGTACAAAATTTTATCGAAATCGGTCCCGTATTTTTTAGTTTATTCGTTGATAATACATATTACATACAAAACAATCATAATAATGTTGGTGTAGAATTTATTTAGCACACATGTTGTTTGATAAAAGTTTCTGTTTATTTTATTTGCAGGACATGTTCAACTGCTGCCAGTCTTTAGTGGGAAGAAAGTGATGATGTACCAGAAATATACTTTTTCCTTCTATAACTCGAATCGCCTGCGTTGTTCTCGGTACCTTCGAGGTAAGTGTCGCGTTCGCCTGGTTATAGGTGATGATCAACGGGTCCTAAAGGTTATAGGCAGGCACAACCACGAACCGCCTCGGTACGAGAAGAATTCTCAAGGTCAGTACCTAAAAATATAAGAAGATAATAGAATGCTGAGGAATGTTCAGAAACAGTATTGTTAAAACGAATCATAGTTACACAAAATGCAACGGACCATGAGAAATTTTGTTTCAAATTCCCTGATGTTTCACGCAATGACACGATAAGGATTGTTTACTAGAGGCCACTGAAGGCTAATTAGTTGATACTGCCCAGTTTTATTTTGTGTTGTATGTGGATCGATTTCGGCTAGAACCTTGACATCTATTGCGGAGCATTATCGTCATCATCAACAGTAAATATCAGTTCCCTTCTGGATTCAGGCCTCTTTATTCGTCTGTATTAAATTATTCTCAACGAATAATTAAAAATGATATTGCAATGTCAATTAATGTCGACTAGCAAAATTTTATTTATTATTTAAACATTAATTCATACCATTATGGCATCTCTTTGTCAGTATCTGAATCATTATGAAGGTTTGTTTTATTTTGTGCATCCATAAGTTTGGGATAAGTGATAACATCCGTTAGTTTATTGTATATTTTATTGGCTATAATGATTCCAATTTTTTATTAAATTAAAATTATTTTGACATATAACTGAAAGAGTGATTTTTCATTATAATTAACATTAACTCGTATGGTGATATAATAAATGTTCACGCTCTTTTTTCTACAGCTAAATGTTTGGGGATTCATGTATTGCAACGACAAAGACTGTCTCATCTTTTTTTGTTCTGTTGCTGTTTTGTTTGAATCCTAAAAATCAAATCTAAACTCTTGAAAATCGGCTGTCTTCTTTTTGTTTACCTTATTTACTAATTTGATTTGTCAATTTTTTTAATTCTCAGATAAAGCTATACGTCTAAACACTCACGATGGAAGGGTGGTCTTCATGTTCCGAGGGTATACCTTTTCCTCTTTTGGGTACCCGAATAGAATCCTCCGATGTTCGAGAAGGTTCCGGGGCAAGTGTAAAGTCCGGCTGATGGTAGACCCGAATAGTCTAGAAGTCATCCACATGACGAATCATCACAACCATCCACCTCCTAATATCACTTCTGATGGCTTGTATTTAAGCATTTAATACTAAGATTCATTTCAAAATGGTAACTAGTATTTTCCCGCTCTAATAGAAGACTATCCAGAGAGCGTTACTAGATGGCGTTGCTTATATGTTAGATTACGGGTGAGTAGTGTCCATGTGCAAACCTTATTAACAATTTTATAAATTCAATCTTTCATCGCTGCTTTAACAAACTTGTGTCTGAATCAGATCACTGCTTTTTTACCTAATCCAATCGGAAACCTGATTATACATACGAAGCCACCCTTAGATATAGTCACATTCTCTGAAATAGAGTCAATTCTGCGGGATCTGAAATAAACAGAAAACAATTCCAATATTGTTTAAGAAAACTAATTTAAATTACTCAAATTATTGTGACATCAAGTCAGGTGTCAAAATATATAAAGCCATTGTACGAGTATTTAATAAAAGTATAGGAAGAAATTATGGTTCTATTAAATTAATAATAAATCGTATATGGCTCAATTATTTACTTACTTTTCGTCCCATTTAAATGAGGTGTCAATAGCTATAATATTGTAGATGTTTTAAATGTATCGGTATTGTGGGCTGGGTAACATGAATATGTTTGAAATAACTGCACCGGCATGGTTACAGTTTTTTAATTTATTTCATGTTAGATTCCATGATCAAGTGTAGTTATTATGTAAAAATTATCAACTTTATCTTTTGCATGACAACTGGCTTATTATATGTATCTGTATTTAATAGTCAGGTAAAAGAATAATAGAAATTCTTCTCCATAATATCAGTATACATATAAACTTGAAAAAATTTTTTTTTTAAATTTTTTCTTAGGTTGGACAAAAAAAAATTTTTTTCAAGTTTATATATTGATATTATAAGTGCAATTAAGTTGCTAAAATATCAAATAAAGTATAATTTGTCTCCACTTTAGCAGGACAGCTGAGGATGGTGCCAGTAAAAAATGGTCGCTTCTTGTATATGTACAACGATTACACTTACTCCGCATCGAGCAAGAACGTTCTGCGGTGTTCGAAATATGTTAGAGGGAAGTGTCCAGCTTCGATTCGTCTGGATGAAGAGAAACAAGTGACTGAGATAAAAGAAGAACACAATCATCCCCCACCGCAGTACCACGTCGACAATGATGGGTTGTACGTTAGAATTTTGTAAGTGTACCCATAACTTCTGATGTTGTATCTACTGGTTCATAGATTAATGGTAAATTTTTATATTGTACTCTACATTAAATGCATATTCGATTTAGATTCTACCTTATGTTTCCATCTCTTATGAACCTTTTTGTTTATTCCAGAATAATAACATTTCAGAATGTATTCTTTGCTCTACACAAGTAATTTAGTTTCTGTAAAAATTCAAGTGTGCTAGTTTCTGAATGACCAGCTGCTCAGTCTTTGGCTCGAGTGCCGAAATATCGTAAATTTTTCAGGCCATCGTTTCTTCCGTGATGACAGCCTGTATAAACCTCGAATCAAGTAACTTTGCGATAGTGTTCATGAAAATTTAAGCGTTGGTTTTGAATCAGTACTAAAAAAATCACTGAAAATTATCATGTTCATAACTAGGGACTTATTTATCTCTGAAAAATGGTTTTCTATAGTATCCAATGCCTTTTTATGAATGTATACAATGTATGATTGGTCTACTTATATATCTATATCGTGGAATGATTTATTTACCAATTTACAGTTTTTGGGAGAACTGACCATCTTATGGTATAAGTTTTTCATCGCAAGCTCTATTAATATACACATTGTGAATATATCTTTCAGACAAACTAACATATATGCCTACATACGATGGTAGTTATGTGATGATGTTCAATAACTATACGTTTTCCTACCACGGTAAAACTCGAACGATACTACGTTGTTCGAAGGGATCAAGAGGTCATTGCAAAGCGAGGTTGAGGGTTGATCATTCCGGGAATGTACTATATGTTAGAGGATGCCACAACCATCCGCCGCCGATCTACATACAGACGGAACAAGGATTCTTCCAAAGGCAAAGGATCTAAAAGAGTAATGAGAATCTTGAGGTATATGATCTATCAAAATCAAGTCCAGGGACGCGATTCTCGTGCAATAGAAAAAGTTCATATAGAAAATATTTTTCGAACGAAACACAGCTTGTGTATACTCGGAAGTTCACACTCGAAATAATTTAATTAAACGTCACTCGAACGCAACGAGGGCTACAGACCAGTCGAAGTTGAAGTTCGTATACGAATTTCGAAATTTTAAGGTTAGCTTATCCTTAAAAAGACTGATTTCACTATTAGAAACATTATAAATGAATGAAAAACAGTTTACTGTTGATTTTTTCACTAATTTGGGTAAGCTGTTTGTTCTTTGCAACTTTGTTCTTCCTTAATAAATTTAAAATTAATTATTGCAAGAAGTCTTTTTCGTACCCGTTTTTGTGTTTTGACAAATTGATTTTGAACTGATATTTTTACGCGTCCTGTCACTCCAATGCACTTTATGAAATATAAACATATTATGATTTCACATTAATGTTTTGTAATTTAGTTTTAGGATTGGTATTTGTTTAAAAATAAATAGACTTTTTCATAAAATTTGATCTTAAGAACTATTTTAAAATGGATTTTTATGATTGAAATGCTGTGTATTTTTGGAAATGTAATAACGAGACATCAGATATTGTCTATGGTATGCCCAATTCACATTTCCATTTGACTGTATAGATAAATCCGAGGCCGTAAAACTTAAAATTAAAATTACGAATAGTAATACTTCTTTTGGTGCACCAGGCCCCTTATTCAGCTAACCAAATCGTATCACAATCGTAATTAAATTCCATGTATTTGACAGTTCTAGTATGGGCTAAATGTCAAAATCGCACAATTCAACGACGATCGAATAGCTGAATAAGGGTTACGTAACTTCGATTACATGAGAATCGCGTCCCAGATGGATTCCGATGACTTACTTTTAAGTTGATTTCGAAATCGCTGATTGACATCGAAAGTACAAAGGTGAACGGAAGTTTTTAAGTTCAAAATCCACCTGTTGCTGTCAACATTTTTTTTCAAGGAATTGTATTTTCAATTATCACTTGCAACTTCAATTGCTTCGAAACAGTTCCATTTTCACAATTATTTATAAGATAGCAAAAATATTTCTGTTGAATATTAAGAGATAAAAAATTAAGAACATTAATGAAACTTTGCTAGCTTGCAGCGTGAAATCTTGAGTGAATATGTTGCCACAAACAATTTTTAGCTCAATAGTTAGAGCTTTCGCAGTTGTGGGCTCGAGTCCCGCATGCGGATTTTTTATCCAAGGAATTGTATCCTCTTAAATATTTGGCGTTTTTTGAAAATTATCTTTGTTAGCTGGAATTTTGTTATTTCTGTACAACTTTCACTATAATAAACTTAAACCAAGACAGTGGAAGGAGTAATATTGAATTGTTCTACATTTATTTGTGCATTAATCATTTTTAACCCTTTGACGATCGGATATTCCAGACACAATTAAAATCAATTGTTATCGTACCAACCTGTTCAAAGCGTAAATATCTCCTACTAATTAGCAATGTTACATAAAAGTAACAGCCTATAATCATCCCACTGCAGGGAAAAGGCCTCCATCATTGAATTCAAGTTACCACAGCAATAACATTATTGCTGTGGTAACTTGAATTCAATAGATACAAAGATATATTTACGAGTAATAAATCAATTCAGTTGTTAAGTAGAGCTTATATTTAGTCCTCTAGAATAACGCCAATATCTGATACTAACCCTGAACACTGTGATCAGAGTTTTTAAGTTTGTTTCTGTTTGTGTTCTTTTATTATTTAATGCTCTTTCCTATTCAGATTACGTGTTCATCCCTTCCGGCCACAAGAATAAACTATTGATGCTGCATGGTTTCACGTTTGCCCAAAACCATTCAAGGCGTTCATGGTGCTGTTCACAGAAAGGCAACGGGTGTAGGGCCAAAGTCAGAATGACCGATGACGGACATATTATCTATGCTGACAATTACCATAACCACGACCCTCCTGATTTTCATAAAACGAAGTCCGGCGATATTTTGCTTATAAGAACATATAAAACCAATCATAAATTTCACCCTTAACTCAGGCTCGTATCCCAAAATTTTGGGGCGAAGCTTTTGTTACTCCTTTTCCCAAAATAACCAATCATAATGCGCTTAATAATATTAAGTTTATTTCCATCCTTCCATATATTTGCCCATCTTATTTTATAAAATTGTAGCATGTGTATATTTTTAATTTTAATCATTATTGAAATTTTTGTGCTTGATAATTTAGTTTTTACATTAATATTCAGGTTAATAAATTTTAATGTATTATCCGAACTTAATAATTGACATGTGAATATTTGCACACCGGTACAATATCCGGTAGAATGTAATTGAGACTCACTATGTTACTAAACACCTGTAATGTTATAACATTTATTCTGCATTCTGGAAATATAATTATTTGATTTAATTTGTGCTACTCTGACTTAAACCAATCCCTTCTTAATAAATTGGATAGCTTAATTAACAAATGTGTGTGTTTTATCTACTTTTCGACCATATATTCACGCACCGGCAGCAACAACAGCGGCTTTCCGTTCATCTTAGGCGTGATTTAAAAATTTTATGTGTACACTTTACTCTATTTTATACAATTTCAACTGAGGAGGACTTGGAAGGGGTTCCAACCTTAAATCCGAATTAATTACTTTCCTCAGTTCAACACATTCGTGTCGATTGCGCTTCTCCAACAAACTAACACTCTCCAACTCCTTCCTTCTTCAATCCATACGGTTGGAACTCACTACCCGAAAATATCACACTGTCATTCAGTAAATACATGTTTCAGAAAAATGTTCGGTCTTGTTTTCTAAATGAATTGGAATCTTCATCATGAACTTTGCTCTCACAATACGCGTCGTCATTCACGTAAAGGTACTATGTATAGTTCGTAGCCCCTTTTTCTAGTCCCTAATATTTCATTAATCCAAATTATTGTTATTACTTTGTTACTTCACTTTTATTTAGTTTTGTCTGACGGGTAGAAAATATAGTAACCTATTGTACATTTATTTTTCATTTGTGCAAAAAAGTTTTAAATAAATAAATAAATAAACCAAGTTGACCTAAGAGAGTTACACCTATTATAAGGGTTAAATTTTTCAACAAATCAGAAAAACACTTATTAATAAAATATGTAAAGTTTATAAAAAAAATTTTTTATTCATACCATACCAGCTGATCCGGAAAATATTATACCGCCATATTTTTTTGGTAAATTTCTCTTATTTCTGAAAACCTGCTTGTTTAACACAGTATGTTTCATGCCCGTCTCAGCCTCACACGAGTACAGTCACGTACTAATAAAATATGAAGGTTGATTGACTCTCTTGCTTACAAACATATTGACTGCCTGACCTGACCTATCAACGCTCAACTCTAAACCACAGGACATGTCGGGTTGCAATTTGACATGACAAAACATATCGTGACGAAAGCTTGATTAAAAAAAATATGGTACTATGTGAGTTTTTTTAATAAAAGTAGGTAATTTTATAGTTAGAATGTGCTTATATTGAGTATTTATTATTTTGACGCCATTTATGATACACATATTTATTTGTAGGTTGATTTGCAAGGAGGCCTACGTCCAGTCCAGCAGTGGACGGTCGATGGCTGTTGATTGATTTGATTGGTTGAAACAGATTTTAAGCTGAAGTATAGTATGACATGTATGGCCCACCCAAACTCACTTACGGTTTCATTTTCAGAATACACGTACAAATTTATACCGTCCCGGAACAAGAACCATTTGTTAATGCTGGACGGTTACACCTTTGCTCAGTGTCACAGTAAGCGGCTGTGGTATTGCTCCCAAAAAGGCAACGGTTGCAAAGCCAGAGTCAAAATGGATACACACGAGAAGATAACTGATGCCAACAACGTCCACACTCACGAACGTCCGAAGTATTACGTTACCCCTAGCGGTGCTTACGTACTTGTCAAATAATTTATAACTGCAGAAACACACAGTTTTGACAAATCATCATAATCATATCAGCCAAACGACGATTACTGGTGCACCTAGGCCTTCCCATAAGGACGACGATCGGCCCCGTGTCACCCGAATCCAGCGGGTTTTTTTAATTTATGGCAGAATGTTAACATTATAAATGTTGCTTGCAAAACCCTGCAGGTGTAGGAAGTAGGAATCAGACGGATAAGAAAATAAAACTAAAACACTTGACACAACGGAATAAGGTTAGCGATTTAGAATAATAACGCTTAGAACGATAGTTTCACACATAATTTCTCTAAAAATTTAAGCCACTTACTTATCTTTGTGTGCGCAAACATCACGTAATTACGTCAGTTGGCACACACAAAGGCGTTGATATAATGTTGCAAGTAAAATGTCATTTCCCTAAAAAGCGGGGAAATTGTTGCAATGTTCCAATTTTGTCCCACTGACCTAAAATGAGTCGCTTACTTCACGCTGCATTCGATTTCATACAAAAGTTATGTTTGTGCTACACGGCGACGCAAAATGAGTTTTTTGCGGCTAAGAATATCTTTTGACCAAAAATCACAACTCAAAATACGGTCAAATCAATCAAATGACGGTCGTTTGGCCTCAGCTTTATGCAAATTGTTTTCAAAATGTATCGTGAAATAAATCGTCAAAAATTGCATTGTACATTAATTATCAATATTCAATTTAGTTCATAAAAAAAAACGATCGACTGATTCAAAATCTAATATATAAAATTCTCGTGTCGCGGTGTTTGTTACCACACTACTCCGAAATGGCTGGACCGGTTTTCAGGAAATTTTGTGTGCCTATCGGGTAGGTCTAAGAATCGTTAATGATTTATCTTTTATTCCTGTTTTTTTTATCCCACGACGAAAAAGGGCAGTGGGCGTAGCCACGACGGGACAGCTCCTTTTCTTATAATATTTCACTACACTATATCACCTGCCAATAGGTAGAGGTTTTCATGGATGGTATATGTAAGTAGAAACAAGTACGAATTAAATTAGAAATATTTAATAACAGAACTGAAACTATCAGTACGTAATATTAACTACTTACTTTTTAAATCGTACACAATTAATCCCACACAAAAATGAAGAAAACAAAAATGAAAAATCTGGGAATTTTTTCCTATACCTGGCAACATTTTCATTGCAAGTGCGGCTGTTTTGTTTACATTTTATTTTCTAGTTTTGACGAATGTTTAACTCAGAATTATAAGCTGCAAAACAGTAGTTACGGGTGAAATTTGATCTTCGTATCCTTATTTATTGTGAGACGCGTTGTGACATCCTTTCACTGTGTAGTATGCACTTTTTAAATTAAATAACGAGAGCTGTTGATAGTGAGACTTTATAATGACGACTGACGCGACGTCAAACGTACTAGGCCTTAAAAGGCCGACTTGAAATTGCATCAATACGCTAGGGCCTACTAGGGTTCTAAGCGTTATTATTCTAAGGTTAGCGACATGTTGAAAGTGCATACACGTATTTTTAATAGTAATATTATTTATTTCAGTTTTTTACCATATTTGTACATATAACTTAATATTTATTACAAAGATTCATAAAGGAAATCAAATACAAAATAAAATTAAATTAAATTAAATACTTACAATAAAAATAGAGGGTTTATAAAATCAGTCGAGAAATTTGATGGTTCTATTCATATGCAATAAAGTCCAATGCCTTTGAATGGGACAGTCAAATTTATATTCAATTACCTTGAGGATGCTATTTGTGCTCTTCCGTAGCCTGCATTGCATCGACGCAGTTCGCTTCCTCATGATTTTTGTAACTGACTGTCACTGAGCAAGTAATCACTATGCTGACTGTGGGTGTGTGATGGTAAAATATAAGTCATCCTACAAGTTGACTTTTTAATAGTTGTTTTTAAATATTTTTTACCAAATTAATGGCCAGTGTTAATTGAAAATGCAATTCCACAAACAATATTTTTCGACTGTAACGAAATATTTATTCATGTGACGAAACTACGCTTGCCCACAGCGTAAAGCCTTTTGTGTCACAAACAATTGGTCACGCCAAAAATTAAGGTCTTGGTAGCGCAATGGTCACAGCAGTTGCCCTGTAAGAGGAAATTTGTTGCAGTGGGGTCCATCTTAAATAGTCGTTAAAAAAAAGGGGAACAGGTTTATATTTTTTATGGGTTCTATAACTTATTAATTAATTCATAAAAAATCCGAAGACACGCGGACGAAGTTGATCGTGCGTTGCGGAATTTCTCTGGCTGTGTTCACCAGTTGACGAATGCGTCTGCGTCCAAGACGCTGTGCTTCAATTGGCAATATAGATCGTAAAAACTCTGATTTTGATTTAGTTTCGTTTAGAGTTTATAAAATCAGTTCCTATGCGATGCGATGCGGGCCTTTTGGTGGCGTTGGATCTGATTCTACTGTGCTTTGTAATGTTAATCCTAGCCATAAAACAGTACAAAGGTGCGGATGATCTTAAAACATAACAATGTACAATTTAAAATTAGTAAATAAAAAAAGTATTACAAATAAGTAAGCGTGTTAAAATTGTACAGTCCTTATTAATATCACAGACCGTTTTGGCAAGGCCAATGCTGGGCACAGGTTCAACCCCCCGCGAAATAACGTGAATTTCACGCGGGCACGATGTTTTCCTAGAATGACCCCACCAGGAATCGAACCTAGGACTCTAGTTCAGTAGATCTTTTCCTTTCTAATATCAAAAACGAATACCAGTGGTATTTTTAATCGTTCGGAATAGTAAATTAATTACGACAGTATACAAATCCCATTGGTATTAGTTTTTGGTATAAGAAAGGAATTGGTATAAGAAAATAGTGTAAAAAGGTGCTCCCTCACCCTCACCGCATTCGCGTGTAATGTAACACTTAGTTAAATTTGCGAGCATTCTGATCTAGTTGTTTCCATAATGTCAGACGAAGCGGTCATTGTGCTGAGTGCGGCAACATCAATAGTGAATCGATAACAGTATCACCACCTGTTGAGATAATTTGGAAATATTTTTTCTTAGTATGTGACGGTTACCTAGTGATATTACACATTGTATCATATCATTACACAAGGTGCGCATTGTGATGCTCGGTTCTCCTCCGTCACTGATGTAAACACATTTTGTGTCATTACAAAGTGTGCATTGTAACGCTCGGTTCTCCTCCTTCACTGTTGTAGTAATGCTCGAGTCTGCAACGTTATATTACACGCGAATGCTCAGTCAGAAAATTGATATCTATCATCATTTTTGAAAAAAATATTTTCAGACAAATGTGAGTAGTTGACCAAAAAGGGACCTGGAGGGATTGGAAACCGTTTTTTTTTTAATCTGAGGTTTTTTAGCTTTGTTTTGGTCTAAACAGAATATTTTTAGGCGCTGTAGTTTTTTTTTATGAAAATATTTTGTGAGCCTAGGCATGCTGCGCCCCGCCCGCGCACGAGTCGAAACTTGTTTTTACACGAAAATTCAAACGCGATTTACTCGAAATCAATTATTTTCCCTTGAGGTCCCTTTTAGTGTCAAACTGTTAAACAAGAGTTATTTAATTCGGGGTTTATACCATGTACCTTATTTATTATGAGTTTCCGATATTTCGGCACTGTTGCAAGCGCCATGATCACGGGAGAACTCGTGTTCACAACACTCATAATAAATAAGGTACATGGTATAAACCCCGAATTAAATAACTCTAGTGATAGTGACCATGAAAGTTTAAATCAGTATATCAAACAAGAACTCACAAATGGGAATCTCAATATTTTTGTATGACAATAAAAAACAGTGATATCAAATTTCACTATTCTATTTATAGGCTAGTTGCAGCTAATTGTACCATTTACCTAACACTCTGTAGATCAGAGATTAATCCTGAATGTGTCACTTTACAGAATATAAATATACACTGATACCCTCCCGGAAAAAGATGTTGTTGATGCTGGATGGTTTCACCTTTGCCCAGGGTAGTACCAAACGCCTATGGTATTGCTCTCAGAAAGCCACGGGTTGCAAGGCAAAAGTCAAAATGGACGCCGAGCAGAAAATCAGGGAGGCCTTTAACATACACTGTCATGAACGTCCAAAGTATTACGTCACCCATAGTGGTTCATACGTGCTTGTCAAATGATTTCTTTAACTTTATTTAGTAACTGACTAAAAACAGGCTGTTCTTAAAGCGAGACGTATAATAATATACGCCTCGCTTTAAGAACAGCCTGTTTTTTTTTGTTTTCTTATCTGTCGGGTAAATGTAGAAAAAACTGTGTACTACATTGACCCGACTGGGAATCGAACCCGAGTGGAGTGGCGTAAACACCGGTTTTCAAGGTGTCTCCTGTTCGAGGTCACGGGTTCGATTCCCAGTCGGGTCAATGTAGTAAAACACTTTTTTCTATATTGACCCGACAGATAATAAAACAAAAAAAACATCTTATTCTGTCGTCATAATATAACATCCTTAAAAAAAGATTTTTTATAATTTAATTTAATAGCCGAAAGGCATAGGATAAGCCACCAATTTTAGTGTCAAACTGTCAAACAAGAAATAACTGATAAATTATCATGCACCGACTCAAAATCTGTGGCATACGTCACGCTTTCCGTCCGTTTTTTTTTTGAAAATACACTTTTCTAGTACCTACTTAAAATAAGGTTAAAATATTTTAATCTTCATACATTCTTTTATCAATCCTACATTTTTGTTCTGGTTAAATTCGTGTCTTGTTTTTGTTATAATAAAATAATGTTAACAATCGGCCGCGAATTAAAAAAAAAACTTGATACACAATCTGAGTTTGAAACACGTGCTCGTGAAAATTAAATGAGCACCCACTAAAAATATTGTGCTCCTTCAATTCAGTATGATTTTGTGGCATCACTCAACTTCGTGTTATATTACGTTGGGGGTCTCAGGGGTCTCTGGTGCAGTACTAAACATAAACGGAGGTCACTTCAAACAATAGACGACGCGAGCTGCAAGCGATTTTGCTCTTAAAGGTAGTCAGGTGACGAGGGAGGCTTGAAACATTATATATAATTTTTTGTGATGTGTCAAATGAAAGGGATTATGGACCTTAAAGTCACTGACTTTGACACGTTTAAGTTCTTTGATTAAATAAAAAATTACTTCAACATTTGGGTGATTTTATTTACAGGTATATCATTTAGTAAAAAGAGAAGACTTTACAGTTTGCATGACATGAAAGCCGCAGTGACAGCTGTCCGTGAAAAAAAGATGGGATACCTAATGGCCTCGAAAATGTTTAACATACCGAGGTCAAGTATATTTCGACTTGTTACTGACCAAGACACGTCTCTTGATGAATTGGTAACTAAAAAACTGGGACGCAAGCCTTTGTTTAATGAAACGCTTGAAAATGAACTCGTAGATCATGCTCTGAAAATGAAAGAAGCAACACATGGTTTGACTTACACAAAAATTCGTAAATTAGCGTTTCAACTGGCTAAGAAAAACAATATGCTACATACTTTACCTTTTAAAAATGGGATGGCTGGTCGGCATTGGCTTAAAGGCTTCTTAAATAGAAACAGAAATCGTCTGGGGATTGTGAAACAGACAAGAAGTCAGTAGTTTTATTTACAAAATAAAAGATGAAAGAGAATATCTACAAGAGTACCTATAATATTACGTCGCATAGGCTGTAGTCGCAAGATAATGAAAGATTCTCATTATGAAAGGGACTCATTCGACACAGTATGATAAATAAAATCAAGGATTGGGAAGAAAAATATATGTATGGGTGTACATACTCCAAACGCCAATTATAATTATACCTGCTGCCACAAAAAGACAGGTTTAAATGATTAATGATTCTTAGAAAAGATACTCCATACAAACTGTGTTTGGTATCTTTATTACGAATCATCTTCTTGTATTTAACACCTTATTAACTATTCCGAAATCTGTAAATAATATAGAAAATCTCTAAATAAAACAATATTTTGAACCCCTTTTAAAGGAATATTCTAAATCCTCTTTATTTTATTGCTTTTGGTCTGGTTCAATATACATTTTAAGTTGATCGATTTATAAAGTTTTGTTCTTGTATAAATATCTTAATAACCAAGTATAAGTGTTTATCAAAATGTCTCTATCAATTTTGTTTTAAACAAATCTCGTATATTTATTACGGACAGACTAATCCGTCTACCTTCCGTCCCAGTATTTGATTATTTGAGTATTATCACCGGTGCATTATTCTTCACGACCTTGTTATTATTAAAATTAAATTTTGATAAGAAAGTCTAAAAAGTAACGTCTTATGAAAGTTTAGAATGTAGTACTTCAGCTACCGATACATTATTAAAATTTATCAAGAGAAAGCGCAGCTCGCTGCTTGGTTGGGAATCGATTGGTAGGTTATCATAAGATTATGAATTTCAAACACATCTGAGATAGCAGATATGAAATTTCAAAATAAGCGTGAATGACTATATAACTTACAATTTCAGGTATTGAATATATGCCGTCACAACGAGGTACAGGTCGTGTGCTCGTATACAAAGGCTACACGTATGCTAGTATGAACACCAAAAACCGTTGGTACTGCTCCAAGAAGGCTACTGGCTGCAAAGCGAAACTCTTCTTAAGCGATCAGGGCAAAACTGTTGAAGAATTGAACGTACATAACCATGTACCACCGAATCTGTATAGAACTAAAGAGGGGCAGCTCTTTAGGCTTTAGCATATGATCAATGAAATGACTGTATTTCTTGCTAATTTCTAATTTTTGGTGTCTTGCCTTAGCAAGATAAATCCTTAAAAATACTAAGTAAAATAGATTATATTTTGTAAATGCTTCGTGTTGTACCTTTGTGGCTTGTATATTTTTGGTTGCGTAACTGAAATTTCCGGACGTAACCAATGTCTCAGAAAGAAGTTCAATTGAAAGAGCAGTGGTTTCGAATTTTTCGAGTGTTAGAAACATTAGTTAGTATGTTTTAAAATGCAGGTTTTGTAAGTCCTTAGGCAAACCGTTTTTTATTAGATATTATTAATTGCTAAAATTGTAGTCCTCTGTATAGTTTTTACTTCTGAAGCACTGAAATAAACAAATTGTGATTCAATTTTGCTGTAAATTTTTAAGAACTTATATATGACTCCGGTGTTCAACAAGGGAGCATATTGGGCCTATTGTTGTTCTTGTTGTATATTAATGACTTGCCGAGACATATGGCACATAAATGCATACTTTTTGCATATTATACCACGCTTGTGATCAAAGTTGAAGATAAAGATTTTGCTCAACAAACTTTGAGCAAAGCTCTGGAAGATATAATTAACTTGACAGATAATAACATATTACGCATAAAGAAAACAAACATAATTAAATTTGACTCATATTACTAAACCAATTCATCTATACTACTTTGACATAGAATATTTAAAAAAAAGATGTGCGAAGCAGCTTCGTTTAAATTTCTGGGAATAACAGTAGGGAGATACGCACATAAGCTGGAAGGACCATGTTAATCTTGTGTTGTTTGTCATTTTATGCGTCAAACGACAATCGTAGGTCAAATGAAATGATTTCTAATTCGCCTAAATAGGTGAGCAATGAAAGTTTTGTACTGCAAATAAGAAGTATATATAAATTTTTCATTCCAGATTTATCATATAAATACATCCCTATAGGGCAGAATAAGAAGTTGATAATGCTTGGAGGGTATACCTTTTCCCAAACAACATACAAACACTGGTACTGTTCACAAAAGAAGATTGGTTGCAAAGCCAAAATCAGAATAGGCAACGAAGAACGAATAGAATACGCTGACCTCAATCATTGTCATGAGCCACGGAAACTACTCTGTACCGGGGAGTATGTGTTGGTGCGAGGACGAAGTAAAAAAATATAATACCATCAATATCTATACCACTATTACAACTATCTGCATCGTCATTATCAGTATCATAATCAGCATCAACATCATTATCTTCATCGGTATCATCATCATCTCATTACTCCTTTCTTTCAAAGGAGGCCAATATTCATGATTTTCACTTGCTTTTGGTGGGATCTGGTGCTGACACGGTGGCATTACGAAATGGTTTAAAATTAAATTGTTTATTTGTATTTTGTAATACACAAAATTCTATTTATTGGCCTGCATGAAGATCCAAACAGACCTTTCTACTTAACAATTTCTGACTGCACTCGATTGAACTCCTAATACTCTTGATTCGAGAGCTCAAAGTATTGTCTACTTTGAACTGTCCAGTGAGAGGTCCTACACCTCAAACTGGTGACCCCTGGTTGCCAAACTCACCGGTCACGGATGTCGCCAACTAGTAGGCTAGGACTGAATGTGTGAGATGTCGTGTTGATATATGTCGTGGTCATCCATAAGAAGAACTAAATACACAGTCTGATACCAAAATTACACCTAGAAGTAGAACGTCCTCTATTGAATTATTGACGTTGAGCAAAGTCAGGCATTGAATTAAGGTATGATCTAAACGCGCTCATATAGCCGACAATTTTGATAATATCTATGGTTCTGAACGTTTTCTTGCCTGAATTTTGGTTATTCTTTTAACCGGATCAAGTACTTTTTTGTTTTTATTTGTGTTAATTTTGCCTAGTTTAACTTAAGTTTCTGTATTACTTGTGTAAGTTAATTTGCAATCATTATGATAACTATTGATAGCAAGTTTAAAAATAATTTTATTAAAAATTGGACCCTTTGTTGTTCTTGTTGTATATAAATGACTTGCCGAGACATATGGCACATAAATGCATACTTTTTGCATATTATACCACGCTTGTGATCAAAGTTGAAGATAAAGATTTTGCTCAACAAACTTTGAGCAAAGCTCTGGAAGATATAATTAACTTGACAGATAATAACATATTACGCAATTCAAGTTTATATACTGATATTATAAGTGCAATTAAGTTGCTAAAATATCAAATAAAGTAAAACGAACATAATTAAATTTGACGCATATAACTAAACCAATTCATCTATACTACTTTGACATAGAATATTAAAAAAAAAGATGTGCGGAGCAGCTTCGTTTAAATTTCTGGGAATAATAGTAGAGAGATACGCACATAAGCTGGAAGGACCATGTTAATCTTGTGTTGTTTGTCATTTTATGCGTCAGACGACAATCGTAGGTCAAATGAAATGCTTTCTAATTTGTCTACATAGGTAAGCAATGGAAGTTCTGTACTGCAAATAAAAGGTATATGTACATTTTTTATTTCAGATTTATCATATAAATGCATCCCTATAGGGCAGAATAAGAAATTGATAATGCTTGGAGGGTATACCTTTTCCCAAACAACATACAAACACTGGTACTGTTCACAAAAAAAGATTGGTTGCAAAGCCAAAATCAGAATGGGCAACGAAGAACGAATAGAATACGCTGACGTCAATCATTGTCATGAGCCACCTGCGTACTCTGTCACCAGTACCGGGGAGTATGTGTTGATGCGAGGACGAAGTAAAAAAATATAATACCATCAATATCTATACCACTATCACAACTATCCGCATCGTCATTATCGTGCTGACGGTGGCATTACAAAATGGTTTAAAATTAAATTGTTTATTTGTATTTTGTAATACACAAAATTCTATTTTATTGGCCTATATGAAGATCCAAACAGACCTTTCCACTTAACAATTTCTGACTGCACTCGATTGAACTCCTAATACTCTTGATCGAGAGCACAAAGTATTGTCTACTTTGAACTGTCCAGTGAAAGGTCCTACACCTCAAACTGGTGACCCCTGGTTGCCAAACTCACCGGTCACGGATGTCGCCAACTAGTAGGCTAGGACTGAATGAGATGTCGTGTTGATATATGTCGTGGTCATCCATAAGAAGAATGAGAAGACTCGACGTAGTTTCCCAAATGCTGCCCAACCCAACTGAATTCTTCTGTTCACCTCATCCGCAAAGTTGTTTTTACCTAACTGCAGTATCTGCCCAAGGTACACATATTTCTGGACAACTTCGAGGACGGCACCGTGGCTCGCAATCGCTGCTACTACATGTGCTCATAATAAACACAAGCTTTCGCACACATAAACGAGTTCCTACAACGCTAATCAAGCGAATTCTTTCGCGACCCTATTGGTCACGCGACGTCAAAAGAAACCAAATACAGCACTTACTTGCATTTTTGCGCTCACTTACATTCATGTTTGGTCAGAAGTATGAGCATCTGCTGGTAACATCTGCTGATAACTTTTTAACCTTTTTCCCGTGTTCTGTGCTTAGACTGGCTGATAACATCGATGATTTTGTTACTGTTTGTTCAATTCGTGGCTAGTATTAAAAAAATATACTTATAACGTTTTCTATTAAACTTACTTATTTTCCAAACGTCTTTGTTATTAAATAAAATTAATAATTATTTGTTGGTAACTCTTAACGCTGATCATTACTTAATCTATCAAAAAACCATAGAATTTCCTCAGTGATACTATATTTTGTTGGGTTTTATATACGTTTAGTTGAAGAGAGATGAAAATGTATAGGAAATGTACGACATTTAAGTTCGTTGATACTTGGGTTTCTAAATAATTACAGAAATATTGAAGGTACTGTTGCCGAAGAAAATACTCTGAGCAGTGCATATGATTTGAGATCCAGATGTAGGTATAGAAAACCTTCTTTCGGACACCCGTCAGAGCTCTATAAAACATCGTAAAAGATGTAAAGCAAAAGACGATCCCAATTCAAGATGGTGGTTCAGAAGCGAATTAAGAATTCAAACACAAGTTAGAATATTGCTGGTATTGAACGTCGAATTGATGATTATTTATTTTCCTTATAATGTTTTCTGTATGAATTATATTTCTTTTTGATTAAACTTTTATTTTTTCATGGAACAACTTGTATTGATTGATTCGGGGATGACACTATCACAAAAGTTTATCTATTCGGGGAATACACCATGCAGCTTGTTTTATTGAGTTTCCGATATTTCGGCACTGTTGCAAGCTCTATGATCACGGAAGAATTGATGCCAGTCGTTACTTATACACCTCATAAAAAACAAGGTACGTGGTATAAGCGCCGAATCAATTAACTCTATTTATATTTTCTATTTACTATACTCAAGGCATCGAATACATACCAAGCCGACGAGGTGGTCGCTTGCTGGTCTACAAAAACTACACGTACGTCACTATGGGCAACAGAAGTTATTGGTACTGCTCCAAGAAGAAGAGCGGCTGCAAGGCGAGACTCTTCTTGTATGGTAGCACTTACGAAACCGTCGAGGAGTTGGAACAACACAACCACAAACCACCGGTTCTGTGCAGAATTGCGAAAGGACAAGCTGGACGTGGGGGACTTAAAAAATAAAATTATTCTTAAATATTTAATACTAAATGTCAAAAAACATGAGAAGTAGTGTAGTTTAAAATATTATGTTAATGTTTGGTTTTTTGTACTAGCTTCTAGCGACTAGCGTTTGTTTCGTAGAACGTTAAAGGATCGATGTATCCCAAAAAGACATTGTGATTATGATTCAAAGAAATAATTATCATCATTCATCATTACACATTACACAACTATGAATCCTAACTAAACTATGAAAACAGATAAACTGTTTTGAAATAGCTATGAAGAATTGTGTTTCAATTTATTTCTTAATGAACCGACCGAAACCAAAAACAGCTCTGTACTGTGATAGTAATTGTTATTGATGTTATTAAATTAAACGCATTTCCACATTTTGTCCATCTTGACCAGAATCTGCATTCTTAAATTTATGCATTTAAAAGGCAGTATTTAGTCAAGTTAAGTTACAATAATCGAATACTTGTAGCCAATGAACTGGAGCGATACGCTTGTTATTAAATACAAAATCTGATTTACTTACAAAAACAGGATGATATCAGGTTAAGCTCAATCAAATCAATAAGAAACTGCATATACTCGTAAGACGTAAAAAAATTTAAAATTGTAATATAATATCTGTCTTTCATAATAATTGTATACTTTTGCTTTCTGTCAAGGTGTAGAGTATATGCCTTCCAAACGTGGAAGTGGTCGTGTTTTGGTTTATGAAGGCTTCACGTACGCCAACATGGGAAACAAGGATCGTTGGTACTGCTCGAAGAAAAAGAAAGGCTGCAAGGCAAGACTTTTCACTGGCGGCATAAAGGGAACCGTCCAGAAGATTAACGAACATGACCATGAACCACCGACGCTGTACAGAGACATAAATGGAGAACTGTATCGTATCTAACTTGTAATTGCTCGGTTTGTAACAGTAGTTAAGCAAGCAATGGACGCAGATATTTGCGAATTCTACCCGACATATTTTTTATTTTTATTTTTACCTTTGTTTATATACGCTCACTGTCGCGCCTGTAATTTACCTATTATTTGTATAAGTTATTCTCAGTAAGTGAATTGTTATATTTTAATCCCTCAACCCCCAAGAGGCACTCGGGTGCCACGATAACAATTGATTTCAATTGTGTCTGGAATAACTCACGATCGAGGGATTATGAGATACTTAATAAAGTTTTTAAACCACAATTCTATTACAATAAAATTCTAGTACAATGTTGTGAACCCTAAATGACAATGAGTCTACCTATGAACTAATAAAACAAATTTGACTTCACAAAGTTGTTTCGTTTTTGTCTGTATTAGGTTGCCAAAATATATCTCAGTAATTTTGGGTCCGTTAGTGGCTTCAGCGGCTTCAGGTACAGACAACAAAAGTTAAAGGTCATTGAAGTTATTAAATCCAACACGTATAAATCAATATCAATTGAGAAAATTTGACGTTTTGTGGTAGGACGTGCTGTTGTCTGCACATCACCAGTAGAATTCCGTGTAACCTGTGCCTGGCGAGTTACTCTTGTGTGGCCAGATATATCACACCAGGTGACCTGTCATAGATATGGTGCCGTGTGGTCGCCGGATTGCATCCCACTTCTCTCTTTGTTACTCTTAACAACTTCTGTCTTTGTTACTCTGGACGGCAAAATCAGAGACAGAAGATGTTTTCTATCTCCGATATGCCAAAACTGAAGATAAATAGATTATTGGGACCGCCGTTAGTCCTTAACCAGATGTTCGTCTTACTAGGTTTTAGATTTCACTGCTTATTATCGGTCGTTATTGCCTTGCCTTTTCAGCACCGCGTCGACAGAAAAGGAGCCCTAGCGAGGGCAAGTTAGGATTCAATTGGGTCAGAGAAGATATTATGTTCTCTTTCCCTCACACCCAGATACACAAGAGATCATTTATGTTTATGATTGTCACTTTACTTATGTGTGATGTTTCGCATGATAATTAAGTAATTTTGCTATAATTTAAGGTATACAGTACATACCTTCCAAACGAGGAAATGGCCGCGTTCTGGTATATCAAGGCTATACGTACGCTAACATGAACAACAAGGCACGTTGGTACTGCTCAAAGAAAAGACATGGCTGCAAGGCGAGACTATTTACTGGCGGCATAAAGGGAACTGTGGAAAAGATTAACGAACATGACCATGGTCCATCGATGCTGTATAGAGACGAGAATGGAAAACTGTATCGATATAAAACGAAGTGAATACAATATACAGTCATAATAAAATGTTGTTAAACTAAATTTTTTAAGTTTTAAATAATTTTGAGGTTTGACTAAATAAACTTAATCAATTCTTTTAAGGTTTCTATTAGGTATTTGACTCTATGGGTCTTTCACACGATAATAATATCCAATAGTGAGTTTAAGGCATAGATCGCCCCAAATATACATTAGGCACCGTATTACAGGGTAGGGTAGGTAAGGTAAAATCTTAAGTAAATTAGTTAAGCTGACTCTACCGGTATTACTTAAGACTTATTTTATATTGGATACATATGAATACTGGATAGAGGTACTAAAGAAGTTGTATTTCTTCAAAGTTATTATAATTCCTAGTTAAGTGACGTGTTACCTAAGTAAATTAACAAATAATAATCCCTTAGGTATCTTTATTTTAGACTTACCATTATCCTTATGAAAGTCCTAAAAAACTAGTATGTATGTACCATTAAGCATTAGGTATAGCGCCCGCCCGGCATGCGAGGAGATGCGGGTTCGAGTCCCGCCTGAGACATAATTTTTCAAGTTTATATACTGATATTATAATTGCAATTTAATGGCTAAAATATCAAATAAAGTATAAACGAATAGTGTTTAATATGTAAGGATAAATCAAATTATTAGTTATTCAGCGTGTTTGGTACCTAAATGGTATTACAAGCCGTAAAATATTATTGTTAAGCAATAAAAGTGCTGGTGTTTATTGGAAATAAAATTCTTTGTATTGTTGACTTCGTCTGCGTCGAATTATTAATTTTAGTAGCTTATTTCTACTCAATCTCCATTTTAATGTATCTGACGGCTTGAGTTCTGATTCCGGCTCAAAGCTCTATTCTTCCTAAATTTTGTTCATAGTACAGTAATTGCAAGATGATGTCAAACCAATGCACGATAATATACACATTGTAAAAATAATGCCTGTTCCGAAATTCGAGTTTTATTTCTGCGGTTATACGTCCTAATATTATCCTACCGCTGCTTCGGGACAATTTTGTTTCTATTGTCTACATGAGATCTGCATATACCCTACATACAAAAGGAAATGAAGCCAAATTAGTTACTAAAACACTTTTTGGTTTCTGTTTAGATATTGAAGAAGGTCCCGAATTCTTACGGTATTATAGACGCTACAGAAAATTAAATCCGGAAAGGTTTGAAGCGAATGTAACACATTCCGAAGAGGAAGAAGATGTTGGAGACCCTGTAGATCGAGTTAATAACCTTTTAGCCTTTCTTGTGCAAAGGAAATAGAAAAACTGTGCACTTCTGCGCTTAACCTATAGGTGGCACCAGCCACTACTTGAGAGCGCGAAAGTATTTGATTTTAGTTAGATTTGCTTATGATCGATTTTGGTCTTGTACCAAGAAGTTAGTACCGCTATAAATAGTTAAACCGATATGGAATTTTCCGCTTGGTTGGTATACTCCTTGCTGCACGTCTCAGCGTAATCGCTCAGAATGTAACTCGTAAAGAATTTCAGACTATCCCGACGGTTAGGTTTTATGTTTTATTTTTTTTATTTTAAATTTGTTAAGTTTTATTTAAAGTTTTCTGCTAACATTGTTTTATGATATAAAGCTCAAGTGTGAATCTATTTGTTATATTCATTTTACGGCCAGTCCTACTTTATAATATCAAGCTTAATACACAATAATTGTTGTTAGTCATTGGTTTGAGGGCCAGGCCATTATATTGCAAATGCTTACAGCGTGTTCCCAGGTCTCCCATTTATATAAAATCTTACTATTGATTTCTGGGCCCCAATTCCGCTAATTTACAGATGGCTCAATAGAATCGCAATTGCATCGCAATTATATATTTTGACACATTTATTATAGTAGTAATGTCAAAATATACGATTGCGTTTCTATTGAGCCATTTGTAAATTAGCGGAATTGGGGCCCCAGTTGTTGAATTAAATGACTTAACACATCTACAGAATGATTTCGAAAACAATCGACTAACCATAAGGGTCTATAACTGATAAACAAACTTTTTGTGTGTACAAAACGCTTTTGAGTCTGCCGATGAACAATATATTTTATTTTTTAATTTCCTTTTCTATTTACATGAAACTTATTTTCTAGTTAATTTGTGATAAGAGTGATTGACTGATTATATATTCAGCCTGCATTTATTCGCGATAGTAACAATTAAAATTACATTGTTTTGTGTGTGGAATAAGTCAACAACACAAAATTTCAGATGTGAGCCTTTGCAATTTGATAAAAAAAATGTCCATAACATTCGCAGTGTTTGTAAATTTAACGATTAATACAATAAAAAAACATTTCAGATATGCTGTTTTTCTTTAATTTTTTGGCGTAGATTTGTTTTAATTTTTATTGCTTTTATGTAAATGTATTTATTAGCTTTATCAATTGTAAGTATGGGAACTTCAATCAGCGCTGGTGTAAACTAATGATATTTGTCTAATATACTACTACTAGCTGTTGCCCGCGACTTCGTTCGCGTCAATTACTGTTATTATGATCGCGACTATTTTTGCAACATTTTTCACTCATGTTTCGCTCCTATTGGTCGCAGCGTGATGTTCTATAGCCTAAAGCCTTCCTCGATAAATGAACTATCCAACACAAAAATAATTTTTCAATTCGGAACAGTTCTTCCTGAGATTAGCGCGTTCAAACAAACAAACAAACTCTTCAGCTTTATATATTAGTATAGATTTACATTTGCTTTCTTGCAGTGACTTTTCTACCATCATCACGTGGAACACCTATCATCATGTACAACAACTACACATTTTCATATCGAAATGCAAAGCGTGTTTTGGTTTGCTCTAGTGAAATAAGCAAAAAATGTAAAGCCAAACTGAGGATGGACAAGACCGGTGAGGTAGTACTCAAGGCCGAGACAACCCACAATCATCCCCCACCAGTATTCCATAAGACAGCTGATGGAACTTACATTAAATTACATAGATCTTTCTGAAATGTTGATAATTTTATCATTCAGTGTTTTGTTACTGCTTCAAATTTGACAAATATATAACCTAAAAAGTATGCCCCATTTGATTGATGACTTAGATAACAGAGCGTACACATAAAATAGCAGAATATTTGTAAAAAAAAAACATTTGGAATGAAGTATTAATTAGATTGATGTTCTCATATATTTTTGCCTATATAATTTTTTGATTACGTGACAGATGACGAGATAAAAAACCGGCCAAGTGCGAGTCGGACTCGCGCACTGTGGGTTCCGTACCAACTTTAACTGAATTAGGGGTCCACTTCCACTTAGCCAAAATACCACAATATTTAATTGACTGCACGAATTTTTTTTTTCATAGTGTTTGTATGAAGGACAAGTTATTTTTGCGGTTGTGAAAAATATTCTATTTTTCAAAAATTACCGGTTTGATCTCGTTTAAGCCAATTTTCGTTAAAAGTATTTGTTAAGATCTACATTAAATCGAAATTTTCACTTTAGTTTAAAAGTTAGAGGGGGCGGGGCACCCATTTTACCACTTTGGAAGCGTCTATCTACCAAATGTTAGACTTTTGGAAAAAATTACTCTAGAAACCTTTATGTCATTTTAAAAGACCTATCCATAGATACCTATATCCCATACGCATAGGTTTGAGTAAAAATCATTTTTTTGTTTTAGTTCTATGTATGGGAAGCCCCCCTTAAATATCATTATTTTTTATTTTTTCGAGAATCGTAAAGCGGTCAACAGGATACACCTACCTACCAAGTTTCAACTGTGTAATGCTAATACTTTCAGAATAAAGTGGCTGTGACATACTGACAGACAGACAGACAGACTTGACGGAACTATAAGGGTTCCGTTTTGTGCCATTCGGCTACGGAACCCTAAAAACGATTCTATGGCTATTTGCTGTTTAAAGAACTTGTATTCTAAATTTACTGTCTTTTGAGTTGTATTCTAAATTTACTGTCTTTTGAGTTCCTGAAGGGCACATTTTTAATGATTAAGGATTTTATTATTACAATAAAATGGGGTAATTTTCAAGTGTGTAAATGATTTTCCAAGATGATTTTACATACTTTTACTATAAATAATAAAATAGAAAAAAAGTAGTGTCATAGGCGCCATTACACATAATCATTATGCACTGCTGGTTGTTAGAAGTATTAAATATTGTATACATTTGTTTAAGGTGACCGCATCTACACTTTAAAGCTATCTGATGGTAAATCAGCGATCATGTACAAAAACTATACGTTTTCAAGCTCCAGCACCAATGTCCTGGTCTGCTCAAAAAAACGAAGGGGTAGCTGTAAAATGAAAATCAAAGTAGATGTCCACGGCAATGTGATTTCTACGTACAATATCCATAACCACGAGCCACCTACATACCATCAAACGAGTAGTGGCGTATATGTTAAGTTGTAATAAATAAAATAAATAAATAAATATTTTAAGACATGCCTCACTGGGCCACACAGAGCCATCTAGTCCCAAATTAAGCTACTATTAAGTACCCTGTCGTATGGGACAACCGATAACTTACTTATATACTTTTTTTTGTAAATACATACTTATAATACATAGAAAACACCCAGACCAGTACAAACAGACATGTTCATGCACATAAATATTTGTACTGTGCGGGGATCGAAGCAGCAGCTTGGAAGCAGCGTTTACTACCGCTGATCCAAATGGTCGTCAAAAGTAATGTTTGTTGGAACCGTTTAGTTTCAAAAAGGTGGTGTCCCGTTTTGCTTAAAATTATATTTTGAAACTACTTCACTTTCACGAATGTGAAATGCGAAATGAATGTAATAATTGTAGAGCTTTATTACACGCTGCGTTTTTAATGGGTGTTAGGTAGAACCCTCTTACAAGTAAACTGATTCTTCGTACAAAACTTATTTTTAAGTTATCCATATTATATGGAAAAGCTGATGTTTTTTCTCAATTCTACGATGAGTCATACAGTATTTTTAAAAGTATACTTTTACCTAACACTCTGTTTAAAGTATATGTAGTAGTAGTAAAGTAATTAAATAAAGCAGATAATAATATGAAACTCTACATAAAAAAATGCTGTGTTGAGCTACTTGATTGTTCTGTTAACACTAGATGGTAAAAACTTAAAGGTCTAACGTATTCAAAGTATGGTGGTAGTTTGAATGGGTTGGGAGGGATAATTTTTTATCATTATAAAAAATATACATCCTAATAGACTCAGGCGTTACTTTGCGGAAATCCATAACTAATTATGGATTTAGAAAATTATTTTGCTAATGATTTCCGCTTGTTAATATACCGGCCTAGATACCTTCACCACACTACCCGCACTAACACTGATTGAGCAAGCACTATTTCATGCAGGAAAACCGCCCGCCCTCCCTCAAAAATGCATGCAGTACAGCCAATGCAATCACTAGTACCCAACACCAATATAATAAAAACCTCGACGCGTTTCGCCACTTCACGTGGCATCCTCAGGAGATGTTGTCGCCTTCGCTGCGCTCCGACGACTTTACTATATTGACGTTTTATTATATTGGTGTTGGGTACTAGTGATTGCATTGGCTGTAGTGCGGGTAGTGTGGTGAAGGTATATTAACAAGCGGAAATCATTAGCAAAATAATTTTCTAAATCCATAATTAATATACATCCTTTAAAATGAAGCTCTTATATTGTATACAAGCTGTTGCCCGCGACTTCATCCGCGTCAATTTCTGTTATTATGATTGTGATTATTTTTGCAACATTCTTCACTGATGCTTCGCTCCTATTGGTCGCAGCGTGATGTTATATAGCCTAAAGCCTTCCTCGATAAATGGACTATCCAACACAAAAATAATTTTTCGATTCGAATCAGTACTTCCTGAGATTAGCGCGTTCAAACAAACAAACAAATAAACAAACTCTTCAGCTTTATAATATTAGTGTAGATTTGTTTTGAAGCAGGGAGTGACCCTTTGATGATTGAAATTTATGACGATGGTTGATTCATTGGGCATAGTATGATTCACTATTACAACTTTACTTTCGACATTAACAGAACCTTAAATATTTGTATTAGTACTTACATTAATAAATTTCGATTATTGAAATGAATTTGTACTCTTTTACGCATCACCTCATTTCAACCTTTTGTTGTATTATATTAGCTATTTTGTACAAAACTATTAACTCATCGTAATATTTAATATAAAGTTTGCTTAATTTACAGGAAAAGAGAAAAATAATGTGATGAATATTATGATAAGTGAAGTATGCAGTACACAGGCAGCAACTGATAGTCTTTCTGATGATGACGTCATAGAAGTAGTAAGAGACGAAACACCCATTGAAATACTATCTGATGGCGAAGAAACAGAACTTGAGAATAAAAAACTAAGCCAACTTGCTGATGTAATGCAAGATTTCCATTTCACCTCAGTCCAGCCCACTGTTGATTTACACGGAGATCAAAGTGTTGACCCTTTAAAAGAAGTTGATGATCCTCTTTTTAGTAATACTTGTGACAAAACAACTGAAGAACTTTGTGAAGATATAATAACTGGTGTTAATAGCATGAAAACTACAATCGAAACAGAAATAGCTCCAGAACTGGAGCACGATATTTCTAAAATCTGTTTAGGAAGTTCCGAACAATCCAAAACAACATCTGTAGCAAAGGCTGATGAAATCACTGATGACAACACTGATAATGCAATAGTGTCTGAATCAAATAAAAAAGAGGGTGCTAATAATGAATAAGAAACAAAGTATTTTTCACATGCTTATTATAATTAATTGAAATTGCCAATGTAACTTTGCACTTCATTTTTATTCCATTAAACCTAAGTTCTGAAGATGTTTTTATTTTATACGACGTCTGAAATAAAGATGTATATTTTGATGGTTTTACAGGATAGTTAGGTTCTCATTAAAGCAGATGCAGACGTCTTACCTGCTTTAAGTAAATTTTATTCAAAACATCAAAGTTAAGATAACCTCAAACAGCTTACGCAAAACTGATCATTTCATTGCAACTATGTCATGCCATATTGTTCTAGGTCTTAATTTCTTCATTACCACAAGTAAACGTGG
Organism: Anania crocealis; assembly: GCA_949315895.1. NCBI lineage: Eukaryota > Metazoa > Arthropoda > Insecta > Lepidoptera > Crambidae > Anania > Anania crocealis. Next base: position 4,416,869 of record OX438863.1, read on the forward strand.
TACTCGAATCATCGACCAGGAAGGGTTTCAATGTCGTCGGGATTATTTGGCAATGGCAATAGGGTATCCTGGCGATGTACAAAGTGGCAATCAGGGTTTTAGGCCACGGTTGTTACGATTTGGAAATTTCTCATAAAGTTGTGTGGACTACACATCCACCTTCTCAGATTTTAGATTTTAATGCAAATATTTAAGTATCAGCACATAACTTGAAAAAATATCTTTTAGGCGGGAGTCGAACCCGCACACACAATGACTATTACTTAAATTAATTGATGTTACATTTACAGGAATGATCATTTACAAAATAAGCAGAAGATGCAAGCGGTTTCAGAAATGTAATATAAACCTTGACGTGGCACTTAACAAAATACTATCTAAAGAAGTCAGCATACGACAAGCATCTCTTATTTACAGTATACCTAAAAGCACTCTTTTTGATAAACTCAAATTATTTAGAAAGAAAAACGAATTTATGTAAAATTGTGAATTTACCTTTATGTTTACATATTTTATTGTTAAGATAATATTATGTTCTATTATTATTTCATAAGTGTTTAATTAACTAAATGTTGTTTACTAAAATTTAAATTACAGATACAATAAATATTTTGAATATTTTCGGTTGTTTTTTATTAGTTTAAATTACATTGATGTAGTGTTATTATGTATCGATGTTTACGTAAGACTATTATAATTAGGCAGGTGTTAAAAATGACAAAAAAAAATCGTAAATTTTTTGCTAGAATGTAAATAATAATTTGGAACCGGTGTAAAAAAACCTTGTGTCTCTAAACCACGCTGCGCATTACTGTTTTATCATGCACTTGCGCTATTTTAAATATTTCTCTTGATTTATCATCTCGGGATTATTTGTTAGTACAGCGTTTTGTTATCTCGATAACAGTTTTTTTTAAGGTACTTACTATTTGCAAAGCAAGTTTCTTTCTGTAATAAGCATTTCCTATCACTGTTACTTATATTTTCAGATGAATGCCTATCCGTAAACCTCTTAGGTGGCAGAAAGGTATTTCTATTTAGAAATCACACATTTTCCAAGCAAGGAAGCTCGTCAAAAATGATGTACTGCTCCTCAAAAAGGAAAACTGGTTGCCCTGCTAAACTGAAATTGGCCATTGACATGCTAGATCCAGACAGACTAGTATGGAATCCTATTAGTGAACATAACCACTCACCGCCTAATTTGTTTAAGACTGATGATGGGACTATTGTAAAAATATAATATGCTAAGCAGATACAAAACGTTAAGATATGAACCACATGCTTACGATGAACCCGTCGACTTATCGCATCGACTAGAGACTGGACGCTATTATCAGCAAACGGCGTAACTTGGGAACCAATCGCAGCTACTGTCGACTTAATGCTGGCATCAGCAGCTATTTTTGTAACAAAAGATGCAAAATTTTAGGCATTGAACACTGATGATAGCGATAGATAATAACTTAACCGCAAAAAACCTATAAAGCATTATTGATAAAAGTAGTCGTAAAATTGCCGTATAAAAGTAAAGTAACAGCCTATATTCATCCCACTGCAGGGAAAAGGCCTCCATCATTGAATTCAAGTTACCACAGCAATGATGGGAACTGGCATGATCATCACGCTTGCCAAATGCGGGTTGGTGATCACAAACCCGAGCAACGTTCGAAAATTCGAAACTATTTGTTGCCCGACCCGGGATTCGAACCTGGGACCCCGAGATCTTGGCCCGGTATTTAAACCACTAGACCAACGGGGCGTTGCCGTATAAGGACAACTAAAGTATTGGTGAAATCGCCGAATAAAGATGACAAATGCATTTATGCATAGGCTTTAACTATGGTAAAGCTGGTTTTGGCTAGAATATTTTAAATATATAGAATATATTAGGGGTTAAAGTATGAAATTGTCGTTTTGTATGGACGAAATCGAGAAAAGTCATTTTTCCATACTAAAAATTTTTTAGTTTTTTTAAAAACGCCTGAACCGTTTTCGATACAATTAAAGGTGAAAGTTAGATGGTTATAAAGCTACGCATTATAGTATTTAAATTTCTAAAAATCAAAGTATATAATACAAATATACTTAATTGAAGCAAGAAGGACAGCTGACACATTGTAAGGGGTCTTTTCAACGACTTCCTTTGAAGTAATAGGCACTAGTATTGCATATTTTTTTTTAGTCAAAAGTTACTTTATCTAGTTTTTGATACAATACAAAAAGAATTACGCAATAATATTACTATACTTAAGAGCTAGAAACAAAATAAAAAGTGGGAAAATAATCGGCAATTTCATACTTTAACCCCTATTATTTAACTTTTAAAATTTAAAAGTAAGAGTATGGTTGAAACACGTTTATTAATGCTGTTACTTTTTTGGTACTAATATATGAGGTTTACAACTTTTTGTTTCATTACTATATACAATTTGATACTACACGGGATTGAGTGGAACTAAAATTATTATTTAAAGGTATAATAGAATATAATTTTCTGACGTGTCAACTGCGTTTCTATACTAGTTTTGACTTGTGGCCCCACTAATCTTCAACACTAAGAGTTCGTGATCCCACTAGTCAGTAGGACTACCAGTCATAGAAATAAAGTAGGGTGTGTGGTCCTACTATATCTATAATATAATATTATTATATCTATAAATAATATTATTATTATTATATTATATTATAAGTAATATTATATAGTATGGTATTATATTATTTATTATATTATATTATTAATTATAGATATTAATAATATTAATATTCTCCTTTAATTAATCTTAAAACATATAAATTACATTTTTAAATATCTTTGTAAAAAATAAACACATTTAAAAATAAAAAAAATATAGTTCCCAACCGGCATCGAGATCAGGGTCCAAGCTACCGGTGGTTAAGGCCCCAGAGACAGGAACCTCCTCACAATGCGCGCTGTGTCCAAAAGTACTGCCTTCTGTATCCTACTCTTGACCCAAGTGCCTAACGTGAGCCTCATATAGGTGTTTATCGTTAATATTATTATATATATAATTAATATTATATATATATATAAAATAAATTATATATTTATAATTATATTATTATATATAATATTAATTATTAATATACAGGCTGAAATTTTAACCACTTTCCAAAATTTTTATAGGCGTTCGGTATTGTATTTAGAGCCCATTTATGAAGTAATAAATGTAAATCAAGCTTTCACCCAAACATACTTTTTGCAATATAGTTTTCAATGTTTACGGTCCTAGGCCTGATAAAGTATAAAGGGACAATCAAAAACGTATGAATAGTATCGTAATAAATAAATGAGATGCGAATCGCGTAAAAAAAGTGTTGTTGGGCGGCCGTATTAAAAATTTTAGATTTTTTGCGGACATTTTCAAAGTGCTTTATCTTGACATTTTTGTACTGGGCTGTACCAAAAGAAAAAATACATCATTTGTTTTTTGTCTCGTAGATTGATACATTAAAATTTGGAAGGTGGTTAAAATTTCACCCTGTATATATAATTAATTAATATTATATATATATATATATATATATATATATATATATATATAGTTAACATAATTAATATTATTATTATATCGGCAATATAATATTACCTTATCCTTAATTTATAAGACCATAACCAATATTTGTTTTGTGTGTGTGTGTGTGTGTGTGTGTGTGTGTCCGTGCGTGTGCGTGCGTGTGCGCGCGCGCGTGTGTGTGTGTATAGGTAATTTTTACGTTTTTACGATGCTTACTTGTTTTTCAGATGTTTACTGGTTTTCCCATGTTCACTTGTTTTCCTATTATTCACTTAATTTATCGACTTTTTTTTATATAGGAAGCGGTTGGGACTACGAGTCATGAATTTTAAATGCTACCATCCAGTGGGACTTGTAGCAGGACCACGAATCCTAACTTGGTGGGGATACGAGTCCAGTGGGACAAAATTGGTGGGACCACGAGTCAAAAATCCTCTTAGATCTTGGTGTCGTCAACCTGTGTAGTGTTAAGTTTCACTAAATTACACATTTAAACAGATGGTCTGAATAAATTTTGCATGTTTACCGGTATTTATTAAATAATTATCTTAAAATCAAACACGAGATCGTTGCTTAGTTCAGTTAGAAATTATACTGCCCCATCCTTTCATGACTGTCTTTTGCGATCCACTGTTTATTAACGTGATAAATTTTTGTTTGTTTTAATAAGTAAGCAAGTAGGTACACATTTAAATTAAAATATTAATTTCCTAAGTATTTCGCCAGATAACATAAAAGAAGTAGCGCTGGTAAAAGTGCTTTTACTACAAATTTAATACAATATTTTGTTCATAAATCATAAATGTTTGCACAGTATCGCGAAACCTATTCTTGAGCAGGCACTCAAGGTAGTTCAATATGCAAAATGTGTAGATCTTCAACTATGATCAATGTTAAACCCAGTCGCAAGCTAGATTACGTAGAGTCATTGTTTTTGTAGTAGTTAAAGCCCTTCTGTTTATCCAAGCTTTCCTTGACCATCTAAGTAGGATTGGAACTAGCAAAAAGCTATGTTGCTAGTTGATGATATAATTAATTGTAATGTTAAAGGAACTTAATTATGCAGAACACTATCTCATTTTTCATTGGTACTGGCGAATATTTCAAGATTGTATTTAACTATATAACTTCATTTTTATTCGTTTTAGATGAAGTCTTGACAATATCGATCAATAGCAAAAGGGTGGTGCTATACAAAAATCACACATACTCAATTCAAGGGCAGTCGAAAAAGATGTACTACTGTTCAAAGAAATATAGAGGCTGCCCAGCAAAACTGAAATTAGCTGACAACGGATCTTTGTTGATGAAGTATTATGACCACGATCACCCACCTCCAGAAATTTACAAATCACCTGATGGTTCTTATGCAAAGATAGGCTAAACATAAAATGACCTGGGTATCAGACTCAAATTTACTGAAATATACAGTGTAAAGTATAGAATGAAAATTGTGCGAACTTGATCTTCAAGAGACTATCGACGCAGTCATAAGTATAGTGTAGAACACGTTTGAAAGACATAAATATTTGCTGAAAAGATAACTATAATATATGTACTACTAAATACCGTTTGAAAAGCTGTACCAAACAAACTCACTCACGTATTACTCGTATATATATTATAAAATAAATTTTAAAAAAATGTTTACAGTATTTGTTTCTCTCGGAACCCCATTCTTAAGTCTACGCTGACGAAATCGCAAGCAAGCAAAAGTGGTTTAATGTAAGTAGACATTGAATTACACAAAATAAATCTTTGTAGAACGTATACACGAGCAGCTTGAGTCTTTCATATGCGCAAAAACAATACACTGTTGATGGTTGTGCTTCGATACTGTAGTGCCTTTGGCATGTTCGCCGAGGCGAGGGTGGACTGCTTTAACACCACCATGAGAAAACGGTGCACATCCTAGTGCGCAGGGTTCGGGCTAGCCCTAGCAGCATACTTAGAGCATTTTCCGACAGGTTTGACTGTCATTACTTGAACCATTGTAGTATGCTTCATGTGGTGGCAGACTGACCTGTTGTTTTTGGTATGATTTGAAGGTACTCAGCCACAAGTGTCTTTAAATCATCTTTTAAGTTAATGTTCAAAATGTCTCACTATCAATAGGCTAAGCTTTATCTGTATTTTACTAACATATTGATCCTAGTTGGTCGAAATTAAGAGAAAGAAATGAATTTAATTGAATAATTTCAAATGTGATATTTCCAGGTTTTGAAGATTTCAGATATGACCATATAACTCTTAATGGAAGAAAGGTGGTCCTCTTTAGGAACCACACGTACTCCCAAAAAGGGCCGTCGTTTAAGAACCTTTACTGTTCCAAGAAGTATGCTCTACGCTGCACTGCTAAGCTAAAACTTGACAGCAATAGACGAATATTATTTGCTGACATGCATCATAATCATCCTTCATTGAAGTTGCACAAAAAATCGGACGGGAAATATGTCAAGATAAAGCATTAATCTAATTCTCGCTGTGGAAGTTTTAGCCGGCTTAAACCATGCTACCATTTGTATGTTGAATAACTTTGTCTAATTCACAGTGAGCAGTGTGGTAAAGTCTGTGTGTACTGTAGTGATGTTGCTTAACATAATTGCTTTGAGTGTGATAAATAAAAAATACTTTTTGTTTGCACGCGTGTCAGTCGTAATATACTTTGCCTTTGTCTTTTTAATCCCTAAAAAGTTGCACGTATTAAGTGTGCATTTTAGTTTAGGATTTTCAATAAAGCTCTTATTGCAACACACAAACTTCAGAAATAGGAGGTCAAACTTCAGACTCTATATTGGATGCGCCGGGTGCTGTCGATTAAAAGCGATTTGTAAACTCCTCATTCAGTCATACTGTGTCTGATAAGTATATTTTTTTCAGATTCTCAAGATTACAGTTACGACCAGATAAACCTCAAAGGACGAAACGTGGTCCTCTTTAGGAACCACACGTACTCACAAAAAGGGTCATCGTTCAAGCATCTCTACTGCTCCAAGAAGATCTCTCTACATTGCCCTGCTAAGCTGAAACTTAATAACAAAAGAGAAATAATATTAGCAAATACGAACCATAATCATCCTTCACCGAAGTTTTGTAAAGCATCCGATGGGAGATATTATAGGGTTTAACTTTAATTAAATGCTACATATTATTATCTGCCTTTATAAAAGTGCTGGGCTCTCTCAGACCATACAATATGCTCTAAATTCATATGGTGTACCTACTCTTACGCCTACAGCAGTGTGTAGCAGCTTCAAGTCACTTATCGAGTCTACCAGTATGCTGTTATGGTCCAGCTTTACGCTATGTGGTTTCTTATTTCGGTTTGTATATGAATATGTTAAGATTCGGATACTACTAATGACAATCCTATCAGAGGCCACCCAAATCCACTCGGGTTGTCACATAGAGGTTGTCATATGTGTGAAAATATTTATAAATACTTTTCACCTATATGTTTTTTTATATGTTAGCAACTTTATTTCAAATATATATCAGTAGTTAACTTTGAAAAAATATGTCTCAGGTGGAATTCGAACCCGCATCTCCGCACCCGGTATGCATGGAGATATGGGTTCGAGTACCGCCTGGGACATATTTTTTAAAGTTTTAATACTAATACAGTTCTGTCGGAAATCTGTGGTTATTTTCCTAACAAAAATTCCATGTAAACGATTGCGATTGTATGTGATAATATATAATTACATTAAACTTTCTGTTATTTATTGTAAACTGGCTTTCGCCCACGACTTTGTCCGCGTGAATTAGTTAAACTTTGGTATTTTTTTTTACTTTTTTTAATGCTATTTTTGGTGCACTTCAATATAAATACACCGACGTAAACAATTGAAAATCTTACGACTTAAATAATTATTTTCTGACTCCTAACTTCTAAGTACATGAACCTGTGATGCAGAATAGTATGGACATAGGGGCATTTCTTTTAAAGTTTGCATAATGGTGATTTACGTTGTCCTATTTCAAAAATAATCAATATGAAAAATTACAACGCTTACAGCTAGAATTGAGTTTATTTATTAAAAAAGATTAGTTTATTTACTTATTGATAAGAAATCAAGTTTTGATATATATTCTTCTATTCTTTATAGTATTACTGGCTAATCAGAAATATTTTTAAATCTTTTTACAAACTGTATTCTATTCGTTCCTTTGTCACTTCATAATAAAAAGTCAAAATACAACATTCGTTATCAGCACGAAACTCTACTTTTAATTGAGATATACGTTATAAATATGCATATTCTAGTTTAAAAGTGAATAGGCGAATTTTTTGTTATACGTGCTCATATATAATTTATTAATATTAGTGACATTTCATCATTTCACGACTTATATAATAATTTTACTTTGACGTCAAACAGCTGTAAAAATGTCGAATTCTCTTTCTGCTATAAAACCGCTTATAAATAGAGACGGCTACTCAGTTTGGAAGTTCAAAATGCGAATGTACCTTATTCATGAAGAGTTGTGGGAGACCATTGTCGGATACCCTGAAGATGATGATATTTCTATTGAGAAGAAGGTACGAAACGATCAAAAGGCGTTATCAAAGATATGTTTAACAGTAGATGGTATGGCGATCACCCATGTGAGATCCTGTCAAACAGCCAAGACGGCTTGGGACGCTCTTTCATCAGCTTACGAAGATAAGGGTTTAGGTCGACGTATAAGCTTGGAAAGAAAACTGTACAGGTACTGTCTTAATGATTTTGATTCCAACATAGAAACTTACATAAATGCTGTAATGTCAACAGTACAAGATTTAGCTGATATAGGCAAAATTATAGAAGATGCCTCTATTGCGGCGATTCTCTTAGGAGGTTTAAGTCCGCTATATTCACCGTTAGTTATAGCTTTGGAGAATTCTAATGTAAATATTACTGTAGATCTCATTAAGTCCAAGCTATTAAATGAATTGAATAAACCAGATTTTAATGCTGCTCTTCGTACTAAAGTAACCCGAAATAAATCTTCTTTATCCAAATCTAAGAAACCTATTGTGTGTTATGACTGTTTGGAGCCAGGACACAAGAGACCAGAATGTCCCTATAAGAAAGGAAAGAAACTCAATAAAACCGAGAGTCACAAGAATTTATTATGTTCCTTAAACGTTAATGGCGAATTGAGGAGTGATATATGGTACATTGACTCTGGTGCTTCAGCGCATATGACTTCAAGATTGGATTGGATGGAGAACGTGAGAGGTTGTTCTACCGGGAATGTAACCATTGCAAATGGAGAGGTACTATTGATTTGGGTATTACTTACAGAAAAGGTGGTGGATGTCTTGTTGGATACGCGGATGCTGATTGGGCTAACTGTCCAATAGATCGTCGATCCTATACTGGATTTTTCTTCACTTTGGCTGGAGGAGCAGTGTCGTGGGAAAGTAAGAAGCAAAATTGTGTTGCCCTCTCTTCAAGTGAAGCAGAATATATGTGTCTAGCAAGTGCGTCTAAGGATGCGGTTTTTCTAAAGCGGTTATTATTTCAATTGGCCGGTGAGTCGACTGTTGTTAAATTACTAAACGATTCCCAATCTGCTCAAAAGTTGGTTTTGAATCCGGTCCACCACAATAGAACCAAACACATTGACACAAGATTTCATTTTATTAGAAATCTATTAACTGATAAAGTTATCAGTTTGATGTATACTCCTAGCTCAGAGATGTGGGCAGATGTATTGACCTAGCCGTTAGCTTGTATCAAGCATCAGAAATGTATTAGGGAAATAGGTTTATGTTTGTAAAATTATTTTGATTAAGGGGGTGTATGTAGTATTACTGGCTAATCAGAAATATTTTTAAATCTTTTTACAAACAGATTACAGATACAGATTACTCGGTAAGTAACATATTTATACTACATCTGTTGTATTCTAGAATAAAAAATGTATCTATTCGTTGAAATTATAATAGCAAGTTGATAGAAATAGTAAATGAATCCCCTGAAAGTTTGCTTAAGTAAGTGTAACCTAAAAATCCGTTACGTCAGCTGAGAAACAATTACTCAGTTTTTGTAACTCAGTGGAAACTTAAGCCGAGTCTACAATATTATTATACATATTATACCTACTTAAAATATTATTATAATTAATTATTTTGACTATCGATTTTAGGGTAAAAAAAGGAACTCTTATGAGATCACTCTCTTGTCCGTCTGTCCGTCTGTCTGTCCGTGTGTCACCACCAATTATCTCAGAAACGGGAGGACCTAGCAAGTTGAAATTTATACTAAATACTGAGGTCTATAATCCCTATTAGGTGTATAAAAATCAAGGTCTTGAGTAAACACGATAAAAAGATATGGGCAAATTTAGATTTTCGCGAAAACTTGTTAGTACCAAAACTTACCTTAATTTTCATCTTTTGTTAATTTTCGGACTTTTTCCTTTACTTGTGCTGTAAGATCTTACTTTTTGCCGAATTTCGTGATTCTAGGTCAACCGAAAGTACCCTATAGGTTTTGGGTCGAAAACCTATATGGTAGTTCCTGTTGACCTAGAATCACGAAATTTGGCAAAAAGCAAGGTGTTGCAGCACATATAAACGAAACTTAAAAAAAATAAAACATTTTGAAAATTAAAGGGTGTCCCCATACATACATAGAATACATAACATAACACAAAATATATTGTGTGGTAGGATGGAACCCTCGGTGTGCGAGTCCGATTCGCACTTGGCCGGTTATTATTTAAAAAACAAAAACAATAGTCACAATAATAGTTAAATAAACCAATCAATATCTATATAGAATATTAAAATTGTTTTTATATTTCAACCTTTAGGTATACTTTCTGCCTGTATTGGTCTAGGCGTGGGTCTGGGTTTATGCTTTAAGTATGTATTTACAAAAAAACTAATATAAGTCACCTACTAATGTTTACTTTTATTTTTAGATAAAAAAATGGCACTTACTGCGGCAGAAAGAATGAAGAAATATAGAAAGAAATTAAAACAAAATCCACAGAAATATGAAGAAGTTAAGAAAAAACATGCAGCCAAGGTTAAAAGTAGAAGTAGAAAAATAAATGAATTAACTGAAGAAGAAAAAGAGAAACAGCGAAAGAAATGGCGAGAACAGAAACGTAAACAAAAAAAATAGAAGAGAATTATAGTTTGTGTAGGTACTGTTCCTGTAGCTTATAGTTTATTTTTGATATGTCTGTCCTACGCTTTACTTTTTCCATGCTGTTCCAATGCGTGACGGTCTTCCAAATAAGACACTGTTAAATTATTTTTAAATTGATAGTTCCAGATTAAGACTGTTTCTTATTATGTGATTGATAACAATGTTACTTGGGTCTCAATTATTTGCCAAATATAAAAAAATATAACTTCGTTTTATTATGATTGTAACTCAGAGGATATAAAACATATATTTAGTTTTTGATAAATGTTTCTATTTAAATTTTAAGAAAATGTTTAGAGTTGCCACTTTATGTTCTTTGAATAAGTTTTGTTTTGAATTATACATTTTCATTTTACCTTAAAATAAGGGCAAAGCCTTGTAACTCAGTGGAAGAATTTATCATGACTGTGCTCATTTAATTCTAAATTTATATTAAACTATGGACTATTTCAACATATTTATGAATTTTTAATAAAATTTAAATGTTGCGTATCCTTTTAATAGCCAATTTTATGCATTATTCTATTATTATTTTTTAAATGTGCTTTTTGAAGAACAGGCAAACTTTAAAAAAAAGGCAATTTGTATAGTGAGGTATAACAGTTACTTTATTTGTTGTCGGAACTGGTTAAACCCCTGTTTGTGGCGTGTGACTTAGAGGTCGCCACAGTGGGTCTAGCACAAAGAACTATCGACTTCGTATCGTTTGCGTATCGAAAGCAAACGACACAAAGTTCGTGCTTTGTTTTGTAGTTCTCGTTTTGACCGCGCGAGCGCTGTTTAAGTTTTCATACTAAATATTTCGATGTCGATACGGTGTCTTCGAGCAATTAGGAAATATGACGAAATAACATCATTCCCCTTTTTTAAAGTCGGTTAAAGAGTAGCCTATGTCCTTCCGCAAGCTTTAATCGACTTTCGTAGAAAATTTCATCAATATTCGTTAGTTAAAATAGGTTTCGTGGTTTAGGCGTGAAAGCGGTTAACATAGACAAGACAGAGTTGTTAAGTAGGAATTAATGAAATTTTGCGTTTAGGATTCAACACACTTATGTATCACACGAGCTCGACAGATCTGATACAAAATATTCACCGTAGTACCTTTGGAAATGAGGATTATTTTTAAAAATAGTAACCAGTATTGTGTGATATTTACAGCTCTGGAAGATTACAGCTACAACCACATAACCCTTAACGGACGGAAGGTGGTCCTTTTTAGAAACCACACGTTCTCACAACAAGGGCCATCGTTTAAGAACCTTTACTGTTCTAAGAAACTCTCTCGACATTGCACTGCTAAACTGAAGCTTGATAATAATCGTCGAATAATTTTAGCAAATACGAACCACAATCACCCTTCATCAAAGTATTACGAAACATCGGATGGAAGATATTTTAGGGTTCAAAATTAATAAAATGCTACATTGCTTCCCTTATCGAAGTACCGAGCTCTCTCGGGTCATACAATATGTTAGCTCAAATAATCATTTGGTATACAACTGAAGTAATTTAAGTCTACCAGTGTGCTGATAACACTTGTAACTTTCTTTAGCTGTCAAGTCTACCATTCCAGAAGAGTATAGTACTTCAGCTTTACGCTGTGATCGTGCGTATTTGAGAGTCGAATAACCTTCAGCTCCTCTAAAGGTAATGAGACTGCTTATGCTCTATGACGCTGATAACAATAATTATTATTTTAACATCAACAGCAATATGATCCTGATTATAATGCACAGATTTTTTAGAATTTTGAATAACAGACTTCATCACAATTACTGTTACATGTTATTTTGTAAATATTATAGGCCTATGAATTTGTATATCTTTTTTACTGACTTATCGCCAAAAGTGTGCTACTATGTTAAGATATGAATACTAATGTAAATCTAAGCAGAGCAAACGTAAGTTTACTGGGGACGTCGAGTGTGTGAAAATATACATACGAGTATTATGTAGTTTTTAGCCCTGGCAAAGATTCTATGAGAACGATTATATTAAATGATATAAATTTAAGTTTCTTTGTGATTTATTCTAATTAATTATGCGTTGCGTTTAGAGTTTAACACAGCACAGACTCACACACCCTTGCTAGACATGACATAAAATATTGATCGTAGTACCTAAACTTACAGGTCTGAAAGATTACAGCTACAACGAGATAACACTTAACGGACGGAAGGTGATCCTTTTTAGAAATCACCCGTTCTCCCAACAAGGGCCATCTTTTAAAAACCTTTACTGTTCCAAGAAACTCTCTCGACGTTGCACTGCTAAACTGCAGCTTGACAATGATCGTCAAATAATATTGGCCGACACGAACCATAATCATTCACCTACGAAGTTTTACAAGACATCCGATGGAAAATACTTGGATCCAAGATTAATTTAATAATACCTAGTCAGGTCATAAGTTCTGTCACATGTGTAATATGAAATAATTTAGACATGTTTATTATTTATGTAACCATTTATACACCGTGAAATTTTAGTGGTTGTTTTCCCGCAGTAAAATGATTCTATCTTAGTAGTACAATAGATGTGTGCAGTTTTTTTATTCAAATAAAAAAAATAGCAGTTTCACGATTGTGATAAACGAAACTCGAAAGCAACCTCGAACCAATGGTACCAGCCGCGCCGCAGCCGGTCACAGGCCGGGGTCATTGCCCCTCGCGCGGTGCAGCTTATGCTATATTACTTAGTGCGTAGAGCTTCTTTTGCTTTGAACATTGATTTCGTGCGGCAAGCAGTACCCAACCACGTCACATTTTGTAAAGATACTATCGTATCTCACGCTTTTGAGTTGATGATTATTTTTTTGATTAGTTGAGAACAACGATATCTTTATAATCAAAAAATTACTCGCACGATTCGATGGTGCTACTAAAGGTAAATCGTTCTGTTGCGGGAAAACAACCACTTAAATTTCACGGTGTATAGTAAAATGAACTTAATAAAACATAGATTCATATGGTAATAAAGTTTATTCAAAATGACCCCCGCGATTTTGAATACAGGCCTTCAATCTGCGCGGCCAGTCGTCTATCGCAGCACGAAGGAGGTCCATGTCAATATAGGCGGCTGCCTTAATCAAGGATGCCTTGAGTGACTCCAAATCAGGATGAGGCTTTGAGCAGGCCTTTTCCTCCAAGTGTTGCCATATCTTGTAGTCTAACGGACTCAAATCTGGACTGGAGGAGGGCCAGTCTTCGTGCCGGATGAAGTCGATTTCACGCGCCGCCAGCCAGTCTTGTGTGCTTTTCGCTCTATGAGCTGGCGCAGAATATTGTTGGAATACCCAGTGCCTGTTATTAAACATGGTATGAGAAACAGATTCCACAAGGTTCTTGAGGACTGTATTTTGATACACAACTGCATTCGTTTTTACGCCTTTCTCACAAAAATATACCTCAGTTAAGCTCCGATAAGAGACTCCCAACCAAACCATGAGCGAGGATGGCAAATGACCTCGTCGGACACGCGGAATACGGTTGCTCGCTTCTGCTTCTTCACTGCTGTGTGCGTACAACTTATCATTTTGTTTGTTGTAGCTCTCTTCCACGGTGAAAATATTTTCATCCGAAAAAAGACTTTCCCGACGCTTTTTTCCCGCGTACCGCTTCATCAAAGCGCTGCATCTCTTCAGTCTCAGGTCCATTAAACGAGCGTCCAAACGATGTCCTGTTTTTCTTCGATATGCCCTAAGTCTTCATTTAACACCCTTTTCACCGTGGTCCTGCTTAACTCCATCTGAAGGGCCAACAGTTTCTGCTTACGTATGGGATTTCTTTGAATTCGCGCCTTCACAGCTTTTATCACTGCTGGAGTCCTAACAGAGCGAGGGCGACCATTTCTTGACCTGTCATCTACACTAGAGTCTTCATTGTATCGTTTTATGGTACGATACACGAATCTTTTGGTTATATTCAAATTTTTCAGTAAGTCGAAAATCTGAATTGCCGCCTAACCGCAACGATGCTACGCAATAACCGCGACACGGTCTTCTTTAAGTGTCCACTCCATATTTAAAAATGAGGAAAATTCTAAAAAGTACACATTTTTATTTTCATGAAAAATCGAAATTCGAATTCAATAAACTTTTTTGTTGCCAGCATTCTAACTAAATTCAAAAGTTTTTATTGTGTGACTTGTGACCTGACTATGTATTATTACACCTAGACTAACAAGTTACTATGATATCATGACATGATACAAGTGTTTGCCCAGCTCTTTGATCAGCCGCACTGAAAAAACATTCTCGTACAGATAACCAGAATATGGTTTTTTGTACAATACTGTTTTGCTGTATATGTGACGACAAAACTGTTTGTTAATATTACCAGGCTATTCTCGTTAAATTTTAAATGTAAATATGAAGAAGCACATTGTAACCGCTACACGATTCGGAATGTTCACCTAACAATTTTATTATTACGATCTACTAAGTAAATTGTTAAAAATAACAGATATTTGGGATGCTTATACAAGTCATTTCTTAGTTCTTACAAGACTTTAGTGATCTATACTTTATGGTTCTTGTTTGAAGTACTATTTAAATAGTTATCTTTACAGTAAATGCATTGTTATGATTGCAGTAATATTGTTTATAGTGCTGATTAATATATTTCACCTAACAGTGCATCCATGCAATGATTACAATGTAGTTTTTGTAATGGGGACTGTACTCTTATTGTAACATTTGTCACTTCGATAGTTGACTGTATACAGGATGTTTGGTAAATACCCTATCAAGCCGAAACATACGTGCTCTATACATCAACCCCGAACAATGTTTGTTCTACCAATTTTCTGAAAATCTTCAAAAAATAATCGACTTTTCATACAAATGACCAAACCGCTGATCGAGTTTTGTATGAAAAATTGAAAAAAAAACGATTTTCAGAAAAGTCGTAGAACAATCATTGTTCAGGGTAGTTTATAGAGTACGTACGTCTCGGCTTGATAGGGTATTTCAAATTCAATACTATAGGTACAGAAAACAACTTCAATCCCGCCAATGAACATAATGACAAAAGTTACAAAATTATGTAAATGCAAGAAATAAAAAAGTTTAAAATGTATTAGTTTACTCATCTTTATTGCAACATTATTGTAACATTTATTGTTCTCGTATAAAATCAGGGTATTGTCTTTTATCGTAATAGCGAAACAATATTATCTATACTTACAAATAAAAAACTTAAACAAAACTGAGACTGTACTGATTGAAGAAATTTACAAATAAATAGTGACTATATGGTGTTTCGGTGTGTCTGAATACAAACATATATATTTTTTAATTGTCTTTTTGTTTGGGCGTTATTTTCGAACAAACTAAGATACAACTGTCCTGTACATTAGGTTTTATGAAAAAGATAGCCTATAGCGATAAGACCGCCTAAATTGCACGATTCTAAATATGTTTCCTGTAATGAAATTTGTGCAATGTTTATAAAGTATTTACACATATTACAACGTGTAACGTCAAATACGCAAAACCTCTTAGGTGCTGATTCTGGTGCTCAAATACAATGACTTTTTCTATGGGACCAACATAGAAAAAAATAAACGTAGATCAATGTCCCATACTAATTTCTTCGTCACGTGACATTTGTTAAGAGAATCGTTTTATTTTTTTCGATGTTGGTCTCATAGAGAAGCTCCTAAGAGGTTTAGCGTATTGAGTGTTACACATTGTATACAGAGTCTATGGGATAGCAGATTTTTTTTCTTGATTTCACTATTAGCATAGTGAAATTTTAAAAAAATAACTGTTCCATACAAAAGTTCGAGTGTTACTCGACCCAAATGTATGGAACAGCTGTTTTTATTTTATTTCACTATTAGTTCCATAATAAAAATTGTTCATATTCATAAATACAACATTGCATAGTGTTCAAAAATTAACCCTGTATATATGTATGTACATATATTTACTGTTCATATTAATTTATTTGTTGATTTTGTTTCAGTCACACCGAAAGACCATATCGCGACTTTTTATTTATAAACTACTTACATAATTTGAATTTATTACTTTTTTAACATTATTGTACTGACTCAACATAACATGAAAAACCAAATCAGTTTCAGTGGTTTAAAATTACCTTTTTTGTGTGAGGAGCTGAAATCAATTTATTTAAATATCCTGAGGATAAGATCCTCAGGATTTGATAAAAATCACTTTGTAGGGAAAACCTATTACTTTAAGGGGCTGATTGTAGCCAACTAGCTAACTAACTATGGATTTAATTTTAAAACTTTTAAAACAGTGTTTAATAAAATAGATCGGCAATGCACTCATAAAATACATGAATTTGAATTCTGCCTTCACTCCACTAGTTTTCTTTCAAATGGACTTAAAACAAAAGTGACCACATGTGGCAAAAACTCATTTTAAAACTACAAGATTTTAAAAGTATTTTATGTGTGTATTACCATTACAGCTTTTAAAAGAATTAGTTTGATTTAGATATTACAAAATTATATCTATTGGTGGCGCTAGTTGGCTGCTATCAGCCATTTAACAGATAAGTATTAAAACTTAACTAAAATACTTAATTTAATATTATAATCATAACGGAGACCTCACAGTGACATACAATATTTTACCATCGCGGCTGATAGTCAAAGTATTTGGCACATAGCTAAAAAGTTTATCATACATATAAAACTCTGTTTCTGTCTCTCTCCGTATAACAACAAAACAATGTAATCTTTCATCAAAGTATGCTGTTTCAAAAATACTAACTTCAAAAATTATACCAGCATTGTGTACAAAAATGTTCTCAATTAAACCAAACTTCGGCATTCCATCAACTATGTCTAAAGTTAACATTATGTTAGACCTATACTTTATCCCATTAATAATTAACCAATTACACTTTTCAATAGACTCATCGTTTAAATTTAAACAGTTTATAATTTTTTGTCTAATTTTATGAGTCACTGGCTTTTTTTGGCCGCACTGTTTGTCCACATTATTATCATTAAGAAATGAGTTATTTAACTTTAATTGGTGTCTAATAGCTAAAGATTTGCAAATGTTACGTCTATTGCTAGATACATTAGCCGACAGTTTTGATATACGATGTTTGGCTTCAAACCTCATAGACCAGATTGATACCAACGGGCCAAACTTTTTTAACATATGATGATAATGTGTTAAGAAGTGAAACTTTGGTGTTAATGACTTTTTACTAAGAAATAAATATAATTTATGATGCTCAGATACTAAACATTGGAGTAAATCAAACGTTCCTCTTTGCAAATGTGTTGAAGTAACAATATCTAATATTTTTCTTAGACATAAATAGAGCTCCCAAAGTGGATCGTCCGAGGGAATCAAATCGTCTAACAGCAATCCAAGATATCTTACAAAACAAAGCATTTCTGAAGCCGACATTTTGATAGTCTGTTTACGGATATGATCTGGTAGCACGCATGGGGGTTGATTATCGCGGTCAGGTCCATAATCAAAGGATATCAACCTGTTGTTCAATGTTTCTATTTTAAATAACTTCAATTCAAATATGTATGTATGCAATAAAAAAGATAAATCATATTTACATACACCTTCTAATAAATCGTGCATAATATCTACTCCTACATTATCGATGACACTAAACCCGTCTACGTCATGCCATACGCATTCCTCTTTGATACCCGTGATTGTAACATCTCTAATATCTAAATCCGTCAAATACTGCTCCATTGTACGATACAACTCGTCATCACATTCGTGAGCGTACTTTAGGTTTTCTTTATGTATTTTACAAATTCGACAAGGAAAGTTTCCAGAAAAAGATTCACTAAACCCAATTAAGCCATGAATACCTAAATTGTCACCTAAAATAACAGCTAATTCAAAATACACTTTAAAAGGAAGCTCATTAGGAAAATTTAGCTCAATACCGTGCAGACTTAAAAAATTTAGCTCTGAAATAACTGGAGCAAAAGTCAGTCTGTTTCCAAACTTTTGGCGGTCAGATGAATGAAAAAGTAACGCCAGAAAAATGTTTCGTAATTTTGACAAATATTTGGGCGGGAGACAAAGAATCGATATATAAACAGCGCCTAATTTATGGACACCAGCATGGCTGCCTAAGGGATTGCCCACTTCATAGTCGTCAAAGTATAGTGCAAGAGGTAAAACTATTTTTCCGTTACAAGAGTTAACTTTATTTTGCCATACAGAGCCTTGCACTATATTCTGTATGATATCACTGTTAGAAGAAGCTAAATATTCATTATAGCATTGAATAGTCTCTTTAAACATATTATTGTTTACCTCAAAAAATCTTTTCAAAACTAGTCGAATAGAAATGCTTTGTCCTGTAGCTGTAATTGGATTTAATCTAAAATTATTATTAGCATGGGTGCCTTCAATTCTTTGCCCAATAATATATTCTGTAGGCTCTATGTACGTACCTTGATTTTTAAAAAGCAAGAAACGTGCATGTTCTGTTCGTACATGGTTCATAGAATTACTAAATGCATTTAAATGGCGACTTAAACGATCAGACATTTCAATAGACATTAGCCCTTGAGATTGGGATTGACATTCGGATAAAATTTCTTGTAAGGGTTTAATTACAGAATTTGAAACCATATCATTCATGTTTGATATGACAAATTGAACTACGTTTCTTGGGATCAAAGCATTACCGTATAAAGCAGCTGTAAATTTTACCAGAGAATCTGCTGAATCAGTCTTAGATTGTGCAGAGGATGTTTCTTTAACAGTTGGTAAAACATCATTTACATAATGATTTTCATTTTGAATGGTATTTAAGGAACTAAAACTATTAAGAGGAACATAATTGCCACTTGAGTTATTTATTGCAGTATTTCTATCTTTATCTGAGCAGATATGCATCTGTGAATGCTTTTTAAATGAGTTAAGTAAATAATATTTTCTATTACAACCTACCTCGACACATTGGTAATGATCAAATTTAAAATTTGCATGAAAATATTTGAAGTGGTGGCATAAGTCTTTTATAGTTGATAAAATCAACTGACAAACAAAACACTTGGGCATTTTTATAATTTTACTACTCTATTAATTGCAAATCTGATAATAAAGAATTTACTGTGACAAATTGTTTGTCGTAAGGTGTCGTTATTTTATAAAATCCCCTTTGAATGAAATGCCATACCGTTTCACATTCAAACGAATATTCACAATGCAAAGCTTGATACATTTTAAAACAGATGTCAACCGCCTCAACTATACTATGAACTGTGTAAAATATGTTCTCCACTATTATAAAATATTGCTCAATTTTTCTTAAATTTTCGCCAACAATAAAAATCGAAGGTTGAAAAGTAATACCATGTTTGAAATATTTCTCATTTCTTTTCTTGATTGTTTCTTGTAAGTCCATTTGTCTCGATACGTGTGTAATGAACCCGTCTTGACATTCCTGACGCGATGGCCGCCAGCAATTTTTCTTAGATTTTTTTAATATGGGTAGACCGGCTAACAGTGGCAATAACATAAATGCCGATATATTTTCCGCTTCTTCTGAACTGCCCCCTGAAAGAAATATTAATTATTTCTATTTTATCAGAAAATAAAGACTAAGTAGTAATAGGTTACAGATAGAATAACGCATGAACAAGACATACAAATAACGTATACCATTGTGCATATTAAAACCATTTATTGTAAATGTTAGTAATTAATTGCCACTGTGGCAAAGAATTCAATCATAACTAACTTGTTTTTGTTGTTTCGCATATAAAATAAAATAATAATTTGTTAGGTACCTTGATCTTTTTCTTCTGAAACATTAGTAATAGACATTATTGTCTCTTGCATGCCTTTATTTGTAATACATTTCTTGTTTGCTAATTCAAAAATAGCTTTTTTGGACAGCCCAAAGTACTTGTATAGATTATCTTTCGCATCAGGATATAGCGCATCAAAATCGATACACAGTAAGTGATACCCTGTAGGTTTTTTTAAACCAGGATACAGTGCCATGTATTTGGAAATAGTTAAGTCTTTGGCTTCCACTTGTCTAAAATGTTGTGTATTTTTCCATTTCTTTTCTAGCATTTTCCATGGTTCAGTTGAACTTTTTATCCACGCTATATCATCAGACACATCAGCTGAAAATACCGGAAAATGATTTATTTACCCATATTACAATAGTAGCTTCTTACTAGGGCTTAATGGGATAATCCACTATAAAATATTTATGTGGAATGAGTTTTTGAGATGGGAGTAAAAGGTGAAATCCGTAAGAATTATATTGAAAAGAAATAAGCTTGATTTAGGCTATAATCAAAACTTTGTATTTATATTTTAGATAAATCACTTGGCTTAGCCGGGAAGCGACTGCTGAGATTTTGTAGTGATTAAAAAAGAAGGTTAATATGGTTTTGATTTTAGCAATTAAACTTCACTAATGGCACAGTTACGAATTTGGCCATCCACTCTTATCTTAAAATCTCACCCTTTATATCAAATACATTTGCAATAAGTTTGTAAGTACCACCTACTTGTTTCAAACCCTTTACCATTTTCATTTGATGCAGTATCTGTTGATGTGTAGCTACTAGCACTTCTTAACTTCTTTACAGCTAAACGATATTCACGTTTTCTATTATGAAGACAATCATATAACTTTCCTTTAGCACACCTTTTAATATTCAATTTTTTATTATTAATGTATGGTATGAAGTAGGTGCTAATGTTTTCCTTTTTGAAAATTTCCTTGATTTGGAAAGCCATGTCACATAAAATTGCACTGGGAATTGTTGCCATTTTTGGGTCATCTCCAAGTAAATATTTAATTATAATATTACAAAGTTTTCTTCTTGAACTACTGTTTAGCAACCCATCATCCTGATGCAAACTTAGTAATAGTCTACCATCTACACTGGATTGAAGGATATCCAATAGTTTCTGGAACAAAGTTTGTGTTTTTTTAATAAAAAGTCAACATCTACTATTTGTACCTCGAGCAACCATACCCACCTTGCATTGGAAGACTCCTGTATTTCCCGTAGACTCGATTACAGAACTAGTCTGTAAATCCCACAGGCTGGAATCTTTGCTTGTTGATGCAATGGGTGATGAACACATTACACTCTCACATGTCTGATTTTCATTCTCAAGTTGAAATATTTCTATATTAGAAATGCTACTAAATGGATCATGATGTCGATCTGATAAGACATCTATATCATGGTTGACTTCTGTAGTAGAATCCAAATCCTGCTTGATAAAATAAAATAATTAATATAAATAATTTAATTTAAGTGAGATATCATCACTTAATTAAATCACTAACACACACAAGAAAAATACTGAACACAAATAAGATTTTACTCCAAGGCAATCAAATTAAACATGTGAACAATCTTTTCATTTTATCATTTAAAATTAATGGAATCCATGAACTTACTTAGTAAGTAACATTAAACTTACATGTTTTGATTAAGAAACTAAATAAGTAAATGCTTTTTAAAACAGTTTCTAAAATATAAATTAAAGAAACCTACCAAGATTGATAATTTTTAATTTCTGTTCTGCCATGGGTAATAACTATTGAACAATATCACATACATTGCTCTAGTTTTAAGGTAAGTAGCTAGCATTTGTATTATAGGAATCGAACCTAGGACCTCGGAGATGGGGACAACACTCTGCTACGGAGGTGGTCGGCAATTGAAGTAACTCCAACTACTAATATACAAATAATTGCCTTTTGTATTTATAAACTTTTCAAAAACACATTATTTTTTAATTACCTAAATAAACAATTACTTATTTTATATAGCGCAATACAATTTGATTAACTTACAAGTAGATTTTCTTTATCTGACTGTTGTGACAACTTCATCCAATTATCTAAATTTTTTGAAAATATAGCCCTGTCACCTATGACTGGAATTAATTCTTTAATCATCTGTACATCGAGCAGATGTAGACAATCAATGGTAATTTTGTTTTCTGTAAATAAACATAAGTAGGTATTTAATAAAATCAATAAATCAGTTACCTATTTAAAATAATTCATGCAAACAATAGTACTTTAATTAGTTACTATTTTAGGTTTGCGTAATAATATAATAAGTTTTAAAATGCCATTTTTTGTTACAAATTAGAGCCTCTGACAGCGAAAGAAATGTGAAAAAATACACGACAGTGTAGTACTCGTATAATAACGAAGTTAAAAGGAAAACTTTTTACACAGTTAAGTAGTGTTTTATATTACTATACTTGCAGAGTTAACTTAAACTTACTTAGTGAAGGAAATTACTTATACGATGGTCTTAATTTTGTAAATCAGGTAGCAAATACTACATACTGTAACGGAAAACTACGGAACCCTAGATTGCGCGTGGCCTGACACGCACTTTTTGATCTGGGTTTTATGTGAAATACCTATTTGTTAAGCATGAATAACAACTATATTGGTACTTTATAGTCCTATAGTTTAATAGTATACCTATATAACATAAACCTAATTTAATCATGCCCGTTTCATTCAACATTAATCGTTAAGTAGGTACTTCATTACCTATTTTTGTGTCGTAAATTAAAAAGACACTATGATGTAGGTAGGTACCACCCACTTTAGACTATAATAGTTAGCTGCAGCGTGCACCGGAAAACTTAAAATGATTATATTGGTTTTATCAAATTAATTAATCAACTACTAGTTATTTTAGGAAAAAATACGTTACTTACTTGCAAATAGCTCGATGTAGCCCTCTAAATTCCACGCCTGCAACAACACTTTCACATCCTCATCCATTGGTAAAGGATCACTTGTATGCCAGGCAAAACACTGTACTCGCGCCGGCGGCGTAGACGACCGACACACAACAAATAATAAATAATCAAATCAAACAAACAACACCGGGGCGGCCGGCGGACGGCCAGGGAGGAGGACTGTTGAGTCAGGTTGAAACTGGTTTCGACGCTTGCTTGTGCTTGCAAGCATGTGTTTTGGCGGTTGGCGGTTACCGCCCCCCTCCCCCGTTCCTCTCCACTTTTACCGCAGATAATAACCTATTTGACGGGTACAGATTACAATGCGTATTTTCACCGTTACAGATGCATCATAATTTTTACAAACCTATTCGTATTTATCATGTTACGTGGTTAATCAAAACGATTTAAAAGTAATTGTTACAAAATCATGTTTAACTAGAATCATAAGTTAATGTTTACAAGTCACTTATTTCACGATACGATATTTTTATTTATCTCAACCCGGTTTTCGTAGACTCAACAGTTTTTTTTTTAACTAAACGTTCTTGTAGTATTGTAGGAAATCTTTTTTTTCCGTGCGGGCTGCCTTATTTCATCTGCGTTGTCTCAGTTCGTTTCGGATATAAATTTAATAAATTTTATGTTATGCAATTTACTTTCCTTCTATTTTCCAGGCATTGTATGGTATACCATTAAGAACTTGGTTTTCAAAAGCCAAATCGGCCGGTTATGATGTCTGATAATAAACAATTTGTAACTTCCTTTCCGTGTTTTCTTTGTTTAAATAAAACACGTTGAGATTAATAACGCAATTATGATCATCATCAGCTTTTGTCAAAACTACTGACTGAAGGCCAGTGGCTTTGTGTTACCCGTATCTTACTAGTGGAATCCCTTTATCTGTTACTAGCGGACCCGACAAACGTTGTTCTGTCTTAACTATGAATATTGATTACTAAAAGGTTTTATAAAAAAAGCTACCAATTGTTTATTATTATTATGCTTCATGAATACAACATTATTTGTTTTTTTTTCTGGCGGGTATATAAATAGTTTTGTTGGTATTCCGACACGGTAAAATATAACTGGCCATATGCAAAATTCAGTTTTTTTACCTCCTATTTGACGATATTTGCAACACACATTCTGTCAATGATATGTCAAACGCGATACCTACATTAAAAAAGTTTAAATTGTCAAAAGCGATAAAGTTACACTTCACAAATAATGTAGTATGGTGATAAAGTTTTCTTAAATTTTCTAATTTTGAGAGCATTTTTCTTATTTTTTAATTTTTTAAGTACCTTCTCCTTACTAGAGTTAATTCTTCTAGAGTTACTTCTCCTTTCAATTACAAACAAAACAAAAAAAAGAATTAACGAAATCGGTCTAGCCGTTCACACGTGATGTCGTGACCAAGGCCAAACCGAGATTAATTTTTATATACAGGTGAAATTTTAACCACTTTCCAAAGTTTTTGTAGGCGTTCAGTATCATATTTAGAGCCCATTTATGAAGTCAAAATGTAAATCAAGTTTTCACCCGAAAATATTTTGCGCAATAAAGTTTTCAATTTTTAGTTTTAGTCCTGTTTAGGTAAAAAGGGAAAATTAATAACTTATGATTAGTGTCGTAAGGAATGAATGTGATGTGTATTGAGTAAAAAAAGTGTTTCTAGGCAGCCGTATCAAAAATTTTAGATTTTTGACGGACATTTTCTAAGTGCTTTTGACATTCTTGACATTTTTGTACTGGGCTATACCAAAAGAAAAAATAGTTCATTTGTTTTTTGTCTCGTAGATTGATATATTAAAATTTGGAAGGTGGTTAAAATTTCACCCTGTATAGATTATTACGTACGTACGTGGTATAAAACTTGAATTAAATAACTCTTTAATGATGACCGTGAAAGTTTTAAACACTAAGGAATTCACATATTTTTGTAACCCTCTTAGTACTCGTAGTTCATAAAAATCATGTTAGTTCATTTTAAATTAAAATACAAACCCTGAATAATATTTCACATAAACATTTATTTAAAATATAAACTTTTACATAATCCTGATTACTACTACAAAGCTAGTCTACAGCAAAGCCAACAGTATGTAGGTATTTAAGTGGGTTCCACATTGTGGCTAAACTATTGATCCAATTTTGGTGACTGAGGCATCAATCGATTCCTTATTATAGTCCGGGTAACATAGGCTACCTTTTGTTAAAAAAAGCTACATGGCGAATGCTACAACAATATTATATTGGGGTACTTTGGGAAAAAGGTTTGCAGTCATAACGAGTGAGGGATCAAATAAAAGAAAGTGAAAGTCACAGAGTACAAAAAGGTTTAAACAAAATAGCAAATATACAATGTGACTTTGAAATTTTTAAGCTCCTATGCTTGTTGATTATTGCCAGTGCCCAGTGTAGACATAAAACTATTCGATTTAAAGTGAAACCTGTATTCAAGTAACTCTTCTAGATATTTCGCGTTAGTACTGCTCGCTTACTGACGCCTTTTTTATTGTTCTGTTAGCATAAGTAACTTATTTAGTATATTTTGTTATATTGTCTGCTTTTTACTCTATAGTTTTGTATAAATTAAAAATAAAAATAATCATTCTGACATAAGATATGGCAACACCGGCCGGACAGGCGAGACGGCATTGATGAGATAGGCACGGTAGCAAGCGAATGTCGAGGGTCGATAATAATTGTTATCATATCTATTAAGAAATTAAAGCTAAGTATTTATATGTATTACAATTACAGAATATTCAAATAATTTACAGCATTTCATTTCCTCATTAGTGCATCTCCTCATAGTTCTATGTCTATCTTATTGATGTACTATTTTTGACTTATGTAACTTATCTTATAAGATCTGAAATAATAAAATAAGTATTACTCATAGTTATAAAAACCCGGGAATGCCTTTGAAAACATTATTTTTTCAATAGTAGCGGGCTTAGGGAGTTTACTAGTATTAATTTTTTTTATGCTTCATAATCATAAGATAACAATCAGAATATTTAAATATCGCTAACGTATTTAAAACAATTACAGACTTCGCCGAAGATTACAGCTACGATCAGATAACCCTCAATGGAAAGAATGTCGTCCTGTTCAGAGACTACACATTCTCCCAGCAAGGTCCTTCGTTTAGGAATCTTTACTGTTCCAAGAAGTCTCGTCTTCAATGTCCCGCTAAATTGAAATTGGATCACAACAGATATATAATTTATGCTGATATCAACCATAATCATCCGCCTGCGAAGGTATACAAGAAACCAGATGGAAAATATATCAAGCTTAATTAATGAAATCAAATTACAATATTTTTTGTGTCAACGTATGAGTACCAAAGTTTTTGTGCATTTGCCGAATACTTTATTTGAACTGATATTAAAGAACCCTTGAATTAAAATAAGACAGTCATTTCGATTACCAGAGATTTCCTAAAAATCCAAAACTAATGAAATCAATAACTCCTAGTGGTTCATAAAAATAAAGTTAGTTAATTTCAAATTTAAATACAAACCCTGAATAATATTTCACATAAACATTCATTTAAAATATAAACTTTTACTTAATCCTTATTACTACTACAAAGCTAGACTACGGCAAAGCCAATAGTACGTAGGTATTTATGTGGGTTCCACATTTGTGGCTAAACTATTGATCCAATTTTGGTGACTGAGGCATCAATCGATTCCTTATTATATTCCGGGTAACATAGGCTACCTTTTGTTAAAAAAAGCTACTTGGCGAATGCTACAACAATATATTGAAGTACTTTGGAAAAAAAAGTTTACAGTCATAACGAGTGAGGTATCAAATAAAAGAAGGTGAAAGTCACTGAGTACAAAAATGTTTAAACTATATAACAAATATACATAGTGACTTTGAAATCATTGTGTTTTCGTAGCCGAGTTACTGTTTTTTAAACTCCTATGCTTGTTGAATATTGTCAGTGCCCAGGGTCCTAATTCGCGTAACGGAATCGTATCACAATCGTAATTGAACGACAGGTTTTTGACAGTTCTAATACTAGCCTAGCAGCCCATACGGGCTAAATGTCAAAATCGTCCAATTCAAGTTACGCAAATTAGGCCCCAGTAAAGACATAAAACGATTCGATTTAAAGTAAAACCTGTATTCAACTAACTAACTCTAGATGTTTCGCGTTTGTACTGCTCGCTTACTGACATCTTATTTTATTGTTCTAACTCTATCTTATTGATGTAGTAGTTTCAACTCTTGTAACTTATCTTATAAGATCTGAAATAATAAAATAAGTATTAGTTATAAAAACCCGGAAATGCCTTTGGAAACATTATTTTTTTTAAATAGTAGCGGGATTTTATGCTTCATAAGATAACAATCAGAATATTTAAATATCGCTAACGTATTATGCTTTATAACAATTACAGACTTCGCCGAAGATTACAGCTACGATCAGATAACCCTCAATGGAAAGAATGTCGTCCTGTTCAGAGACTACACATTCTCCCAGCAAGGTCCTTCGTTTAGGAATCTTTACTGTTCCAAGAAGTCTCGTCTTCAATGTCCTGCTAAATTGAAATTGGATCACAACAGATATATAATTTATGCTGATATCAACCATAATCATCCGCCTGCGAAGGTATACAAGAAACCAGATGGAAAATATATCAAGCTTAATTAATGAAATCAAATTACAATATTTTTTGTGTCAACGTATGAGTACCAAAGTTTTTGTGCATTTGCCGAATACT
The DNA here is from genome assembly GCA_949315895.1 of Anania crocealis. Taxonomy (NCBI): domain Eukaryota; kingdom Metazoa; phylum Arthropoda; class Insecta; order Lepidoptera; family Crambidae; genus Anania; species Anania crocealis. The sequence goes on from OX438863.1 coordinate 4,445,043, forward strand.
TTATTTAAACTGATATTAAAGAACCCTTGAATTAAAATAAGACAGTCATTTCGATTACCAGAGATTTCCTAAAAATCCAAAACTAATGAAATCAATAACTCCTAGTGGTTCATAAAAATAAAGTTAGTTAATTTCAAATTTAAATACAAACCCTGAATAATATTTCACATAAACATTCATTTAAAATATAAACTTTTACTTAATCCTTATTACTACTACAAAGCTAGACTACGGCAAAGCCAATAGTACGTAGGTATTTATGTGGGTTCCACATTTGTGGCTAAACTATTGATCCAATTTTGGTGACTGAGGTATCAATCGATTCCTTATTATAGTCCGGGTAACATAGGCTACCTTTTGTTAAAAAAAGCTCTTGGCGAATGCTACAACAATATATTGGGATACTTTGGAAAAAAGGTTTGCAGTCATAACGAGTGAGGGATCAAATAAAAGAAGGTGAAAGTCACTGAGTACAAAAATGTTCAAACAATATAGCAAATATACAATGTGACTTTGAAATCATTGTGTTTTCGTTGCCGAGTTACTGTTTTTTAAACTCCTATGCTTGTTGAATATTGTCAGTGCCCAGGGCCCTAATTCGCGGTACCGAATCGTATCACAATCGTAATTGAACGACAGGTTTTTGACAGTTCTAATACTAGCCTAGCAGCCCATACGGGCTAAATGTCAAAATCGTCCAATTCAAGTTACGCAAATTAGGCCCCAGTAAAGACATAAAACGATTCGATTTAAAGTAAAACCTGTATTCAACTAACTAACTCTAGATGTTTCGCGTTTGTACTGCTCGCTTACTGACATCTTATTTTATTGTTCCAACTCTATCTTATTGATGTAGTAGTTTCAACTCTTGTAACTTATCTTATAAGATCTGAAATAATAAAATAAGTATTAGTTATAAAATCCTGGAAATGCCTTTGGAAACATTATTTTTTTTAAATAGTAGCGGGATTTTATGCTTCATAAGATAACAATCAGAATATTTAAATATCGCTTACTTATTATGCTTTATAACAATTACAGACTTCGCCGAAGATTACAGCTACGATCAGATAACCCTCAATGGAAAGAATGTCGTCCTGTTCAGAGACTACACATTCTCCCAGCAAGGTCCTTCGTTTAGGAATCTTTACTGTTCCAAGAAGTCTCGTCTTCAATGTCCCGCTAAATTGAAATTGGATCACAACAGATATATAATTTATGCTGATATCAACCATAATCATCCGCCTGCGAAGGTATACAAGAAACCAGATGGAAAATATATCAAGCTTAATTAATGAAATCAAATTACAATATTTTTTGTGTCAACGTATGAGTACCAAAGTTTTTGTGCATTTGCCGAATACTTTATTTGAACTGATATTAAAGAACCCTTGAATTAAAATAAGACAGTCATTTCGATTACCAGAGATTTCCTAAAAATCCAAAACTAATGAAATCAATAACTCCTAGTGGTTCATAAAAATAAAGTTAGTTAATTTCAAATTTAAATACAAACCCTGAATAATATTTCACATAAACATTCATTTAAAATATAAACTTTTACTTAATCCTTATTACTACTACAAAGCTAGACTACGGCAAAGCCAATAGTACGTAGGTATTTATGTGGGTTCCACATTTGTGGCTAAACTATTGATCCAATTTTGGTGACTGAGGTATCAATCGATTCCTTATTATAGTCCGGGTAACATAGGCTACCTTTTGTTAAAAAAAGCTCTTGGCGAATGCTACAACAATATATTGGGGTACTTTGGAAAAAAGGTTTACAGTCATAACGAGTGAGGGATCAAATAAAAGAAGGTGAAAGTCACTGAGTACAAAAATGTTCAAACAATATAGCAAATATACAATGTGACTTTGAAATCATTGTGTTTTCGTTGCCGAGTTACTGTTTTTTAAACTCCTATGCTTGTTGAATATTGTCAGTGCCCAGGGCCCTAATTCGCGGTACCGAATCGTATCACAATCGTAATTGAACGACAGGTTTTTGACAGTTCTAATACTAGCCTAGCAGCCCATACGGGCTAAATGTCAAAATCGTCCAATTCAAGTTACGCAAATTAGGCCCCAGTAAAGACATAAAACGATTCGATTTAAAGTAAAACCTGTATTCAACTAACTAACTCTAGATGTTTCGCGTTTGTACTGCTCGCTTACTGACATCTTATTTTATTGTTCTAACTCTATCTTATTGATGTAGTAGTTTCAACTCTTGTAACTTATCTTATAAGATCTGAAATAATAAAATAAGTATTAGTTATAAAAACCCGGAAATGCCTTTGGAAACATTATTTTTTTTAAATAGTAGCGGGATTTTATGCTTCATAAGATAACAATCAGAATATTTAAATATCGCTAACGTATTATGCTTTATAACAATTACAGACTTCGCCGAAGATTACAGCTACGATCAGATAACCCTCAATGGAAAGAATGCCGTCCTGTTCAGAGACTACACATTCTCCCAGCAAGGTCCTTCGTTTAGGAATCTTTACTGTTCCAAGAAGTCTCGTCTTCAATGTCCCGCTAAATTAAAATTGGATCACAACAGATATATAATATATGCTGATACCAACCATAATCATCCGCCTGCGAAGGTATTCAAGAAACCAGATGGAAAATATATCAAGCTTAATTAATGTAATCAAACTACAATATTTTTTGTGTCAACGTATGAGTACACAAGTTTTTGTGCAAAGGCCGAATACTTTATTTAACTGATATTAAAGAACCCTTGAATTAAAATAAGACAGTCATTTCGATTACCAGAGATTTCCTAAAAATCCAAAACTATGAAATCTGAAAACGTCTGTGACATAATCTGCCATGCAAAATATTTACTTACATAAGTAAATTTTTAATCGATTTCCAATAAATTCTGATGTAATTTACAGATTATAGTTACGATCAGATAATCGTCAATGGGAAAAATGTGATCCTCTTCAGAAACCATACTTTCTCTCAAAAAGGGCCATCGTTTAGAAATCAGTACTGCTCCAAAAAGTCCCGGCTACGGTGTCCTGCTAAATTGAAATTAGATCACAACAGAGAAATATTATTTGCTGATACCAACCATAATCATCCTCCGACAAGGGTTTACAAAATTTCAGATGGGAAATATATCAAGCTTAGTTAATGAAATCAAATTACAATATTTTTAGTGTCAACGAATGAGTACTAAAGTTTTTGGCATTTGCCGAATACTTTATAGAATCTAACATTAAATAATTCTTGAATTAAAACAAGACAGTCATTTCGATTACCAGAGTTTGCCTAAAATCCAAATCTAATGAAATCTGAAAAGGTCCTTATCGTCTGTGACATAATGTGCCATGCAAAATAGTTACATAAGTAATTTTTTATCGTTATCTCCAATAACTTCTGATTTTATTTACAGATTATAGATACGATCAGATAATCGTCAATGGGAAAAACTTGATCCTCTTCAGAAACCATACTTTCTCTCAGAAAGGACCATCGTTTACGAATCAATACTGCTCCAAAAAGTCCCGGCTACGGTGTCCAGCCAAATTAAAATTGGATCAGAACAGAGAAATATTATTTGCTAGTACTAATCATAACCATCCTCCGACAAGGGTTTACAAAATTTCTGATGGATACTTCAAGCTCGATTAAACTGTAAATAAAGCAAAATTAAAGGTTCTAGAGTAAAATATTTCTAAGTACGTTCACATTTGCCGAATACTTTAAATTACTTAAGGTTAAATACAGTATGACATTTTCATCATCTTCAAAAATTGTTATAGGTAATCAGTATAGTATTTAGATCTCATTTATGAAGTCAAATTGTAAATCAAGTTTTCACCCGAAAATATTCTTCGCAACATAGTTTTCAATTTTTACGGTCCTATCGTAATGAATGAATGAGGTGCGCTTAGCGTAGAAAGTGTTGCTAGGATGCCGTATCAAAAATTTTAGATTTTTGGCGGACATTTTCTAGGTGCTTTATCTTGATATTTTTGTACTGGGCTATACCTAACTACAACTTTATTTTTCCTTCATATTAATTTATTTGATAATGATAAGTTCACAAAGTCCTTATTTTGTTTTAATGTATTGTATATGTTATAATAGGGGTTAAAGTATGAAATTGCCGATTTGTACTGAATCAAAATTGTTTATTTTTTAATCTTTAACAAATTTATTTAATCAAAATAGTTACCATTATTATCTATACATTGCTGCCATCTAATAGGAAGGTCGTTTATGCCTTTGTAATAGAACTCTGAGGATCTAGACTGCACAAACTGTGTAAAAGCTTTTTGTACTGCCTGCCTGGGAAGAGAACTTCTTTTCACGTAGATAATTGTCCAAATCACGAAAAAAATGGTAGTCCGTTGGAGCAAGGTCTGGCGAATACGGAGGATGTCGAATGGTTTCTAATTGCAGTTCCTGAAGGGTCAAAACGGTTTCTCGTGCTGTATGAGGTCTCGCGTTGTCATGGAGCAATAATGGTGAAGATGAATTCATGAGTCGGGGTGTCTGTTTTACTGCTAGTTTTGCCAACATTGTTCGGAGTTCGGCTCAATAGACATCTGCCGTTATTGATTGACCAGATCGGAGAAAACTATAGTGAATAACACCATGCTGAGACCACCAAACAGTTACCATTACCTTTTTATTGGTAAGTTTTGCTTTAGGACACTGTGCAAGTTATGGTTTGGTGGGTGCTCTTTAGGTGTTGTAGAACACATAGTACAAGACTAAAAGGTAGGTTAAGTCTATGCCCGGCTTGCAGAAATTTATAAAGAACCTTGTCGACTGGCTACGGGATGTTGAATAATAACAATCAGTAGTATTTACTAAATATATTTATTAAGTTGATGGCCAACTGTTATCACATTATGAGTAATTAATCTTAATAGATATACTACTATTAACTAGACAATCCACGTAGCTAAAGATATAATATTTTAACTAATTAGTACTAGAGATATGACTCTCAACATAATTAATTCAGGGTGTGTGTAATGGTTCGGGATTGAAATCAGTGCTATCCGTTCTGCATAATCTAAATAGCTCAGATATAAAGACTCGACTTTACAATATATTAACATTAAAATAGAACTATGGTTTCAAGTAGCTGCCCTCACAGGAAAAGAAAGAAGATGGTACCTTTAGACGTTGAATACTCATCCGGATCGGTCAGTGCCTCGCTTCAGAACATCCCTTGGAATCCCTGGTTAGGTCCTGAGCCTTCTTGTGGCTACTAAGCTCCTAGATGGAAGTCCATGTCAGTTCCCAAGAACAACCCAACGTTGAAAACCCAAAACTATATCGACTTCACAAGTCGTTCCATACAAATACTATGTTCATCATCAGGAATAGAACCTCAAGTTAAGTGTTGATAAGGAATAACAATCTAATCCAGATAGAATTAGAAGAATATAAAAATTAAATATTAAAAATTGGAATTAAAGTATAAAAAAATAGAATTTATAAAGATTGAATTGAAATATAAACCCATCTGAAAAGAAATTTATCAAATTAATAACCTGTCTCTTGAATACAAAACATGAGGTATGGAAATACACTTTTCCAAGGCAATACTTACGTTTACTGAAGAATATTAAATTCAGAAAACATATCCCTCGTCCACCAACTATTTCCTCTGTAACAAAATATATACGATTTTACAACCACGCCATACGAGAAATTTGTCAACCGGTGAAAAATAAATCAATATTTAAATATATTTTACCTCATGTTGCTTTGCTATTACACTTTTAAATATAAGTTACATTAGATGCCCTTGACATCTTTGGATTGTTATTAACAACCACTATAAAAATATATCCGCCATTTGGGTCGGCGATCCCAGGTCAAGTGTCCCAAAGAAAACCTAATCCTTCCTGTTATGACGTTCCGTTACGCGTTTCGATTCACTAAAGTAATCGATCATACAAATGACACTTAAATGGAAGGAATCTTAATAAATTAAGAAATAGCCCTTATTTAATTTATTAGAAACGAACCAGAAAGAAAATTATTATAATAAATAGATATTCCAAACTTGAAATTGGGAAAAAAGGAACAATATGAACTAAATCACAATACGGCGCCGTAGCGACGAAACCAAGAACCATCAATAGATGTCGCTAGGCGTTCGAAAAACCCAATCAATTACAATGTTATCAAAGCTGCAAAAAAAAGTAGCTTGCGTAGAATTTGCGTCCTTACAACTGTTGTGGCATTTGACCTGGGGTCAGCCATTGCATTTTTCTTTTACGGTTATCATAAAGAATCCACTTTCATCACATGTCACAGTTCGATTTAATATTCCTTCATTTCTGTACCGATTTAACAAGGCAACACAAGTTACAACACGCGTTTCTTTCTGCACATCAGTCAAATCATGAGGCACCCATTTTTCGTATTTTTTTATTTTATTGATTTGACGCAAATTAATCAATATTGTGGGTAAGGTTACGTTAAACCATGCCCCTAATTCCTGGTAGTTTGACTAGGATCGGCTTCCACCATCTCTCTTAATTCATCGTTAATCACCTGTGTGGGCGGTCTTCCTCGTGGCTCGTTCTTCAAGTCGAAGTTTCCATCACGAAAGCGTTAAAGCCAAAATCGCACGGTGCGTTCAATATCAGATCCCTCTCCAAACGCAACATTGATATTGCGGGCTGTTTCTGCCGCGTTACTTCCGCGTCGGAACTCGTATTCAAAAATCACTTGAATTTTCGCAGTATCCATCTTTCTTGTCTAAGTTAAATAACAAAAACAATTGAAAGTCGATATTCAAATGTTTTACATTTTTTAAAAGATGATCATAGAAACCATGTTAAAAAAATTTCATTCGAAAACCTCAAACCATAAAGATTCTATGTCAATTCAAAGAACCTATTAAAATAAAACGGCAATTTCATATTTTAACCCCTAATATTAAAATTTGGTAGGTGGTTATCATTTCATCCTTGGCTTTTGTCTGAATCAAGTTATTTAAAACCTAAAAGAGATGCTTTTCGAATTTAACAGAAGTAGATGATGGGTATCGTTGTGATGACTTTAATGACATATGAATGGGCAATTACACAAGTAATCAATAGCTAACATTTGTGTCTAATGATCACAATGTAACGAAAGTGAATGAACGTCATTCATCTCTGCTTACAATTAAATATGAAGTATAAAATAATATGTGCGTGTGGTCTGAGGGCCACTCTCTCAGAATTCTTTGAAACTTGCTTAGGATTTAGTGAACACTCCAAAAGAAATGTGAAAGTTGGAACCAGAATTTGTGAAAATCAAATAAGAGAGATATGGACTTCAATGTTGGGCCCTCAGTCCTCACATAGAGGATTGAGGGCCCACTTGTACGGCTTGTACCGGATAAACTAAGGGCACTACAGAAGTGGGCCCTCAATCCTTTATGTGAGGATTGAGGGCCCATTTTGAACGGAATTATACAAAAAAATATAATGTTTTTTCATTATATTTTTCATTCACAAATTTTGTTTGGCGTTAGCTTAAATTCTGACGTAAAGACTTTTTCTGTAGTGCCCTCAGACCACACGCACATTAAAATAATGATACATTTCAGTTTTACACAAAAAAAAATGATTGCTTCTTTTATATTTTATTTTTCGGCATCTAAAGTTGAGAATTTCAGATTTTTGAATAAAGATGATACTTTCTTTAATTAAGTGTTAATGCTCTCAGATTTTTATATGTATGTGTATCAGACATACTCAAAGTGTGTGATGACAGATGTGTGTAGTGATGTCAGGCTAAATAATGAAATTGTATGATGCTTCTGCTTAGTTTGACTTTGTTTTGGAATGTTAATCGGTATATATATAATGTATATATATATATATATATATATATATTGTAAGATATAAATTGTGTGACACTCGAGGTGTTAGTTTTTTTAGTCAATTATTGACAGTTCTTATAATTTGCGATACAACAAAGAAATAAAATCCATGTAACAATCCAAGATTATTCTTAATCGAATCGATTAAAAAGCCTTTGTTCGTTTACTAAGCATGTTTGTTCAAGCCGTAAATGCTAAAAACAACATAATGTAATTTATAATACTTCATTGTCTTTAGAATAAAGAAAGTATAGTAATATTGTAATTTTTTTTTATTGTTTGTGTTTCTCTCAACTGTGTGTTGCAAATTTTTGCATGCACTTTCTAGGTTTTTTTTAAACCAAATTTTATAGGTTGGGTATTCCTTGTTTTTTCAGGTTTTAACCATATACCTTACGAAGTGCTGCCCTCTGTGAGAGGCAAGAATAACCTTATAATGGTGGAAGGCCACACCTTCTCTGTTCAAGGAGGGAACCCTTTTACGTTCTACTGCTCCAGGAAATCTTATTTGGGATGTCGGGCCAAGGTCCGTTTGAACCAACATCAGCTTATTGTTAACGTAGACCTACATCACAATCACTCTCCACCGCTGCTGCACAGAACGCACGATGGAATCTTGAGAAAAGCGTAATTAAATAATATTTAAAATATACAAGATTGGGTTTATTTAAAATTTACGTTTCTTATAAAAATAACCATCCATCTATAAACCTACCCTTTATAGACGATTGTATTGGTATTGGTATTCGTAGATGGCTCCCTTGTCCGCATTTAGGCTCCACTTGGCCCATTATGCGTAGGGGGAATTGGCATAGTTAGTCCAACCATCCCAACTCCTTCCAGAAGCACATAAGTCTTTTAGGACGTTTGCAGGCTACTGAAAGGGAACTCGGTGTGCCGAGGATAGATGCCCGATAGGTAGCTACCCCTGTGCATTCCAAAATCACATGGGCAGCCGATTCTTCCTGTTCTAGGCAGCCTCTACATATGGGGCTGTCTGTGGCATTAATGGTAAAGAAATGTTTATCTAGGAAGATGTGTCCAGTCAGTGATCCCACTACTCTTCGAAGGTCGTTCCTGTTTAGGGTGATTAGATTGCGAGCCAGACGTGGTAAATGAGCCGCCATGGCCTTTCTGGACTGTCTGCAGTTTATTCTGGTATTAGCCTAGCGAGATTTAAAGACGATTAATAGATGTGATTAAAAAAAATATCAATAAATAATTTTTGAAATATCTGAAACATGACCAAAGGAGATGTCCCATAATAGGCCCAGACATAGTATACCATTTTTAAAAATCAAGAAAAATTTACTGTTTCTGGAAAAAATACATATAAATTTATATAACGTATAATTTAGTGGTTCAAAAATAAATAAGATCGAATAATTTATCAAACTCCATAGGCATTCCAAGATGGCGTCAATCTAAAAAAACTTTAAATGTCAGTAGCTGTCAGATACCCTTGTCATTTTGGCATAATCATTCACTTCAAGTTTTTGTTCTGCTTGTCGCGTTTTAAATGTAGTTCATTATAACGACCTCATTTTCGATTTCTGGATTTGGTATTAATCGACACATTACTTTCATAATGTTTGTTGTTACTACAGCAAGCGATGGCACTCGACTCCTAGATGCGCAATTTAGAAACTGCCAAAACTGACAGACGTCATCAAAATGTCATCTTCCGCCATAATGGTTTTGTTGTTTTGTATTGCTATTTTCTTACTTAACTCTTTATTTGAACCACTTAACGAGGCCATTTTAAAAGAATTGGATAATAACAAAATCTTGTGGGTGTATTGGTCTATCTTTTAGTGGGGTGTACAGGTTCTGGGCCTGGCCTCCATACAATTTGGGACATCTCCTTTATAATCCCCCTTATTAAGGACTCCTAATACATTCACTGTCTATCCTTCGTCATCTGATCCATTTCAGCGTTGTAAGTTAGCTAGATTGCTGTTATCAATGTCTCTGACCTAGGTCTGACCTGTCTCTTTAAATAATAAACCATTTTTCAACACAAATTTATTCCCTAGTAAAATATATAAACTGTTTTCTCTAAAACAAAGTAACCTTTATTTTCAATCAATCAATTGCCATTGTCCGTCCGCTGCTAAACGTAGGCCTCCTTTATAAGTCTAAATAATTCCTGAAGGTTTCAAGCCCATTAAAAATTACAGGGTACCCGGACTGCAAAGACTTACAATACAGATTTGTCAAAACATCCAGAGGGAACCTGCTGGAGATTGGAGGTTTCACCTTCGCCAGGAATAACAAGAAGTCGTTTGTTTGGTGCTGCTCAAGCAGACAGTCGAGAGGTTGCTCAGCCAGAGTTAGAGTGGACGATTCAAACATTGTGACTTATATAGCCAATTTAGAACATAACCACATCCCTCCTAACCCTTATCCTAAAGATACGGTGCCAGTTTAGCTATCTCCTCTTACTTATATGTAGAACTAGCTTGTGCCCGCTACTTTGTTCACGTGGAATTCGGTGTTGGAGAGAGAAATGAATAATGTTTGCTTGAAAAGATATGGTTACCAACCTGCAGTGCCATAAATCGTATGTATCAATGACTTCACACAAAACCTACGCCGCCTATTACGCCGCCTGTCCGCGAGAACAGGTAATTTCGAGAAAATATGTTTCTTCTGAATCTACATTACCGGATCCACCCATTCGGGGATCGAACCAAGCACCTGTGATCTTTGTCCGGTATTAAAACTACTATAACAATGTTTGCGATGTAATGTAATTATGAATAAAATCAGTTGAATTGAGATTGAAAGAAGCTTTTTGTGTCTGTGTTTATATTAGAAGTCGTTAAACTAGGTGGCGTCATTGTGAGAACAGCGTCATATGTTTTAATCCCTCAACCCCCAGGAGGCACTCGGGTGCCACGATAACAATTGATTTCAATTGTGTCTGGAATAACTCACGATCGAGGGATTAATTATGATAGTAGCTTTTATGAAAATGTTTTATTAAAAGTTATTCAAGAAACTGTCATGAAGTCGGTCCAGGTTTAGAACTTTCTGCACCTAAATAAAGTTATTAAGAATCGCCTAGGTCTGTATTTCATTATCATGTTACAAAAAAAAAACAAAGATCGGTGTGATGTTTGGCGAATATACTTAAATAATTATAATTAGTTAAGTTTATAGGTTACAAAGTGTTTAGATACTTACCATAATCACAAATATATATCTATATATATAAAAGAAAGTTGTGTTAGTTACACCACTTATAAGTCGAGATCGGCTGGACCGATTTTTACGACTTTGGTGTTTTCGTCGGGACTATTCCGGACGAAAAAATACTTATTATCCTATGATAATAAGTATTAAAAACGCTGGAAAGTCATATATTAAGAAAATTTACTTGCATTTTATATAAGGTGGTATGTTGTTGAAAAAGTCAGGTCACAAGTACCTATTGTAATTCAATATATTTTTGTACATTATTGTTTGAATAAATAATAATATTTATTGCATCCGACTGGAACGTTTTCAATGATCATTCAACTCCAAAAAAAAAATGAATTTACATTATGTTTTCATCCAAATAAATTTAAAATTATACACATTCGTTTTTAGTGACCACACTGATTTTTTAGGAATCGCCAGCTCCGAGTTCCCGGGTTTGATTCTCCTAATAAAAATGGTTACACAAAGCGGTTTCTCAGTAATTGAGTTACTTAATTGTGAATATGAAAATGTTTCTATCAAAATTTTGACTTCGCTACAGGTAGACCCGAACTGCAAACTCTGTCAAGTGACCGAGTTTCTTGCGCTGCTTCTTCTCGGCACTAGCCCAGACTTGTCCCGAAGCAGTGGTAGGTTTAAATTGGGACGTGTAAAAGCGCCTCCTAGGGCCTATTTGCAGAAATAAAACTGATTTTAACTGATTTAACTGATTTTAACTCAAAACGTGGGGATACGATAGAAATATAAAGAAAAATCCTATAATAAACGCGAGTTAAATACGTAAAATCTTTCATTTCAATATAGTATTCGCGTAAACTCAAGAAACATATTAGCCATAGTATTTATGAGCTTGTTAACATATCTCTAGAGTTAACATATCATATTATGTAAATGGTAGACAAGCTTTTGTATATGCAAATTAAAAACTCAACACATCACTAATTCTAGTTTAAATATTAACAAGTCATCTGATTCTTCCAGGTCTTGAGTTCGAGTTGATTCACACCACCAAAAGAAAGCATCCACTTATGATGGTGCAAAGCTACACGTTCACAATAACATCTGGCAACGACCGCTATTGGCACTGCAATAGTAAACCAAGCACTGGCTGCACGGCCAAATTCCGCTTCAACGATGTGGGAGTTGTGATGTACCAAGACTTGAACCATAATCACGAACCTCCAAAGTATTTTAAAACGCAAGATGGAAAATATGTTAAGATATAAGGGTATGCGACCGAAATTTTTTTTGCCAAAAAGAGAGATGATTTATTTGGATTTGAATAATTTATCATGATTTTACTTTCGTTCCACAACGCTGGAAACCATCTATTGGCAGGTGGGTCGGATCGCGTAGAGTGGTAGGAAGTATTGTAGATAGAAAATGCAGCTTCTCTTCTTCTGGTAGTGCTCTCACTCTGGTGATGTTATTCTTTTCATTTGTCAGCACCATATAATACTTATAAATTTATTCAAATATAATTATTTAGTAAAATTTTCGCTAATGTAAATTTATAATCTGTATATTTTAAAGGACAAATAAATTACTTATAATATGCTATCAACAATATGTTTCAATAAGCTTTTTTACTTTTGCGTCATGTAAATTCATAGCTCATCAATTTTGGAAATTCCTAAATATGTTTTGATTTTCCTAAGTAAAACAGTCGACATGTTAATTCAAGGACTCGTTTATCAATTTCTACTAGCAATTTCTGTATGTAAAACAATTTCATAAATATTCTTGAAACAAAGGAGATGTCCCATAATAGGCCCAGACATAGTACACCATTTTCAAAAATCAAGAAATTTTACTGTTTCTGGGAAAAATACATATAAATTTATATAACGGATAATTTAGTGGTTCAAAAATAAAGAAGATCGAATAATTTATCAAACTCCATTAGGCATTCCAAGATGGCGTCAATCTAGAAAAAACTTTAAATGTCAGTAGCTGTCAGATACCCCTTGTTACTTTGGCATATTCATTCGCTTCAAGTTTTTCTTCTGCTGGTCGCGTTTTAAATGTAGTTCATTATAACGACCTCATTTTCGATTTCTGGATTTGGTATCGATCGGCACATTACTTTCACAATGTTTGTTCACAACAGCAAGCGATGGCACTCGACTCCTCGATGCGCGATTTTGAAACTGCCAAAACTGACAGACGTCATCAAAATGTCATCTTCCGCCATGATGGTTTTGTTGTATTGCTATTTTCTTACTTAACTCTTTATTTGAACCACTTAACGAAGCCATTTTAAAATAATTGGATAGTAACAAAATCTTGGAGGTGTATTGGTCTATCTTTTGGTGGGGTGTACAGGTTCTGGGCCTGGCCTCCATACAATTTGGGACATGTCCTTTATTTGTAACATAACTCTCGCTACATATTTTGCCGTAGTAAAACATATATGAACAGTTCATTTAGATCGTGTAAGTCATTTCAGGCCTGAACTTCGAGTTGATTCAAACACCGAAGCGAAAGAAGCCATTACTGATGATCCAGCGACACACGTTCACTCAGACGACCACAGACAACCGTTACTGGCATTGCTCAAAGAAACAATCCATCAAATGCCCGGCCAAGGTTCGTTTCGATGAAAAAGGGAACATGGTTTTCTACGTCAACAATCACAACCACGATCCACCACGTATCACAAAATTTGCGATGGCCAGTATGTTAGGATACGATAGATCTTACTAATGGTATAATGGGGACTACCGTTTCTTTGCTCACCAGTTGGCGCCACTGTAGACTGAGGTCCGGAGGTATAGCTATCAAAGGCGATTGGCGCCGAAACAAAGTGTTACATCTTGAATCTACTCGTAATTAAGGTTATATTGTTTATAATTAACTACCTTGATATCAACAAACTAACTTCTGAAATAGTTGCTCTTGAGACCGCCTACTTTTGCGCTTTTTCTTAATTCCGCTTTTAAAGCGTTCACATTAATCGCCAAATAATCCATATTTGCGATATTTTACGGAGGAGATCACTTTACAGCAGGTAAATTAAAGAAATTATAATTTATGCAACAAATTCCGCTAAAACCAGTACAAAGTGAATGATATTGGACCTCACGCGACACTAGCGCCTCTAGTGGCAAATTCACTAGCGATAGCCTCCATTGCGTAAGTTTGGATTGATGTTTCTTACTCAATTACGCCAAAATAGATTTTTTTGTTTATAATTTTTATATCATGATAGATAATAGTCCGGAATATCACATCAGCTGCTTTGTATTCCGATAAAACACAAGGTTTCCGTGGGATAATCATGATATTATTTTTTTAAGTTGAAAGGGAACGACATAATAGATCCGCGTATGAAATCGCGGGCAACAGTTTTGTAGATATAAATGTAGACCGAGTTGGAACTTGGAGGTACATAGGCCAACACACGTTAAATGAATTTTTTTTCCAGTTGATTTTCGACTCCAATGTCATTAAGATAAAGTACTATTGATAAAGATTGGTTTATCGTTTTCTGGTGGGTTGTCATGATGTAATAGGGGTTAAAGTATGAAATTGCCGATTTGTACTGAAAATCAAAACTGTTTTTTTTTTAATTTTTAACAAATTTATTTAATCAAAATAGTTACCATTATTATCTATAAATTGCTGCCATCTAATAGGAAGGTCATTTATGCCTTTGTGATAGAACTCTGAGGATGCACAAACTGTGTGAAAGCATTTTGTACTGCCTCCTGGGAAGAAAACTTCTTGTCACGTAGATAATTGTCCAAATCACGAAAAAAATGGTAGTCCGTTGGCGCAAGGTCTGGCGAATACGGAGGATGTCGAATGGTTTATAATTGCAGTTCCTGAAGGGTCAAAACAGTTTCTCGTGCTGTATAAGGTCTCGCGTTGTCATGGAGCAATAATGGTGAAGATCGATTCATGAGTCGGGGCTGTTTTACTGCTAGTTTTGCCAACATTGTTCGGAGTTCAGCACAATAGACAACTGCCGTTATTGATTGACCAGATCAGAGAAAACTATAGTGAATAACACCATGCTGAGACCACCAAACAGTTACCATTACCTTTTTATTGGTAAGTTTTGCTTTAGGACACTATTGTGGCGTTTGACCTGGGGTCATCCATTGCATTTTTCTATTACGGTTATCATAAAGAATACACTTTTCAAAACATGTCACAATTCGATTTAACATTCCTTCATTTCTGTACCGATTCAACAAGGCAACACAACTAACACAAGTTTCAACACGCGTTTCTTTTTGCACATCAGTCAAATCATGAGGCACCCATTTTTCGTATTTTTTTATTTTATTGATTTGACGCAAATGAGTCAATATTGTGGGTAAGGTTACGTTAAACCATGCCGCTAATTCCTGGGTAGTTTGACTAGGATCGACTTCCACCATCTCTCTTAATTCATCGTTAATCACCTGTGTGAGCGGTCTTCCTCGTGGCTCGTTTTTCAAGTAGAAGTTTCCATCACGAAATCGTTTAAACCAAAATCGCACGGTGCGTTTATTAGCAGATCCCTCTCCAAACGCAACATTGATACTGCGGGCTGTTTCTGCCTCGTTACTTCCGTGTCGGAACTCGTATTCAAAAATCACTCGAATTTTCGCAGTATCCATCTTTCTTGTCTAAGTTAAATAACAAAAATAATTGAAAGTCGATATTCAAATGTTTCACATTTTTTAAAAGAAGAACATCATAGAAACCATGTGAAAAAAGTTTCATTCGAAAACCTCAAACCATGAAGATTCTATGTCAATTCAAAGAACCTATTACAATAAAACGGCCATTTCATATTTTAACCCCTAATATTTATATATCCAACAAAAATTTGCATTTGTTGAAAATTAAGAGAAGTATATTAATTGTTTAAAGGTTAAACCATTGATAATTTTGTTTTGTTCAATATAGTTGCAATAACACCTGGTCACTGTAAATAAAATATTGGTAAATCAATGCTGGCCTACAATGCAAAGAACTTAAATAAATTCGTTAAAATGCTTGTAACCGTACATGGTATTATATTTTCATTTAGATTATTTAAAAAAAAAGTCATAATAGTTTATTGATCCGGAGCTTATATTTTTACCTAACATGTACTTGGTTTATATGAGTTTTTGATATTTTGACACATTTCCTAGTGCGATGATCACGGAAGAACTGAATTCTTCTGAGTTCTTCTAGCTACAAATCTCGAATCAGTCAACTTTTGTGAAAGCAATCATAATAGTTTAAATTAGTATGAATATCGCCTGACTTAGTCTATTAAGAGGCAAATCGTTTAAAAATAATGACGATTTATGGTAGTTCCACAAGTTCTATGAAAATGTTTGACCTAGGTCTATAATAATATGACCATTGATGATCTGTGTAAACTTTTTTTGTTGGTGTGAAGCTATTAGTAGCAAAGCTTGAAATATGGGTATTTTACCGATACTTCAAGCTTCGCTACTGGCATCGTTATAGTTGCTTGACGTTATAACGTTAATAAAAAAATAAGATATCATTGTTAACGATAACCTTAATATTGATAGCGATATCATGTAAAACAACGATAAAAATTAACGTTATACATTTATATTATGTATATAAAATAACGTTATATTTTGGAAATATTTTACTAATATGATTGTTGTACGATATTATTAAGGTTACCAAATCCTATTGATATGGTAAGTATAGTGGACAGCACATCGAACTACTCATAAATATCAAATTACTCCAATCGACTTCTGACTTTAAGCACATCATTTAAAAGTCAGTTTCAATTGAGAAAATTTGACACTTTGGAGTAGGATAATTTGCTGCCGTGTGTACCTTTAAAATAAACTAGCTGTTCCCTGCCACGCTTCGCTGTGGCACATTGTGATTGAGGGTTTTTGTTTTTTATTGTTTTTTTTTCGCAGTCGCGGATTAATAGATAAAAACAATCCTTGATGCGGATTATATATCATGCTAAAATTTCAGCTCGATCAGTGCAGAACTTTTTGAGTTTTTGAAGCGTACACAAACCAACATAACATTAATATACCTATATAAATAAAAAAAGACGTGTGGCACTCGGAGACTGCCGCGGTAAAGCTATTGCATAGCATTTTTTATCAACTTATGCAATTATAAAACTAAAAAGTATCACCGCTGTGCCGGTCGGAGTGGGGGGTGTTAGGTTATTTTCGTTACGGAATTTCTGGATTCGGTCTCCACGCTCAAGGCCCGCGATAGAAGCTATGCAATAGCTTAATAATAAATGTGGACAACATCACATACATTGTTCTGATCCCAATTTGAATAACTATTTAAAGCATTCGTATTTTGGAAACCAGAAACAATGAAGGTACCACAAACACCCAGACCCGAGCAAATGTAGAAAAACACTTTTTTTTCTACATTAACCCGTCCGGGAATCGAGCCCGGGACCTCGGAGCAAGCGTCACCTTGAAAACCGGTGTGAACGCCACTCCGCCACGGAGGTCGTCAATATAATTATATATGTATAGATTAATCACATAAAACACTTAATGTGAATTGGTAACGTCTTCAAACCCTGGTATTTCGTTCAATATGATCAAAGATTTTTTCAAATGAATTGGACATCAGGGAATAATCTCCAATGTTTTTTTGTAAAATACTCAATAATGCATTTTTGCTTTATATAATCTAGTTTATTTATGTATTAGCTAACGTACTGTAAACATGTTTTTGGTGATCATTTAATTGTTTTATAAATATACTGCTTTGACTTCAACAAAAATAATTGTTTTTATTTATTTTATTAAGGTTTGAGCATATAAATTGGTTTTAGATCATTTACGCTGGCCGTAAATGATCTAAAACCAATTTATATGCTATTATGAATCGCAAAACACATTAGTACCATTTCAAATAAACATATCGTCAAAGAGCTTATTTTGACTTTATACAAAAAAGAAAGAAACACATATTTTTTGACACTGTTCATGAATTGCTAAAAACAGTGAAATATAATTCAAAGTTTCCCGCTGCGCATTGACAGCCAGAGGCGTGATACATATCATCAGCTAGAATCATAGTCGTGATGACTAAAATAATAGCAAAAAGCAAAACAACGCTGTAACGCGACCGAAACGTCGAAAGGAGTAAGTGGCAGTAGCACCAGTTATGCAGTTTATTTTTTATAATTAAGAATCATTGTTCCTATTGTTATTTTTCCTAATTTTTTACACCTTCTGTTGACATTTTCATGAATTACCTCTGGGAATCACATAGTCATAAAAACAGGCATACAAAGATGATTACTTTTAAATATTTAACAATCATTATTCATGTTGCTATTTTATCCAATTGTCTACACTTGCTGGTGAAATTTTGATCAGTAACCCCTATTAATCACAAAGTCCAAAGGAGCCGGCGTGCATAGAAGATCATCACCAATCCCTCTCTCTTTTGGGAATTGTAAGAGCCGACTTAAGAGGAAACACAAGGGCCATTTTTCCATACAAACGTAGTCCCCTGTTTCCTCCCTGGATAATGCCAGTAGAATAATTTTTAGTACAAAAATCTATGGCCACTATTAGCATGTTTCTATGTTTTCCTTTTTTTCATAAATTAATTATTAAAAGATATATGAGCCCTCAAAAATCTTAAAAATTCGCCAGATTTTCCGATGTGTTCAAACATTCAGAAAACAAATTTGGCAAAATTTTAGAAAAAAAGCAAAATATACGAACACGACCAAAGCTTTTCTTTAAATTTTAATAAAAAGGTATTTAAATCGTTCTAGTTTTGGAAAAGGAATCGGGGGACTACGAAACGTTGATTTTGTGTGCTTTTAGTAGGTATTTTCGGTCCAAGATGCAGTTGTCTCTATCGCGCTCTGCGGGGAGGCGTTCGGGCACTGCGGGACAGCAATAGATTTTACAAATACCTATTTTTCAATTCTCTCGGCCGTAGTGTTACCTCTTAAGAAGTACTGCTAGAAGTAGACGGGCAGCATAGTCTTACCTCCACCATTCGCCAAACTCAGATCACCAACCCAGAAGTCATCACCCACCCAGAAGTCTCCTTTGGGTGGGGCCATGTCTAAATTAATATTGTAACTTGCTAATCTTGCTATTATCCAAGTACTTGGCACGTTTATAAATAACAAAACTATTAATTACCTTTCAGACTTAGTCTACCAGTTGATAACGAAACTGAATGGCAAAACAGTGATGCTTTTCGACGGCCACACTTTCTCGAACAGCTGGAAATCCAGGTGTTGGTACTGCTCCAAGAGGAAATCCCAGAAGTGCCCAGCCAGGATCATGTTGGACCAACACCAGAACATTAGCAAATTTAACTTAAACCATACGCACTATTGATACACGTAAAAGCATAGAAAAAAGACAAACTAAAAAAAGTTTACAATTTAGAACTGAAAAACGAATGTTAAGAACTTTGGACTGAAAAACCTTTTTGTTAGTATTTTGTTAATATTATTCATTAAATCAAAGTCAACACAGACTGAAGGCCAATTACAAAATGTTAAATATAATAAAAATTCGAATTAAAATAGTATCTTCACACTAGCCAGTACCTGTACCATGTCACAGTGATATTCGTACATATAAAAGTAAAAAAGTAAAGTAACAGCCTATAATCATCCGACTGCAGGGAAAAGGCCTCCATCATTGATTTCAAGTTAGCACAGCAATGATGGGTGTACTTCATAATCACCACGCTTGCCAAATGCGGGTTGGTGATCACAAACCCGAGCAACGTTCGAAAATTCGAAACTTTTTGTTGCCCGACCCGGGATTCGAACCTGGGATCCCGACATATTGGCCCGGTATTGAAACCACTAGACCAACGGGGCGTGTCAATATACGGGCAGTCAAAACGATTTGGAACTTTAAAAGCATTTGCTTTGGAATTACCACTTTTCTTTTCATTTTTATTTACAAATCTAACCCCCGTATTTATAAACAAGTAAAAGTAATTACTTGACTACAAGTAATTACTTGAGAGACAATTTGTATGCCTTAATCAAGAAATCACTAGAAGTTATAACTACCAAAAGTTAGCATTTTCAGCCAATTATTATGACTATTAATGTTGACCAATCACTTTCACTTAAGCACTAGGTATGAACACTTTAGTTATGACTTTCTTAAGCAATAAGTAATTACTTCTTTATGAATACGGGGGTAACTGCTAGCTTTCTAAGAACTATCTAGCACACTTTATGATATAAGAAGATTGGGTAAAGCCATTTTTAGCAAGGGTACGATGACAAGTGTCAAAGTAAAAAATAACTGAATTCACGAGCTATATTAAGTGGATGAATAAAGTTTAATATCTCATGTCAATGTGAAAAAGTAAGGGGGATTTAGCTAAAATATAAAACGGTCAAGGTGCTCTAGTAAATTAGTATTTTTAAGCGAAAAGAATAAAATTATAAATACTGCAAACGAGGCTTTAGGCTTTTTTTTGTTTAGGTAATAAAATTTGATTTACACTCGCAAAGTCAACCTACCACGAAAAGCAAGATTTATTTTGTTAATTGACCTATACAAGTTTGACTTAAAGTTGAAAATCGTTTGATCTAGGTTGACATGCTTTTGATAGCAGATCTATTAAAATCAGTAAAATCAGTTTTATTTCTGCAAATAAGCCCCTGGAGGCGCTTTTACACGTCCCAATATTTAAACCTACCACTGCTTCGGGACAATTGTGGGCTAGTGCCGAGAAGAAGCAGCGCAAGAAACTCTGTCACTATTGTCAGCCTCTTTTTAAATAAATATGTTTACATAAGATATAAAATGCCCGTGCGAGCTAGGACAATTTAAAGCCACACGTTCCTATCATTTATAGTATAAAAGCCCTTTTTCATTAAAATAACTTTGTTATATGATTTGGATTTGGGAGTTCAGCAATTGACAGTGGTGATATGTTGAAAATACGAATACAATTTCCCGTGAACGAATTACCCACTTTTCGCAGTCTGAATCCTGGAAAGGCAAGTTTATCTTCATTTCGGGTTTAAAAATCGATTAAAAAATACACAGTTATAAATGAGTTACTTGTTTTAAGATTTCTACTTTGTTTTTCATGAGTTTCCAATATTTCAACATTGTTGCAAGCGCCATCAGTACATGCTTCTGTGTTTTTTGTTCCTTTCGATAGATTAATAATGGTGACATATCGAACTTTTAAGAGCCAGATTTTTTTCTAATGTAGTCTTGATTTATTTAATGTAGTAGGTAGTGATTTAATGTTGTATTTCGTTAATAGAAGAATTACTGAAGTATGTTAATGTGGTTAGAATATATTTTCTGATTTGATACTTTGATAAAACTATTGAAGAAAATATAAATATTTAGATACATATTGATATTACGACTTTAATAAAAACATGTTTTACACGAATTATTTTGTTTTACTTAAAAAGAACTAATCTTAATGAAGCTTTTTATTCAGAAAATTAGAATACATTGATTTAAAAAAAAAAGTATTGATTTAGTATATTGATCTCAAAAAATTACAACTATTTGCTTTTACTTTAGACAACTAAGGTTGAAACATTATGAAATTAATAGTTTAAAGAACCGTACGTACACAGACTACGAAATGCCAATGATTTCAAAGTCAGCCTGTATATTTGCTGTACTTTCGTTTAAACATTTATGCACTCAAAATGTTGTCAACTTTTATTTTTACCACGCTTTTATTAGCTTGGGTTGTATCTATCTATGTATCTATGAATGTAATGGAATCTTTGAGCATAAATTTGACCGATTTCCAGAAGTTTGATTAATTTGAAACTTTGCACACGTATCAAGGACCGATGACAATGCAATAATTTAATAACAGTTTTTCCAGTTTTCCTCTGTAAGAGGGAGTAAAAGAGATAGAGCTAGCGCGCGATCTGTATCAATTATGTTTCCTGCATAGGTTTGGACTTACAGTCGGTAAAGAAGGAATCAAATCTTATAAACTAAACTAAAAAGTAAAAAATAAATTATAGTTTAAAAAACTAAAAAACCACGCTTTTAAAACAGATTGAACTAAAAAATTAAAAATAAAACTGTAGTAATCAATTGAAAAATTCATATTATTGTACAAAAAGCGTGGGGGGCTTGATTTAGATTGTTGTAAATATTTTATCAATAATTTACTATATCTGTGGATATCATAACAAGCACCCCACGCTTTTTGTACAATAATATGAATTTTTCAATTGATTACTACAGTTTTATTTGATAAATCGTTATGACTGCAAACTTTTTTTGTTTTCAAAGAAAATGTATTGTTGTAGCATTTGCTATGTAGGTTTTTTTCACAAAAGTTAGCTTATGTTACCCGGACTATAATAATCGATAGATACCTCATTCACCAAAGTTGGTTTACAGCCATTTCCAATAACCTATCTATGTTCAGTTTAGGCATATCGGAGATAGAAAACAACTTCTGTCTTTGTTTCTCTGGACGGCAAAACAGAGATAGAAACTGTTTCCTATCTTCGATATGCCAAAACTGAAGATAGATAGGTTATTGGAAATGGCCGTTAGCCGCAAATGTGGAACATACATAAATACATACATACATACATACATACATACATAGACTGCTGAAATCAATATCTATCTTGTTGGCTTTATCGTAGTCGGATAAAAATCACTTTCATCTAAAACTATAATTATGTATAAACATCAATTTATAATGACTTTATGTTCCTTCATACAGGCCTGAAATACAAATTTATAAATTCGCCGCGAGGTAAACTTGTGATGATCAATGACTACACGTTTTCAAGGATAAATAAAAGCTGTCGCGAATGGAAATGTTCATCTAGAAATGCTAGCCGGTGCGCAGCGATGATCAAAATAGACAAGGACGGAACACTCACTTATCACCGTCTCACTCATACCCATCCACCGCCTATATACCACATTACTACCGCAGGATATCATGTTAAAATTTGTGCTTAATTAAATTGTCTGTTTAAAATGATTACTGATTTTAATTTGTAATAAGAACGAAATTTCTTATTTTTAACTTAAGGCGACTGCTAGAGCTAAGTGCTGCCCCCAATTGATTAATTTTTATCACTTCTAAACAAAATCAATTCTTAAAAAACCGGCCAAGTGCGAGTCGGACTCGCGCGCTCAGGGTTCCGTACCAAGTTTAACAAAAATACCACAATATTTTGATGACTGCAAAAATAACTTTGTTTTTCATAGTGTTTGTATAAAGGACAAAGTTATGTTTGCTGTTGTTGAAAATGTGCTAGATTTTCAAAACTACCAGTTCGATCTCGTTCGAACCAATTTTCGTTTTTGTTAAGATCTACATTATGTATTTTTTCCAAAATTTTCACTTGCTTATTTTAAAAGTTAGAGGGGGGGTAGGGACACTCATTTTACCACTTTGGAAGCGTCTATCTTCCAAATGTTAGACTTTTGGAAAAAATGGTTTTAGGAACCTCTATGTCATTTTAAAAGACCTATCCATAGATACCCCATATGTATAGGTTTGAGTAAAAAAAAAATTGTTTTAGTTCTATGTATGGGAAGCCCCCCTTAAATATCATCATTTTTTATTTTTTGGATGAGAATCGTTAAGCGGTTAACAGGATACACCTACCTATCAAGTTTTAACTGTGTCATGCTAATACTTTCAGAATAAAGTGGCTGTGACATACGGACGGACAGACAGACAGACAGACAGACAGACAGACTTGACGAATCTATAAGGGTTTCGTTTTTTGCCATTTGGCAACGGAACCCTAAAAACTAGGACAGTATCATTTTAGCAAAGTACCTCTAGTATGTATTGAATCACTGTTAACTGCTTTTCATTCTGGCATTCTTTCGTATTGTACATTCTTGATAAATTTGGCGTTAGCGACAAATTTGACTTTATAAACAACTAAGGCTGGTTTTATAGTCACGCCGCTGGACGCACCGCCGGACAGCGCGCTGTTCGACAGCGCCCGTTTGAACAGCGGTGCACTATAAAACGAGATTAGTATAGCGCGTTTCGCTGCTATGAGTCAGTCGTTTACAAATACAAAATGAATGTTAATGCGGTTAGAGTACTGGCTATTTACTTGTTATGGAAAAGAAGGCAACAACGACGTCGAAGAAGAGTAGTTAATTCTTATAACGCTACAAGTTACTAAGAGGCGAACACGTAACATCTTTCTCTGATTTACGAGAAAATAGTTCTAAATTTTATAAATATTTTCGCCTAGTATCAACAAGCACTTTCGACGAATTACTTTGCAAGTTAGAGTTTTCTTTACGAAGATCCAGCATACGTCGCATCCCCATAGATCCAGTGGAAACCTAAGTACCTAAGTCTGTATTAAAATTTTCACCACTCAATTCCTTTCCAATTTCTTCCCAGGCCTTCTTTTTTGCGTCCTTAATCTTATAACAATCATCGGCCGGGTCCCATAAACATCTTCTAAATCGCACTTCCTCAATTATTCGTCCAGTATCGATTTAATTCATTTTGTACAGCACAGTACTTAACGGCGCGTCTCAACGGCGTTACACTAAAACGCATAATGGCCGTTGAAGTGCAGGAGCAGCGCGCGCTTCGGCTTCGGCAGCGCCGGGCGAATAGGACGCGTTCAACGATCGGCGCTGTTCAAGCGCGCGAGTTTGAAACGCAACTACTAACCCAATACATCTCCGAGCGCGCGCGCTCCGACGGCGCTGCCGAAACGCGTGACAGTAAAACCAGCCTTAATGAAAAGTTTACTGTGTGTGATTCAATAAATACTAGAGATAAGAATACGAATACTATAAAAATGATACTGTTCTAGTTTTTTGAGACTTGATTTTGTTAGGAGGTAATAAAATCAAATCAATTGGGGGCAGCACTTAGCTCTAGTAGTCCCCTTAATTGTGTTACCTTAAAAGATACTCGACTTGTCTGGGGATTCTACTTGGTTTGAAATGGGTCCATATACAGGGTGACAGGTCATTTGTATGAAAAGCTGAATCCAGCCTGTATTAACATCCTTAGGGGGCGTCCATAAATTACGTGAGATGTTTAAGGGGGGAAGGGGGTCGAGTCAATTCTCATCTAATCTTACGTTGGAGAGAGGGGGGGGTCTCGGCAAATATCACGCAAATTTTTTTCTGAGTAAATAAAAAAAATTGTACTACTAGCGGACCCGACAGACGTTGTCCTGGCTTAACTATGAATATTGATTACAAAATGGTATATAAAAAAAATTACCCATTGTTTATTATTATTATGCTATACATTAGCAGCACACATTCTGTCATTGTTATGTCAAACGCCATACATTAAAAAAGTTTAAATTGTCAAAAGCGATAAGGTTACATTACAAACAATTTAGCATGGTGATTAAGTTTTCTTGAATTTTCTAATTTTCCGCACAATTTTCTTAATTTTTTCTTTCATAAGAACATTCTCCAGACAATAACAAACAAAACAAAAAAAGAATTAGCATAATCAGTACAGCCGTTCACGCGTGATGCAATGACTAAGGGAAATAGGGATTCATTTTTATAAACATAGATTTTGGTCCATTTAATCCAGATTGTACATGCTTAAGATTTAATCTTAAACGTAATCGTAATACGGTTAAGATCATTTACTAATTCATTCAAAAGAAAATAATTTTATTCAAGTTTACGTAAGAAACCCACATTTTTAAAAATCTCACGTGAGATTGGAGGATGGGGGAGGGGGTTGAATAAAATCTCACGACATCTCACCAGGGGGGGAGGGAGGGACAGAAAATTCAAAAAAACACCTCACGTAATTTATGGACCTTACTGATTTAATAAACACGAAAGTTTGTATGAATGGATGTATTGTATGGATGTTTGTTACTCTTTCACGCAAAAACTTCTAAACTGATTTTGATGAAGTTGAAAAAAAAATGTAGCTACGATATCCGAATATATAATATAAAAGAATATAATTTATCCCAAAATTCTGTATGGTTCCCGCGGGGAAAGGTTATAATTGTCATCTTTTGTGTGTAGTCACGTGATACATACGATAGATGTCGCTGCCGGTTGGTTACCATATCATTTTTTATGCAACCATAATTCATTTCCCTTTTTAACCCAATACCCAAGTCCACTCGGACTAAGGTTCGGGCAAAAGCTAGGTTTAGGCCTGAAAG
Source organism: Anania crocealis (assembly GCA_949315895.1). Taxonomy (NCBI): domain Eukaryota; kingdom Metazoa; phylum Arthropoda; class Insecta; order Lepidoptera; family Crambidae; genus Anania; species Anania crocealis. Next base: position 4,471,244 of record OX438863.1, read on the forward strand.
CGAAACATACAGACGGACATAAAGATAATTTCGGATTTATAATATTAGTAAGGATAAGAATTTTGAATATAAATTACTTACATTCACTTTGTTTTGTAGAACAACTTGAATACAAATTAATAGATGGTACAAAACTACACATTTTCAAAGTCAAACAAAAGCTGCCAAATATGGAAATGTTCATCAAGAAGTACGTGCCGGTGCGAGGCGAAAATCAAAATAGAAAAGGACGGAACCCTAGTCTATCACCATCTCGCTCATAACCACCCACCGCTGAGATACCACATGACTAACACCGGATATTATGTTAAGATAACTATTTAACTTATTAAAGTGCGTAAGTAATTAAAATCATAAAAAATGTTGTTTTAATTGTTACTTTATAGGTAATGACGACTTTATACGACAGGGTACTTATTAGTACCTTAATTTGGGACTAGATGGCTCTGTGTGGCCCAGTGTGGCATGTCTTAAATATTATTATTATTATTAATGAGAACGTTAAATCGGGGTTTCTGCCACCTAGGCTTTATGAGTTTCTAATAATTTAGTATTGTGCAAGTGTTATGTTATAATGAGATACCACAGCATGTATAATCATGATCATGAAATTGTCCTAGAAATATTTATCACGGTAGGTACTATGGCTGTTCCATATTCTAAGTACTGCTGGACTAAATAATATCAAACAGATGTATTTATTTTGCAATAAAAAAATGTGCCGTTGTATAATAAGATACCACAAGAAATTCAAGATCTACCCATAATTAAAGTTAAAAGAGAATTGTACGGCTGGCTTAGTTAAAGGGCATTTTACACTATACAGGAATATTTGAACTACGATAGATGACGACACAATAGTAACTAGTCGTTAAATTTATAGGGCCAATTGTAAAATCTTTATTAATTATTACCTATGTATTGGATGCTTGTTGACATTTTGTTTTAAATATTATTCTATAGTTTTTGTATTTGCGTGCCATTAACAATGGCTGATTAAGCGGATGTTTAATTGTTATGACCATCTTCAGTTTACCTTATCCAAACGCAAAAAAAATAATTTCAATTTCAATTTCATTTCATTTTTGTTTCACTTGTTCGTATTGATCGACAGATAAATATTGTAAGCCGCAATAAAAATCACTCTATGCATCGGTTACAATTTATACTATCTTACTTTGATCACATGCGTTTTTATACCATATTAAACAGTTAAATAAATAACAAAAATACTTTTTTCTTGCAGAATACATTGAATACAAATTCATAGATTCGTCACGAGGACAGCTCGTTATGGCGCAGAACTACACATTTTCGAAGACGAACAAAAACTGTAATGTATGGACCTGTTCATCCAGAAATACAAGCGGATGCGAAGCGAAGGTCAAATTAAGCGGCGAAATACTAGTGTATAAGAACAGCTTTCATAATCACCCACCTCCAAAATTCTACATCACCAATGGTGGTTGCTATATAAAGATTGCTTAGTTTACAAAACTGCAGTTTTGTTAGGTTTAAAGAATTTATTTCTCATAAAAACATAAAGTTCACTTAAAATGAGATACATAACAAATTATTCAAATGACGTTTTATTGTTTGTTACTATATTCATGTAGAATCAGTATTTAAACCTAGTTCGAATTAGGCCAGTATTTTAGTCGAGTGACTCGCTTCCAACTCGCTAACCGGAAATCCGTTTGCACTTTCGTTTGAGTACAGTTTACAAGTGGGTCGTGTGTTTTGCAAGATAAACAGCCTACAGCTCAATAAAGAAATTAACTCGACTAAATCGATAAGTTCAGGTTTGTTTAGCCAGTAAGCAGGAACGAGAGGTGCTACTCGCCCGTGAAAATAGAACAGAATGGATTGGCTCCAATAAATTACTTCCTAACCAACTCTACTAATTTTTTGGTGTTCAGACGAATTTAGCTACTAAATTACTCGTTACTTGACTAGAATACAGGCCTAATGCGAACAAGGCCTAAGTTATGAAGCCGATAGAGGATTTTTGCCTTGTGGTACTACAAAAGTAAAGCACCGCCCCCTTCGTTTTCTTCTTAAGCAGCGTGTCATAAGACGTAATGAAAGAAGTACTGCCAGAAGAAAACCAGCAGTCTTCTTTCCAGTAAAACTTGGAAATTGTGGACATAGGTACGTGTCTCTGATTCTTCCGTTCAGAGACATGTATGTCCAGCAGTAGACAGATGTGGAATCTGTCTACTGCCAGACATAACATTGGGTCATCACCCAAGGTCGTAAGGGTGGGGGGAGGTGCACAGATGCCCTGTTATAATGTCGTCTGTCCTACTCTTGGCTTCTTGATTTTTCTTCTTACATAGCCGGGTGCCGGCGCAAGGTTTTGCTTGAAGTTTTTTCATTTAAATACTAAATATTCGATTCCAATAAATAGTCTGTAAGGTATCTATACTAGTATTATATAAAGCTGAAGAGTTTGTTTGTTTGTTTGTTTGAACGCGCTAATCTCAGGAAGTACAGTTCCGATTTGAAAAATTATTTTTGTGTTGGATAGTCCATTAATCAAGGAAAGCTTTAGATTTTATAACATCACGCTGTGACTAATAGGAGCAAAGCATGAGTGAAAAATGTTGCAAAAATAATCGCGAACATAACGGAAATTGACGCGGACGAAGTCGCGGGGAACAGCTAGTCTTAAATAAGATAGTTAAATTTTTATTTAATCATTAAGTTTGAGTAGCTATTACAAGTCGAAACCAGCCTATGTTACCATATGCATAGAAATAGTATAGTGAAGTTAGAAAATTGTTTTTATCATTCTTTTTATTTTCATACAAATCAAGTTTTTAGATTCAGATTTGTATGAAAATATTTTTTCAAAAATAATGGTATAAATTTCTGACTTCACCAAAGTATTATACGCATAATGTTAGCTGTGTGATTCAATTTACCTAGCACCCTGTATACAGAGTGTAACAAAAGGCTTACCGAAGCCGATTACTACGTATTCTGGTATTCTACCCATTTGTACGATCATTTTTTTCCAAGACACCATACCTGGGAAATTAATAATTAGGTACTGAGATATTGATGGTAAAAGTGAAAATTTTTGTTCAAGATTTTTTCGTGAAAATCTTCTGTTTGTTGTTACTACTCGTATACTTTTTCTTTAGAAACATGGTGAAAATTTTTAGAACTTTTTCACGCTTTAAAGAGAGCTACCTAATTGTACCATCTAATTGAATGAAGTTAGGTCACAATCCTAGTCTGTAGCGCTTCGTGCGCGCTAAATTTTATTGATACATACGATTATTTTTGTTACATACGATTTGGTTTGATGAACCTAATGTGAGGTTTAAGGCTTCGTTAAGCTTTTTGTAATTGCAATGTACGTTTGCAATGACACTTACATGTTTCTATCATTTAAACGTTACCTATTTACTAGAGTGTGTTAAGGTGTGTCTGTTATGTCAAAATAAATGCGACATATCAAGTAAAAACTATCTTTTATTTAATGCCTAATCAATCCTAAATTACCATGTAAGGTAAATTGTGTATTTCTATCTAAAACTCATTCAATAAACATCTGTAGGAGTTTTGACTTATGCATTTCGTGATGTTTGATGTTTTTGTATGTTCATAATGAATGTTTTAGCAAATTTTTCAAATCCCTTTTCCTACAAAACAGAGGGAAAATTGTAAGTAACTTTTACTTAATCTTTTTTTATGCCTGTGAAACTACACAACTTTGCCAAAATATACTTTATTTAATGAGTCGATAACTCCATTCAAGATTTATACACTTGGATACATCTATTTTTTTAAGAATAAATGTACTTTAATACTACTGATTGTTACAATAAAGGTTACCTTTATGTAAATACGAACGTGAGTTCGCAATAAGTGTTAGAAATTATTTTCTCCTATAGACTACAAGGTTATTCCTCCCGCGGGCAACTCGTCATGATCAAAGATTATACATTCTACTATTGTTATACATCTATTCATCTTACCTTGATAACATGGGTTATTTATCACATTTAAACAGCTCATAGTAGATAACAAAATTGCTTTTTTCTTGCAGAATTCATAAGATACAAATTCCTAAAAACGCCACAGCGTACAGAGCTGTTATTGGTGCAGAACTATACATTTTCAAAGAAAAACAAAAACAGTAGATTATGGACCTGTTCATCCAGAAATGCTAGCGGATGCGAAGCGAGGTGCAGAATAGACAAAAATTGGATACTAGTGTATAAAAATAGGTTTCATAACCACCCACCGCCAAAATACCACATCACCAAAGCTGGAAACTATAAAAAGGATGCTTAGTTTACAAAATTGTTTTCTATGTAAAACTTGGGGTCAGAGTCTGACTTCTGAAGCCTTTAGGTTTTTGTTAATACATCAAATTGGTATCTTTTTGAATGTTAACGAGAAATTAAGCACGATCATACCATAATATTTTGCCTGATGTTTCGATCGGGTTGCACCGACAATGGTCACAGACTAAGGGCTCTTTTACTGTCACGCGGGTGCGCATTGCGGGTGGCACGTATTTCACCTATATTGCAGGCTATATTTGATAGATGATACTGGGTACCTACGAGTGATCTATCAAATAAAGCTAACAATGTACTCGAAATGCGCGCCACCCGCATGCGGACCCGCGTGACAATAAAATAGCCCTTAATTGGAGTCAACGATGCACTCACTCCGTGTGGAAGGTAGTTACATATAAATCTACCTACAAATGTTTATTTCTCCAAGCAGCGACACACACTACACTAACCGCGTCCTTATTTCGCGAGACAGCGCGATCGATTGATCGCGATGATCGCGTTTAATTTCTCATTACATTCAAATAATTATGCAACGCGAAAGTTAGAAGTATAATTGTTATTGTAGGTACTCAAATAAAAATCATTTACTTTCCGTACTGGTTCGAAACGGTATGACGGCAAAGTAATGATTCTCGCTATAGGGATAATTTAGCAATGTATGTGACTACCAAACAATAGAAACTAAGCAAGCGGTATACAATATTATTTCAAAGCCAAAAAAAATTTGATAGAACATATACATTATTGTAGTAACATATTTTTTTAAAATTCATATGTATAAAATAAAAGTGTTTAATATGTTGTGAAAAGGAAAACATAAAAAAATACATAAGATAACCCAAAGGCGTAGAAGAAAGGAAGTGGTTCAGATGCTGTTTTTTGATGAAGTGTGCACCACGTTTGGTTTGATTTTTCTTCATACGCAGTCGGGTGCCAGCGAAAGGTTTGGTTAGTCTAGTCTTCTATTTGCATCCAAAATACTTAGTAGTCTGTAAGGTATCTTAGATTTTATTGTTCCTTTTAGGTTGATAGTTTATAATTGTTAATTTTGATTAGATCTATACATAAGCAATACCTTTTTGTAAATAACTCGTCTATTATTTACAAAAAGGTATGGTATGGTAAATTTTCATTTTCTTACCAATAAGCATAGTAAAAAAGTAGTCTGTATAATGTCAAAAAAAATGCAATAAATTACGTCGTGAAAACTATCTTATAATTGATGCTTGATCAATCCTAAAGGGCCGTGTATGATTATTATTGTGTATTTCAGTTTGAAAGTTTGTAGGAATCAAAACAAGAGTTTTGACTTAAGCATTTGGTGTATTAAATATTTCTCTACGTTCATAATTGTTTCAACTAATTTGTCATACTAAGTCCCTTTCCTGCGAAACAAGTTTTTATCTTCTAGTTTATAAAAATCTAGTGTCACAGTGTATGTCATCGAACTACTCAGAAAAAGTTTGACCGTTTTTTTAATTTTATTTAGTATCGTACCTAGTAGTAGTATAGTACCTACTTGGTAGGTCTGAGAATAGTTCGGAGGCTATATTGATTACGAAAAATTTGATATCAACATTTTTATTTTTTTATTTTCATACAAACTAAAATTTTGAAATTCCAATGTATGAAATTTTTTTTACAAAAATGACGATTTCAAATTTCTGACCTCACCATGGTATTAATATGCATACCTATATTGACATAGGCTGGTTACGACTTGTTATACTATATTTACCTAACACCCTGTATATTGATTTGATATAGGTACCTAAATGATAGGTTCGGAATTCTAAATTCCTTGTTTTTAATTGTTACAATTAACATGATAAGTATCATGTATGATAATATCGTATAACATAGTATCGGACAGACAGACAGACTAACATTACGTTTTATTAGTCTGTGTATCTGTCTGATTTATTTTGTTTATTTTTATATTTTTATCGAAATAATAAATGTTAAATTAAGATAATTTATAATACGAGTACCTACCTATTATAAATTAACATAATGTGTAAGAATAATCACGAATACCTCATTGAGATCATTATATAATAAATTAACATCTTCAGGTCTGTACTGTCTGCAAAATTATGTGGAAGTGAATAAATGAATATGAATATTGTTATCACTAATTTGACTGTGCACGATCAACGAAAGTGTTTCATTGCTAGTCTTGATTAAGGATTTTTAATGCTTGGAAACTACACAACTTAGCCAACATATACTATAATTGAATTGGGTCAATCAACTCCAGATTTACTTACTTTCTTACGCTACTTTCTTTATCTGAAACAACATTTCTTAACTACAATAACAGCTACGAAAGTATGGACTTTCAAAGTGGTGTTTTAGTTTTTTTATCTAAAGTTATTGTGTTATGTTTTCAGAATTGGACTACAAGATTATTAACTCCTCCCGTGGGAAACTCGTCATGATCAAAGATTATACATTTTCCAAGCCCAACAAGACTGCTTCTGTGTGGTGCTGCTCCTCCAGGACTTCCACTCGATGCGAAGCTAAAATCAGGATAGATAAAAATGGGAAGCTGGGATCCCACGATCTCGCTCATAACCACACACCACCAAAATATTACGTCTCTAACACTGGATGTTATATTAAGATTTAGACAATTTTCAATGAGGTTATGTCCGGTTTTCATCTGATTATGTTGACATTATGTAGTAGATGCAAATTCTTAAGCAATACCTATTAGATTCGTTCTTGGATCTTAATCCCTCAACCCCCAGGAGGCACTCGGGTGCCACGATAACAATTGATTTCAATTGTGTCTGAATAACTCACGATCGAGGGATCAAATAATTTATTAGAAATGTTATGAATTAAAGTCTGTTCCGTATGTTCGGATGAATAGTAAACTATTTCAGGCTGAATAACAGTACCTAGCCAAAGTAATGCTAAGGTAACAATGACGATTGCATAAAAAAAAATACTGACAGTCCTGTCACCCCCGAACATTATGACGTATTACACTATGTATCACCTAATTTTTATATCATATTAAACATTGCCAATAAAAATTGTTCCTTGCATATACAACTTGCCCGCTAGGAACCAAAGATGATGTTAAACTTGAAACTCATTATTAGAACGTCATTCTAGCTATCTAAGCTACTTGTTTTTTACTGAACTACGGAGTAATAACGGAATTCATCAAGTCAACCAAGTGCGAGTCGTACCTACTCGCGCGCGCATTAAGGATTCCTTACCATTGACTAGGCTAACAACAGAAGGTGCATAGGTACATTTAGTTTGTGTAGTGCCTACCTGTTACTATTTATTGATATCGAGCAAAAACATGCAAAAATGGAGTTTTTTGTATGGGATAAATATTTATTTTATTTTCATTTTTATATTTATTATTGAAGTAAAAATACAACTGAGTATTTTGTGAATATTTCAAGTGCCTACCTGTTGCCATTATTGATATTGAGCGAAAAAGGGAAAAAAATCGTTGTTTTGTATGGGAGCCCCTCTTAAATATTTATTTGATTTTATGTTTAGTATTTGTTGTTATTGCGGCAATAGAAATACATAATTTGTGAAATATTCAACTGTCTTGCTTTCGAGGCTCTTCAGTGTATCTGATTGATTAAGGATTTTTAATGCTTGGAAACTACACAACTTAGCCAAAATACCATACTATGATTGGGTCTATCAACTGCAGATTTACTTTCTCTCTTACTCTACTTTCTTCATCTGAAATAACATATTCTTTTTTACAATAAAAGCTATTAACGATACGTAAATATGAATACGTAAATTTTTCTATCTAAATAAGTGCTGTTTTCAGAATTGGACTACAAGTTTATTAAATCTTACCGTGGGAAACTCGTCATGATCAAAGATTATACATTTTCCAAGCTCAACAAGACTGCTTCTCTGTGGTGCTGCTCCTCCAGGTCTTCCACTCGATGCGAGGCTAAGATCAGGATGGATAGAAATGGGAAGCTGACATACCACGATCTCGCTCATAACCACACACCACCAAAATATTATGTCTCTAACTCTGGATGTTATATTAAGATTTAGACGATTGTCAATTGTCAAAGGTTTTTGTCCGATTTTCACCTAAATATGTTTGACATTATGTAGCAGATGCAAATTCTTCAGCAAAACTAATTAGATTCGTTCTTGGCTCTTATGTGTATAAAATAATTTATTAGCAATGTTATGAATTAAAGTATGTTCCCTATGTTCGGATAAATAATAAACCATTTCAGGCTGATTAACAGTAGCCAAAGTAATGCTCATGTAACAATGACGATTGCATAATAAAAAAATACTGACAGTGCTGTCACCCCCGAACATTATATATTACAGTATGTATCACCTAATTTTTATATCATTTTAAACATTGCCTATAAAAAAATTGTTCCTTGCATATACAACTCATATACGTGTAAGGAACCTAATATGATGTGTAATAAAGACCATAATTGCACTAATATTAAGACTATATGAAAATAAAAACGAACAATCATCGCAGAGGCGGCGAAATTAAGCGTGAAGCTCAAGACCGAGCAGGCTGGCGAAGCACTGTGGATGCCCTCTGCCCCATTTAGGGGATATAGGAATTTAAGTCAAGTAAGGCAAGGAGTCCCTTTAGACAGGGATCCGAAGATACTGGCAGCGTTCCCCCTTTGAATGGGGACTACCGTTTCTTTGCTCACCAGTTGGCGCCACTGTAGACTGAGGTCCGGAGGTATAGCTGTCAAAGGCGATTGGCGCCGAAACAAAGTGTTATATCTTGAATCTAATTAAGGTTATATTGTTTATAAATAACTATCTTGATATCAACAAACTAACTTCTGAAATAGTTGCTCTTGAGGCCGCCTATTTTTGCGCTTTTTCTTAATTCCGCTTTTAAAGCGTTCACATTAATCACCATATAATCCATATTTGCGATATTTTACGAAGAAGATCACTTTCCAGCAGGTAAATTAAAGAAATTATAATTTATGCAACAAATTCCGCTAAAACTAGTACAAAGTGAATGATATTGGACCTCACGCGACACAAGCGCCTCTAGTGGCAAATTCACTAGCGATAGCCCCCATTGCTAAACTAATTAATTAATTATCTAGTCTTAGTTATTTAGTAAGTACTAATCTGTTGGTGCCAAATAAATATATTTTCTCTCTTTCTTTCTTTCTAATCGTATGTATGTATGTATATGTGTGTATATGTATATTTTCATTTTATTATTTTGTAATGTTCACATTTAAAAGCTCTCCGCCGCCTTTCCCTTTCTACGCTGATTCAACTCTCCTATACCTAAAGGTTGTCTGGTAGAGATCGCTACAAGCGATAAGACCGCCTTCATTGTACAATCCTGTGTCTTCCCATGTGTTATTTTTCATTTGTTTTGGTGTGCAATTAAGAGTATTATCTATCTATCTATCTATCGTCTTAATATTAGTGCAATTATGGTCTTTATTGCATGTAAATGATATTTGTTTAAATAAATAAATAAAGATGATGTTAAACTTGAAACTTGTTATTAGAACATCATTCTAGCCATCTAAGCTACTGATATTTTACTAAACTACGGAGTAATAAGATAGATATTCATTGCTACTGGAGACAATATACGAGTAAATATATTGTAAAATCAGGAATAAATTTGTTTATAGTACTTATTACAATAAAAAAATACTTATCGTCATAGTTCTTGTGTATTTTTTCCAAAGGTAAGCTGGTCAATACTTACTCTTTACACATCGTCCCTCTTTTTATTAAGGTAAATTAGGCCATGCTTTGGGATGCGGATTTGAAATTAATTTCAGTAACCCTAAGACAACGGAATCAGAAGCCACATACCGCTGCACCGCCTGTACACTTGCATTTATTTGTCTTTCCTCACTGATCTCAATATTCAAACATATGTAACTTCCAAACAGATAGACGAGAGCTAACGAATATCAATTATCCGGATGCTGTTGTCCATGCATCACTCTACACGTGCTGCATCAAGATTGCTAAGTGTCTGTAGACGTTTCGTCGGGCTCCTGAAGTACCGTGCCGTTAAGGTGGAAAAATACTGATAATATTATAAACGTGAAAAACCAAAATTTTAACTTATTTAAATTAAAGCTGCTTAATTTACTTATTGAACAAAAAATATATGACATAAAAGATTTCTTTGACTATAATTATTAATTATCATCGAGCAATATCCAGTATCCATGTTAAATTTATTGTTTGACTTCATACAACATATTTTTTATATTGAGACATATTAGTTTAATTTATTTGACATACTTACCATTAATTTATAAATAATACTTACCCAAATTATTGTAGTTTTATGTTGGATAATTAAATTTATTTTGCATGCTTTTGTAATAGCAAGACATGTGGTCTCCTAAAATTGTAACACCTTCAAACCTTCAAATACCATGTTTTAAGCAAATAAAGATTATGATTCTGATTACGATTATGATTATGATTATGAAAGTTTGTAAGTATGGTTGTATGGATGTTTGTCACTCTTTCACGCTAAAACGACTCAACGGATCTGAATGAAATTTGGCACGGTGTTAGTTCGTTGCCTGGAATAACTTATAAGCTACTTTTTACTTACAGCGCAACAGAGTCACAGTGCAACGGCGTAAGTGTTCACAACGGACAGATTTCTTTAAGGAATCTCAGTCCACACAAGAGGCACTCAGAGATATCCGAGGCCTAATGGGTTTCTGGACTGACCTGAAATGGTTTGAATAAAACAAAGTTTTAATCACGTACAAAGGCCCAACTTCAGAGCCTAAGCGCGGAAATTTAAGTTCAGCTAACTAACTAACTAAGATATTTTTTATCCCGGGAAAACGTACGATTCCCTTGGGATAATTTTAAAACATGGTTTTAATTTATCGGATCTGAATGAAACTTGGCACTACGTTAGTTTATTGGCTGAAATACAAATGGGATACGTTTCGTCCCGGGAAAAGGTACGGTTCTCGTGGGATCATTTTAATACATAGTTTTAAATTATCCTAAAAAGTAATTATTCAACAATGACAGTTTTGAATTTGGTTCCACTTACACATGCAAGTTTACAGCACTTCCAACGAAACACTAACACTTTGAAACAGAAAGCCTGGACGCTATTGGTTGCATCAAGGACACGTCGCCGCGCGATTGGTGATGTTCCTATCTTACGCCCTATCAACGAATTTAGTTAGGTACGCTTCTAGAGAATTCCTATTTGTCAACCCGAATGTACGTACGAGTAGCAATGATTTCCTGATTGAGTTGTTACACATCAAATGCTATCTGAGAGTTTCCTTACAAGGTATCCTCCATCCAATTAGCTCATTTGAAACTATATTTATCAGATTTAAACTTGCATGGTCACTATCACTAGAGTTAATTGACTCGAGGTTTATACCATGTACCTTGTTTTTACAGGAACTGCTTTCGTGATCATGGCACTTGCAACAGTGCCGAAATGACGGGAACTTATAAAAAAACAAGGTACATGATATAAACCCCGAACATTTACTCTAAAACAGTACATCAGTATTTTATAAAAGTATCACGTAATCAATATCGGAATCTCACTGGCTATATATTTTCAGCGTGGAGACGCAACCAGAGCTATTTTATAGAGATATCTCCAGAAATAATGTTTGTCCAGAGGAACAAAGGCACGGTGCTGATATGCGCTGAGCACTGCTACCATAAGCTGAAGTCTTTCAAGAACCAATCCTCGATTTGGAGGTGTTCTCGGTATAAGAAGTATAGGTGTACTGGAAGCCTTACTGTTAGGGTGAGTCATATTATTTTATTTACATTTTTCGAAGTTGCTATTTAAACCACCGTGGCGAAGTGGCGTACACACTGGTTTTCAAGGTGTCACCAGCTCTGATATCCCGGGTTCAATTCCCGGACGGAAATTATCTCGGGTCTGGGTGATTGTGGTAACTCCGTTGTGTCTGATTTCCACAATACTAATGCTTTTCATAATCTAGGTATTTTGGGATTAGAACAATGTATGTGATTTTCCATGTTTATTCATAACCTTTTAAATATCACCATCATCTCGTGCATATTGCTTTTAAATATCATTATCATCTCGTTCTTACTGTAATTTATGATCTGATGCGTTGACACGTTTTTTTTCAGGGCCAAAATGTCCTTAAAATGAGGGGTCACACGTGTACTGAAATACTTGCAAATACACAACGTCAAGAGATTTAAGGATTTCTATTAAGTGACACTAAGTATTGTAATTTAGCGAATTTTTGCGAAAGTCGTCATAATTTTTTTATAATTACTAAAAATTAATGCTATTTTAACTAACATGAGCGAAAACTCCAAAACTATATCAACTATGAATAAACTTGTTAGTAGTACTTAATTCTGTTGCGAAAATAAAACTTTCCATGGTAACAATTATAATCTAAAATTTATCATGGTAAAAATCCACCACAAGACCACATAGTTTTTGATTGCTCTCAAATGTAAGATTAAATTAGACCAAGCAGCTGCCAGATCAAACTTTAGATTGAATCCATTGTAAATATTAAGTTTTATTTCAGAGGTCGTCTTCGAGCAACGCGGCCTTCCGTCCCAGAAGACGGGATGGAACGGAAGACCGCGTTGCTCGAAGGTCGTCGTGTATTATAACAATGTCTAAAGTGATGTATCTACAATTGACTGACTCATACTATACGCTATACATATTGATTAAAAATCACACCTATTTCAACAAACATAAGGTGGAGTGTAACTTAACGTGCAGTCGTCTGTACAGCAAAATTTTGTATGAAGACCTTGAATCTGAAATTTTCTAGTCAATATGGGTCGTATCAAAAACATAACATACATATGTAATTATTAATACTAAGGGGACATAAGCATTTTTTTTACAAATGCTTACCTACACGGCGTTCTTGCCATGTTTTTATGTTTGTTAACCCATCATATACTGGCCAAGATAGGGTTAGCTTAGTTAGTTAGTATGAATTATAAAAGAGTCATATGAGTTTGTAATTCATATTTAAAAAAAAACAGATGTCAACCTCTGATTTATGAATACCTCGTAGATGTTACTAGTAGCATCGCCATCTTGTCTAGTCATTAGTATTCTAAAAGTGTTATATGAATTTAATATAAAAAAATATATCAGTATATAAACTTGAAAAATTATTTCTCAGGCGGAACTCAAACCCGCATCTCCTCGCATGCCGGGCGGGCGCTATACCATTAAGCCACCGAGACACTGCGCCACAGCGCGAATTTTTTAAGCATATTAGTCTTACCGTTGTAAGCCAGCGTCGTTTGCAGCTGTGGCGCAGTGTGTCGGTGGCTTAATGGTATAGCGCCCGCCCGGCATGCGTGGAGATGCGGGTTCGAGTCCCGCCTGAGACATAATTTTTCAAGTTTATATACTGATATAATAATTGCAATTAAGTTGCTAATATATCAAGTAAAGTATAAAACAATATATATTGACGACCTCTAATTTAAGCAATGAATACCTCGTAGATGTTACCAGTAGCATCAATTCTTATCTAGTCATTAGTATAACATAATTCTCGTTTTTTGTATCTTTAGAGATTTTTAATCTTTGTACTTTACTCATTTTTGATTGATGAACATACTTGCTGAATGTTTTCGGCTTGGAATGGAAGAAACGCAATGTATCTTTATCTGTTTGCTATAGCAAACTAGTTACAAGTGATTGAGATAGCCACCTTTAAAATACCCAAACGTCTCTTCTTTGGGCACATCACATTTTAAATACTTAAAAGTATAAATCTATACAGTATTATAAGGTTAAGAAATATGATTATGCTATAGTGTTGAGTAAATTAAATAGATTTTTATGAGATATTGGATCCTAAATTCAGATAAAGTTAAAACTAAAATATGTTGGACATAATGAACATTGTAATAAAATTATTTATTGTATAGATTATAAAAAGTAACAATATCTTCCTTTTAAAGCAATCTGATATACAATGGCTATTAATTACAAAATATTTGAATCTAAAATGAGTTTTATATCCTAAGATATTAAATCTTGAAGCTATAGCTTAGCTAAGCTTTCATAAGCTATATGAAAGTTCCCAAAACTGTAATTAAAAACGACACTTATATACGGTCGCAGCTTTACCATAGGTAATTATAATAGTTTATTATCCTTCTCTTTCTGTCTTATAAATAAAAAGACAACAAAGAATAAGGTTTTGTATAGTAATAGGGAATAGTTCTTAGTGACCAGGTGTCACGTAATATAAAAGTTTTTTTGGATTGGTATTAATAAAACATAACAAACATTTCCTCCTTTCCTAGCATAGCTCTAGTAAAAAAAGAACCCTCAGTGATAGGTGGTTAATTTGCGACAATTCTGCGTTGCAGCATCCTTGTCACAAAAATTGAAATACATGTCTAAAGAGGAGAAAAAAGCTAGACGCCGAAAACAACAAAGGGATTTTATTAGAAAGAAAAGAGAGAGAGAAAGACAGAACCCAATAGCTCTAGAAGAACGTCGACGCAGAGATCGGGAAAGATATCAAATGAGAAAACTAATACGCAAAAAGCAATGTACCTGTAAGACTTGAAGTTGGTGTGTAAACAGTCCTTTAGGCCCTCTTATGTGTATGTTTATGATTCGTCCCAGACATATGTAATTGAATCTCTATTGTCTCTAGTTATGACACATGTGAAAGGATAATGTTTTAAAAAATTTACAATTGTGACAAATTAGTTTCTGTTGATTGCTTTGAGATGGCGGCCTACTATTTTACATCGCGGTGTAATTTGTTTTTTTGATGAACTACATTTTTAGTGTAGTGTTTTAATAACATGACAAAAAATTAAAAACGACACGAAAAATTATAATCCTAATATGTTTAAAAGCAAGAGTGAATAGGCCGCTTCTGGGTAATCTCGCTTTATCTTAGACTTCTTCTTTAACCGTAGAGTTAAGTATAGTCAAGAGCAAGCCTATTGTTTATAAAAAAACGACTCCTTTATTTTTTTGATTCCGTAATTCAAATGACGTTTGTGTTGTCGATGTGTTTACTAAGAAGAAACCCAAATGGTCGATGACAACAGTCATATTCATAATCAGTCAGTTTAAGGCCTCTGTAGGTACTGTAACTATCACAGTACCTACAGAGGCCCTTAAACTGACTGATCATCCGTTTTTTTACATATTTTTACAACTTTGGAGCTTTAGTGCATAAAAAAAGTTGTAGAAATAAATTGAGTCACATCTTTCTAGTATTCTTAATTTCAAGAAGTGAATCATTATTATAAGTATTTATGCAGAAAAAACACCCTTTTTTCTATTGGATTAAGAATAAAAAAAAATAAAAAAAATATGAAATCCCGGTGCAGTGAAATAGGAACTTACAAAAAAACTTTATTCCTCCTTTGGCAGGTCACAAAGACATGTGCAGGACCCTGCACGGCAATTATGTAACTGAAGAGCTGTTATATGGGCAAACTGCGAAACGCAAAAAAGGAAGGAATGGTATAACACCTATACCACCACAATCTATACGGCATCACAAAAACAGTCATATGCCAGATATGACTCAAACCCAACACCAATGTAGGAGTAGGGGATGCAATAAAAAAACAACCGTCAGATGTGCGAGTTGTAACATATTTCTCTGCTTTAGAGCACAAAAAAATTATTAAAAAATAAAAGTAATTGTTTTTTTTAAATATTAAGAAACCCTTTAGGTACACAATTTAAATTAAATTACACAAGTTCATAAATTGGTTTCTGGTATTTTCTGCATTTGACCCCTTATTTTCAGTTGTAAATTCGAAGAAACGAACTGCAAAAACTGGTTAGAGCAGAGACTGAAATAGTCTTGCTATTAGATAGAATACAGTATAATAATATACCTCATGTCACGTGATTTTTAAAAAGATAGGTCTGGCAAAGGTGATAAAGAAATACTTACAAAATGGACGTCCAGAAACAGGGCCGGACTTATACAAAGAACAAAACGTAGTAACTAAGCCTTGACTCATCGATTTGCGTAAGTGGTGCAAGTAAAATCATTGCGCCACTTTACGCCAGTCAGTTTATCAATACTACCTATAAATATTTGATGTATGTTATTACAGACCCTTTAGTGCCAACAAAGGAAAAACTGATGACTAAAGAACAAAAGAAAAAGAGACGGCTAGAGCAAAAAAGGATAGCAATGCGCAAATTAAGAGAGAAACAAAAACTAAATCCAGTTGCCGTAGAGGAACGTAAACGTAAAGATCGCGATAGATATCATAAGAAGAAGAAAGAAAATAAAATTAAAACGATTGCAGATTATGGACCGCTTGAGCAAAAAATTATACGCAATAGGTGGAAAAAAATGTCTCAAGAATATCGGAACAAACGAAAGTTATGTTTAAGTTCGGACTGAAATTACATTAAGTTTTAATAGATTTAAGTCAACGCTATTTTCGTTTCTGTAACCTAATGGGTCAACCTGTGTTTTTTTTTGTGTTAGCGTAGTCGTTATGAAGCAAAAGTAGTTTTCATCCTTAGAATAATAACACCTAGAAACCGAATGTAAGCACGAAAAACGCGCAACTAAAACTAAGCCATATCTGGCTTACTTCGTTCCGCGAGCTGTGCTCAACGTCACGCTAAGTCAAACACAGCTCGCAAAAAATAATTTATAATGACTGTTTGCACTATGAAGAAGTGTTCTAGCATATCAGAGAAACAAAAAGAAAGTGATAAAGTTTCATTTCACAGGTAAGTACTTACATTTTATACATTTTCTGTACGTAAATCGAATTAAAAACAAATAATTTGAAACACAAAACCTATCAACATCAGTGTTGCTAATTTTGGGAAAAAAATTGCACACAGTTTGTTTAGTTGGTTTTTAATATTGAGAAAAATATTGAATTTGCCATAACAGCTATTTAATGCTGTTTTGACTAAATGTTGGTGTTATTAATTCTATGAAAATAATTTTTAATTTGATTTATACATTCATACAGACATTTAAATTTAAACACAATATTGAACCGTGGCATTCGTCATTAGATTAATAAATATTATGTAATATACTTATGAATGTAATTATATTTTCTTATGTATTTAAAGATAATACTAAACACATGGCACATCGTCGTATAACAAAACAACACGTTTTCCCATGTTTTGTGGGTAAACGCCCGATGATGGTAACACTGAGGCCATATTTGTGTGCGTTAGCAGAGCGTAGATTTATTCAGCTTACGCACACAAGGATAATTAAATGGCACGCGTTTACGCTTACGTTTTTTTTGGTTCAGACGCGGCATCTAGGTGTTATTATTCAAAGTTTTCATCTGATGATTTGTTTTGTTTTTTGGAATAAAGACACACTTATTTATTTTTACATTGCTTTACTTTTTCAAGCGCTTTTCCTCTTCTTTCGTGATGCGCACCGCCAAGGAGTGGAATGCCCTGCCTGCATCTGTTTTCCCGACAAATTTTAAACTCAAAATTTTTAAAGCAAGAGTGAATAGGCTGCTTCTGTATAAGCTCGCTCCATCTTAGGCTTCTTCTTTACCGTAGAGTTAAGTATGTAGGTAGGTAGTCAAAAGCAAGCCCATTGTTTGTAAAAAAGTATCATTAGTCATTTTATTTAGTCTTTTTTTTTTGATACTGTTTAGTTCAAATGACGTTTGTGTCGATGTGTTTACAAAGGAGAAAAATTGACGATGATTAAGACAGCAGTCATATTCATAATCAGTAAGTTTAAAGGCCTCTGTACTGTGATACTTACCACATCCGTTTTTACATATTTTTACAACTTTGAAGCTTTAGTGCATAAAAACGTTATAGAAATCAGTTGTGACACATCTTTTTAGTATTCTTCATTTCAAGAGGTGAATCATTAAAAGTATTTAAGCAGCAAGAATGGCTTGTGTACATTCATATAGAAAAAACACCCTTGTTTCTATTGGATTATGAATTAAAAAAAATATATGAAATCCAGGTGCAGTCAGATAATGGAATAGGAACTTACATAAAAAACTTTAATCCTCCTTTGGCAGGTCACAAAGACATGTGCAGGACGATGCACAGCAAATATGTAACTGAAGAGCTGTTATATGGACAAACTGTGAAACGCAAAAAGGGAAGGCCTGGTATAACACCCATACCACCACAATCTATAAGACAACACAAAAACAGTCATATGCCAGATATGACTCAAACCCAACACCGATGTAGGAGTAGGGGATGTAATAAAAAAACAACCGTCAGATGTGCGAGTTGTAACATATTTCTCTGCTTTAGAGCACAAAGAAATTGTTTTAGATATTTCCATACGAATTGATTTACTTTAAAAATTTTAGAGCTGGTGTTTAGTAGAAGCATAGAAGTCAAATTTCTTGAAAGTATACTATTATCAGTTCAGTTAGCTGTCTATGTATTCACATGAATGTGTAAATGTCCAATTTGAGCAACTTTCTTTTTCTATCCTCCATCTAACTTTATAGATCCTAAAACATTCGGAGCACTGTTCCTGTTTCACCACGGTTCTCGGCACGGATTTGGGTAACTATTCTCAAGTCAGCGTATGACGATTGTTAATAATTGCTCTCTTGGAGATTACATTTATTACGTTATTTTATTACTCAACACTACTGAGCGATAATTGTAAAAAAAACAGAAAAATAACGGTCAAAAAGCGTGATCATAATAATTATGAAAATACTTATACGCGGCGAATGGGGACTACCGTTTCTTTGCTCACCAGTTGGCGCCACTGTAGACTGAGGTCCGGAGGTAAAGCTGTCAAAGGCGATTGGCGCCGAAACAAAGTGTTATATCTTGAATCTAATTAAGGTTATATTGTTTATAAATAACTATCTTGATATCAACAAAGTAACTTCTGAAATAGTTGCTCTTGAGGCCGCCTATTTTTGCGCTTTTTCTTAATTCCGCTTTTAAAGCGTTCACATTAATCGCCAAATAATCCATATTTGCGCTATTTTACGAAGGAGATCACTTTCCAGCAGGTAAATTAAAGAAATTATAATTTATGCAACAAATTCCGCTAAAACCAGTACAAAGTGAATGATATTGGATCTCACGCGACACTAGCGCCTCTAGTGGCAAATTCACTAGCGATAGCCCCCATTGAGGACCTATTTTCTACTTCGTACAATGTGGCTCGCCCTCCAAAGGTCCTTTGACTCTGGCAAAACATCCAATAAGTAGGTACGTAGGTACTACACAAAGCGGGGGATGACCAAGTCTCCAAAACATGAAATTGACGCGCACAGCGCTTTAGTTTAATCAAGGTGGGATCCAAGAAAAGAAGCCAACAGAAACTGGGACGAATTATTAAAAAAAAAAAGTTGGATGCATAAATGGAGACTACCGTTTCTTTGCTCACCAGTTGGCGCCACTGTTGACTGAGGTCCAGAGGTATAATAGCTGTCAAAGGCGACTTTGTAAGATCGGCGCCGATCTTGAATCTATGTTTATTATTCATAAATAACTATCTTCTTAACAACAAACTAACTTCTGAAATAGTTGTTCTTTGAGGCCGCCTATTGTTGCGCTTTTTCTTAGTTCCGCTTTCAAAGCGCTTACATTCATCGCCAAAAAATCCATATTTTCGATAATTTTACAAAGGAGATCACTTTCCAGTAGGTAAATTTAAAAATAATATAATTTATGTCACGAAGCCCGCTAAAACCAGTGAAAAGTGAATGTTATTGTACCTCACGCGACAGAAGCGCCTCTAGTGGCAAATTCACTAGCGATTGCCTCGCCTCGCTGCTGTTTAGGTTCCAAAGGATTTTTCCTGTTCAATAGATAAATCTGAGTGAGTTATTCCAGACACAATTGAAATCATTGTTATCGTGGCACCCGAGTGCCTCCTGGGGATTGAGGGATTATATACCAAATCGTGCAGGTGTGTTGTTTGTAGCTTGTAGCACAGCTAGAGTTGCATTAAGTATCAATCCATAGTATCAATCTCTTAAGTAGCATTAACAAAACGCAATGTCACTGACAGGCTGATATGACGGTGACGTTTCCTTCCTTACGTATAGAATTGACATGACAATTTTAATAACAAATGTTTAGTTTTCCTTGTTGTGGTAGGTATCAATTGAAAGATTTAGAAAGTTTGTAAACTTATGAAAGAGCATATTATGTGAATTGTGCCGTGTAATGGTTTTTCTAAAATTATATTATGCTATTTACATTTGTTGCAACATAACCTATAAATTGCAGTTGAAGTGGTAACTTTATACGTCTTATTAGTGTCTAAACGGTTTGTGTAAATATAAATGTTAGTAGACATTCATTTAATCATTTCTGATGATTGCATAGCAATTGGTAAGTTATTTTTTTACCATATTTAAGAGTATTTTGAGTCTAAACATGTTTTCCTTACTGTAAGATGACTGTTATTCTTTATTTAGGCTGATTTGTGTTTATAAAAATCAGTATTAAGGATAGCTGTTTTATGATATTTATTTGTTACATGATGGATATTCTAAGATACTTTCATAAAGTAACAAGTATGGTTGGTCAAGAAATTGGTTTATGACTCAAAGGTTGAAAATCATTTTTGTTTCAAAGAACAATGGGCTTGATTTTCCCATCCACAAATATTCTGACACCTACGAACACTAATACCTACATCATTATTATGTGTGCATATCTTTCTTTGTCAAAAATGTAATTCTGTGAG
This sequence comes from Anania crocealis, assembly GCA_949315895.1. Lineage (NCBI taxonomy): Eukaryota > Metazoa > Arthropoda > Insecta > Lepidoptera > Crambidae > Anania > Anania crocealis. Next base: position 4,492,272 of record OX438863.1, read on the forward strand.
TTTAACCATATTGTTATGTTACTTACACAAAACTGGTAGACGACTTTCTTAGCCAACCATACAATAAAAGATTGCACTAATATTTATGCTATAAATCAGAAATATTCTTCCCGTAATGTATCAAATATTACCGATATCAACCCCAGCGTTGTCACTGAGATTGCATCCTAAAGGCTTTCAGTATCACCCCTTTGGATATTGATGGCCAGTTGCATGGGCGAGCCTTGCGATACACCTCTTTAAATGGACATAATAGACAGGTAGCTTATAAAACACTTAGTTCAGTTCACTAAAATAATAGCACCTGCCTTATAATTAAATTGAATTGCCAAACAGAAGATGTATTGTAACATAAATTCAACTGTAAACTTAAAACCAAAATATTTAATTATTTCATTGGCTGTTTAGGTAAATTGGTGTAAAAAAAATGTTGCATTACTCTTTTCTTCACATATTTTTGTATACCTTGTATGACCTATAGGTAATTTTATTAATACATTAGACTTGTTAAAAAAAATTATGATGTAAGATTTCTTTGCTAAAACCATTGTAATTGTCAATAATACCTTCATTAATTTACTGTTTCATCAGGGCAACATGTTATTGTTTGTATACAAAAGATAAAATCAAGTTTTGTTAATTAAACATGTTTAAACAAATGTAATTGGTTTTATTTCATGACCTTTTAGGCAACACAATTATTTTAATTTTCTGTATATAATAATAATAATAATAATTTATATTTTTAAATGTATTTATTTCAGTATATAAACTTGAAAATTTTTTTTTTCGCCCGGCATGCGAGGAGATGTGTGCCGGTGTGATGGAGTCCCGCCTGAGACAAAATTTTTCAAGTTTATATACTGATATTATAAGTGCAATTAAGTTGCTAAAATATTAAATAAAGTATGTATTTATTTTTTTATAAAGATATTTAGAAATGTAATTTATATGTTATAAGATTAAATAAAAGAAAATAATAATATTTAAGACATGCCACACTGGGCCACACAGAGCCATCTAGTCCCAAATTAAGCTACTATTAAGAACCCTGTCGTATGGGGTACTAGACAACCGATAAACTTATATACTTTTTTTTTGTAAATACATACTTATAATACACAGAAAACACCCAGACCAGTACAAACAGACATGTTCATGCACACAAATATTTGTACTGTGCGGGGATCGAACCTGCGACCCATGGCTCAGAAGCAGCGTTTACTACCGCTGATCCAAATGGTTGTGTATGTTTTCATATAATTTGGTAACCTTTTGATTTTTACAGGTATCAAGTTGTTTGAGAAGAATGTTGTTGCTCCGCTCAAACAAGAATTTAATGACAAATTAGAAAAATTGCTTCGTCGCAAGAAAAGTAATAGTGCATACTTCATTAATCAAGCAAGATATGATGATTTTATAAAAGAAATAAAAGAGATTAAAAGTAAATACAGTAAAGACTTTGATGATTATAAAATGTTGGCCAGTTACGATGTTTTGGAAATAAACGGCAAAGAAAAGTTAGTAAAACCAGATGATGAGAATGGATCAGGGGTAAAATTTTATGTAGCCACAAATGAATTGTTCGGTGTACTTCACACCATTCATTTACTGTTTAATCATGCAAATGTAAATGTGATGGAATCAGAACTCAAAACTAAATATTGTAATGTATCAAAAGAAGTGATAAAAATGTATTTAAGTTGTTGTAAGACATGCAAAAATAAGAACTTATAAAGTTGTTTTCACACCGAGAATGTGTAATTGTTTTGTGGAAATATATTCCAAGTAAGGGGAGAATGTTTTATAGCATGCTTACTTTGATTTTTTTTTCATGTTACCAATGTGTTTCATAAAATTTCAAATTAAATATTAATATTAATTATTGTGTGCCTGCAAAGAAAATATTTATGTAAGTATGATATTCAAGAAATTATACACTTTTATTTAATAAAGTTAAATTGAAACATGTGTTCTATTAATTTAATATTAACTACATGACAGGTCAGAAAAATAAATGTTGTTAAATTGTCAAGATACTTAAAATCAAAATATTTTCATAGTTTCATATTATTTCCTAGATACAAATACAACTGTAGAAAATATTAATATTGATTGTCTAGGATTCTAAGCAAAATATTACCCAAAAGGTAATATTTTGCTTAGTAGGTAGGTAATAGGTTTATATAAGTAGGTGTTCAGATAAGCTTTTTTTTCGACTAAGGTCCAGAATTGAAATCTTCCAAACTAACATTTTTCCTTTAAAATAATAGTACCTAGTGTCAGGTAAAAAGTAGATACGTAGTCCTACTAATATTTTAAACGCTAAAGTTTGTGGATATGGATGTTTTTTACTTTTTCTCGCTAAAACGACAACTTATCTGAATGAAAGGAGATGTCCCAAATTGTATGGAGGCCAGGCCCAGAACCTGTACACCCCACCAAAATATAGACCAATACACCTACAAGATTTTGTTATTATCCAATTCTTTTAAAAAGGCTTCGTTAAGTGGTTCAAATAAAGAGTTAAGTAAGAAAATAGCAATACAAAACAAAACCATCATGGCGGAAGATGACATTTTGATGATATCTGTCAGTTTTGGTTTCATAATCGCGCATCTAGGAGCCGAGTGCCATCGCTTGCTGTAGTAACAACAAACATTATGAAAGTAATGTGTCAATCAATACCAAATCCAGAAATCGAAAATGAGGTCGTTATAATGAACTACATTTAAAACGCGACAAGCAGAACAAAAACTTGAAGTGAAAGCTACTGACATTTAAAGTTTTTTTAGATTGACGCCATCTTGGAATGCCTATGAAGTTTGATAAATTATTCGATCTTGTTTATTTTTGAACCACTAAATTATATGTTATATAAATTTATATGTATTTTTCCCAGAATCAATAAATTTTTCTTGATTTTTGTAAATGGTGTACTATGTCTGGGCCTATTATGGGACATCTCCTTTAACACGGTGTTAGTTTATTGGCTAGAATAACATATAGGCTACTTTTTATCCTGGGGAAAGGTACGGTGCCAGTAGGACAATTATAATACATAATTTTAAATTCAAAATTCTACGCATACGAAGTAAAAGCTTGTATTAAATACTTTTTATCTAGGGTTCTTAGCAGAATATTACCCAAAAAGATATAGGTGTTCAGGTAAGTTTTTTTTATGTTACTTGTAACAGTACTTCACTTTTACTACAATTTTAAAAGAAAATGTTGATAATGTAATGATGGTAATTTTTATATTTTCAAAAACTTAGGTAGGTAAGTATCTTAACAAAATATTGATTTTGTGCCAGAATTAGTTATTATTTTGCAAGTTGTAAAAAACCTTGTTATTCATCATAGATTCAACCAGCTGAAATTACCTTGTATGGAGATACAATGTGTTATTCTCTTATGATATCGATTTTAGTCCCAGAGAAGCAGAATCAGCACTTTTTTTATAGGACATGGTTTAGGTATACCAGAATCACTTCCGTAAGACTTTCAAATGGGAGGAGTATATTTTAATATTGTATAAAAAAATGGAATTTTCAAGGTAATCTTAATTTCCATATTTTATTCGTGTGCTTAAGAAAATATTATAGCTATTATTAAGAAATTTATTTTGCAGCTGCTCTTGAGGTTTTATGAAACTTAATTTCTTTGGAGTTTATTTGTACCGACCCTGGTACAACTACATGTACGTCAACCTATCATAAAACGTCAAATTTTCTCAATTGATATTGATCTCTACTAGTTGGACTTAAAGTTGAAAATCAATTCAATGACCTTGAACTTTTTGGGTAGGTTGACCTGCTGTTGTCGGCACAACTGAGTCAATATTTTGGAACTGTCACACCTAAGCATGCCATGACATGGTAATCCCATCTGCATACATTGCAATTTCAACCCTAGTGTTATAATAACATAAGACTATTCGTTAGCTAAAAATCCCTTGCCGTACCGCCCCCTATTTAATGGGCACATGTCCCTAAATCGTCTTACCTGTCAAACCTCGCGCAAATAAGTTATTTTGTATCGCAGTAACCAGGAGTTTGATAAAAGAGTTAATTCAATGGCGATAAAGTTTTATGGTTAATTAATAGAATGTATGAATGAGCTACAATTAAGTACCCTGTATGGGGTACTAGACAACTTACATAAATACTTTTTTTTTGTAAATACATACTTATAATACATAGAAAACACCCAGACCAGTACAAACAGACATGTACATGCACTCAAATACTTGTACTGTGCGGGGATCGAACCCGCTACCCATGGCTCAGAATCAGCGTTTACTACCGCTGATCCAAATGGTCGTCAAACCCAGATAGGTACCCATTTTCATTCGCTTTGCTCAGTACCTATGGCCTTGTCAGAGTTTTCATAATTGTGATTCCTGTCCGGCTTAGGTATCCCTGGTTGTTGAAGGAAAGTCAATCATATTTCAAAGTGTTGAGGTTCAAAGGTTTGTCAGTTAACCCTTTTTCGCCGTAATTTATCGCCGTAGAGTATTCTTACGTGTATATGTTTTCAGTGAAGTTCATGATCTCCCGGAACGGCGAGAGGCTGTTGAAACTTGGAGACTTCACGTTCACCAGGGAACATTCCGTTGGAGACAAGTGCTACTGGTCTTGCTATACGCACAATAGTCAGGGGTGTTCGGCCAAGGTCTACACGGAAGACAACGATCTCGTCTACGCAAAGAATCTCCACAACCATCTGCCTACTGAGTTCTTCGTTTGACATCAGTTGTGACAGTCAAATTGTATGCACATTGGTCACTCGAGCACGAGCTTTGTAGAAGAATGTAGGTACGTCAAAACTGTTGTATTACAGAATAATAGATACCGAGCCTAGGATGCTGGAATTTTATTACCTATACAGGATGAAATTTTAACCACTTTCCAAAATTTTTATAGGCGTTTAGTATCTTATTTAGAGCCTATTTATAAAGTAAAAAATGTGAATCAATTTGTCACCCGGAAATATTTTTTGCGATATTGTTTTAAATTTTTACGGTCCTAGACCTGTTAAGGTATAAAGGGAAAATAAAAAAAAGTGTTGCTAGGCGGTCGTATCAAAAATTTTCGATTTTTGGCGGACATTTTCTAAGTGCTTTATCTTGACATTTTTGTACTGGGCTATACCAAAAGAAAAAATACGTCATTTGTTTTTTGTCTCGTAGATTGATATATTAAAATTTGGAAGGTGGTTAAAATTTCATCCTGTATAAAACAGCGTTATAAGTCTCTAAAACTTTCAAATAATTAAATCCTGTTAGCGGAAGTTTAGAGATTTTGTATATTTACCAAGTCATTGTTAACCAAATTTTCAGTAATTTCCTAAAACGTGCATTTTATTTATTTTAAAATTGTAAATGATTAATTGCAGTAGCTCCACTCCTCATGACTAAGACATCATTATTAATTATGCATCAAATACGGCCTTCGTTTATTAAGTCTAGAACTTCCGAATACCTTTTATACTTACCTACAGTTTAATGTTGAGACACAAAGAAACAAAATATAATTAAAAAACGGCCGCATTCCTTAAGTTCTTATTTTGTAGCTTCTTGTCTCAATATGAAACTTAATATAAGGTAAATCTAAATCTGAAACTAACATCTTGTAAACAACATGATGCAATTAAGAACTTTGAACTTTAGGTATTAGAAAATTATAAAAGGATTTACCGAGTCTTTATCTGAGCCGTTTTTCATAATTCCATTTCGAGATAATACTTTTTTGTTTTAATTGGATATGTATTTACCTATAGGTACCTCATAGCTTCTGTTATTATTTCAAAAACCTGAATATTAGTTAAAATATTAGTTTCAATTTATCCCTAGAAGTTATCACCAGCATACAAACACATGTCAAAAATTAATGAAATTAGTAACAAATAATTATCATTCCAAGGACGGAACGAATAATTAATGAAATTATTCGTTCCGTCCTTGGAATGATAATTATTTGTTACTAAAAGCCTAATAAATTACCTCACTTGCCACTGATATAACATAATTATAGTTTTGTAGATACATAATAATGTAATTCTAAACTATTTTTAATCTTTGGTTAATGATTGTAAGGTATTACCCAACCCTTGTTCCAACAAGTACCTTTGTGGTTTCATACTCAAAGACTTACACCCGTATTTAGAAACAAGTAAAAGTAATTACTTAGGTGACAATGTGGTTTTTAATCTAGTAATTGTTGGAAGTTAGAACTTTGAAAACTTAGCATTCTTAGCCATACAATATGTCTATTAATGGTGACCCGTTTCCTTCACGTATGCTCTAGATAGTAACATCCTAAGTTATGACTTTCTTAAGCAATAAGTAATTACTTCTTTATAAATACGGGGGATAGTCTGACTTTATCAAGTTCATTAAAAGAAGTTTTAGTGCTATTTTAAACGGGATTTTCAATATCATATTAAAAAAATAAAACAAGTCCAGACTAGTCTAGTCTAGTAGCGTTTAGATGTTATTAAACTAAGATACAAGGTCACCACAAATAATTAAGTATAAAACAAACAATCTTATATTATGTAAATGTATGGTATTTTTCTTATAAAACCATATTACTAAATATTTTTTGAGACATTTATTAACCTACATTAATCGGCCTCAGAAATAGGTACTCATGATAGAAAAAAATCATTAGCCTAATAGAGAAAGAAATAGTACCTAAGAGTGTAGTTGAACTGGCATTTTATTTCAATTGAAGCGTGAAATGCGACGAAAAACGCTAATTTGAAAGGCCTCTTGGACTGCAAAATTAATACAACTGCGCGAGCGAGTCACATTACTCTCACAAATGTGTGTTATGGTGTGCTATTTTAAATCATAGATCTTAATTACTTACACAGTACGCTTAAATTAACCTACTTTTAAGAAGATTCCTAAAATTGTTACTCTTAATATGTGTCATCTGTATTGTAATAATAAAGTGATATAATATACTAGTTAGAGAACTAGGAATTAAAATATATCGCAGGTGCTATTTTTGTGATATAGTATAATATTGTGATCTCTCTTATTGAGGATTCTTGCCTTTATACTTAAGTAGTTTTTAGTACAAAGATTAAGAATAATATTCAGTATTAAACTCACTTGTGTTCTGTTGCTCTCTCAAGTTGTAAACAATTAAATATACATAACTGGAATTACTTGTACGCCTTTGTTTTAGTACACGTGTCGAAGTAATAAGCTACGCATTTCCATTGAGCTCTCTCTTAAGACTTAACTCTGTAACTTTAAATTATAATGGCGATGTATAGTTTGCCTTATAGCAGAGTTTGAGAGATATGCTTCATATGCTATGCTGCTTTGACTCACGCTGAACGCTCAGCTTAATTTACACGACAGAACTAGAAATAGGGTACCTCTCCTTGGAATTCCATCACTTATCCTTTTATGTCCCTACTTACGATCATAAAACCCAAAAACTTCAGTGTACAGACACATCCAATCACAATTAATATCCACTGTTTAACTAACATGACCTCCATGTCTTTCACAGGAGCCGAAGCGTTCTTCATCCAGTCCCTTCGGGGCAAACCTCTGATTGTTTACAAAAAGTACACCTACTGCAGACACTCAATAAGGAATGGCATCGTCCGATGGACCTGTTCCACTCATTCCTACAAGTGCTGTAAAGCCGTGGTCAAGACGTCAGGGAGTCATATCATCGAAGTGAAAGGATGTCATAACCATGATGCGTCTTCGCTGCAGATCAATCGTGGGAAACCTATATACAATTTGTCGTTATCTGAAGAAATTCTGGAGAAAACTTGCGATGAGTATATGTTGTGAATATGGATAAACTGTCTGGTTGTTTTTGCATACTCTTTTGATTTAGGTTCAGATATCTTGTCCTCATTTTACGATAGGCTCTTTTTTACTGTTTTTTTACACAAAATTCACGTTCTAAACTTAACACCGCGTTGTTGTAGTTCAGTGATTTTCCTTAAAAGGCGGAATTTGATACCTAGATTGTTTGTCGTTACAATATGGATATCAAATTTTGGGTTTGCACAACTGCTACGAATTCAAGTTTTGCTGTGGGACAACGATGAGTTGAATGGCATGACTGAATGGTAGTAGATACACTACGGGTTCTTCGTACTTAAAAATAATGTAGCTTAGTTTAATGACATTATAGTTCAAATTTTCACGACGATGGTTGCTAACACGCCGTAGGTTTTTTTCATGTTTAAGTATTTGTACCTAAATTTAAAGTACAGTATTAAGTATTGCATTCCAGAAAAGGCTTTTGGCAACGGATGAACAATAATAGCTAAAGGTCGGGCTCAGTGGCTTTAATTGGGAAAGGCCTGGCGGGAGTCTCCAAGTAAATTTAATTGATTGTCAATTCTTGTAAACATTTAACTTGACTATCAAACCCCGTTTATACAGGATGAAATTTTAACCACTTTCCAAAATTTTTATATGCGTTCAGTATCGTATTTAATGCCTATTTATGAAGTAAAAAATGTAAATCAAGTTGTCACCCGAAATTATTTTTCGCTATATAGTTTCCAATTTTTACGGTCCCAGACCTGTTATGGTATAAAGAGAAACACAAAAACTTATGAATAGTATTGTAATGAATAAATGAGATGCACATCGCGTTAAAAAAGTGCTACTAGGAGGCATTACCATTTTTTTTTAATTTCTGGCATTTTCAAAGTGCTTTATCTTCACATTTTTGTACTGGGCTATACCAAAAGAAAAAATACGTCATTTGTTTTTTGCCTCGTAGATTGCTATATCAAAATTTGGAAAGGGGTTAAAATTTCACCCTGTATGTGTATATATATATACTCCCCAGCCGACTCCGGCTACGGTGACTGCTACTAATTGTTAGTATGGTTGGAGCTAGGATGGTTAGCTCTCGCATGTGCCCTTTGGTGGCTACTGTATCCAGACTTTTTAGAAAACGTGCGCGAGCACTGGCAACACGTAAGGACACCGCCGACATAATTGTAAAAGATGGCTGCTGGTGATTTAGCCTTAAGAGCATCGCGTTTTTCATCCAGTTCGGATTTTCTCTGCTCTTCAAAGTCATTGACTTTGTTATTTACCAGTCTTCGCCACTCAGGGCGGCAACTGGAATTTTTCTCCCATTTCTGGAAATCAATATTACACCTCTTCATGTGTCTTTTCTGAACGTCCTTAAAACGTAGGAACTGGCCGCCTTGTTTTCGCTTGCCGTTCTGGAGTTCAGAAAAGAAAATGCGTTTAGCCACCCTAACATCATCCATTCGTGAGACGTGTCCACACCATCGGAGCTGTCGCCGCATCAAGTATGCTTCAATACCGTAGACTTTCGCGCGTCGGAGCACTTCGGTATTTCTAACTCGATCCGACCATTTGATTTTAAGGATGTCCCGTAAGCATTTCTGATGAAACCTGTCCAGCGCTTTTATATGTTTCCGGTAAAGGATCCATGTCTCCGAAGAGTACAATAGGTTTGGGAGAACTATGGCCTTGTACACGGAGATTTTTGTTGAGAGCTTAAAATCATGCGAGTGCAGAACCTTGGCTCGTAATTTGCCGAAAGCGATTGATGCGGCGCCTATGCGATAATTTATTTCGGCATCAAGGTCGCAGTTAGATGTGATTGTGCTGCCCAAGTATTTAAATTTATCCACCTGTTTCAGCTCAGTATTGCCAATGTATACCTTGATAGGTTCTATAGGTCCAAGAGAATCCATCGCCATAACCTCAGTCTTCTTTACACTTATTTTGAGACCGAAGCGGCAACAGACTTCCTGAAGGTTCGTAATCAGGCTCTGCAACTCTTGTGGCGAGCTAGTCACAAAACACAGATCATCCGCATACATAATCTCCGTTATCAGTGCATGTGATACCTTAGTACTAGCTTTCAATCTGGCCAGGTTGAAAAGTTTTCCATCAGTCCGAAAACGTATTTGGATGCCAGCAGAAGCTTGTTTGAGTGCCTCACTGACAACAACAGAGAAATAAAGTGCAAACAGTGTAGGTGCAAGCACACAGCCTTGCTTGACACCACAACTGACCGAAAAGAACCCAGACTGATCGCCATTGTAGGTCACACAGCAGGTCATTTCGTCATGAAGAAGACGAACCATTCGAACAAACTTTTCAGGGCAACCCAATTTTGCCAGTAAGGTCCAAAGGGCTTCCCGCGGTACACAGTCAAATGCTTTCTCCAAGTCCACAAAACACATATACAAAGGCTGGTTTTGCTCTCGACTTTTTTCCTGGAGTTGCCGTATAGAGAAAATGGCTTCGCATGTCCCCCTATTAGGACGAAACCCAAACTGGGTTTCTGGCAATATATTCTCGGAGACTGGTAAGAGCCGGTTGAGAAGAACTCTGGCGAATATCTTCCCAGGTACGGAGAGAAGCGATATACCCCGGTAGGAGTTGCAGTCAGAACGATCTCCTTTGTTTTTATACAGAGTCTGTATGCGGGATATCTTAAATTCAGGTGGTACTATCTCCTCGTTCCAAATGCGACTGAAAATGTGCCAGATATAAGTATGAAGTTGCTCCCCTCCATATTTAAGCAGTTCTCCGGCGATGTTATCGACACCAACTGCTTTATTATTCTTTTGTTGTTTTATAGCTTGAACTACTTCATCTAGTGTCAGTTGCTCAGCAAGTGAATCATGAGGCGGAAGAGACTGAATATTTCTTATATGCTCCAGATCTGCTAAGCGATCAACATTAAGCAGGTTGTTAAAGTGTTCTGCCCAACGATCGAGTATATCCTGCTTAGCAGTAACTCTTTGAGAGCCATCCAGGGATTTTAGTGGTACGCTATTTTTTACAGAAACACCAATCAACTTACGCATTTCTTCATAAAAAGCGCCTAGTTGGTGCGTGTCTGCAAGCCACTGTATTTTTTCTGCTTTTTCAAGCCACCATCTGTCTTTCATATCCCTGGTTAGTCTTCTCAAGGAAGCGCCGCTAGTTTTTTCGACTTGAGAGAGACCCCGATTACGTTCGGTACGCTTTAGAAGTGAACGATGTTGTTTGAATGCCTCAGTCAGGATCCTATCATTTTGGTCAAACCAGTCCTCATTTATACGTTTTTTAAGTCCTATTACTTCTGTAGCCACTGTCAGTAAAGAGGACGAGATCCGTTGCCAATTAGATATTAGGTCACCTTGCTGGGCGTCAAACGCATCTAGCGTGTCTGCCAGTCTTTTTTGGTAATCTCTTTGGAGCTCGGTACAATTTAATCGGTCTAAATTGAGGGATTTTGGTTTGACCCTGCATGGTCTATATGGAACGCGTAGACGGAGTCTCAATTTAGTTACCAAAAGTCTGTGGTCTGACCAGCAATGTGCGCCGCGCATGACGCGGGTGATGAGCACCTGAGAGACGTCTCTTCGTCGGGTTATGGCGTAATCGAGGAGGTGCCAATATTTGGAACGCGGGTGCATCCAGGTAGTTTTGTATTTGTCGCGAAGCCTAAACAGAGTGTTAGTAATAGTGAGGCCAAACTGGGCACAGAGCGTAAGCAGTAACTGTCCGTTACTATTCATATTACCCACACCATTACTCCCAATCACGCCCGGCCACGACTCTGCATCTCTGCCAACCCTAGCGTTAAAATCGCCAAGCAACAGTATCTGCTCGCTTAGACGTATATTGCTAAGGCACTGGCAAAGTTCTTCGTAGAATTGATCTTTAACACTGTCCTCGTTACTCATGGTTGGTGCATATACGCTTATTACATTAAGGAAGTTATTATTTTGCAGGTGAAGTCGCAATGTAATAATACGGTCCGAAATAAATTGTGGACATTCTGGTAGGATTTTTGCAATAGTGGATTTAATGGCAAATCCTACGCCAGCTAACCTTCTTACAGCCTGGGGTCTTCCCTTCCAGAAAAATGTATAGCCACCGCCAACTTCCTCGAGCTCGCCTTGGTCAGGTAGACGTGTTTCGCTTAACGCAGCTATATCTATATTGTAGCGACCAAGTTCGCGTGCAACGACAGCAGTTTTACGCTCCGGACAGAGGTTTCCGTCGCTGTCCATTAAAGTACGCACGTTCCATGCGCCGATTGTCACGATTGATGTTTTAATACTATTTTTTCTGTGGCGTCTACCGCGTTGTGTGGGGTGCTTAAGCAGCCGCGGTTGCTACTCCCCCAATGACTGAGACAAGCATTTTTTAGGGCACCTTTTCTAGCCCCCTCCCCGGCTGAGCGGGAAAGCAGTGCCTCCCTAAATAGGGCTGCTTCGTCACCTAAGGTGCTGCCCAATCCACACTGTTGTCCCATAGGCCGCCATACGTGCAGGCTTCAGACAAAGCCGGGTGTGCACCACAACCCAACCTCTCTACCTCAGCCCATCGCCGTAGGACCTGATCACATCCGGTAATCTAAAGCAGTCAGTTGCGCGTGACATATTTAAGTGCGTAAGTGATTGCGCTGGCACAGACGCACTCTCTCGTCCTTCCCCTTCTACTCCCAGTGGAACGGAGTGCCGCTACGACTGGAGAAGGGTGTGGATGCAGCGGATGGCCGACGAGCACTTTTGACCTCTGCCGTCGCCCCAAGCCTTCCACAAGGCTTCACTGCCCCGCCTAGTCTACCACTACCGGTTGCTTATCAGCGTTGGTGTGCTATCTTTACCGGGACAGACGCTACGCATAGAGCGGGAGGTATCCGCAAAACCGGTGCTAAAGCATCCGGCCCCCTTCACCGGGTCTAGCCCACGAGTCGACGTGGTTGACCGGGGCGTGGCCGCTGCATGCGTTACAGCTACTTGGAGCCACCGGAGAGAGTTTATGGGCTGCCGTTCATTTAGTGAGTTACCTTTCGGTCGACTAAACTACACAGGTGATTGGTGCCCACTACGCCCCTGTATGTGTAGTTGAGTTGTGTCAAATTTTGTTTTAATGGTTTTGAATAACTTCTTGAGCTTATCTGTTTAGTTTACACAGTAAAATTGTTTTTTTTTAATGTTTAACAGCTTATCTATGTGGGCTAATCAAAGTGACAATTTTTTTTTTTTGGATTTGATTATTTTCTTGAAAGAATGTATTTGTAAATAAGCAATAATAACCTTAAATTATTTAATAACTGGCAACTAAGATACAAATGTGCTAGTTTTAAGATTATATTAATATTGTTTGCATTTATACTCGTACTTCATAGTCGATAGATACACAAACTCGCTGTGATTAAACTAATAAGTAAATGATGACCTTTTGTAGTTCATTTCAGTTTGTTCCTATAATTTTGTAAGAAATTCTTTCGACATCTTTTTGTACTGATGACATCACATTAGGTGTCACTCTGCAGTATCGTATAGTGTTGTGTTAGGGCCTATATTGCAATAAATGTTTTACTTGAAGTGCTGGAGATTGCACACTAATATTACTTACGAAAGATGTAGTTGTGAGATGTTCAACGTACAAAAAAACTTATGATAATAGTCGAGTGAAGAGAGAATTTTGTACATAAGGGTTATTTAAATACATGTAAATAAAACGTGTCAATGTAAATGTTGCATTTTTTGGTTGTGATTTATTATAGTTTTATTAAAGACTGCTCCTATGATCATATCATTATGTTTTTGCGTGGTACTTTGATTGTAGTTAGGAAACTAGTTCTTAAGTAATTTATTTGTTTGTACTTGCATTTTTTGTATTTTTTGCTTGTAATTTTTGTGTCGGTCGTTATTTGTGTCAATGTTTTGCGTTCCGCCACACGAATATAACTGTTCAGTTTTTTGTACTAAACGTCAAGACTCATTTCTTGATCAGGGATGATTTTAGGGATAGTATTAAAATAATAGATCAGGGTATAAACGGGGGGTAGACAATTTTAAGAGGAAATTGTTAGGACTATTATAAGCCATATCATTTAATATTTTGACGAAGTCGAAGGTACCTAGTGCTAGTGTACCTCTAAAACAGTTACATTAACTTGTAAATGATATAATATGGTCGCGTCATTTAACTTAACGCTTCGAACCCCGTGCGACACCCGGCTATCGCGATAGCAATAAATTTTAATTGTTTCTGGCTAGAATCACCCATGGTCAAAAGTAAAATTTTATATTTTAAGGATTTTTTCCTGAACAGCTTAAAAACAGACATTGAAAACTCTATATTGCAAATTCAAATTCAATTATTTATAGTCTAGAAAACATTTATTTTAAAAAGTCGCGGGAAACTCTTGTTTTATTTAATACAAACGATCTCACTTGTGTCGCAATATCTTTATTTTATTTAAATAACTTAAAATGAAGGTTTTCTTTATGTGTTGGGAATAAATTATTTATTTATTTATTATTTAATGGTATGTGTTGATATATTTAGTTAAATTTATTGTTTTTACTAGTTTTTGTAAATTAGATAATATACGATAAAATAATCAAGAGTATTATTGTCTTAATCACGAAGGCATCCTTTTTGTAAAAATCATAATAATTTACAGACAACCCTTGCTTTTTGTTTAGCATACCATAGTACAAAGCCATGTACGGGACAGCATACAGGTATAATTTAAGCTCTCTGGTCACAATGTAAATATTTATTGTTATAAGCCGCTTCGTAACCGCGCACCGTCCACGAAAGGGTTAAGAGATATTGTGGAGTTCATGAACAAAAAAAAACTCTTTATTTGAATTGTTGATGAGCTTGCTCTTGGCTTCTGGAAACCTACAATAGAGCGAGCTTACCCAGAGGCAGCCTATTTACTCTAGCTTTAAAAATGTTGGGGTTGAAAGCTAACTTTTTAACTCCATTTAGTACTCGATATACTTAACATTCACTCTTCGCATTTGGCCGAACTGATTGCCAACTCTGCCAAGCGTGACAATAAAGACAAAATCCTTTTACGGCCGGTTCCAATAACCTATCTATCTTCAGTTTTGGCATATCGAAGATAGGGAACAGTTTCTATCTCTGTTTTTGCCGTCCAGAGATTAATACCCGAGTTCACCAATATTTAAACAGCCGGTAAACATAGATTGACGATTAATTTGACACAATTCCCATACAAAATATGTCAAATAATATTTTAAACGCTGTTTAAATTTTAACCGTCTGTTGGTGAACTCTACCCTAAGGAGCGAGTCGACAATTTAAACTCTCGATGCTTTTATTCCTAGTTTATGTACCGGGCCATGATCTCGGTGTCCTGGCTTTGATTCCCATGATGAGTCGCAACCAGTTTCAAATTTTCGAACATCGCTTGGGTTTGTCATCACCAACACGCATGGCAAGCGTGGTAATTATGCTAGTACCCATAATCGTTGTGGTTACTTGAATTCTATGATAGAGGCCTTTACCCGAAAAAAAGGTGCAATTGCAGGGGCAATGCGCTGATTATAGGCTGTTACGTTTTTTTAAATTACTTGTATCAATATTAATTATATTATGCGAAATCGGAAAGCTAGATGTTTTTTTTTTATAAATAATGGGCTTGCTCTTGACTACATACATAACTATACGGTTAAGAAGAAGCCTAAGATGGAGCGAGCTTACCCAGAGGTACTGAATCTCCCACACACCAGCGGAACACAGAAAAACTGTTTGGCGCTGGACTCCGGCAGGAGGGTGGTAGCATCCAGGCGACCTTTTACGAAGCCTACCACCGCATAGGGATCTGTTAGCCGTCATCATTGGTTAGAAAACCAAAGATGCCGTTGCCCAGGGTGGACCACTAGCAGGTAGATCCCACCACCCCGGGTGTCACATTGTCGACATCCTGTGGGCGAGAGAGTGATGCGGCCGATTCCCTGCCGGTGGCTCGCGTGCGTAGTACGCACTGCCCTGCGCCCGCGCAACACGAGCTGTAGAGATGTTCATGCGTCGCCGTCCTCAATTTGCAAAGGTATATGTCCAGCTATGGGCTCAATATAACGATGATATAGGTGTAATGAGGTTTAGTGAATGTCATTCATTAACGGGCAGTAGAAATATGCTGAATCCATTGCAACAATGTAAGCTTGTAAACTTTGTTAAGAATGAAGCTATCTTACACAATTTCTTGGCCCTTGACATAGTAGGTAATCAATTACGGAGTAAATTTCTACACAAGTAGAATGATCGATTTGTAGTAGTAGTGTAGTAGTGTGGTACGGTAATTTTAATGGCTGCCTTATTTTCGACGAACGAACAAAACGCAAGGTTTTTAATGTATTTTAAACATTTAGTTTTCTTACAACGGCACGGTTACTCTTGACACTCGACATTTGCAATGTTTAATTCATTTAGTTACATTAATCCCACGAAAATATGAATACGATTTGACAAATATGTATACTATTTAGCGATAGAGTAGAGTTCAGGAGTGCCAAATGCGCAAGATTTTTATTCCAATCCCAATCGCGTACGAAATCGAGTGTCAATAGAAAGTCTACACTTCTACTGAATACGAAAGAACTGAATTATGATTTTATCATTATTTATCTGATATAAGCCACAGCACTTAATATGACGAAATCAAAAACGGTATTAAGTTATATATGTATGCATTTCCATTATTACTTAAACTTTAATTTAGAAGAGATATATGCGCTCTCTGTTTTTAAAAGTTCAGTTTGTAATGTTAATGTCGGTTTTATCACTTCGTAGTTCTTACAAACAAAGGACTCGTTTAGTTGGGTTTAAACGTAAATATTTTAGCTTCTGTAAAAAGTCAAGTTTCTAGTTTAACTTAATAAAAAAATATATTAACTCACAATGTGTTTTATTGTTTATCTTACAAAAGTATGTGCTTCTACTTGCAACCTGCAATATTTTATGTCGTTCAGAGTCTAAGACCCCTGGATTTGTAAGTAGATACTTTCTGCCGTTGCTAAGAAATAGTACCTGTAGATGTTAATTTAACATGACACACCAGTGTCATCTTGGCCTCAGTACCTCTAGCACAAAAAACTATCGACTTCGAATCGTTTGCGTATCGAAAGCAACCGACACAAAGTTCGTGCTTTGTTTTGTAGTTCTCGTTTTGACCTCGCGAGCGCTGTTTAAGTTTTCATACTAAATATTTCGATGGCGATACGAACACGCAAACGATTCGAATTCGATAGTTTTTTTTTGTGCTAGACCCACTGCTCATTAAAGTCCAGTAGTTCGTGATTTATGGAATAACCAGACTGGACAAAGTGCGAAACGAGTATGTCCGGGGATCATTTAAAGTGGCACCAATTGCCGAAAAAGTGAGAGAGAGCCGATTGCGCTGGTACGGCCATATCCTAAGATGCGATGACAACCACCCCGTCAAAAAGGCCCTAAACATTCCCGATCGACCACGGGGAAGAGGACGACCGCCCGCCACCTGGTGGTCAAACATGCAGAAAGAGATCCAGAAAGAGAACCTGAGTACACAGACAAGCCAGAACAGAGCTCTCTGGCGCAGACGTACAAGGAGACCCGACCCCAGCTAAACTGGGAAGAGGGGTGGATAAAGAAGAGAAGAGTTCGTGATTTATGGATCGATATGCATCGATCGCCTATTACGGAGAGCCTACGCGCACCGTAAGCGCCAGGGCGCGACTGTACGGATCTGAAGATGGCGCCGTGGGTATCTTTTCTGTATGGCGAGTGGCGCCCGAGAGGAGCCAAAATGTTGACCTGTAAAACTATGATAAAATGTCATTTTTCAGAGGTTTCCGGTCAACGAAAGTATCTTTATATACGCATTTTACGATTATAGTGTTCGTTTTAGGATATTGCATCAAAACGCACTCTTCAGGAGTCGTAACCATTTTCAATTGATCATTCATTTCGATTAATACGGACACTGAATTATTTCATAAGTAGCCAATGATATAACGCCAACACCGACAAAATCTTACATCAACATAATTAATATAATTAACTCACAAACAACGTAGTTATTTTTCAGCGAATGCTATTATTCAAATTAACAATTTAGCTAAACAAACTGAATTTATTTTAGAACTTTTACTGCCGCCACCAAATGCCACAGAGCTGGTTAGGCCTCTGCCAGAAGGGAAAATACATTTGCCAACGATGTTCTCAAAACGTAACGGAAGGGTTATGCGAAAACGCTGTAGAGTATGCTATAGTAAAACAAAAAAAGGAGTTCTGGTTCTTTATGGTTGTCCTGATTGCCCACAATTCCCAGGGTTATGCATCACCCCATGCTTCCGAGAATACCACAAATATTAAAAATCTTAAATTTCATAGTTTGTACCTATATTTTATTTGTAATGTCTATTGTCCCTCACCTCCCCCGCAAAATTTATGGTCTATTATTTCCTACTTTATGGTCTTGATTTGCCTATGATTTTGATATTGATATTGTCACGTGATTTGGCTTTGAAATAATAATAATTAGTAATCATAAATATTTATTGTGCCATTATGGTTTTGCGGCAGAAGTGTCACTAAAAGCTTCAAGCTTAATGTTTATTTAAATAATTGTTACATACTTATAACCAGTTTCTTACTTAGATAATTACAAAATCAGTCTGTTTGATAATTTAAGAAATCAGTTTTATACCCAATGTACGGTTGGTAACGCCCCGTTGGTCTAGTGGTTTAAATACCGGGCCAAGATCTCGGGGTCCCAGGTTCGAATTTCGGGTCGGGCAACTAAAAGTTTCGAATTTTCGAACGTTGCTCGGGTTTGTGATTACCAACCCGCATTTGGCAAGCGTGTTGATTATGCCAGTACACCCATCATTGCTGTGGTAACTTGTATTCAATGATGGAGTCCTTTTCCCTGCAGTGGGATGATTATAGCTGTTAATTTACTTTTTTTTTACTTTACCCAATGTACAAGACTGATTTCTTGATACAATACTGTAATTAACGTTTTAATAAATATTTATAAAAAATAAACCAATTTTCATTTAACACCTAGTCCTCTGCACTGCCTTTCTCTATCATTTAATAATACTACTACGATAATTCGTTTAAAAAGAAAGGAATTTGTGTGATTCATTTGTAATTCAAATCCATGCTACTATTTGCCGCTGCACTAGAATATTTTTTTAATATTAGGGTAGCTAAGCACCTTGATTTTGAAATATATTATTGAGCTATTAATCTATAATTATTTAGCTACAGTGGTAAACCTGAAGGAGTAGCCAACTACAGGTCGAGGCACGTAATTTCAACGATGACCTTCACAAAATTTAAACTTAAATTGAAAAATTGGAGGTGAAAGGGCAAGGAAGGGAGGGTAAAAGGGGAGAGTCGGATATATCGTACCAGTTTTCAGTTTTAGCGAAATATCTTGGTTCTATGTAAATGAAAACAAATATTTTTATCTATATTACCTAGATCATTAAACCCTTCATCTTATATCGTAATGTTAAAATCATACTCTTAGCCGGTTTTGCAAAATAAGCGTTTTTCCAAAAGCTTTCCATTGGTACAATTTAGCTGACTGGTTGGTTTTAATGTACCATAGGTCTGTTAAATTGTACCAGCATAAATTAAGGGAAATTCTGTAATGATAAATAAATAATAACTCAATGAAATGTTCTGAATTACATAATACATACTAAGTAAATTATAACAGTATTTTAAAAACGTAATAAAGAAAAAGTTCTACCAAAATAAATATTTTTTCCCAATATGTAACATTCATGATAAGCTATCAAAAGCAGAACCGTTTTAAACATTTAGCAATTTTAAATACTTATTATAAAAGTAGTTATAAAATTAAGTTTAAGCAAAAAAAAATAATGCACTAAGAGCTATTATTATAATAATCAGTTATTATTTATTAGATTTAATTATTTTTTACTGTGATCGAATTATTTATGAAATTTTATGTACCTTATTTTAGTTTAAACCACTGTCACGAATATCCAGTAAACGTTTGGGCCTTTTTTTATCACAGTAGTGAACATAACATATAGCACAAATATTTTCCTTGCCAACTCTATAAAGAAATCCTCACTGCTTAATAGAATAAAAAAATTGAAATATAATTTTTGAAATGCTTAGAATAAGTTTTAGATATTTTGTTTAACTAATTTTATTCTTTTTTAAAGCTGGTAAAGCCCTTTCCAAGCCTTATTTAGTCCATATGTAATATTTTCTTTAATTACCCTCTAATCTAAAAAAAACACCTGTCTGAATGTATATGGTTGGGTACATTGTACCAGTACAATTAAGAAAACTACTGGTGGTACATTTTATCGAACTAGCTCATTTCAAAAACATCTGTTTGTAATAAAATAATCTCAAAATCTAGTACGATAATTAGGTTATAATTTAAGCGGTAAATAAATTACTGTTCAATAAAAAAATATAAACAAATTCACAATTACCTTTTCATTGATTTATGTTCTTAGGTTTGCGCTACAAAAATTGCATCAAGCACACCCAAAAACGTTTTTATTTTCTCAAACTGAGTGTACTTGCCTGACACCAAAACCAAAAACAAAAGTAGTAGGAGGCGCTGTCAGCGCTTAGTTTTGTGTTATC
Source organism: Anania crocealis (assembly GCA_949315895.1). Classification (NCBI taxonomy): domain Eukaryota; kingdom Metazoa; phylum Arthropoda; class Insecta; order Lepidoptera; family Crambidae; genus Anania; species Anania crocealis. Next base: position 4,512,712 of record OX438863.1, read on the forward strand.
AAGAAAGAAAAATAATGACGTTTGGTAGGAAATATCAAGGTGGTACAATTTATCATGCAGTACGATATACCAGACTCTCCCCAATATAAATACTAAGTAATTTTTTTGTTGAGGAATCAATCAGACATGTAATTTTTAAAGATACTTATATCTTGCGCGCGCGTTTTATTATATCTTCAAAAAATGCCCTGAATGCTCTCAGAAGTGAAATTACGTGCCGCGAGGTATACAAAAGGTATATACGTCTTAAATGGGTTTTTCATAAACTGTAGAAAAAGATTCGCTATTCCATATAATGCCGAAATTGTCCAACTAGAAAGATATTTTTATATCTTTTTATTTAAAAAAAGTAAAAGAGTTGTCAATGGGAGGAACTATCCTGCCCAAATCAAATCAAATCAAATAATTTTATTTGCAGAATGCAGAATGAACGTTATAACATTACAGGTGTTCAGTGATAAAGTTAGTTTCAAATATATTCTACCGGGTATTGAACCGGTGTGCAAATGTTTACATGTCAAATATTAGTTCCGATAATACATTAAAATTTATTAATCTGAGTACAAATATCAACAATTATTAATTATCAAGCATAAAAATATAAAATAATGACTAAAATTTAAAATACACATATGCTAGCAAAAAGCCCGTAGTTCCTGTCGGTTGGCGCCTCAAAGGAGCCACGAAATATTTGTTCGCCGCCAGGTGCAAAAAATAGCAAAAAATGTCACCGCACTGAATCGGTATACCATTTAATGAATTCAAACTCAGAGAATATGTCTATAAATATTTGGTAGCTTTAAACTAGCAAACAAATTTTAGTCAGGTTAATTTTAGTAGGTTAGTCGTCAAATTGAGAAAACATTTCGAATAGATGTAGGTTTGTGATTTTTTTCCTATCGAGCCAAGTTAATCAAATCGTGTAACCGATAGCGACTGTGACTAGACTAGATTCTTAACTAATAAATAAATATTTTTTTCAGACTTTATAACGCCGTTTTCTAGTTCTGAGATTAAAAACTCAAAAACGCTGCTTCTTAGAACTACGCGGCCTTAAGCGGTAGTAGTACCAATAAGGCTGAGGCCAAACGAGCGTAATTTTGTGAGTTGTATGCACAACTCAAATAATTACGCTCGTTTGGCTTCAGACTTACTCAATGAATAACGTGTTAAATCCTGTTTTTTATAATCAACAATTAAAGGACAACAATCTGAACTTAGTGATAACAATGGGGACTACCGTTTCTTTGCTCACCAGTTGGCGCCACTGTAGACTGAGGTCCGGAGGAATAACTGTCAAAGGCGATTGGCGCCGAAACAAAGTGTTATATCTTGAATCTACGATTAAGGTTATATTGTTTATAAATAACTATCTTGATATCAACAAACTAACTTCTGAAATAGTTGCTCTTGAGGCCGCCTATTTTTGCGCTTTTTCTTAATTCCGCTTTTAAAGCGTTCACATTAATCGCCAAATAATCCATATTTGCGATATTTTACGAAGGAGATCACTTTCCAGCAGGTAAATTAAAGAAATTATAATTTATGCAACAAATTCCGCTAAAACCAGTACAAAGTGAATGATTTTGGACCCCACGCGACACTAGCGCCTCTAGTGGCAAATTCACTAGCGATAACCCCCATTAAACAGGTATCTTATTTTTTGCTATTGGGCTCTGCACAAGGAGAGCTGATAATGAAATTAAGCACGGAGTTAGATCGTAAAATTAATCATATCAATCAATCAATCAATCAATCAATCAATCATTTATTTGCTCTAAATAGGGTAATTTTCACATTTTGTGGGTGTTAATATATTCTAGAAAAGCACTGAAACCTATTTAGCTACTGTAATGTAGGTATACGCATTATTAAATAAATGTAGGTAGCTATGTATATTTTTGTGTTGCACCAGTCTGCGAATAAATGATTGAACGGTTAGACGTGCGTTTCCTTACATTACTACTACGTAGTCCAGCTAAATATTTCTCAGTGGCGACGGGTCATAATTGGACTAAACGTGTGTATCAGCGCATTTACAATGCCTATCGGGAAAATAAAGGAGTTCGATGTAAACAAGGACGACTGGAAGCTTTATATTGAAAGGGTGGAACAATATTTTGTGGTGAACGAAGTGAAAAGTAGTTTACAAGTGCCGACATTGATAACGGTTATGGGGACGGAAAGTTACGAACTATTAGTGAACCTATGTACACCAGTGAAACCTAAAGATAAAACGTTTATCGAAATTGTAGACATTATGGAAAAACACCTACAGCCTAAGCCAAGTGAGCTGGCCGAAAGATATAAGTTCAGACATAGAACACAAAAGAAAGACGAGGGTATTTCGGAGTACGTAGCGGTGCTGAAAAAAATGTCTAAGTCTTGTGGATTCGGCAGTTGGCTAGAAGAAAGCTTACGGGATCAGTTAGTATGTGGTATTAATAGTGAAAGCATTCGGCAACGTTTATTCGCAGAGACCAAGCTCGATTTTGCAAGGGCGTACAGCATCGCCGTTAGCATGGAAGCGGCGGAAAAAGACGCAGCTACAGTGGAAGGACACAGGTCACGGTCGCGTGAGGACACGGTGGAGTGCCAAGCGATGTCGACAGGATTGAGACCTGCCGTGAAGGCGCCGAGGCGCGACCACGGCTACGACGGGGCAGTACGTGAGTTCTTTTCACGAGGTACGTGGCGGGAAAAAAGTACGCGCGCACCGACAGCGCCCGGACCAGCCCGCTTGGGTGAGCGGGAGAAGCGAGGTCACATGTGCAGTGCGTGTGGTGGTTCGCATGACGTTTCGGGCTGCAAGTTTCGTAGTTACGTCTGTCGCGCGTGTAACCGTCTCGGACACTTAAAACGGGTGTGCCCTAATTTGATGAACCAACACTGTGTGCAGGCTGCAGGTGAATGTGAAGATTACGGCAGTGATAGTGACAGTAGTGAAGAGGTAATTTTCATTGATGTAAATAAGTTAACGTTAAATAATTGCAAACCAATGTTACTTTCAATTAAAATTGACCGTAAAGTTGTACAGATGGAGTGTGATACTGGCAGTGCTGTATCTTGTATTAGTCACGATATGTATAAAAAACATTTCAGTAATTTTAAAGTAAAACCCTGTAATTTAATATTAAGGTATTATACGGGAGAAATTGTAAGACCAATTGGAATGATACAGCCAGATGTTAGGTATCATAATGTAAATAAAACATTGGATTTATATGTGATTAAAAATGGCAAAACTGCTTTGCTGGGTAGACAATGGCTCGCAGAACTGAATATACAGTTACCTAGGTTTGAGTATAGCAATTTAAATTTAGTAAACGGTGAGTCATTGTTGACCGATCTCAGTTCCAGATTCTGTGATGTGTTCGCGGAGGGACTGGGCCGGTACACCGGCGGCCCTGTGAGCATCCACGTGCGCGCGGGCGCGAGGCCCGTGTTCCTGCGCGCGCGCCCGCTGGCGTACGCGCTGCGCGAGCCGGTGGAGCGCGCGCTGGAGCAGCACGTGCGGGACGGCATCCTCACTCCTGTCGAGCGCTCTGACTGGGCGACGCCTATTGTACCGGTCGTAAAAAAGGATGGTAGTATCAGGATCTGTGCGGATTATAAAATAACTTTAAATAAAATCATAGAAATTGACCGTTATCCATTACCGCGGGTAGATGACTTATTAATTCGCTTACATGAAGGGCAACATTTTAGCAAAATTGATTTATCCCAGGCTTACGCCCAATTAGAGCTTGATGATTCTAAGAAATACACTGTAATTAACACGCATAAAGGTTTATTTGTTTATAATCGGTTAGTATACGGACTAGCTTCAAGTCCGGGCATATTTCAACGGCTTTTGGAAGAAATGTTTTCAGATTTGCCTAGGGTGGGGGTATTTTTAGATGACATAATAATAACGGGTAGAAATACAACCGAACATTTGGACAATTTGAGTAAAGTATTTGAGCGATTACAGAAATATGGTCTTAAAGTAAAAAAAGAGAAATGTGAATTTTTCTCTGAGTCCATAAGCTACCTCGGTCACGTTATTAGTAAGGACGGGATTCATACTTGCCCAAACAAAATTAAGGCCATAATTAACACATCCGCGCCGTGTAACGTGTCTGAACTGCGATCATTTATAGGGATGATTATGTACTATGCTAAGTTTGTGCCGAACGTCAGTACTTTGTTAGCGCCATTGTACAACTTACTAAAAGCCGGGGTAAAATTCGAATGGGGTGATGAGTGTCATAGAGCTTTCGAGGAGCTCAAGGGCAGACTGGCGGGCAGCGAGGTGCTCACACACTACTCGGCGACGGCGCCGCTGGTGCTGACGGCGGACGCGAGCAGCGTGGGCGTGGGCGCGGTGCTCGCGCACGTCACGCCGGCCGGCGAGCGGCCGGTCGCGTACGCTTCGCGCTCCCTCTCGCCCGCCGAGCGCCATTACGCTCAGATAGATCGAGAGGCACTGGCGATAGTATTTGCTGTACGTAAATTTCATCAGTATTTATATGGAAGACGTTTTATTCTGAGAACTGACCATAAACCGTTGACTTATATCTTAGGCGATAAAGTTGGTATTCCAGTAATGGCGGCATCGCGTTTACAACGTTGGTCTGTTCTTTTGTCGGGTTATCAGTATGATATTGAGTATGTTACCTCTAAGAAAAATTGTGCAGATGCATTGTCGAGGCTGCCACCGGTTAAAAATAAACGCGAGAAAAATAACAATGCCAAAGAGGTCACATATAGTAATTTTGTAGAAAATTTTTTGCCAATAACGAATGCCGATGTCAAAGAAGCCACATCCAAAGATAAAACACTGAACAGGGTTAAATTTTATATTGAATCTGGTTGGCCAGTTACTTGTCCAGAAGAAACGCTCGGTCCTTATTTTACTAGGCGGAACGAATTGTATTTGGAAAATGGATGCGTAATGTGGGGTTATAGAATGATTATACCAGAAACGTTAAGGTCAGTTGTATTAAAGCAATTACACACCAGTCATTTGGGAATCGTGAAAACGAAAAGCTTAGCTAGAAGCTACGTTTGGTGGCCACGCATCGACGAGTGCGTGGAGCAGCAGTGTCGCGAGTGCGAGACGTGCGCGCTAGAGGCGGCCGCGCCGCCGCGGGCCGCCCCTAGCCCGTGGCCGTATGCGCCGCAGCCGTGGACGCGTATCCACATAGACTTTTTAGGGCCGTATAGAGGCTTTTCGTACTTGGTTTTGATCGATTCCAGTTCTAAGTGGCTCGAAGCTTACGAAATGAAACAAAAAACTGCATCATGTGTTATAAAAACATTGAGAAGCACATTCGCACGGTTCGGTCTACCTGTGGAATTGGTATCGGACCAAGGTCCACCGTTTACGAGCTCGGAATTTGAATCGTTTTTACGAAACAACGGCATTAGACAGCTATTTTCGCCTTCTTACCATCCCTCATCGAACGGGGCGGCTGAAAATGCAGTCAAGCTATGCAAGCGGGCAATAAAAAAAGCTATACGCGATAATGTGGATGTCGATACTGCTCTTCAGACTTTTTTGCTAACTTATAGGAACTCAATTCATTGTACAACTGGAGAATCTCCTGCTAGGTTATTACAAAGGCGTTCGTTGCGATCGAGGTTCGATCTTCTTCGCGGTAATTACGGCGTGGAAGAGCGAGTTAAGCACGCGCAAGACAATCAGGTAAAATATGCAGGGGGTGGGGAGCCAGGCTTTAGTATCGGCGAACCTGTGTGGGCAAGGGGTTACGGAACACAAGATAAATGGTTCAAGAGCAACATAGTTAGCAGGTTAGGGTCGCGTAGGTGTGTAGTGGAAAATGGTAATGGTCAATTTAAACGACATATCGATCAGATACGTCGCAGATCCCGGCTATCAATCCCACATACGGAAGACTCGCCCTTAAATACTCAAGGCAATAGGAAGGAGGATGTCGTGTCGGTCGAAGGTGCAGTGGTGGATGGGAATAGCGGTACTGCGGTAGAAACACTGAATAATAAAAAAAATGTTGATCAACCAATGCGCGCTAATTCACCGGAACATATCATGCCGAAGGCAGTAAGTGCTGCACCAGACGCGTCCCATACACCACAGCAACCTGAGCCCAATAGCTCTAAAAGAATACGTAAACCCGTAGTACGATTTGGTTTTGAAATAGACTAGATCAATAAGGGGCTTGCTTCGAGAGGGGTCTCGAAGTCAATTTTTATTTTATTTTTTTTATTATGTTATTTTTGCATTGTTATAATTTCTTGAGTTTTCATGAGTTACTTAAGATTGTTAGATTTAATGGTGGAGGTGTAATGTAGGTATACGCATTATTAAATAAATGTAGGTAGCTATGTATATTTTTGTGTTGCACCAGTCTGCGAATAAATGATTGAACGGTTAGACGTGCGTTTCCTTACATTACTACTACGTAGTCCAGCTAAATATTTCTCAGCTACATAGCATAGTAGGTACACATACAGGCTGTTAGGTAAATGGTATATCAAGCAGAAACTATAGCCTATGTTAAAATGCTTATAAATATTATAGTGAAGTCAGAAATTTGATATCAATATTTTTTTTATTTTCATACAAACTAAAATTTTTATATTCGCATTTGTATGAAAAAATATTTTCAAAAATGATGATATCGAATTTCTGACTTCACAATGGTATATATAGGTATGCGTTAGTTAACACAGGCTGATTTTAGATTGTTATACCATTTCCCTAATACGCTGGAGAGACAAATTTTTATTTCGGAAAGTGTACGGTTTCCGTGGGAGAGCAACAAAGGAGATGTCCCATAATAGGCCCAGAAATAGTACACGATTTTCAAAAATCAAGAAAAATTTACTGTTTCTGGGAAAAATACATAATATGAATTTATATAACATATAATTTAGTGGTTCAAAAATAAATAAGATCGAATAATTTATCAAACTCCATTAGGCATTCCAAGATGGCGTCAATCTAAAAAAACTTTAACTGTCAGTAGCTGTCAGATACCCCTTGGCACTTTGGCATAATCATTCACTTCAAGTTTTTGTTCTGCTTGTCGCGTTTTAAATGTAGTTCATTATAACGACCTCATTTTCGATTTCTGGATTTGGTATTGATCGGCACATTACTTTCATAATGTTTGTTGTTACTACAGCAAGCGATGGCACTCGGCTCCTAGATGCGCGATTTTGAAACTGCCAAAACTGAGAGACGTCATCAAAATGTCATCTTCCGCCATGATGGTTTGGTTGTTTTATATTGCTATTTTCTTACTTAACTTTTTATTTGAACCACTTAACGAAGCCATTTTAAAATAATTGGATAATAACAAAATCTTGGAGGTGTATTGGTCTATCTTTTGGTGGGGTGTACAGGTTCTGGGCCTGGCCTCCATACAATTAGGAATATCTCCTTTAATCCCTCGATCGTGAGTCACGCTTACTAAGTAGCGGGCAGTTAATAATTATAGTGCTTAAGATCTGATGGTTGCTTGTTACACAATTAAGATAAAATGGCTCAACTATATATTAAGAAGTCAGGGGCAACAGCTAGTCTCTAATACCTATTCTGAAATGTTTACCTCTGTGTTTATTTAAGATAACGTGATTATTGAAAAGCAGTATACGCATTAACAAAAAACTATCAGGCCATCATTGTTTATTGACTAGTTAGTTCAACTAACTTAGTTGCCCTAATTTAACTAGGTACAAAATAAGAAGAGGATATGAATAAGAATTGACACACAGATGGAATAGAAAGCAAAAGGGCTTATTATCCAGAGTTATTGCCGTGAGACTATTCCAAAATTCGTGTCACAGGCAATTGCTAGTATTCATATAATAATATGTAGAAGTGCGCTGGCAGTGGTGAACGAGTTTCTTGTGCTGCTGCATCTCGGTCGTCCCAAAGCAGTAATAGAATAAATAGTTACACGTCACATTGCCTATGCGACTAGCAAAGTAGAAACAGATGAAACTCATCACACAGGCCTCTCCAAACGCAGGACTTTTATCATTATCGCCACACTTTACTATGGCAGGTGGGTTAGATATCTCGGTTTGGAAAAGACATGGCTAAGTATCCATCTTCTTCCGGTAGTGCTTCTTAAGTTGCCTCTTATGGCCTATAGAAAGAATAGAGACAAGAAGGCGAAGTGTAATTCTTTTGGAATTTAACCTTGGAATCACATTCACAAACATATTTTTTATAAATTACCTTTCACACTTTAGTAGACATTAGTTGGTGGTATAAGTAATGAGAATTTAATTCTGCATGCAATTAATGGTTCTCGTATCTAACTTTCAGATCTTCTATTAATCAGACATGCTATGAAACGGAAATCCAAAACAAATTCTCGCGAAACAAAATATTACCTCGAAGAAAGTTTACAAAATGCTCTCGTTGAGGTAGAAAAAGGTATGAGTTATAGGCTTGCTTCAAGACTTTTTCAAGTACCAAGATCTACCTTACAATTCAGAATAAAATGCCCTGGCCGCAAAAATTTTAAGAAGGGACCAGCCCCTATATTGTCTGAAGACGAGGAGAAAACTTTTGTAGATTGGTTCCTAGATTGCAAAGACGGTTGGCATAAAAGCAAAAAGGATTTGTTGAAATATGTTTCCGAATATCTAAAAAAAAATAAAAGAAGATCCAATAATACTGTTGGTGAGACATGGTATAAATTGTTTTTGAAAAGGCACCCTGAAATTTCCAACAGAACTGAAAACACAACAATAGTAACGAAGACGCAAGATGATAATGCAAATGATAGCATTGGATTTATTTTATCTTAAAAAAGTATTTTTTAGTTTTATTGTTTTAGGAACTTGGTTTTGGAATATTTTTATATTTGACCTTTTGGACAAAACATATTGATCGCCTATAAGTTATACATGTGATAATAGAAATAAATAATTAAAATATTACTGTTTGCTCAATTTTAAAACTATAGTCCATAAAATATAGCTTGATTAGAATGACACCTGTCAAACTGAGGTGACTAGTAATGGGACTGACTCGACTGATCAAACGAAAAAAAAAACAGATATGGGTAATAAAATAAAACAAAAATCAGATATATTAAGTTTCAATAGTAAGTCAGTATCGTGATCATTATCAAAATAATTGGAACAATCATGAAAATCAATTAGATTTTTTTTATCGCATGTAGAATCTAATAAATTTGTAATTTTTTCGTAAACTATTAATAATTAATATTGCAATTTGATGTTCTTAGCATCAACCCATTCTCATTAAATCATATTTTGTAACATTTATGTTACATCACTTCGATTTTGAACATCAACCCATTGTCATTAAATCATATTTTGTAACATTTATGTTACATCACTTCGATTTTGAACTATTGTTAATCTGTCGATTTCGATTTGTCGATTTTACGTCATCACTAGCGATTATGAAAAATGACGTAACCTTGTGAAGACGTCTTTTGAATCTTGTGTAATTTTTGTGACTGGATTATTTTAATGTTTTTAACATAAAATATCTATTTTATATAATTAAATTGATTAATATGTACAGCAAAGTATAAAAAAATATTCTTAACATGCCAGTTACCAATATTTTTTCGTGTGCAAATGTGTTTCACTTGTGTGACGCTGGTACAAAGTTACGTCGTCTGTTTCAGTGAGAACTGTCATTCTAATCAAGCTATATTTTAAGGACTATAATATTGTTGTATGTCTGAGTGCATGGATGTATACATGTCTGTTACTCTTTCATGCAAAAACTACTGAACAGATTTAATGAATTTCATCCGTAATTTAGCTTAGATATTGGAATAATTTAGTTAGGATATAATTTATCCCGTGATTTTGTGCAGTTTCTTTGGAGTGATGCCATTTTACTGCCGTGTGGTAGCTGCATAAAAGGTATAATAGCACTACTTCTCCTCTTAGCTTCACACTGTACCCTAGAGTTGAGAGAGGAAATTTTCATAACTGTTTAACAATTGAAATATTTGATTGTACAGTGGGTTCATCAAGTACAGCGGCCAGCAGATCAGGCTATACGTTTTTGTTGCAAACTCGCACCAATGACAACGTCGTTAAGATACCCCAATGCCTTATCTGGATGCAATTAATTGTACCTACTCGTTGTTACTTTCAGATCTTTCATTAATCCGACGTGCTATGAAACGAAAATCCAAAACAAAACCTCGCCAAACAAGATTTTATTCCGAAGAAAGTTTACAGAAAGCTCTCGTGGCGATTGAAAAAGGTATGAGTGATAGCCTTGCTTCAAGAATTTTTCAAGTACCAAGAACTACCTTACTTTACAGAAAGAAATGTCCTGGCCGCAAAAATTTTAAGAAGGGACCAGCCCCTATCTTGTCTGAAGATGAGGAGAAAACTTTTGTAGATTGGTTCCTAGATCGCAAAGGCGGTTTGCATAAAAGCAAAAAGGATTTAATTAATCATGTTTCCAAATATCTTAAAGAAATTAAAAGAAAATCCAATTACACTGTTGGTAAGAAATGGTATACGTTGTTTTTGAATAGGCACCCTGAAATTTCAAACAGAAATAAAAAAAAACATAACAGTAATAACAAAGACGCTAAATGATAATGCGATTGATAGTAATGGATTTGTTTTATCTTTAAAAAAAAACATAGTTCTATGATGATTTTAGGTACTTGTTCTTGAAATATAAAAAGACAAAACATATTTATCGCCAATTTGTTGTACATGTGATAATAGAAATAAATAATTAAAAGATTTCTGTTTGCTTAATTTTAAATCCTTACTATTATTTCTGTACCTTTGATATGAAAACGGGCAGCACTACTATCGGCCACAATGCGTTAGCTAAACCGCTTGGCAAGCGTGGCAAATATACTAAAAAAGTTTAACAGGTACCTGGAAAGACATAGGCATTTAAGACGCACAATCTTATTGAATATCATACACACTTCCGGCCCTTCAGCACCATTTTAATTCTATAAATATCTTGTATTATACTATCCTTTGTCTTTTCCCGTGATTCGAACTATCCATATATCATTTCATTCAAACATAAAAAATAATTATTATATCTTCATAATAGGGATTAGCGTTTCCAAATCAGTCAATAAGTTACTACAAATGCATATCTCCGAAAGGTAGACCCAAGAAAAGATGGTGCGATGATTTGGTTAGACAGGCACGGGATTAATCAGAAAGAGACAGAGATGGAGCAGTTTGGGAGAGACTTTTTACCAGCAGTGGGATGATAGAGTTTAAGTAAAAAAGAACTGTGTTCATAACTTATCAAAAAAAGCACATTTCAAAGATAAACCGCAAAGGCGAGAAGTGAGTGAGAAAAAAACTATATGTTTGCACCAATAATTTTATTAATTTCCAACCGATTTGAAATAAAACCGGTCAAGTGCGAGTCGGACTCGCGCACGAAGGGTTCCGTACCAAAAAGGCCAAAAAAACGAGTTTATTGTATGGGAGCCCCCCTTAAATATTTATTTTATATTGCTTTTAGTATTTGTTGTTATTGCGGTAACAGAAATACATAATTTGTGAAAATTTCAACTGTCTAGCTAACGCGACTCTTGAGATACAGCTTGGTGACAGAGCGACGGACAGACGGACAGACAGCGAAGTCTTAGTAATAGGGTCCCGTTTTTACCCTTTGGGTACGGAACCCTAAAAAGGTTCTCAATTCCATTATGATACTGATGACATCTAGGCATATTGGATTTGGAATGTTACACATAAAAAATAATTTTTTACCTCATTAAGAGCCCTTCCACACGAGCGATTTTAATCGGTGATCCCTCGGAGGAGCGAGATCGCGGCGAGCATGCGGCGGCTTGCGGCGTGCTCGCAACGATATCGCCGCGAGTTATTAACCGCCGCGATAACGCCGCGTGTTCGCAGCGAGTCGCCGCGCAAGCGCGCGGTACCGAATACCAAGCGCGAGTTCGCCACTTACTTGCAGCGAACACGCGGCGTTATCGCAGCGGTTAAAATAACTCGCGGCGATATCGTTGCGAGCATGCCGCGAGTCGCCGCGTGCACGCCGCGATCTCGCTCCGCCGAGGAATCGCCGATTAAAATCGCTCGTGTGGAAGGGCTCTAAGTCGCATATAGATCTCTTATAGATACAAGAATTTATTTACGTCTAACAACAAAATGTGGTTATAGGATTCTAAATTGACATATTATGACAAGAAGAACAGTGTGAACAATGAGTGGCTGCAGCTGCAATTAGATCAGTAGTATAGGACGATGAATTTACTCTGCTGGAAAATATACTCTATCTGCATCATGTAAGGCCGATAATAGTTCTGTGTTTGAATTGTTTACACAGGAAAACTTGAGCAGCATAAATAGTACGAGTAAGTAGCATTGAAAGAGAGGATACAAAAATAATTACTTTAACTTGCTTAATTTCTTTTTAATATAATAGTTTAAAAACTTTGAAATGAAAGATAGGTTTACATAATTATTTAGATCGCGTTTATTTTTGATTTAACCCGTCTACCGTCTACCTGTCTACCCGTGACCATGAACGCTGTAGGTTTCGACACGTCGGGTTAAATCAAAAATAAACGCGTTCTAAATACGTAAACTTATCCTTCATTTCAATTTGTAGTGTTCGCGTATACTCAAGAAAAAGTATTCTTTTAGTTCAATTATTTCGAACTTTAGTTCATAAACATAAAAAAATTTGTTGTTTGTTGCAAATTTTCAAATCTAATTATTATATTAAAATTGTATCCAATTAACATTAATTTAATATAATAATTAGATTATGTTTATAATTCTTTATTTAAACTAACGTTAACCGTTAGATAATTGATAAGTGTCGTGTCTCTCTTCCGCGCTTTTAAATAACGTGTACGCAAATGTCCAAATTCAATCAAAATGTGATCACTTCCATTGAAACATTTTTTCCCTTACCTTTCAGAATCTTGCCCCATATGTGGTGATATCATCTCTGGAATCCACTACGGTATTCGGACCTGTGAGTCTTGCAAACTGTTTTTCAAGCGCACTCTACAACTGGACAAATATAACGAGTATGAATGTCGAGTTTCCAAATACAATTGCGAAATCAACGTCCACTCTAGATCCTGGTGTAGACTCTGCAGATTCAATAAATGTATGGAGGTGGGGATGAATCCAGATATGGTAAAGAAAAAACAAGCTAAAATCCCTTATCCTTCAACTCGCATAAGCAGTACAGCGGAATTTATCAATGATTGCTCCACGTAGTTAACTTTTGAATGAAATCAATGTGTTATGCATCTTAGGTAAAATCACCTGATATCTAATAGTACTTTTACTTTGGAAGTTTGGAATAATGGTCGGTTTATTTGTGCAATATCGAGATAGATAATAAAATAAACTTCAGGGCATTTTGTAGCTTTACTGTTATAAATAACAGAAGAAAAACTAGTTAGTATAGTTTTTACACTCTTTCCTTGGGTTTTTTTACCCTTTTTAATTCAGTCTTTTTAAATTCTAATCGATTGCATCACCTTGCAACTCTAATGACATCTTCAAGTGTCAATATTTGGTAAGATAGATATCAATATTTGATAGATAGATAGAGTACTCTTTATTGCATACCAGAAATAAAAATAAAAATTACAGTAAAATTTAAAACAAAAGGTTGATGTTATTTATCCAAAGTAATGAAAATACTATGTGTGGTTAGCTATATAATGTACTTAGTAAAATACATATGTGTACTTTGTAGTTTTATATTCATAAATTAAGATAAAAACGGTTTTGGGAATCAATGTAATAGGCTAAAAGTATGATTATCTAAGCCGCAATAAATATAATGTATTTTAAATATTATGCAAGCTAAGCAAAACATGTTTTTAATAAAATGTCATAAATATAATCCATAATATTACATTTCATGATGATGTGCAATGATAGCAAATAAGAAGAATAAAATCTTTTAAAATAAGTAGTATAGTGACATTTTCATTTTTTTTATAATAAAGAATTGCCTAAAAAATTGTTTTTATTTTATCGACTCACACGCATGTTAAGTTAATCAAAGCCTACCATCTGTTGAACTTTAAGTTGAAAATCGATGGTGCGAATTCACATTTGGTATGGTTTATTTATTTATTTATAATTAGTAATTTGTGTGGTACTTGATTACATACAGATAATACTCTGTTTCATACATAAAGTAAAACTAAGGAAAAGACAGTATTATTCATTAACTATTTCTGAAAATCACTTATTCTTAGGTAAGTATACTACTCAATCAAAATTAAAATTTGAACTATAAAAGATGAAATTTAATTTAAAAACTTTAGAATTCTCTAATTTATAAGGTATATCCTAAGGATATATCTAAGTTTGTTCAACGAGTGTGAATGGAAAAATTCATACATTATCACTAATTTAAGGACTACGCTTTTGTCTAAGTTTTTCCTTTCTTCTCTATTACATGCCATCTCCTTAACCCATTTCTGATCTTGGTGTGTACTATCGCCTTTTCCGTCGTCTGACTACCTTTAAGAGCAAAATCGCTTGCAACTCGCGTCGTCTATTGTTTGAAGTGACGTGCGTTTTTGTGTAGTACCTGCACGCTATTTTGGTTTGAATGTGGTAAGGCGTCGGTCACCGCCACCGTACATCTAGTGTATATGGGTAATTTTATATCAAAAATTAAAATATCCACAGGTACTGGAGTCGCACCAAGATACTGCTGGTCGCGCCAAGGCAACGCAATCATTATGCTTGGAGATTACCGGTTCAAAAAGAGGTCCAGGCCAAGCAATTTGAAGCAAGAAACACACTGGGTGTGCAACAAATGCGACAAAGGTTGCAAGGCAAAGTTGGTTACCTTAAACGACGCTATTATTAAGATAAATAATAACCATAATCACGATATTCCCAAAAAATGATCTAAATAAAAAAAAATAACGAGAGATTAACTAGATAGTGTTTTTTTTAATTGTAAATATAAACTTACGATCAAGGTACCAAAATAGTTTTCTTCTTACCACCGAACCGGTCCGCGGGGCGACATATTGCAGCTCCCGCGCGCCGACGCGTGGTCAGTGTGGTCATATTATCTGTGGTGTGGTGTGGTAACAGAACACGGAAAAAGGTTAGAAAGGCTTTCATGCGCCATTTGTATGAGTGAGAGTAATAGGGTCGCGTGAGACCTCCCTGGCGCGCCAGCCCCGCCTACACCGCCCTTTTTCCGTGTTCTGTGGTTGTCTGTGGAGGTACTCTCATAGTAATGATCAAATCTGTCCGGCAGACCTTACTATCGGCCTTCAAAATATTTTCAATATAAATTTAGCGCAACTCGACAGACTAATATAGCTAACATCAAATGATAATCATGTTTTAGAGTGTAAGGGGGCGTCCATAAATTACGTGAGGTGTTTAAGGGGGGGAGGGGGTCGAGTCAATTCTCATCTAATCCAAAGAAAATAAAGATAAACAAGAATGCTAATGTCATACAAATGAAAAAACTCGCGTAAAACTTATTATCTTCGCTCGTACCTCCAGGTTCGACTTAATATAATAGATGGAGTTTGTGTTCACGCTGAAGTGTGAAATATCCGGTGCCATCTAACGATAAGTTGATACAGCTCCAACACCTAACAAGATAATATGAAATTCGAGTCACGAGATGGCGTTAAACAGCATTAGGACGAATTTTCATGAAATGACATCCAAATTAATTGTGTCACAAGTACCAATAGACACTAAAATTCGTCGACATCGTATGAGGCCGTTTGGCGTAATGGTTCGAACGTCCTAAATTCCTGATAAATATGTGAATTCAAATCGGACTGAAACAATGGTAAATTAAATACATTATTTTACACTTTTTTCAGTTTATTTAACCCCACCAAGGGGGGTTATTAGCTTGACGGGTATATGTTTACATTACCAGTATGTGATAACGTAGCTCCTAAACGAGTGTTTTTTTTTATTGTAGTTTAGTTATTATGATGATGATACAACGACATTAATACTTTAAAAATTGATACACCGCGTGCCAGAAAAAGCAGGGCTTAAGCACCCCTTCGCTAGTAGTCCTCTGAAAAATAACTACTTACAAAACTCTGTTCCACGCTGATTGCATTCTAGAATAGCGCGACCTTTTATGAGTACATGCTAGTGACACTCCGTGCATCTTTAGGTTTTATCGGGTGCCTTCTCTCGATGAGAAGCTAGCCCCGCGTCCGGACTCCGCAGCTCCAGGCCCCACGGCCAAGACGCAAGCGCACCAATCAAGAGGCCCCGCTGCGCCGCGTTCGGACTCGAGTCAACGCGAGACGCGAGCATATTTTATTCCGGGTTCCGCGTCTTTTTTTTCGACCGCCCGTATGCCTTCCAAAGGTCCGGGACTCCATAGTCCCGTGATTGGAAAATGACCAACATAATAATAATAATAACATAATTTTTGGTTTTATAATTTTCCAAAATGTTGAAGGTACTTTTACAATTTATCAAAAAAACTATTTATTTTAAATTAGTTTGTTGAATTATTTTGACAAGATATACCTACTTAGAGATGTTTTTTATGTGAAACAAATTATTTTGTGAAATAATTGAATTCTTAAAATTAATACCATGTATTTTGAGATTTTTAAATATTTAAGCCAAGCTAACGAAAAAACTAGTCAGGGAGTATATTGAAATAGCATTCCGACTATAGAAAGGAAGAAAGAAAGTAACAGAAGTTATTTTAACAATTAATTGTCAACTTGATTTCATTTAGGTTATTTTGTGTTTGGTACTGAGTATAAAGGATATATACACAAACAGTATAGGTACATAATACTTAATCATATACTGGGTGACTTTTCTTACCGAGTGGAAAAATTTACTGTGTATTTTGTACCTAAAACAATTGCTATAAGTGTGTGTATTAGTGAACTACACCCGTTATTATAAATTTTGGAATTTCCATTAAAAATCATAAATTTTGAAAACATTAGTGCGCATGCGTATTATTCTTGGTAAGTGTAGTAAAACGGTAGCGGGATGCGGCGCGGGAGACGCGCGGCCGAGCTGCGTCTCCCGCCCCTCGTGTGACTGAATATGCAAAATCGATCCTAATTCCTATGGTAGAAGTTCGAAGGGCCGGGTGTGGGGCGCGGGTCGGGATGTTAAAAGGCAAGACGTGTGACTAAAGAATAGTAAGTAATAGAATAAGTTTCCACTGCGCAGGTGAATTACTCGGCGAATTCAATGATGTTTAGCGCGCTCGAAGTAGAGTGAATGCGTTTGAGTTTTGGTCGGTTTCGTATTTTTCTAATTATTTTTTAATATTTTATGTGATGTTAGTCTAAATCAACATAGAATTAGATGGTTATTAACAGAGGTAATTTATTGAATAAAGAAATTAAAACCTTTTTTGTTAAAGTGTTCATGCTATCGTCATCTATATCATTTACCTGTCTCACACTTTTATTTGCCTTTCTTTCTTTTATATAACTTGCTGAAAGGATTTCTGCACGCAAGAGCCACATTGTCATCACATACTGCCAATGTTCTCACCATTTCGGTGTCTGTGTGTGTCAATCTGCAGTAGATTTGAATACCGAAAAGCCATCGCGAACTAATTATTTTAAACACTGATAGTTGGGCATTTTTAATTTCAGTTGCTGTGTTACGCAGCGGAAGTGACGAAATACAATAACGTTAATTTAGTCTACAATTAACTAAGATATGAGAAGAGATAAACGTAGAATACATAAATATATTATGCATGTTATAGGAAATATTTAATAAAATTAAATAAATTGCTATTGTTGTGTTATGTGTATCATTCAAAGTTCCGCAACGTCACGAAATGTTTTGGGCTGTTAAATAATAAAGGTGATCGTAAGATTTGAATAAACAAGTGAAAACTAAAGTTATCATTCTAAAATCACTATCACATAAAATAACACCATTTAAACTACAACGATATTTTGTTAAATTGATCCAATTCGTCACTTTTCGGTACAAACCATTCCTTATTTTTCATTTTACAATGTATGCGGCATTCCTTAAGATGTATTAAGACTATACTCACAAAATATTGAGACTATAGGTAGAGAGAATAAGTAAAGTAAGGTAGGTTGTACATGGCAGATAAATATTATGAAATACTCTCACGTATTCATTTTAATTTTATTTTGAATAAAAATTTAGAGAGTAATCATTTATAACATAACGTTACATTTATCGCGGGATATATACTATATTATCGTCTATTTCTGCGCTTTATATTTTTTCGGCTTTTGTTTCACCTTGTCTCTGTATCGTTAAGCGCGTTCTACTGCTTTAAACCATAGTTTTCTGCAAAAAAATGTTATTTATTCATGTGCATTCAAGCTCAAGCAATAAACACATCTATGAAACAAACATTATAATATTCATATTCACACGAAAGCACAAAGCAAACCAAATTATATTCATGCTATATGTTTTTGACAGTTTTGTTTGATACCTAAAGATACAAGAGGGTTATATCAAAATCACTAATAACCTCTTATAATGGAAATCAGAATCTCTAACAGACTACAATTCCACCAGAAAAAAAGCAAAAATCAAAGAAAAAATATTAAACCTCCCATAGAAACTCGGTCAGCTGATCTGTGGAATGTGTGGGAGGTTCATTTTTTCTTCGATGTTTTTTCGCGGATCTGTTATGCTCTGTTAAAGATTCGGAACTCCATATTTTTAAAATAATTCGGTACATAAACTAAAATAAACAACTTACGTTTTTACGTCTAAAACACAAGTTATTTATTTTAGTTTAATTCAATAATACATCCTGGAAATTTGTTCTTAAAATTCATTTACTAGCCTGTGCTGCTATTGTCATTATTTCAACTTAAAAACCGTAGGTGTGAATTATGCGTGTAACAACTGCTGTCACTTTTTGCGATCCGCATATACGTAACGTGACGATATGGATGTGACGAATGAATGCATAAAAATTTTAGAAATACTTTTCATCGTTAAGGAATGCAATTAGATGATCAGTCCAAACCTTTTCGCATTCTATAGATATTACAGTATTAGAAAAAAATATTTTAGTAATAAAAAAGTAATTACTATTTACTTGAAAAATTTGTGTCACGAATGCGGAATGATGGTTTTGGTGCCAGCGTATTTTTTTTACACTGATGACGCTCACACTAGCTTTAGTGGATTTGGGAATGTAGCCGTTAATAAAAAATAAAAAAAAACATTATTTTGTAAAATTCGTAGAGGAAGTTGAAAAATTAGCCCGTCACGTTATAGTGGAATTCCACTACATGCAAATTCGTGGGACAGTGTTTTTATGTTGTTTATTCTATTTTATAGCATGTTTTATGTAGATTTATGACATAAAATTAATTTTTAAGCATATTGACTTTCAAATAGTGCTGCCAATTTAACCGCTAAAATAAAGGAACGGCTGGACCGATTTCGCTAACTCTTTTTTGTTTGTTTGTTATTGTAAGGAGAATGTTCTTATAAAAGAAAAAATAAGAAAATTGCGCAGATAATTAGAAAATTTAAGAATACGTAACCACCATATTAAATTATTTTTAATGTAACCTTAGCCCTTTTGACAATTTAAACTTTTTAAATGTATCATTATGGCGTTTGACACAACATTGACTGGAAGCGTGCTGCAAACGGTTACAATTTCCAGTGCCGCTAGCATAAATTTGCATGTCGATAAAATAAAGTTGTAAACTAAGTATCTGATTTTTTTTGAATTATTAACCGATACCGATTCGAAATCAATATTCATAGTTAAGACAGGACAACGTCTGTCGGGTCCGCTAGTAATAAATAATGTTATGTCTGAGATCCCGCGCGAAATGCAGGCTAGTTTTTGTATGTTAGCTGTCATATTTGTAGTTGCAATTCGACGAATGGCACTCAAGTTCTCATCATGGTTCGTTCATGCAATTAATTTGGAATTTAGAACTCATTTGTAAAAAAATTATAGGCCGCAAGTAAGACATCCGCGTGCTGCGGTTTGCCGCCCCTTGTATTAGAGAATTAAATAAATCATAAATTTATATCAGATAATTTAAGCTAATGATTCAATTTTTTGTTGTTCAAAGTCACATTTTCGTTCAAGCAACTGAAATTAAAAACGCCCAAGTTACAACCGGCGCATGACGAGAGATAGTTTGTTTACGCCGCAAGCGCTTAGGGGTACTACTACGCAAATAGTTTCTGTCTTCGATGTAAGCGGTGAACTGAAAGAGATAAACGGCGCCGACCGAGGTCAAAGTCGATTCGAATTCACTTATAACCCCCTTGTTGACCATGTCCGGGCACTGCCGAGATCGGATGACACGCTAGTTTTATCTCGCTCTTTCTCACCTTTCTGAGTATGCGAAAAAGAGATAGCGTAAGGATGAAGGAACTATGATTGTATTTTGGCACGTGCCTATTGTTGTGTGCTATTGTGTATGCCGCTGTTTTCGTCAGTCTTAATACACTTGAAATAAAGCTTACTTTATTTTACTGTTTTCTTGAGTTTACGCGAACACATACATTGAAATGAAAGATAAATTTACGGATTTAGAACGCGTTACTTTCTTTTGTTTAACAAATTTTCAATTGACATTTTAAAAAGTCTTATTACCTTGACTTAGGTTTTATTTTCGTTTGTTTATTAACTTTGTCTTTTCTATGTGCATAAAGAGGTGACCGTATTTTAATTAATTTTAGATATTTTTGAGAAAAAAAACATATTTAAAATATGATTCGATTTAGTACTGACTTTGAACTACTTTCTCAGTGTGCGTTTATTCTGTTACACGTTGTAGGATAATTAAAGTACTTATAGGTATAATGGCACCAGTAGGAGAATGCAATGCGCATTGTAACTTTGCCGAATTGGCAACGTCATATTGTATAATTTCATCTGAATCCGTCGTCGTGTCAATAGTTATTAAGTCTAAAATCGCGCAGCACTTAAGTCATAAGCCGCAACATTGTTTTAATTTAGTATTTTAACTTTTTAATACTAACTGTTCCCAACCTCAATACTAATAGTATTCCTGGTATAAATCTTTCTCCTTGATACCTAAATGACGAGTCACTTTAATAATGCAACATAACAATGTAGGTACCTGTTAAAGTACCTAAATAAAACATGTTTTTGAAATCTTAAACTAGGTAAAAGTTGGTAAGTACCTACTGATTTAGTTCTTTATATCTTTTGTCGACCTCTGTGGCGGAGTGGCGTACACACCGGTTTTCAAGGTGTCGCCTGCGCCGAGGTCCCGGGTTCGATTCTCGGACGGGGTCAATGTAGAAAAAATGTGTTTTTCTACATTTTCACGTGTCTGGGTGTTAATGGTTCCTTCGTTGGTCCTGGTTTCCAAAACACGAATGCTTTAAATAGTTATTCAAATTGGGATCAGACCAATGTAAGTATGTGATGTTGTCCACATTTATTTATTTATTATCTTTTATATCTACAGGTTAATTCAATATGTTTGTTTGTGCCCAAATCAAATCGTCAATTTATTAAATCTGTGTATGGCTTATGGTAATGCAATGATTGGTTTTTAAAAATAATGCTTACAGTATTTTAAAACGTCTGCGTTTTATAATTAGAATCATTGCATTTATTATTTTTAATTTCTTAAAACTTAAAACAAATTGAAAACGTATTTTAAGTTTTCAGAAAATACTGAAACCTAAATAAAAATTTCCAAAAAAACCCTGACCCGAAAGTTAATTGAACTCTGGGCAACGAACGAGCATAATTTTATCAAAAACGTCATAACACTGCGTCCTTTCTAAATAACAAGTTTGCGCCATCTAGCGTATGTTAGTATAAATGTTTGCAATTAAAACTGATGTTCAAACGTGCTATTTATCGAGATGTTCAAACCATCTTTAAATTAAACGAGCTAAAATCGAAATTGTATTTTAGACTTCTTATAATCACAGGTAGTTCTATTTTGAACTAAAATATTAGTAAGCATGACAAACTAAAATATAATAAGGCGATATTTTGCATATTTCAAACATTTTTTTACATGCGAGCTATATGCGAAACTTGTAACGCCATCTAACGTAATTTATGGTAATGACTCTCGCGTTTCTTAGACATCAGCATTCTTGTTTATCTTTATTTTCTTTGTCTAATCTTACGTTGGAGAGAGGGGGGGTCTCGGCAAATATCAAGCAATTTTTTTTCTGATTGAAACAAAAAAAAATTATACTATTTTGGTCCATTTAATCCATATTGTACACTCGACAGCACATCAAGTTAAACAGTTGAACTGCGATAACAGCTTTTATTACGTAGGGCATAAAGGCGGTCTCAAGGTCAACATGTATAGTCTGATGTGCCGTCGTGTGTACATACATGCTTAAGATTTAATCTTAAGCGTAATCGTAATACGATTAAGATTCACTAATTCGTTCGAAAGAAAATAATTTCATTCAAGTTTACGTAAGAAACCCACATTTTGAAAAATCTCACGTGAGATTGGGGGATGGAAGAGGGGGTTGAATAAAATCTCACGACATCTCACCAGGAGGGGAGGGAGGTACAGAAAATTTAAAAAAACACCTCACGTAATTTATGGACGCCCTTGCATAGTTTTCGTAACTCGAAGAAATATTTGAAGTTAATATTTTTATATTAAAAGTAAAACTTAATTTTTAACAATATGTGCCTTTGAATGTTAAGTCTGACAAGAATCAATTTTCAAAGATGTAGAATTTACTAAGAAAATTTAGCTAAGATTGTTTGTATTAATCCAAGTTTACTTTATTGTTAATTTAAATTTAATGTATTGAATTAAAAATAACTTAACCTTATTAAAATATTTTATTTACACACCATGTACAAAATAAAAAACTAAGTTTTTTTTTCTATCACATGTACTTTAAGAAGTAAGTATCTAATTTATTTGTACATTTTGTCTTTTTGTATGTACATTTAAAATTAAAATTAAGTAAGTTATTATTTTTAAAATCTAAGTTTTATTTCAAATACCTAAAATCAAAGATACTTATAAATATTAAATTATGTACTTTTTTCTGAATTAAGGTTACTGCTTAAATACTTACTTAAAATGAGCATATTAAGGTCTATGTAAAATAAAACACTTAAGATACTGAAACGAAATACATGTATATTTAAACAATATTAGAAAAACTGTTTGTTAACAATGATTGTACTTTAATTATTGGTGTTAAAATATGAAATTGCCGTTTTGTATGGACAAAATCGAAAAAAGTCATTTTTCCATACTAACAATTTTTTAGTTTTATTTTAAACTCCTGGACCGTTTTCGATGCAATTAAAGGTGAAAGTTAGATGGTATAAAGCTACGCATTATAGTATTAAAATTTCTGATAATCAAAGTATATAATACAAATATACTTAATTGAAGCAAGAAGGTCAGCTGCCACATTGTAAGGGGTCTTTTCAACGACTTCCTTTGAAGTAACAGGCACTAGTATTGCAATTTTTTTTAGTCCAAAGTTACTTTATTTAGTTTTTGATACAATACAAAAATAATTACGCAATAATATGACTTTAATTAAGAGCTATAAACAAAATAAAAAGTGAGAAAATAATCGGCAATTTCATACTTTAACCCCTATTACTATGGATACTTTGACATGCATGCATAACGCATAACGCTAACATACCATTTTTTTTGTATCGTACACCTGGACCAAAATTGATGTAACACAGAAATTACATAAAAAAATATGTCATACATGTATGTCGTCATAGACATTTAAGATATTCCTTAAAAACACTTAATCGCATACTATAAAAAGCTAAAGTGGTTGTTTGTTCACAATTTGTTTTTTCTAATTGTCTAAAATAAGAAAGTACCTACTCTAAGCATTAAGCATTAAATTTTTAAGTTTATTTTAGTTTAGTCAGTTGTTATGTTTTCCCAAGTATCATTTTAGTTAGTAATTAAGTTAGATACAATACCTAAATAATTTTAAAAGACATGTAACATTCCCAATAATAACGATGGTACAGTGATACTTACAATGTAATAATTTTTGTATACGTACGTAGTATAAGTTTTTTTTTTAATAATCAAGTAGTTGCATGAAAATTACAATTTATTTGATTGAGAAAACAATGCTATGTGAGAAATGGTACAATTATTTACTAGCAACACTTAACACAAACAATATTATCTCGTGACTTACAAAAAAAAGATTAACGGTTTAATTAAAACAATTGCTATGTGTGTCCAGAAACTTCTAATAACTTCTTAAGTTCCATATTGTGACACAAAGCAACAAAAGCAGTCAAAAGCTGCATAAGCACGCACGCAAGGATCCACGGTTCCACACTTGATCGGGTCAATTAAAAAAAATATATCTGAAGTTGCTTGGTTCTGGGGTTATAATCAGAGATCGGATAATCGGATTCATGTTAACCTAATAACGTCCCGTTGGTCTGGTGGTTTAAATACCGGGCCAGGATCCCGGGGTCCCAGGTTCGATCCCCGGGTCAGGCAACAAAAAGTTTTCGAATTTTTGAACTTTGCTCGGGTTTGTGATCACCAACCCGCATTTGGCAAGCGTGGTGATTATGCCAGTTCCCATCATTTCCGTGGTATCTTGAATTCAATGATGGAGGCCTTTTCCCTGCAGTGGGATGATAATAGGGTGTTAAATACTACTACTACACTAGGACATAATGGATGCTTCTTGAAACATGTACGTCGATCCCAATATCCGGGATGTTTTCCATCCAAAGTGCATTCCATAACAGCCCACACTCTTCTTTAGGCAAAATGCACACGAGTATCCGATCTTTAGACGACTATAATTATAATCGAGCTTCCGAAGTCACTTTCCAAATTCTGTCACAAAATGGAAGCCGTAAAGACAAGTAACGATAGAGTAACAGGCGGTTTGGAAAACTGATACCAGACCAACCTTGAATGATAGTCACACAATAAGGAGAAGAAATCACGAGATAATATTTTATTAAATTGAAAATACAATTATTTGAATTAGGATGCAGATATACAGGGTGATAGGTAAATGGTATAACAAGCCGAAACAAAGTCTATGTTAACATGTGCATATAAATACTATGGTGAAGTTAGAAATTTGGTACCTACCATCATTTAAAAAAAAAAAAATTTCATACAAATCGATATTAAAATTTTTGGTTTATCTATACTAAAGCTGAAGAGTTTGTTTGTTTGTTTGAACGCGCTAATCTCAGGAAGTACTGGTTCGATTTGAAAAAATCTTTTTGTGTTGGATAGTCCATTCTACGAGGAAGGCTTTAGGCTATATAACATCACGCTGCGATTAATAGGAGCGAAGTATGAGTGAAAAGTTGGCGAACGACCTCGCGCTCTCTTGCCTTCCACTTCACCAACCATGACCAGCTTTTCAAGGCACTCGCCTCCTCTTCGCATTATGTGGCCAAAGTATGAAAGTACGCGACTTAAACAGATTGAGTACAGACGTGTTTTGACATTCAATTGTGATAGAATAGACACATTAGTGCGTTTGGCTGTCCAGCGTATCCTTAGCATTCGCCTCCAACACCACATCTCGAATGCGTCTATTCTCTCTCTAAACTAGATGGTCTGACCAAGTGAAAGAAGCAACCTCCTCAAGCAAGTTTCATCAGGCGGTGAGAGCAACAATGGACCGAGACCGGTGGAGAAATTTAACAAAAACCGGTGATCGTGATCCTCAGTAATGAGGGATCGATTAGAGAGAGATGAGTGAAAAATGTTGCTAAAATCGTCGCGATCGTAGAAATTGACGCGAATGAAGTCGCGGGCAAGAGCTAGTATGTAAATAAAATGATAATATCAAACTTCTGACTTCACCATAGTATTTATATGCTTAAGATAACATGGGCTGGTTACGGCTTGTTATACTCTTTGCCTAACGCCCTGTATAACCAAAAACATTTATGAAACTCCGCTGGCTTACGTAAAAAGCTTTGAATAAATTCAAACACAAACAATGTCTTGGGAGCTCAATTGTATAAAGGAGTAAGCCCGGTAAGCGGCAAGTTTTGGTTTCTAAATTCTCACTTAATATACTCGTAGTGTAAAATTATTCAAGAAATTGTGTTTTCAATTAAGCTAATCATCTTTTCCGGTTATATTTATATTCTGTCTGCTATAATTGTTACAAAAAAAAACTTCTATGTCTGGAGGTCACGATCTTCCATTGTCACACTATCTTATGTATTAAACGTTCGGCTGCTTAGGAGCAGATCCGATCTTATTACAATTGATTTCTATTATATCTGGAATTACCGGCATTCAAGGGGATAGGGAAATGCGTGCAAGATAAGTTAAGCATACCCTCACATGTTTTCTTGTATGTAAATCTATGTAATTTGGTGGCCATTTGACTTTTGGTTTGACTACGACTTGAAAAAAATGGAATTTACTAACTTTTTATGTACCTATATACCTAAGAATATAACAACCAAAGTGTCTTAAAGCTTTTGTCATGTTAAATGCAAAAATGAATATTTTGAGATATTGTTTAGAACAACATATATTTAAAATACTAATATATTGCCTCCATGCAAAATGTTGTTATTGTCAATACAGGGTTCTAAGTAGATATAAACCTTACATATTATGTAATTAAATTGCTTACCTAAACAACTATTTATTAAAAATACATAAAAACTTATTACTTCGACAAAATTGTGCTTATGTGCTACGTATCAGTTTTCTTTAGTAATTTTGATGTTAGAAAGTGTAATAAGTAATTAATAGCTAAACAAAATTGTAAAATAGTTTAAAATGATTGTTATTTTAGAGGCACATTTGAAATAATATGGATTTTTTGTTTTATTTGTATCATTGATCAATAATTAATTAGTAAATAAGCACACTTTGTTCATATTTAACAAACTTCGAAAGCTTTTGCCGAAAGGAATGACTAGTTTTGAAATCTAAATTACATGTATTGTTTTTTGTATATTTTATGGGAATAAACTAAATATTTTACTGTTTGTCTATAGTTTAATTTAATTGATTGACGATCATGTCACATTAACATTATAGTCTGAACTCTAGCTAAAGGAATATAATAAATGAAAGTCCAACTAACAATATAATATTTTTACTTGACTAGCTGACCCCGCAAAATTCGTATCGCCTCGGAATAATATAGTTTGATTTTGACGTAAACGACACACAATGTCATTGGCATCAAATATGGCGTTTACCTTACCATGTTACACAGAAAATTTGCAATAAAATAATATTGCGACTGTAAATTTACATTATTATATATAATACATTTATATACGAATTTAAACTAGTACAAGCGGGGTTTATACCATGTACAGTGGCCTGCACATCAGGCTTTATATTTTTGTTGCAATCTCGCGCTTATTTCAACTGGGTTTAGATGCCCCAGAATATTTACTCATGTGGCCCCAGTGTGCAGCTTGTTGTGCTGTCGTCTGCCTCGAATTTTATTATTTCCGATATTATGACGCCTTGCTTTTCGGCACTGTTGTCAGTAGGTACTTCCGTGATAGTGGCGCTTGCGATAGTTTCGAAATATCAGAAACTCATAAAAAAAGGTACATGATATAAACTCCGAACCAATTACCTCTTGAACTTTGTTGTTTAAACAACTATTTAGGACGAGTCGTTATATAAAATTTCGGGATTTGTACCTGTTAGAGTACTTATATAGTGCAAGGTTGCGTCATAAAAAAAGGGAAGGCGTTTACTTAATTCACAAAAATATTTTTAATAATAACTTTTGAATTTATACAAATCGTCGCTATTTGTGTTTTCCTAATTTTCACCAGCATGCAAACTTTTCTAGGTGTTTCTCTTGCAT
Source organism: Anania crocealis (assembly GCA_949315895.1). Classification (NCBI taxonomy): domain Eukaryota; kingdom Metazoa; phylum Arthropoda; class Insecta; order Lepidoptera; family Crambidae; genus Anania; species Anania crocealis. The sequence goes on from OX438863.1 coordinate 4,540,519, forward strand.
CTACCGTATTCTATTACATTGGGATCAAACGGATAGAGTCCAAATCTTTTAAAGGCATTTACAATTGTTTGTGACATGTCTTTTTCTAGATCATGCTGCAGTAATGGGCAGAAAGTTGACTTGGTAATTGCTCCCTTTTCTCCTTTCCAAGTTTGCATAGTTTTCTTCCATTCATCTTTCAAAGGCCGCAAAACAACGTCGGCAGGTTGTATTATGTTAACTGTGTTTGATGGCAGCGCGTATAAAATAATTGCATTATCATTGCAGAATACGCTCAACTCACGCGAGAGAAGTGATTTGTTACCGTCAACAAACAAAATAATTGGCTTCTTTGTTTTGGTTTCTTTAAACCATTCATTCACTGCGTTAACGATAAATTCTAACAATTGCTCATCACTCATCCACCCATTTTAGATATCCCTAAAATCCACTTTGGTGGCACATTTTTCTTTACATTTAATGGTTTTCTTAGTGGAAACACGATCATAGGACTAAGTTTATATCCAGCAGCTGTAACAGCAATCATTACCGAGATTGTCTCAAATCCGCTTCTAATTTTAATTTCATTTACATTTTGATCTGGCATCTGGGACCAAGAATCTTCTATGTTGTAGAAGAAATATTAAAATTAATCTCGTCTCCCGTCAAAATCCGTTGCGGATCATCAAGTATGTCCATATTATTGGTCTTTGTCAGGTATTGAATAAGATCTAGGAACCATGTCTTGATATCTGCCTCAGTGTTTGATGTTTTATCTGATCTTGGTTCATCTAACGTATCCAGTTCAGGGTGGCGTTTTAAAAACAAATCATACCATTTCTGCCCTGGCATTTTATCCTTGAAAGGATTTGGTCTTTTGTATTCCGCTATTATTTTCTTTACAGCGTTTATTAAAACCAATTTTCTGCGTGGGAAACCACACTTTTCCATTCGCAAAAGCCATTCGACGAGGCCATCTTCATCTGCTGTGCTCAATACAGTATGACGTCCCATTTTCATACAAACTTTATCTACACGGCCATGTATTCTATCGTGCAATGTACCTCTTGGTACATTGTACTTCCTTGAGGCTTCACGGATACTCGTACCTGTTTTGATTAAATCTAAAGCTTTTGTTAAATTATTTTTGTCATGTAACCCCAACTTGCCTCTTTAAAAACGTTTTGGTTTCGGTTCTTCCAGTACAAACGCCATTGTTATTTCTGAAACAAGAAAGCTACATTTTAGTTAGGCTTTTAAACTAAAAGAGTAATAGTATTTCTCTTTTATACATTAATTTGTGAAAAATAATGGCATCTCAAAAAGACATTCAATAGAACCTTTAGGCTACGACACACCTAGGGATGAGTGTTGAACCCACCAATATCCCAAGAGCAGCTACCTAACCCGCCATTCTAAAAGTTAGTTTAGAATAATGAGATAAAAAAACTATTTTCTTTCCGGCTTTATATTTATAAAAATAAATAAAATATAAGAACAAGTTACATACGATTTTATTAGAACGTGGTTACACCACACGTAAGCTTTACAATAAAATTGTAATTCAATTGCAAGAAGCTTTTGAACAGGATGTTATTAATGTTACCAAATGATCACTTACCGGAAAATTCCATCCGATGACCTTTACTGAGATTAACATTATTTTTACAATTAACTTTACCTTTGAATGAGGAATGAAGGTATCGAATGGATTTTAACCTTATTCGAAACACTGCTTTTGAACCATGAAAACCATCCTATGATATTTGGAGTGCCAAGGACAGAAGTCTCTTGATTAGGATTTCTTCTTTATTAACACTATAAGGGTATGAAATTCTTATCACTGTTTCAAATTGTAATAGCAAACATAACAGAGATCTCTCTTGTGTTCCCCACATATAGGAACGGTGCAGTCGTGACAAATCATTTTTGACGCCCTTTTGATTCTAGCTGGGCAGTATGTGCATGCCTTTTTCTTTCTTGCAGATGGTATGCTAACTGTATTTTCATGTCTCTCAGGTGTTATTAGTGTTTCTTTTTTAATATTTATCCAGGATTTTACTTTTTTATCTTTCCTCGATTCTAAGGAAGCATCGAAATCTGTAACGTTACAAATCCATATAATTTTGGGTGTAAGTGCAATTTAAATGGGTATTGTAAAAGCAAAGTAACTCCTGTTAGCTTATATATATTTTTAACTAATTAATTGATTCCAAAATGAGTTCTTGGTAACATAAAAATAAGTAGACAGAGACACGTATGTACTTAAATATAAAATGAAAAATTTAAGCACTGATAGTGCCACTTTCAGTCAAATCTGTTTTATTTCTGGAAATAGGCCCAAGGAGGCGCTTTTACACGTCTCAATCTTTATACTTACCAACTGCTACGGGATAAGACTAAGTATCAGCTAGTACCGAAAAGAAGCAGCGCAAGAAGTCCGAGGTCCCGGGTTAAATTCCCGGACGGGTCAATGTAGAAAAATAGTGTTTTTATACATTATCTCGGGTATGGGTATCTGTGGTACCTTCGTTGTTTCTGATTTACACAATACGAGTGCTTTAAATAGTTAGGTACTCACTTTAGGATCAAAACAATGTGTGTTATGTTGTCAGCATTTTTTTTTATTCCAGTGCAAGCTAGGACTTTATTATAAACGCTGCCATTTTGTTATAAAAGACAAGAAAAGCTCTGTCGACATCAAACGTTTATTTATTGGTTATATTACTTAGAAAAAAATAAATTGATCAAATGGCCCCTTCCCGAGTTGATGCATAATTAAGCTCCTTTCTCGGCATTTTAAATAGTGTGTGACAATACATATATGACCAGATATGCAGGGAATCAGGAGGCTTTGGCGGATTCAGAAAGAACAGGGAGAGATGGAAAGTTATTGGGGAGACCTTTGCTCAATAGTCGAATGAAACAGGGTAAAAAAAGTATGAAAAATGCAAAATTTATAATTCTTCGTGAAACATTTTAAAGCAATTTCGGTGACTGTTCAGACACAGTGAAACTTTACAAAAACCACACTTAACATAACTTTTACCCTCGCACCCTGTGTACCTGCAACGTTGTCGTGAGGAGACTAGTTCTGGCATATGTTTGGCACCGAAGCTTCGTATTCGCTTTGAGGGTACTTTTATTCTGGCATACTGCTTTCTGCGATTTAAGGCGCTCATGTACCCTTTTATTTCTTTGCAGACTTCATCTAATAAATAATATATTATTAATTTGTACCCAAATTCGGTATTTTTGTGTATGGGTAAATTTGCTCTGTTTTGGGTAATTTTCGTTGCAAATTTATAGATATATAGATTTTTGGGTTACTTATATGTGGGTTTTCAAACTTACTTGATGCATTGCTACACATAAAATTTTACACTAAAACGGGATCAATGCACTACTTATTAAAGGGAAAATACGAATTTACCTTCCCGACGTTTCAATCCGATTGCACGAACAGAATCATGGTCGCGGGAAGGGTGATATAAATATTATGTGAATATTTTTTCTATACATACATCAGACACAGCAAGACAAGCATTGATTTAACTGAGTTGGGTTGCATCTAAACCTGACAAGAAACTCCCAATAGTAAAAAAAATGTTCTAACTTTGCATTTCGCATAACAAAGGATCTCAAATTTTGCAACACAAAAAACTGGAAAATATGTGACTGCAGCTAGTGAGATTATAACAAACAAGAGAAGCCTAAGGTCTAGAGTTATTCTGTTAAGTTAGCTATAACTTAACGGTCGACATAAAAAATACAAACATTAATACAGTATGATGAATTGATTTATATTCTTTAGATTAGAAAAAGGTGAGTTCTGCACTTATTTATTTATTTATTTATTTAATTTATTTATTGGAAAAGATTCACCAGCAACATATCAGTAAACATTACAATTTAGAGTGTAAATGAGTAATATGTGTATATACAATAGACAAAAGATAGAAACTACAGTTTAAATTACATTCTGAAATATCTTGAATATACTTTATATTTATTTTTATTCATTACATATAGTTATCAATCTTTGTTACTAATATCTTACGGCCGGTCCCAATAATCTATCTATCGCCAGTTTTGATATTTCGGAGATAGAAAACAGTTTCTATCTCTGTTTTTGCCGTTCAGAGAAACAAAGACAGAAGTTGATTTCCTAAGTTGATTTCTATCTACGATATGCCAAAACTAAAGATATATAGGTTATTAGGACCGGCCGTTAGTTGCGAAATTTTGATGGATGTTTGACACCTGGTCAGGAAAATTGAAATTGATTTTTATGTACAAATAGATTACAAGTTGACTTAGCATATAGATTACTTTTACTCCGGAAAAATGATCGGTTTCCATTCAAATTGATAGTTATGTAATATATTGGTGCATTTTTTGCGATTCGTTTGTACAATGTTTGTTTATAAATAAATGTGGACAACATCACATACATTGTTCTGATCCCCATTTGAATAACTATTTAAAGCATTCGTATTTTGGAAACCAGAAACAACGAAGGTACCACAAACACCCAGACCTGTACCACCTGACCAGAGAGAAAATGTAGAAAAACACTTTTTTTTCTCCATTGACGCGTCCGGGAATCGAACCCGGGACCTCGGAGCAGGCGACACCTTGAAAACCGGTGTGTACGCCACTCCGCCACGGAGGTCGTCATATTAAACATAATTATACTATACTACATTCGCCTAGCTTTAAGACGCCGAGTCTAAATTTGTTTATTTATTTACTAGCGGACCCGACAGACGTTGTCCTGTCTTTAACTATTAAATAATATTGATAACGAAATGGTATAATAAAAAATATGTTACCAATAGTTTATTATTATTATGCTTCATGAATTTCATGATACACAACATTCTTTGTTTTTTTCTTTCGGGTATATAAATAGCAACAATTATTTCGACACGATAACAGGCGACTTTACTGGCCATATGCAAAATTCTCTTTTTTACCCCCTATTTGACGATATTTGCAGCACGCATTTTGTCAATGCTATGTCAAACGCCATACATTAAAAAAGTTAAAATTTTCAAAAGCGATAAGGTTACATTACAAATTATTTAGTATGGTGAATAAGTTTTCTTAAATTTTCTAATTCTCCGCGCAATATTCTTATTTTTTTCTTTTATAAGAACATTGATAATAACAAACAAAACAAAAAAAGAATTAGCGAAATCGGTCCCGCCGTTCACGCGTGATGCGATGGCCAAGGGAAATAGGGATTCATTTTTATATTATAGATTACTATCGGATTCCGCGAAATTCGTATTGCCCCAGATATTTGATTTTGATGTTTTAAATGTCATTGTCATCAAATATGGCGGGGTTTAAAAAAAAATGTTCGAATGGGAGTATAGAAAAGTGTTGTATATTGACTTTTCTAGGCATTTTTAAAATTTTACTCTGTGTAAGAACCATCCTCGTACAACAAGGAATATTCTAAAAAAAGAATTAGCGAAATCGGTTCAGCTGTTCTCGAGATTCGCGCTTAGCAACACATTCAGCGATCCATTTTTATATTACAGAAGATTATTACAAATAACCATAATTATTAATGCTTACTGTAAAAATTATCTATATCATGTTTCAATTGTTTTAGAATCATGTGTTTATCATGATTCTAAAACAATTCATTAGGCAGGTGGTTGTGATTCTCTTTTATATGGTAAATGTAGTTTTCAACAGTGACGATGGCTGCTTTGCATTTTGATCTCTGTTTGATGCACCTCCAGCGATCTTTGCCCGTATTGCCCCTGATGTGCAGACTGTACTTGTAACCGTTCACGGTTATATACTTAGTTGCGAATTTTGTGGTTATAGGGTAAATGTTGCCTAAAAAATAATAACACTTCATTTTTAGGATAAATATACTAGTTCATCATAAGCACTGAAGGTCGAGGAAAATAATAATTGAAAGAATGAAAATGCAGAAAAACCTGAATGAATGTATGAATATGAAGCATTTACAGTAGTGTCACATTATAATAAAAATAAAAAAAAAAACTGAAATACATAAAACATTAAAATAAGGTGAAATTGCACTTCTATATAACGGAATTATACAAGTATTATACCAGAAATACAGAAAGTTAATCTAGTACACGGTTAAACCTATATTAAAAAAATAAATAATAATATATAGCTAGATGAATACCATTGTTTTAATCATAAATACATTAAATTTATAGTCTACAGAAGGACTATTATTTTAATTTACAGTACATAGAGCGTTTTTACAGAATATCAAAGTACGTAAAGTAGAATATTTGTAAGTAGGTATAAAAAAAAATTATAAGTTTAAGCAACAGTTTGTTTCTCACATAATAAAGATATACTCGTAAATTGAGTAATATCCTTGTAAAGTTCAATTGAAACCAGTTTTTACTTTGGAATTGAAACCTTTTTTCTTATTTGATAACAAATTATAGCCCTTGGATAATTTTATTATACGAGTTAGGGTCTGTTTCACAATCATTAAGTAAAGGTTTAAGTAGTTACTCAATAAGTTAATTACGTACAGGTTAAATCCTTTCGTTAACTTTCTTTGCATTTCACAATCATCCAATCAGTAAATTAAAGTGAAGATTATATAATTAATACTTACTTACAATTTACGTTTCGTTTTAAGGTAAGAATAATTTATGTGTTTCTATAAAGTATAGTAATCACAGAATGATCATTAAAAACATTTTTTTGTTATGATTATAAGTAATAAAAACAATAAATTCGTACAATTTTTTTTTACACTGTAATGTAATTGAGTCATTTCACCTTTTCTAAAATCAATGTTTCTGTATGAATGGAACGCATCGAGGTTTCAACCAAATGTCTATTTCAAGTCAACGTCAGTTAGTCAGTAAATGACAAATGTAAAATTTGCCGGCGTTTTGTAGGTTTTTGTGTGGTGATTTTGTTTGCATTGAATTTATCATTACGAACATTGTATTATTTTACAATGACTACAAAAATGTCCACTTAAACAATTAAATGATTTGTTGTTGAGGAAAATTTGGAAATGACGTATTATATATCTTAATTTACTTGTCAAGTAAAAGGCTACTTGGCAGTGCATCCGGTGATTAACTTAACGAGCAGGTAAAGTGGTGATTAACACTATTCAGGGATTGTGAAACGTAAAAAATAGTTTACTGAGCAGATAGGCTCGGAGTAGCTTACCCAGAACTTTACTCAGCGATTGTGAAACAGGCCCTAAGAAATATGTAACATATGCTCAACTCAAAGAGTTTGTCTTTTTTTATTTTTTATTATAAAGAAGTTTGTCATTAGTAAAGCAGATTTTAAACTTTGGGTAAGTTTCGTTGGCAGTATACATAACTTTGCAACACTACGTTCGTCTGATTTGTTCGTTGTTCGTCTATCTATCGCTAGTTTTGACATATCGGAGATAGGAAACAGTTTCTATCTCTGATTTTTCCGTCCAGAGTAACAAAGACAGAAGCTGTTTTCTATCTCGGATATGCCAAAACTGAAGATAGATAGGATATTGAAAACGGCCGTAAGCCGAGTTAACTGTATAACCCCGCTTCTGTGTTTATTTTGATTCTAAAACAATTGATTAGGCAGGTGGTTATGTTCCTCTTTCATATTGTAAATATAGTCGTCAACAGTGAAAATGGCTGCTGTGCATTTTTTTCTCTGTTTGATGCACCTCCAGCGACCTCTGCCTCGTCCCTTGAACTGCAAACTGTACTTGTACCCGTTCACGGTTATGTACTTAGTTGTGTATTTTGTGGTTATTGGGTAAATGTTGCCTAAAAGATAAATAGAATGTTGTGAGGGTAATATTAAAAGTATTGTTTATAAATAATTAAAATGCGGAATTCCGAATAAATATAAACATAAGGCATTTAGAAAATCAACGTAACAATAAAAAAAAATAACAAAGAAAAACATATAATTATGTCATTTTCTCATTCTATCTCTCATGACATAATTATCTGTTTTTCTTTTTTCTTTGTTATTTTTATTCTAAAGAGGGTACTTAGGGTTGCTAGGTATATAGTTCATCATGCTAGGTATCAGTTTAAAAGCTTTATCCCAAATTAGAAATATACAAGAGGAAAAAGATTGTTTCAATAAAGTCATGAAAAGAAAGGACTATTTTAATTTAAGGCTCATTTTTCAATAGTCAAAAAAAAGTTATTTGTTAGATAAAATCTAACATGACTGATTTGCAAACATCAATGTACCTAAGATATGGTTTCATAGCATATTTAGTTGATTTTTAAAATCAGTCATCTTATGTATAAACCAGTAGAAAACTATATCCGACCATTGAAAAATCAAGCATATATATATTATCGACTTTTTAAAAATATTAAATAGTACCACGTTGCAAAAAGAAGATGGTGAATATGAAAATTGAAAATGTCATTATCAAGTTCAAAAACGTTATAATAATACATTAAAATTTTTGTTGCGGCGCTAAAAACACATTATAGTAGGTAGGTATACGTTGTAATATCTTCATTTAATTTAGGTACATTTTCTATTTTAAGCTTTGAGTTATAGTTGTTTTTACTTTAAAGCCAAGTCATTTAAGAAATTTTTATCGCGGAATTTAAAATACCCTGCAAACTTGTACAAACTTTTGTCACATCCTAAAACTTGTCTCAAAACCTATCTAATTCAGATTCAAATTCATTTATTTCATGGCCATGGCCCCATAATAGTAAAAAATGCAATACTTTTTTCTCATACAATAATATTAAAATAAGATAAAATGTCATTAATCAGATTGAAAATAGAATAATAATAATAAATTGAAATTAATAAATTATAATACATATCTATTTAACCCTACCTAAGGTACGGTGTCCACATCTTTCAAAATCTGAGGACAAAAAAAAATTTTCACAACTTTGATATCAAATAATTTTCCATAAGTTGAATCACTATCGAGATAAAGGTCAGATATCGCAAAGTGTTAAACTATGTAGAGTAGCGCGTTTAAGGTCAGGGTATTTTACGTTCGCGCAAATTGGCGTCTGAGTAACGATATTCTTTAACGCCTACACTATCGGAACACTTTTATGATCCAACTGGTAAGTGGTTGTGAGTAGCATTTATTTTAATTACGACTCCTTCATATGTCCAGAGAGTGGCAGTACACTTGTCCCATTGTCTGACGCATCTCCATCGAGTTTTCCCTTTGGTAATTCTATGCTGACTATACTTGTAGCCGTCTATTAACACGTGTTTCGTTGTATTCACGTGCCAAAAAGGATCTGAAAGAGGATCAGGATTAGTTTACCTTTGTTATTTAAAAAGTTTTTACCAGTCCCAATGCGATGAGGTTGATCAAGTAGATTATTAATTGAATGGGGGCTATCGCTAGTGAATCTGCCACTAGAGGCGCTTGTGTCGCGTGAGGTCCAATATCATTCACTTTGTACTGGTTTTAGCGGAATTTGTTGCTCATATTATAATTTCTTTAATTTACCTGCTGGAAAGTGATCTCCTTCGTAAAATATAGCAAATATGGATTATTTGGCGATTAATGTGAACGCTTTAAAAGCGGAATTAAGAAAAAGCGCAAAAATAGGCGGCCTCAAGAGCAACTATTTCAGAAGTTAGTTTGTTGATATCAAAATAGTTATTTATAAACAATATAACCTTAATTAGATTCAAGATATAACACTTTGTTTCGGTGCAATCGCCTTTGACAGCTTTAACTCCAGACCTCAGTCTATTTATTTATTTATTTTTTATTTATTTATTTATGTCACAATAAAAAGTCTTACAATAAATATTATTTGCGATGATTCCTACTATAAGCTAGGCCTGTCCCGTAGAAATCATCTTTCAACAAAATACATAAACTTATAAAAATAATGTAGGTAGTAACTTGATAAGATTTAACGACAAAAAGGAAAAATAAAAATAAAAGTAATTGTGTGTGGACGTGTGTGTGTGTGTGTGTGTGTGTGTGTGTGTGTGTGTGTGTGTGTGTGTGTGTGTGTGTGTGTGTGTGTGTGTGTGTGTGTGTGTGCGTTAACGTGCATACTTTGACGTATTACCTAAGTGATCTAAGCAAATTTTCTAAATCATAATAGGATAGTGTTACTATCCATTTGTGAAGTTTTAATTTTACTTCTGACAATGAGCAATTACATACTGAACACTTAGAGTTTACTTTATTATAAATAAATGGTTTTAGGAAAGTCTTATTTCTCCGGGCAAAGCTGGATTTAATGCAGGGTAGAGGCAGATTGAATATTCGTTTCCTCAACAAGTTTTCATGTTCCACAGTACCCAGAATTGAACGATGAACACCAATCGCAATGCGAAATACAAAAAGGCCGCGAACTGTCAAAATTTCATTTTCTCTGTACAAATCACTAGTGGGGTATCTACGTCGTTTCTTCAGCATAATTTTAATCACAGAGCGTTGAGCCCTCTCTAGCATAATCATATGAGTGGTACTCGAACCACCCCAAACCGTAATGCAATAGCCGATGACAGACTGACAAATTGCACTGTATATCGACTTTAGCAATGTAATATCAGTAATCGAAAATAAGTTTTTAAAAATATAAATAAGTTTACGAACTCTACTCGAAGTCGCGACAATATGTTCCTTAAAGGTCAGTTTCTCATCAATCATTATCCCGAGGTATTTTATACAAGGAGACCTAATTATTTTACTACAGTTACATTTCAACAGTGATTTGGAGAGTGAGGTGCTGTACGATACACATGTATGCACTCTAATATCCGGAGTTTGCGGCGACGAAGCAGAAGTTTTATGAAAACACAAGAATTTAGTCTACAGTGGCGCCAACTGGTGAGCAAAGAAACGGTAGTCCCCATTGCTCGTCTTGTGTATCAGCACTTGTATGGTCAGGAGTTCCCTTTCTTTTTCAGCCTGCCAATAAGTTCAGTGTTTTGTCATGACACCCTATCCTAACTATTCATTTGGAAAAGATACAGTTGAGGGAACTATTGTATCGACGTTATTAAGCGCGTAGTTTCTTGTCGGTGAGTAAAAAGACGACGACACAAAATAGATATATCTACGGATTCGCAGTACGAGGGTACTGCGAATGTACTGTGAATCCGTAGATATATTTTACTGCAGTTTTTTTTAGGTACTCAAGATTACTTATGGTTTCAGAATGATATTAAGTATCGCCTGACAGCGCCCTTCTTTTCTACATTCTCTATCACACCGGGGCGCATCAGCAACACACTCTAGAAACCCCCGGCGTAAGTAGGTATATAAGGCTGTGGTATTAGGATATTCCTTTGCAGAGGCTGTCTTCTTTACAATGATATATAAGAGTCTGAATTAGGTTGAACTGATCGAATTAAGTAAATGTGCAGACTGAAGTTGGTACCTGGGTCAAGTGGAACTACTTCAAGTTTTTAGTTCTGAAATATTTTATATATATTTTATTATATTATATAACATAATCGGTATTTTTGAAAAACGCAGTGAGGGTTCACCTTTAACTTGGAGGACTGGTGATATCGTTTGATTTGAAAAAAAGCGCAAAGTTCGCTCGCAATGGGATTTAAGTTGGAAAGGGCTACAACTAACATTGTACTTCTGAAGGCTGACGACGATGATGAGATTTGTATGACAATGGTTTTAGTAAATAAAACAAAACCGCTTTGAATTTCATGATTGGCAATTATAAAAAAAAAACATTTGTATTGGGATTACTTGCATCATTTTTTATTTGAAACAATAATGTAGCAAATTGTATTAAATAAAGGCACCGTCTCTTTACCAATTATTAAAAAAAAAACCTTTCTCTTAACATTTTTGTTTCATTTTTAAGATATCGCTAACACTGTGTTTCAATTTATTGCTATGCGATTCATCTTACATGTCTTAAACATTGAAATCTTTCACGTTCAATATTATACATCTATTCATCAACATCGTGGTTGTGCTCCTTGATCCGAACTACATTGCCGTCTATAATAAGGGCCATTGCCCTACATCCTTTTGTATGCTTAACACATCTGTACCACAGTTTTTGACCGTTTTGCCTTCGGAACCCGTAGCGGTAGCCGTCATGAATAAGCCGTTTGATGCCTTGTCTTGTCAAAGTTAATCTGTATCCTGAAATAACGAAAACAATTACAGTACTGAAGCAGTAAAGAAAGTATGAGCAAATTTTTCGCAAAGAATATACCATTTTTTTGTTTTTTTCCAAATAACACCTCTTTTATATCCTTATTTTATAAAATGTTCATACAAACTTTTTAATATTTTTGAAATATATAATAATATTTTTTCATATTCTCTTCCTATAGAAAGCTCAAAAAAATCTCCATCGTACCTTAGAATAGATTCCTGTTTTTCCTACAGATTTTTCCTTTTTAGTCTCACTGTTATCAAGAATATAGAACTTCGATTAATCTCAATTTCCAATTAACAGCGAAGAGGGAAAAAACAAGTGGAGAATAATTCCAGCGGCATTAGACATTTTGCTGTCTAATGTATACGCTGGACTATTAACTAACAATTAATGTAAACGACATTGGCTTACGATTGAACGTTTTTTTGTGTGCATTGTGTCGAAGAAACTTTTCTAAAGCCGGATTACGAAATGTCAATAAAAACCCATACATGTTAAAGAAGTTTTTATTATATATTTCATGATTAGGAACTGAATAACTGCTGAACTGAAGTAATCTTAAAAAAAATATTCTGCCTGATCTATGTAAGAATAACGATTATTTTAAGGATTTTTAATGTAGTGCTAAATACAAAATTTTATTTATGTATAAGTACAAAAAAAACTTCAAACTTCATTTAGTCTGGAAAGATTCTACTTAACATTTCCGTCCTCATTTTCCGTATATTTCTTTACTATAGTATTTTCTGGCTGCTTCTTTGTTTTTTTTTCTTCGAATTATTTGTTCTGCTATTGGAAGGCTACTAATTGGTAATTTTGGCTAGACCTTTGCACCTTTTGTACCTTTCTCTTACTTTCGCTCTATATTCAGCGATTTTTTCTGGATCTGCACGTATTTCTTGCCACCTGAGTCGTGCTGCAATTCTCTTTTTCTCCAATAGTTCTTCTCTTGTTTGTTTCGCTTTTGTAATTTTATGTTTTCTACCTGTAATTTAAAGTGGCAGATCATTATGTAGTCTAAATATCACATTAACAGCTGTTCTAGGCAAAAAATACTATACGATCGATCGTTTCGTTTCCTTTTCATTCATTTTTCAACTCAAAATCATTTAGTCTAATTTTTTGCAAAAAAAAATCTTGTTATTTTATGTTTTTTCTTCTTTTGACGTTTGTATTAAATTTTCTAGTTATTTTAGCAGATATTATTAGCACTGGCGACCGTCTTACCAAACACATTTATTTCTCCCAAATACATTATACAAGTAACTTTTAAGTGAAAGTAATAAATTTACTTGTTATATCATTGCGTTGAAGCAACTTGTCTCTTGATTATGGAACGTCAATGGCAGTCATTAAGTAGATAGAAATCAAGAAAATACAAACAAGTTACAAAATAGTAATGAAACAGTTTTTATTCTTTAAGTCATGATTTGGAACTGAACCATCCACTTCCATCTTAAAAAAATATTCTGCATGATCTAGCAATAATAATAACGAAGAATTTTTAATTTTTCATAAATATAGAGTGCTAGCTTCAATATATTATTTATGTATTGCTAAGTTATTATAGGTTGTCTGGAGGAGATCACTACCAGCGATAAGACCGCCTGAATGATATGAAGTACTCAATGTATTTTCTAGGTTCAACATTATATTTGTATGGCATGCAATTATAGATCGATCTATCTATATATCTATTTAAATATTAAAAAAACTTTACACATCATTTAGTCTGGAAAGATTCCACTTAACAATTCCGTCTTCATGTTACGTAACTTTCTTCTACGATAAGATTTTTTTTCTATTTCGTTGTGTTTTTTTCTTCGTCTAATTTGTTCTGCTATAGGCAGGCTACTAACTGGTACGATTTTGCCTTGACCCTTACGCCTTTTGTACTGTTCTTTTTCCTTCGCTCTATATTCAGAGATTTTTTCTGGATCTGCACGCATTCTTTGCATTCTGAGTCGTTCTACATTTCTCTTTTTCTCTAATCTTTCTTCTCTTGTCTGTTTCGCTTTTGTCCTTTTATGTTTTTTATCTGTAATATAAAATGGCAGATGTAGAAAGAGCTTCAGCGTGTAATGTGAGACGATGGTGTCAAATTAAAGATGTGTTAAGTGCGCACTGTTCGGTTTAATAATCCTTCACTTATAACTACAGTAAGGCTTATATACTAAGGCGGGGGGCGAGGTGGCTCATACACTACACCTTCCCCCTATTAAAAAAAAAACAATACATAATTGGTTTTGTTTTTTGAAATAATAAAATATTTTTATAAAAGAGAAATTAAAATCATCAAAATAATGTGGTACAATTTCGTAACATAAAACAAAGAAAAAACTACTTACTGCTTACAAATAATACAATTTAGAATGAATGTAGTAATTGATAGGTTTATAATAATAAAAACATATAAGTTATAGAAATGCTGGAAGTACTATTAGGTATTTAAACAAAATTATTTCAGAAAAAATACTACAAATACAACATATCCTTTGTCATTGTTTGCAAAAAGTTAAAATTATAAATTTATTACTAAAAAATTAACATTATGAAGAAATATTAAGACTAACTTATGCCTTAACTTTATGATTACATACTTAATTAGCTTATCTAGACGGGTTTCAAGTTTTTATCCTTTTAAGTAGATACACATCTAAACGAAAAAGAAAACTGATTTCTTGAAAAGTAAATCAAAACAAAAATAGAGACAAAATGGTCACATAATATTAACATAATGTTCACATGAAAATCTTTTATTTTTGCTTGTCTTGTTGCCTTTCTTTATTAAACAACATTTCCATCTATAATTTTTTTATTATTAATTTATCTTATCCTTTATTCCAACAATACTTTAACAAACAATATTTTTCATCTACATTGATTTAATCTTTCGTCTTTAATCTTTTCTTTACTTAACCTTTCTCATTATAATCATTAAACATTTTATTTAGACATCACACGCTATCACAATATACTGTGGTCATACTTTATTCTAAACATATATTATTTTATATATAAAATTATAAACCCCTTGGGTATTTTTCATTTGGACGGCCGTCCCAACATTATACATATTTATTTAGGTACAGTTAATTATTTGTCGACAACAACTTACTCATCATTAGCCTGTGCACAGTTTTATTTTTAATTATAGGGACATGTTTTAAGACAACTTTTGGTCTCCAATCATTTACACTGAGAGAAACTCGTCTACACTATGTTCAAACGAAGGATCTGTTCCCTATACTGTACCTCGTACCATTTATTGACCATCTATTTATCAACTACGTATGGTTCAACTTTTAAGATTCTATAAACTCCAACTATTTTCACAGAGAAATCTCGTTTCCACTATGATTAAACAGAAGGACCTATACCCTATTACCCAAATGTTGATTATCATTAAGATCAAAAACATTACGTTTGCATCATGACTTAAGTTATTATCTACTAATCTCTATTGAATCTAAATCACAAAACGTTAAAACACTTTTTAAACAAAAATTAAATTTCACCTTTAGACAAAACTTTTTTTTTTTACGAATTAAGTACCTACGTAATTGTTGTTGTAAGAAAATATTAGATTAAAGTTATTTCAATAGGTTTACAAACATAGGTACATAATGATTGACAAACATAACATTAACATTTTAAATATTATTGTATGTTCTAAAATGGATAGTTACATTATCGATTTAAATTTTAAAACATAAATATCAGTAATTAGTAAGGAAATACACAATTTGGAATGTTGTAAAAAAAACAAACAAAATTATCCATTTTTGGGCTATCTAAATAATTATCCTTAGAGATTATGAAATAATGAATTTTTACAAAAACTCTGTAGTAGTTAAAAGTTTAACAGATATTTTAAAATAGGCTGCACACAAAAATATTGATTTTTCAAATAAAAATATGTTACCTTGTGTTTAAACTTCAATAAGAATGAAAATCAAATTTATTAAATAATTAATGTTAGCTTAGGTATTATGAAATTAGAATCACATACATAAAGAAAGCATACTAGTTTGGATACATCACAAAAGAATTTGTTTATTATTTTATTAACATATAATATCAAAAATAATAATATAAATAACTATTATTTACTTTAAAAATCGACAGTAAATAACTCACTAAAAAAATGACTTTTTACTTTTTCTAAGAAAATATTAATGTTAGGCTTAAATTTTGATGTGTTAATATAGATTTAAATTTATTTAAATTCAGTACACAAAATGTGTAAACTATAAGTATTTCACAAAATTAATTACACACGTTACAGTGCATCAGGTTGATTGATTACAGTACATTGGTACAATAATTTTGAGGTTGAATATCTTTACATTATTGAGAAGAAAAAAAAATACAGGACAAGACTTGTCCTGTATTATCAACATGACTCTAATTTTAATACATTACTACTATTTATAGAACTTTCATTTATCATTGTAAGCACATTTTTTTTTTTTTTTAATACTAAGACAACAAAATGCGATGTTAATTATTAAATTCAATAAGTTTTCATATCCATTACCCGTCTAGTAAAAAAAAATATTTTAAATGAATATAAAAAAAAATGAAGACTACATACCACTAGTTACGTGTAGGTATTTAATAATGTAGTAATTCTAATACGAACATAAATCAGAGTGACGAAGCGCCTGTCCGTGCTTTTCAAGTGCCATCTCTTACGCTTGTCTACGGTGCCACATGACTCCAACTACTTCCTGCTGCCATGATTAACCATTTCCATCCGTCGTATTATTCACTTCTGTCCATCTCGACTCGAACTCTCCCTGCCGCTAACAAAAGCTCAACCCTTCGGACACCATCATCTCCCAGCTGCCAGCAATACTTCCTTACATCTCCATTCTTCTTGAAATTGCACACTACGGCTTTTCCGGTTAAATATATTTGTCCGATGTTAAGATAATAATTTTTATTTTACTTTACACGCATTTCTTAATTAGTCTTTCACTTTTTAATTTACTTTCACTTAGTGTTCATGTTCTTTAAACATAAATCAATTCCTTTAAATTCAATTTGCGCAGCACTGTCCAGAAGGCAGCACTGGCAGGGTCGCCATGTAATGTGGGACGATGGTGTCAAATTAAAGATGTGTTAAGTGCGCACTGTTCGGTTTAATAATCCTTCACTTATAACTACAGTAAGGCTTATATACTAAGGCGGGGGGCGAGGTGGCTCATACACTACAAGCGTTAATAAATGTAGGACGCGATAGAGAGCCTAACGATTTTTGTGTACGTGCGAGCAGGATTATTTTTGTCGCCTCCCTGCTTTCGGACGCTTAAGTATCCAAGGACATTCAAAATGTTTCGGATACCACAATGTCCACGGTGTATCACGGTGTTAAAGAAGTATTTTTAAAGTTAAAGTAATAATAATGTAATAACTATACTTGTATAATGTATTTGATTTCTCTATATTCACCAAATTTTTTAAAGTTCTATTAGGAAACTGTAGTTTTGCCATTTTTTAGATCAAACTTACCTCTTTAGTATCAGTATATTAACTTGAAAAATTATGTCTCAGGCGGGAGAGGGCGAGGAGATGCGGGTTCGTGTCCCGCCTCAGACATATTTTTTCAAGTTTATATACTGATATAATAATTGCAATTAAGTTGCTAAGATGTCAAATAAATTACCTCTTTAAGGTATTTTTTTATAGCTGCCTGTAATAATATATTTCTGAATATTGATATATTAAAATTGATTATTGTTACAATGATTTGGCTATAAAGCCCATGTTTGATCGCAAAATGACCGACGAGACTCGGTATTTGAAAAGCAAAGAGCTAGTAAAGTCACAGTCAATTCTTCTACGTAACTGGACCTTGGCATTATCAAGTACGCCGCCCGGCCGACTCTACTCTTCGGCGTAACTAAATCCTAGCATGGTCAAATTGACCGCCGGGCCACCTTTCTTCCCCAGCGTAACTGGACCCTGGCATCGTCAAGCGGATCGCAGGGCCACCTCTGCTATAATCTGCATCTGTCTGGCCTATCTTAGTTACGTCAATTACATATTTTTTTCTTATAATCCTGTATTGTTTAATTTTATAGGAAATACCTATAGAGGTTCTATTAACTTTCTTCTTTAACATTCCTTCTTTAGCTTTGTACGAGTAGCGTGACAGAACCTAGGTTTCTGAGGGTATTCCTCTTTAAGGGTACCCCAGATTGTTTATCACGTTACAGTATTGCGTTGAAGCAACTTGTATCTTTATTACCGAATGTCAATGGCAGTCATTAAGTAGATAGAGTATATTTCTTTACTATAGTATTTTCTGGCTGCTTCTTTGTTTTTTTTCTTCTAATTATTTGTTCTGCTATTGGAAGGCTACTTATTGGTAATTTTGCCTTTTGTTCTTTTATGTTTTTTACCTGTAATTTAAAATGGCAGATCATTATGTAGTCTAAATATCACATTAACAGCTGTTCTAGACAAAAAATACTATACAATTGATCGTTTCGTTCATGCATTGTGGTATGTAGATACCTTACCTTTTCATTCCTTTTTTAACTCATCATCATTTAGTCAAATTATTTGCTAAAAACTTCTTGTAATTTTATGTTTTTTCTTCTTTTGACGTTTGTATTAAATTTTATGGTTATTTTAGCAGATATTATGAGCATTGGCAACCGTCTTGCCAAACACATTTATTTCTCTCAAATACATTATACAAGTAACTTTTAAGTTAAAGTAATGATAAAGTAATGAATGTACTTGTTATATCATTTCGTTAAAGCAACTTGTCTCTTGATTATGGAATGTCAATGGCAGTCATGAAGTAGATAGAAATCAAGTAAACACGTATGTTTAGTATCCCAACACTAAACCAGATCTAAAATAAAAAATATGTGTCTGTCTCTTTCCCGCTCTCTTCCATCTTTATCAAAAACACAGTGTCACGTCCTCGCACATTATTTTATCATAATAATTAATAAACCTATCTTAAGAGCTTGAAATCTTTATCTAACAGTGTATTTGTGTATATGGAACAATATTACGGTGTTTGTGGAACTATCTGTGTTTCTATCAATACTCAACATAAAGTGGTCCTTCGTCGCCTACGCCCAAGAAAGACGCCATCTTTTCATCCATCACCTTCGGACTTCGGCTCGTTTCGCGGTTTATCGGGTGAATTCGTGTGGCGGGCGGAGAGTACCAGCAAGAAAACGAACGAAACGGAAGTTGGAACGAACAAGCGCCACAAGTGCCACAACGTCCAGCGACATCTGTCGGATATAGTTCACGGCGAACACGCCAATCAAATCACTATGCCTCCTATACACTACTCGCGAAGTTCCTCGGCGAGATACTTCTACTAAGTCCGGCGAAGTTGGCGAAGCGCGTCGCTACACTACTCGTTCCACTTCGCGATGTGTTCATTCGCAACTTCGGGCCCTTTGACTCGGGCGCAAAGACCGACAATAAATGGAAGTCGCCCGAGGCGAGGTAAAGTTGGACGAGGTAAGCCGAAGTGCCTGTCTACACTATCGTATTCGTCCAACTTCGCGAGTAGTGTAGAGGAGGTACTACAATTCATCGACGGCAACTTCAGATCGTAAGAGGCGCACACGCCACCCAATCGCGGCTGCTTCATTCTTCATTCATTCAATAGATCTATGACATCGATCTGGGCGGCTTTCTGCCGAATCCGCTCTCTTGCCTCGACCATCCATCGGTTCGGACGGTTCGGTACGCGTAACACCGGGTCACCGGCCGGCCATATTTTTCGCACTAACTACCACGTGCTTGCTACTGCTATACTACATTATATTCTATCTTCAAATATTAGTGAAAATTGCACACGCTGTGCTCTCTCCATTTAACTAAATCGTTACTATTCAACATCATACGAGTACAAATCCAACACAGTGGACATCGACGCCCTAAAAACGCAACGCGGTTCCATCAAGGGCAAACTTACAAGAATCTACAATTTCATCAACAGTTTCGACGCCGACACAAACAGCATTCAAGAAATCCTGGTAAGAAAAGCCGAGATAGGCCAAATCTTAGAACGTTTTGAAGAGGTTCAACTAAACATCGAGGTATTGGACAATGGCGCGGATCGACAAACGTCCCACGAGCAAGAACGCGAGTCTTTCGAAGAAAAATACTATAATTGCAAAGCTAAGATCGAAGCTATAACCGCAGAATCGGGCAAGAATGCAGTGAATCTATCGATTGATCATAACCTCTCGACCACGTTGCTCGACAACCCCAAGAAACCACGTGTGAAGCTACCTCAACTCGAACTACCACGTTTCGACGGTGACATTAAACAATGGCCTGCCTTCAAAAACATATTCTACGCTTCAGTCGACTATGCAGACCTACCATTAGTCAACAAATTGCAATATTTAAAGTCCGCACTTGCTGGGGAAGCTGCCGGTCTGATTTCATCACTCCTCATAACGGATGAAAATTACTGTAAGGCTTAAGAAATCCTATTAAAAAGCTATGAAAATAAAACTATTGTTGTAAATTATCATATTAGAGCTATAACAAATTTCAGTGTCATTTCTAAATCCAATTTGAAAGATTTTTTGGTAACGTTCCAGCAAAGCTTAGACTCTTTAAAAGCGATTAAGTTGCCCGTTGATAGTTGGGATACATTATTAGTGTTTTTAATTTGCCAAAAACTTGATGATTCACTGCGTGCTGCATGGGAAATAAATCGAAAGGAGAACTCAATTGCAACCCGGTCTGAGTTGCTTGACTTTTTAAATTTAAGGCGAACAGGATTTGAACTCTTGAATGACAAACAATCCTATGATAAGCCTAGTGTGAAAACTGCTCGCTTAAGCGCTGGTCAGCCTAGTTTTTTCTGCATATTGTGTTAAAATAAGCATGCCTTGTACAAATGTTCCAATTATCTAGAATTATCTATACCTGATCGCATAAAATTCATTAAAACTAAATCTTTGTGTTTTAACTGTTTACAGCCATACCAATCTAATCATAAGGGTTCCAAATACAAATGTCTAACATGTGGTAGACATCACACAAGTATACATATGGATAAATCTCAGAATAATTCTCAACAGGTTAGTCATGCATTATCCAAATTGCACAATAACTCTCAAAGGCAACAGCCCTTCGCTACTACATCACCTATACCAACTACAACAACTCGACTGCTCACAGTAACCTTGTAATGTCTCTAAAAATAACAATATACCTTCAACTGTGTTATTATCTAATAATAATATAAACCAAATATTGCTTTCCACAGCCATCATAAAAATACAAGATGCAACAGGAAAGTGGGTAAACGCTCGTGCCCTGCTGGATGCTGGAAGTGAAGTGAATATTGTTACCCACAGACTTGCTACCTTGCTACAGCTAAAATTAACAGAAAATGCTTGCCTCATACAGGATGTTGGCAATAGCCAGAAACCAACACAAGTGAGTACTAACACAACCATTTCATATCGCTACACTAACTACACTGCTAGCCTCTCATTTATTGTCATGGATAATATTACTGTTCCATTGCCGCACACTTTTATACCTACCCAAACCTGGCCTATACCTGCCAACAAGCCAAATCACTAGCTGATCCTACATTCTATATTCCTAGTTCTATCGACATGCTCATTGGTGCAGAACTATTTTATTCTATTATGCAAGCCGGGCGCATCAAGCTTGGTCCTAACTTGCCATATCTTATAGAAACAACATTTGGTTGAGTGATTTCTGGTCCAGTCCTCATGGACAGTTTATCTGCTTTACACATTGCGCAACCTATCAGCATGTTTGTTGCATCTCCCTCTACAGATCAAATACTGCAATCTTTCTGGGAACAAGAAGAACTCTCCCCTAAGAGAAAAATCCTCTCACCCGAGAACGAGTTTTGTGAGAAATTGTTTGAATCTTAACTTACCAGTATAGTCTGAGCGAATAAAAGATTTAGGTAATTCATTCAATATGGCTTATAAATGTCTACTTCAACTTGAATCTAAAATGCAAAAGAATTCTGAATTATATAATCAGTATAGGACATTCATACAGGAATTTTTAGACCTCGGTCATGCTCATTACATAGACCAATTCTCACCAACAGACCAAGACTCTTATTACTTGCCACACTTTGCTATTTTTAGACCAGATAGTGTTTCAACTAAGCTACGCACTGTCTTCAATGCAAGTGCAAAAACATCCTCTGGTATATCATTGAATGACTTGTTATATGAATGTCCCAATATATACAATGATTTATTTGAAATCATTATTAGATTCAGGCTCTATAAGTATGCCTTTTCTTGTGACATAGTTAAAATGTTTCGAGGAATCTTCATAAATCCCCAACAAACTTCATTAAAAAGAGTTTTATGGAGAAATTCTAATTCTAAACCGCTCAAATGTATAGAATTAGACACAATTACTTATGGTACTAAAAGTGCACCCTACTTAGCATGCCGTGTCATGTTAGACTTAGCTACACAGAAGTTAGCTGCTAGTTTCATAAAAAATAATTCATATATGGATGTTTATTTATGTGGTGACCAATCAATAGAAAGTTGCCTTCAGCTGAGCTCAGAACTCATTGATCTGCTTAGTAAGGCAGGATTCAAGTTACATAAATGGGCTTCTAACCTCCCTGATTTTTGTAAACATGTGTCAGGCACAAATGAATGCCAAACTTCACAAAGTACTACTGAAAATATTACAGGTTATGATTTTACTTTACCTACTTCTGTGAAAACCCTTGGCTTAAAGTGGTTGCCCTCGGAAGATACACTTCAAGTTTCTATCCCGAGTCCTACCAAAGTGGCTTGCACCAAGAGAAATATTTTATCTCGAATAGCTCAAATCTTTGACCCCATAGTAATATTAGCCCCCGCTACAATTTTACCTAAACTTCTTCTGCAAGAAATTTGGAAACAAAATACTGATTGGGATTCTATGGTTTCAGACGAGTTACAAAATACATGGCAGACATTTGTCACTGAATTAAAATATTTACAAAACTGTTAAATACCTAGGTATTGTTTCACCGACATACTTGATAACATAATCTTAATAGGTTTTTTTGATGCTTTAAGTAAAGCCTACGGTGCTTGTTTGTATATAAGAGCTACATACCCAAATAAAAAAACTACTTGTTTTATAGTCGCAGCCAAATCTAAAGTCGATCCAATCAAAAGGCAGCAGTCAATCCCTCGATTAGAGTTAAATGGCTCAATTATTTTGGCTAGACTAGCCGATCGATTTGTTACTTCTACCAAAGATATAATTAATATTGATCAAACATATCTTTTTACAGATTCATCCATAGTACTTAGTTGGATTAAAATCCCTACAAAAATAAACTTCACACCTATGTGTCACATCGTCTTGTGCAAATCATTGACATTTCTAAAACTGATGACTGGTATTATGTTAACACCAAACAAAATCCATCTTATCTCACGTAGAATCATGCCTGTCGCTTTACAATCATGCGCATTATGTTGGCAAGGTCCAGCATGGTTGACCAATGATCCTGTTTTGTGGCACATTAGTTCATCACAGTCACAGCCTCCTGAGCTTACTCCAAGTCCCTCTATAGAACTAACTTGTGACAAAAGTCGTTTGGTTACTTATTGCAAAGAGACACCAATAAATTATGAATTTTTCTATAAGCATTTTTGTAAATATTCAAACTTCACAATCTTAACAAGATCAGTCGCCTACTTGTTTAGATTTGTACATAATTTAAAAAACAAAGATAATAATTATACTTCATCTCTATCGGTTTCCGAAAACATGTCAGTATCATATTTATTCAAAAGAAATCAGTGAATTATAGTCAACTCAAACAAACCCCACTGAGCAAGAAATTGAGCAAAATGACCATTTAAAACTATTGCATAAGGGCAAGGAAAGGTCATACACATTCACATCTAGTTCTCTTAAAAATTTAACCCCTTTTTAGATGAATCAAATCTCCTGAGAGTAGGAGGTCGTATTCGACATTCAGACATTCCATTTAGTCAGGCACATCCTCTTATCTTACCTTCTAAATGCCATATAACTAATATTATAGTACAACACTATCATTTAAAATTGCTACATGCAGGTATACAGAACACTCTTTACAACATTAGACTGAAATACTGGCCAATCAATGGTAGAAATGAGGTTAAAAAATGTATTCACTCTTGTGTTAAGTGTATTAGGTACAAAGGTCAAGTCTGTGGACAACAAATGGCAGATCTTTAGCAGCTAGAGTGACGATAACTCATGCTTTCACTCATGTAGGAATTGATTTCAGTGGTGCTATAATAAAATAAAATAATAGCTGTTAGGAATTCCATGGCTAGAAATTGCAAATACTCAAAAGGGTACATTTGTTTATTTGTGTGTTTGTCTACTCATGCCATACATCTTGAGTTAGTTACCGATATGCCATCTCAATCTTTTATTTGTGCTGTGAAAAGGTTCCTCTCTAGAAGAGGAATACCTACATGTTTGTATACAAATAATGCTACTAATTTTAAATGGTCTAAATCTGAATTACATGAGTTGTATAAAATGTTTAAAAATGAAAGTTGTTACAGTGAAATTATAGATTATAATTATGTCCTCGAACTATAGAGGATATAAGTTTACTGTGCCATTAGCTAGCCACATGGGTGGTATATATGAAGGTATAAAATCTGTAAAATTTCTATTAAAGATATCTGTTGAGTACCAAGCTAACATATGAATTTTTGTATACTGTATTGACTCAAATTGAATGCTTACTTAACTCTAGACCGTTGTATTTATTAACAGATCTACCTTATGACTTACTTCTTTAACTCCAGCTCACTTAATAATAGCTTTGACTGACTTACCTGAACCTAATGTATTAGATCTAAATGAATCTAGAATTAATGTTTATCAGAAAATAATGCAAATAAAACAAACGTTTTGGAAGCAATTCTATTTTAAATATTTATCAGAACTACAGACTAGAAATAAGTGGCTTCAAATACAGAAAAATTTAAACATTGGAGATATTGTAATAATTAAAGATGAAAATACTCCACCCACCTGTTGGCCCCTAGGCAGAATAACTTCCACTAATATTAATAAAAATGATAGCTTAGTTAGATCAGCAACTGTGCGTACATCTAAAATCAGTTAAAAATAAAGGTGAATATACTAGACCTATTCATAAGCTAATTTTGTTACCCATTAAGAAAATTTCTTAATGGGTATTATTAGTATTATTTAATAATACTTACATAACCCATAAAATTTGATATTTTTTAACTTAGCCTACCTATGTTGTAACTTACCTACTAGAATAATTTTGTTTAAGTTTAAATAGATCTTAAATTGACTAGCATTGACTTTTAAATAAGGTGCCAGAATATTTAGTATCCCAACACTAAACCAGATCTAAAATAAAAAATATGTGTCTGTCTCTTTCCCGCTCTCTTCCATCTTTGTCAAAAACACAGTGTCACGTCCTCGCACATTATTTTATCATAATAATTAATAAACCTATCTTAAGAGCTATCTTTATTTTTATTTTTTTTATATTCCGAATGTATTTATTTATCTATATTAACATAAATATAAAAAAGAGCTTGAAATCTTTATCTAACAGTGTATTTGTGTGTATGGAACAATATACGGTGTTAGTGGAACTATCTGTGTTTCTATCAACACTCATCAACACACAAGTTGCAAAATAGTAATGAAACAGTTTTTATTATTTAAGTCATGATTTGGAACTGAACCATCCACTTCCATCTTAAAAAAATATTCTTCCTGATCTAACAGTTATAATAACGAGAATTTTTAGATTTTTCATTAATATGTAGTGCTAGCTTCAATATACATATTATTATTGTATGGATATTTAATAAAAAAACACTTCATTTAGTCTGGAAAGATTACACTTGACATTTCCGTCTTCATTTTTCGTATTTCTTCTTACGATATTTTCTGACTGCTTCCATGTTTTTTTCCCTTTGTTTTATTTGTTCTGCAATTGGCAGGCTACTAATGGGTACGATTTTGCCTTGATCCTTGCATCTTTTATACCTTTCTCTTTCTTTCGCTCTATATTCAGCGATTTTTTCTGGATCTGCACGTATTTCTTGCCACCTGAGTCGTGCTGCATTTCTCTTTTTCTCCAATAGTTCTTCTCTTGTTTGTTTCGCTTTTGTTATTTTATGTTTTTTACCTGTAATTTAAAATGGCAGATCATTATATAGTTTAAATATCACATTAACAGCTGTTCTAGGCAAAAAATACTATACGATCGATCGTTTCGTTGCATGCATTGTGGTATGTACGTAGATACCTCACCTTTTCATTTCTTTTTCAACTCATCATCATTTAGTCAACTTTATTTGATATTTTAGCAATTTTATTGCAATTATAATATCAGTACCTACCTATATAAACTTGAAAAATTTTGTCTTAGGCGGGACTCGAACCCGCATCTCCTCGCATTCCGAGCGGGCGCTATACCATTAAGCCACCGAGACACTGCGACACAGCGCGAATTTTTCAAGCATATTTTTATCGCTGTAAGACAACGATGTTCCATCAAATGTTAGGAGTTTGCACCATTAACACCCGAAAATTATATTTTAATAATAATTAATAAACCTATCTTAAGAGCTATTTTTATTTTTATTTTTTTTATATTCCGAATGTATTGATATTATTGATATTATCATTTAGTCTAATTTTTGCTAATTTTTTTTTGTAATTTTATGTTTTTTCTTCTTTAGACGTTTGTATTAAATTTTCTAGTTATTTTAGCAGATATTATGAGCATTGGCAACCGTCTTGCCAAACACATTTATTTCTCTCAAATAGGTATATCATACAAGTAACTTTTAAGTTAAAGTAATCATGAAGTAATAAATTTACTTGTTATATCATTGCGTTGAGGCAACTTGTCTCTTGATTATGGAACGTCAATAGCAGTCATTATGTAGATGGAAATCAAATAAACACATACAAGTTACAAAATAGTAAAGAAACAGTTTTTATTATTTTAGTCATGATTTGGAACTGAACCATCCACTTCCATCTTAAAAATATTTTACCTGATCTAACAGTTATTATAAAGAGAATTTTAAGATTTTTCATTGTTCAATATATCATTATTGTATGGATATTTAAAAAAACACATCATTTATTCTAGAATGATTACACTTAACATTTCCGTCTTCATTTTTCGTATTTTTTCTTACGATAGTATTTTCTGGCTGCTTCTTTGTTTTTTTTTTCTTTGCCTTATTTGTTCTGCAATTGGCAGGCTACTAACTGGTACGATTTTGCCTTGACCCTTACGCCTTTTGTACTGTTCTTTTTCCTTCGCTCTATATTCAGCGATTTTTTCTGGATCTGCACGTATTTCTTGCCACCTGAGTCGTGCTGCATTTCTCTTTTTCTCCAATAGTTCTTCTCTTGTTTGTTTCGCTTTTGTTTTTTTATGTTTTTTACCTGTAATTTAAAATGGCAGATCATTAAGTAGTTTAAATATCACATTAACAGCTGTTCTAGGCAAAAAATACTATACGATCGATCGTTTCGTTGCATGCATTGTGGTATGTACGTAGATACCTCACCTTTTCATTCCTTTTTCAACTCATCATCATTTAGTCAACTTTATTTGATATTTTAGCAATTTTATTGCAATTATAATATCAGTACCTACCTATATAAACTTGAAAAACGTGTCTTGGGCGGAACTCGAACCCGCATCTCCTCGCATTCCGAGCGGGCGCTAAACTATTAAGCTACCGAGACACTGCGACACAGCGCGAATTTTTCAAGCATATTTTTATCGCTGTAAGACAACGATGTTCCATCAAATAATAGGAGTTTGCACCATTAACACCCGAAAAAAATTTTTTCAAGTTTATACATATATACTGATATTATCATTTAGTCAAATTTTTGATATTTTTTTTTTTGTAATTTTATGTTTTTTCTTCTTTAGACGTTTGTATTAAATTTTCTAGTTATTTTAGCAGATATTATGAGCATTGGCAACCGTCTTGCCAAACACATTTATTTCTCTCCAATAAGTATATCATACAAGTAACTTTTAAGTTAAAGTAATGATGAAATAATAAATTTACTTGTTATATCATTGCGTTGAAGCAACTTGTCTCTTGATTATGAAACGTCAATAGCAATCATTATGTAGATAGAAATTAAATAAACACATACAAGTCACAAAATAGTCATGAAACAGTTTTTATTATTTAAGTCATGATTTGGAACT
The DNA here is from genome assembly GCA_949315895.1 of Anania crocealis. NCBI lineage: Eukaryota > Metazoa > Arthropoda > Insecta > Lepidoptera > Crambidae > Anania > Anania crocealis. The sequence continues at coordinate 4,568,905 of OX438863.1, forward strand.
GAGCCATCCACTTCCATCTTAAAAAAATATTTTACCTGATCTAACAGTTATTAAAAAGAGAATTTTAAGATTTTTCATTGTTCAATATATCATTATTGTATGGATATTTAAAAAAAACCACATCATTTATTCTAGAATGATTACACTTAACATTTCCGTCTTCATTTTTCGTATTTTTTCTTACGATAGTATTTTCTGGCTGCTTCTTTGTTTTTTTTTCTTTGCCTTATTTGTTCTGCAATGGACAGGCTACTAATGGGTACGATTTTGCCTTGATCCTTGCATCTTTTGTACCTTTCTCTTTCTTTCGCCCTATATTCAGCGATTTTTTCAGGATCTGCACGTATTTCTTGCCACCTGAGTCGTGCTGCATTTCTTTTTTTCTCCAATAGTTCTTCTCTTGTTTGTTTCTCTTTAGTAATTTTTTGTTTTTTACCTGTAATTTAAAATAGCAGATCATTATGTAGTTTAAATATAACATTAACAGCTGTTCTAGGCAAAAAATACTATACGATCGATCGTTTCGTTGTATGCATTGTGGTATGTAGATACCTTACCATTTCATTCCTTTTTCAACTCGTCATCATTTAGTCAACTTTATTTGATATTTTAGCAATTTTATTGCAATTATAATATCAATACCTATATAAACTTGAAAAATTTTGTCTTAGGCGGGACTCAAACCCGCATCTCCTCGCATGCCGAGCGGGCGCTATACCATTAAGCCACCGAGACACTGCGACACAGCTCGTATTTTTCAAGCATATTCTTATCGCTGTAAGACAACGATGTTTCATCAAATGTTAGGAGTTTGCACCCTTAACAACCGAAAAAAAAAATTCTAGTTTATTTATCCTAATGTTATCAAATTTTTTGGTAAAATTTCTTGTAATTTTATGTTTTTTCTTCTTTTGACGTTTGTATTAAATTTTCTAGTTATTTTAGCAGATATTATGAGCATTGGCAACCCTCTTGCCAAACACATTTATTTCTCTAAAAGTAATGATGAAGTAATAAAGGAGATGTCCAATTATAGGCCCAGACATAGTACACCATATTCAAAAACCAAGAAAAAAATACTGTTTCTGGGAAAAATACATATACATTTATTTAACGTATAATTTAGTGGTTTAAAAAGAAATAAGATCGAATAATTTATCAAACTCCATTAGGCATTACAAAGAAGGCGTCAATCTAAAAAAACTTTTAATGCTGTCAGATACCTCTTGTCACTTTGGCATAATCATTCACTTCAAGTTTTTGTTTTGCTTGTCACGTTTTAATTGTAGTTCATAATAACGACCTCTTTTTCGTTTTCTGGATTTGGTATTGATCGACACATTACTTTCAAAATGATTGTTGTTACTGTAGTAACAACAATCATTTTGAAAGTATTTTACTGTAGTAAGCGATGGTACTCGACTTAGATGCGCGATTTTGAAACTGACAGACGTCATCAAAATGTCATCTTCCGCCATGATGGTTTTGTTGTTTTGTATTGCTATTTTCTTACCTGTCTCTTTATTTGAACCACCTAACGAAGCCATTTTAAAAGAATTGGATAATAACAAAATCTTGTAGGTGTATTGGTCTATCTTTTGGTGGGGTGTACAGGTTCTGGGCCTGGCGTCCATACAATTTGGGACATCTCCTTTACTTGTTATATCATTGCGTTGAAGCAACTTGTCTCTTGATTATGGAATGTCAATGGCAGTCATTAAGTAGATAGAAATCAAGTAAATAAATAAATAAAAAAATATTTTCTCACAAAAACATTGCTACAGATCATAAATAGTACAAACACATACAAGTTACAAAATAGTAATGAAACAGTTTTTATTATTTAAGTCATGATTTGGAACTGAACCATCCACTTCCATCTTAAAAAATATTCTGCCTGATCTAGCAGTAATAATAACGAGGAATTTTAGATTTTTTATAAATATGTAGTGCTAGCTTTAATATGTTACATAGGTATGTATTGCAACCCTAATTAAAAAAAAAACTTCACAAATCATTTAGTCCGGAAAGGTTCCGCTTAACATTTCCGCCTTCTTAATCCGTAACATTCTTCTACGATAAGATTTTTTTGCTATTTCGTTGTGTTTTTTTCTTCGTGTTATTAGTTCTGCTATTGGCAGGCTACTAACGGGTACGATTTTGCCTTGATCCTTGCGCCTTTTGTACTTTTCTTTTTCCTTCGCTCTATATTCAGCGATTTTTACTGGATCTGCACGCATTTTTTGCATTCTGAGTCGTTCTGCATTTCTCTTTTTCTCTAATCTTTCTTCTCTTGTCTGTTTCGCTTTTATCCTTTTATAAATTTTATCTGTAATATAAAATAGCAGATGTAGAAAGAGCTTCAGCGTTTATAAATGTAGAATGAGACGGAAAGCCTTACGATTTTTATATACGATATTTTAGATACGAGCAGGATAAGGCTTTTTTTGTCGCATCCGTGCTTTTGGACGCTTTAGTATCAAAGGACATTCAAAATGCCTCGAATACCATAGTGTTAAACAACTTTACAGTTAAAGTTATAATAAAGTAATAAGTTTACTTGTATTTGATTTAAGTATCTATATTCTAACAAATTATTTAAAATTTCGGTTAGAAAACTGTATTTTTGCAACTTTTTGATCAAACTTTCCTCTTCAGATATTTTTTTTAATAGCTGCTTGTAATAATATATTTTTGAATTTTGATATAATTAAATTTAAAATTGTTCCAATGATTTGGCTATAAAAGCCTATGTTTGATAGCAAGATGAACGACGAGACTCGGTATTTGAAAAGTAAAGAGTTTGTAAAGTCACAGTCAATTCTTCTGCGTAACTGGACCTTGGCGTTATGAAGTACGACGCCAGGCCACTTTTACTCTCCGGCGTAACTGGACCCTAGCATGGTCAAATTGACCGCCGCGCCGGGCCGCTTTCCTTCCCCTGCGCAACCCTGGCATGGTTAAGAGGAAACACTACGGGCGAGAGGATTGAAAAATAGGTATTTGTAAAATCTATTGCTGTCGTGCCAAACGCCTTCACAGCAGAGTGTGATAGAGACAACTGCTTCTTGGACCGAAAATACCTACTAAAAGCACACCAAATCAACGTTTTGTAGTCCCCCAATTACTTTTCTAAAACTAGACCGATTGAAATATTTTTTTTTTACCACGCTTTTATTAGCTTGGGTTGTATCTATGTATGAATGTATGTATGTAATGGAATCTTTGAGCATATTTTTACCAATTTCTAGAAATTTGATTAATTTGAAACTTTGCACACGTATCAAGGACCGATGACAATGCAATAATTTAATAACAGTTTCCCAGTTTTCCTCTGTAAGAGGGAGTAAAAGAGATAGAGCTAGCGCGCAATCTGTATCAATTACGATTCCTGCCTAGCTTTGGACTGACAGTCGATAAAGAAGGAATCAAATCTTATAAAATAAACTAAAAAGTAAAAAATAAATTATAGTTTAAAAAACTAAAAAACCACGCTTTTAAAACATATTGAACTAAAAAATTAAAAATAAAACTGTAGAAATCCATTGAAAAATTCATATTATTGTACAAAAAGCGTGGGAGCTTGATTTAGATTGTTGTAAATAAACGATTGTTGTAATAAAAATTATTGCTCTACTGGCTTTATCCAGGGAGGAAACAGTGGACTACGTTTGTATAAAAAAAGGCCCTTGTATTTCCTCTTAAGTTGACCATCGGGCCACGTCTCTTACCCTGCGTACTGGACCCTGGCATTGTCAAGTCAATCGCAGGGCCACCTCTGCTGCTGCATCTGTCTGGGCTTTCTTAGTTACGTAAATTATACATATTTTTCTTATAATCCTGTGTTGTTTAATTTTATAGGGACCTATAGAGAGGTAGGTTCCCTTTACTTTCCTCTTTAACTTTGTAGCAAGACAGAACCTAGGTTTCTAAGGGTATTCCTCGTCAAGGGTACCTCAGGTTTTTTGCCACGTTATAGCATTGCGTCGAAGCAACTTGTATCTTGATTACCGAATGTCAATGGCAGCCATTTAGTAGATAGAGTTTAATTAAAACACATACACATTAAAAATAGTAATAAAACAGTTTTTTTTATATATGTTTGGAACTGAACCATCCACTTCCATCTTGAAAAAATATTCTGCCTGTCCTAACAGTAATATTAACGAGGAATTTGAGATTTTTTATCATCATATAACATCTTGGCAGTGCTATTTTAATTTATTTATCAATATAAAATATTGGTTAAGCTATTTGTTTTGAAACACGCTGTGACGCTCACGGATGTAACTATATAGGGTTCATTTATCCGGGCCTGCTGTCTCAGAATAATACGTCTGTGCCTGTCACAGCGTTTTACAAAATTCACCCTTTGACAATCGGATATTCCAGACACAATTAAAATCAATTGTTATCGTGACAACCGGTTGTTGCTTGGGGTTTGAAGCGTTAAAAGTCTGAATAAATATTTAATGTTTATCAAAAATATTTTGATTGTTAGATTAAATAACATTGCCATGATGTTATATATAATGGTCACATAACATAGGTTTCGTTTGGTGGTTTAAAATGCACCGTATTGCTAACTAATACAAAAAAACTTCACACATTTAGTCTGGAAAGATTCCACTTAACATTTCCGTCTCCTTATTCCGTAACATTCTTTTACGATAAGATTTTCTTGCTATTTCGTTGTTTTTTTTTCTTCGTTTTATTTGTTCTGCTATTGGCAGGCTACTAATTGGTACGACTTTTCCTTGATCCTTGCGCCTTTGGTACCTTTCTCTCTCTTTGGCTCTATATTCAGCGTATTTTTCTGGATCTGCACGCATTTCTTGCAATCTGAGTCGTTCTGCATTTCTCTTTTTCTCTGATCTTTCTTCTTTTGTCTGTTTTGCTTTTGTCCTTTTATGTTCTTTATCTGTAATATAAAATGGCAGATGTAGAAAGAGCTGTTTATTTATCTCAATTTAACCGTTAAAACTAAAGTTCAGTTGTTACTCTCTACATGAATTAAGTAAGTACATGTAATAGTCAGGCCATCGATCTATCTGACATATTATATTTAATCCAAACAAACCACTAAATCACTAATATATCATAAGGGCCCCGTAATTGTTTTGTGGTTTGTACCATATAATTAACTACCATTATAAATCTTCAGTGCTTTTGAAACATGCCGTGGCACTTGCATTAGTGCAAAATATTAGAGACTTAGAAACAATTAGTAAAAAACTGTAATCAAACACCAAAAAATTATAGAAATTGACAATAAACCCAGAATAAAAAAATATTTTAATTGTCAATAACGTAATCAAGGCATATTGCACTATTACCACATGAGTAATCATGTGCTATTACTAAGCATAACAAACTTGTGACAAAAACAAATGACTTCAAAACAGTTACATATAGTTAATAATTTGAGACTTTTTAATTTTAAGAGGTTCACTATTTTTTAAGTTGAATCAATGATTCCTATTAGAAAACAGATTTCTTGGGTAGGTATAACTACTAAATTGTTAAACATTATAAAATTCAAAACTTTCAAAATAAAACACAATACAACAAATCGACATAAATATTTTGGTCAAAAAATGTTTGACCAGAATTTCTTAAAACATTTATTATTAAAATACTATGCTTACTTGAGACTAATAGACACCATTTTTTTTATTGTAACAACGACATTCTAAATGTAATAAAGTTAAAATTGTAAAAATTTAAATCCAGACTATTAATTTAAAATGCTTCCGCACATTTTAATATTTTAAATATCTTGTATTGTTACCTACAAGTTTTTTTTACAAAATAACAAACCACATAAAAATTGAGTAAAGCCAAAAAAAGGTGTACCTACTCTTTTCGTTCTTGAAACATTTTTCTTGTTCAATATGACGGTGACAAAAAGTTATGTAGAAAATAGTTAAGCGGAATTAACTATTTGACGCTTTGACAGTCTTTTGTCATTCAATTTTATTTTAATTGTTGTTATACCTAATCAAAAATAGTAAGAATCAGTCAGAAGGTGGCCAGAGGCCTTAATTCGCCATAAAATGTTCGTGACATATTTCTCTCTTCTCATGCTATCGTCTTTAAGATAAGAGACAGAAACCGACAGATATGTACAGTTGAGTTACTTAGTGGGGCCTCAGGAGGTGCTTTTACACGTCCCCAGTTATCTGACCGATTGCTTCTAATGACAGTGCTTCACCATCATCCTGATTATGTGTCCTTTTTGGGTAACCACGAACGCTCGGCAGCCCCTATCGTGCTTGCAGCATCGCCATCGGACGTTCCCGTTCTTCGCCTTGCTGTGGACCCCGTAAGTGTTTCCTTGCCACGTCAGCACCTCGTGCAGACCTCTCCTCTCTCGCGTTGTTATTGCTGGAACATCTGTAGATGGAACGTGTTTTAGAATGGGTGAAATGTGTTATATATCTAGAAAACTTTCCTAACTTCGATTTGGAGCGTTTACTGATGTGACTTTTATACGCCATTTTTAAAGATTTATTTTTTTAACTAGGTACAGTAAAATCAATGTCATGTCCTGATAAATTTGAGTTATCTGTTGATACTTAGAATACAAAAATCATTGGCTTCTTGGTTTGCTTTTCATTTTTGACTGTTCTGTAGTTAAGTCTGTTTATTGTAATTATTTAAAATTAGTTATTAACTGCTAAATCTCAAAAGTAGCTGAAATTTACGATTTCTGCATTGAATACGAATTTAGAAAATTACATGGCCAAAATATGATGAGCCCTTACACTTTTGTACTTCAAAATCACAGGATCTATAAAATACTTTAGTAACTTGAAATAAAACTAAACAAGGCTATCAATATTTGTTAATAAAATTGGTTGTTTGTAAAGTAGGTTTACGATCGAGATGTTTACGTGATAACGTCTTATTGGTGATATAAGTTTTTGGGAAGTAAGGAATTAATGAAGATAACAATTTTTTCAAATTTTAAATTACATCTTAAACATTCAACGAAAACTTAACCGCACGAGAAAATCTCCATTTGTTTGTATGCCGCTAGAGTGAGAGAGACGGAAGATCGGTCCACTCACTCGAACGCTATGCCAGCCTCCGCTCGTAAGGGATTCCGCGTGACAAGTTTCACGGAATGACTGGCAGCGCTCGAGATGAGACGGGAGATCGGTCCGTCTCTCTCTCTCGTTATACCTGCGATCGCGCTCGTGAGGTTTTGGTGTGACATAAGTTTCTGAACATGTCACCCGACTAAAACGATTTTAAAGACGTTATCACGTCAAAAAGTAAATTGTGATTTCTTGTTTGACATCAAATTAAAATTGTTGGCTTATGCCGTTCCTTTAACGCAGACATAAAAATCGGTCCCCTGTATATAGGTAATGCGTTTTCACTGTTTTGACGACCTCCGTGGCGGAGTGGCGTACACACCGGTTTTCAAGGTGTCGCCTGCTCCAAGGTCCCGGGTTCGATTCCCGGACGGGTCAATGTAGAAAAAATGTGTTTTTCTACATTTTCTCGGGTCTGGGTGTTTGTGGTACCTTCGTTGTTTCTGGTTTCCAAAATACGAATGCTTTAAATAGTTATTCAAATTGGGATTAGAACAATGTATGTGATGTTGTTCACATTTATTTATTTGTCCACATTTACTGATAATATAAATAAATATATACCTGTCGAACTGCGAACCTCCTTTCCTTACAGGTTGAAAACTAGCTTAAAATAGAAGAATAAGATGATCATCACCAGCCCATTTCTATCCACTGCTCGACACTGTCATACATTATGGTCATATAACGTAAAAATTTATCGTGTATATTATTAGCGCGTGGAATATTGAATTTAAAACTATGTATTAAAACTATCCCACGGTTACCGTAGCTTTACCCGGTATAAAAGTACTATTTATGTTATTCCAGCCAATAAACTAAAACCGTGTCAAATTTCATTCAGATCCGTTAAGTTAAAACTATGTTTTAAAAGTATCCCATGAGAATAATTTATACCGGGATAAAAAGTATCAACATAATAATTTATACCGGGATAAAAAGTATAAAAGTGCCAAATTCCATTTAAATCAGTTGAGTATTTTAGTGTGAAGGAGCTACAAACATTCATACTCACAAACTTTCACATGTATAATATTTGTAGTTATTAAAAAATATCAAGCAACTTATCCATCAATTTTTATTAAAAGAAGATGGCAGAAGTATAAAAGATGACTATATCACAAAATTATAAATAGCTATAACAATACCTACAACAACAGGATTCAAAGTTGCAACATATAGACATAAAGGCACACAGCTGAACATATTATACGACAGAGAATTTTTATATTAACAGTAAAATGTGATATTTTGCTTTTACTTGCATTCTAAGAACATAATTTATTTACAACGCTAATAATTTACACTCAGATCGAAAAGATTTAGACGGCTAGTTAAATATCTACAATTAATATCACAATAATTTGTTTACATAACAATCACAAATTCTATAGGAATCATTTAAAACCTTAAAAATAGTTATCCGATTTAAATAAACAGTAAAATTTGAGATTAACCAAATTGTAACCATCTAACGCATTAATCCGCCGTTCTTTTCCTTTCATGCCTTGTGTAAATACAATATTGCAAAGGAGATGTCCCATAATAGGCCCAGACATAGTACACCATTTTCAAAAATCACGAAAAATTTACTGTTTCTGGGAAAAATACATATAAATTTATATAACGTATAATCTAGTGGTTCAAAAATAAATAGAATCGAATAATTTATCAAACTCCATTAGACATTCCAAGATGGGGACAATCTAAAAAAACTTTAAATGTCAGTAGCTGTCAGATACCCCTTGTCACTTTGGCATAATCATTCACTTCAAGTTTTTGTTCTGCTTGTCGCGTTTTAAATGTAGTTCATTATAACGACCTCATTTTCGATTTCTGGGTTTGGTATTGATCGGCACATTACTTTCATAATGTTTGTTGTTACTACAGCAAGCGATGGCACTCGACTCCTAGATGCGCGATTTTGAAATTGCCAAAACTGACAGACGTCATCAAAATGTCATCTTCCACCATGATGGTTTTGTTGTTTTGTATTGCTATTTTCTTACTTAACTCTTTATTTGAACCACTTAACGAAGCCATTCTAAAAGAATTGGATAATAACAAAATCTTGTCTGTTTTTTGGTGGGGTGTACAGGTTCTGGGCCTGGCCTCTATACAATTCGGGACATCTCCTTTAGGTTTAATTTTTTTTATATTTTTGTTAAAGAAGAAACTGACCAAAAGCATATTTGTGTAAATCTAACATTGCAATAATTTTTATTTTTATTTACAAATTACAATCATATTATCATGTTTCCATAACTTGTTAGTGGTCACTTCGAGATAAAATCGCTAGTCCTGACGTTCGTAATACACTATAGTATCTGCTGTGTTCATCATTTTTTTTAATATGGCGTAAATAATTTGCTTAAATTGCTTAAATTCTATAAAACATGCATAGTACATTAACACTTATTTTAACAGTCCAAGATGATATAGAGATCTTATGTAATACCTACATAGGGAACTATTACTATCGTCATCGAAATCTCTTTGAAGCTTTAACGCAACAGTATTTGACTTTTCCATCTAATAAAGGAACCAGTTGGTGTTATTTAAAGTTGACATACAAATTTTGATTCTTGTATTACAATTCGTCTCATATATTAAAGGGTTTAACAGTTTTTGCACAAACTTAGCAAAAAACGGTAGAATAAATGGTATACCTACTTAATTCTTAATGAAGATGCAAAAGAAAGAGAAAATAGTAAAAATTTTAGATCAAGAAATTCATGTGCAAAATAGAAACAAAATACTTCTATACTTAATACGTTGATAGCTGTAGCACATAAATATATACATAGAAATATATGACTATTACTATACTTATGTCATCGAAATTCTTATGAGTGAGGAGATAAAGTTAATTTAGAGGGCAAGATATTATTATATCCACTCGTAAACCAGAATTACATTACATAGTGGAATCTTGGAAGTGTATTGCTACTGATTTGAAATAAGAAAGTTCATATTATATTTATGACAACTGGCAAACATTGTTTAAAATTAAGTGGTAAACCTTAAATATTTAAAAAATGGAAAAAAATAAGCATAACATTGGATGGAAACTTAAAATGAGTATTTTTGCAGCTGGAGCCCAAGGCTCTAGCATGAAGTCTTTTAAATTTAATATCAAAATCAAAAGAAAATCAATCAATTATTTAATCAATAAACGTTTCCAAACTTTATCGTTATTGTTAGGACTGTTTTAGTTCAAAATGGCTTTTAACGATTGTCGACGATGAATATTTACGCTTTCAAAGTATTTATTTTATTTATTTAAACTTTATTGCACAAATTTGAAACAAATGTACAAAAGGTGGACTTAATGCCATGCGGCATTCTCTGCCAGTCGACCATTGGGCTAAACAAAAATGTTTTGTATGTTTCTGTTGTTCCTGATTAAAATATAAAGTAAACAACAAACCATAAACAGGTGACGTTTCTACTAACTATTTTACATAATATGACGTAACAACTAAATAGCAGTAGGTTGTAACAGCCTATAACCATCCCACTGCAGGGAAAAGGCCTCCATCATTGAATTCAAGTTACCACAGCAATGATGGGTGTACTGGCATAATCACCATTCTTGCTAAAACGGTTTGGTGATCACAAACCCGAGCAACGTTCGAAAATTCGAAATTTTTTGCTCGACCCCGAGATCTTGGCCCGGTATTTAAACCACTAGACCAACGGGGCGTTACTAGACTAACGGGGCGTTACTAGACCAACGGGGCGTTACTAGACCAACGGGGCGTTACTAGACCAACGGGGCGTTACTAGACCAACGGGGCGTTAAATAGTACATAGTATCAACAGTATATTACAGAGCTCATAATCTGATCTGCAAACAAGAGCAAAAATCCTATATTACGATGAATTACAGCTTACAATCAACAGCAGTCATCAATTTTGACATATACCAATCAGTTCCACTGACAAAACCCACGAAGGGTAATCTAATGTTATTTGGGAGGGTGGTTGTGTTTGTTGTGACGGTCAATGATAGTACGGCCAATGGTGACGACCACGGCGTGGCAGTTCCTGTCGCGGCTCTCGGTGCACAGCCACCGGACCTTGGAGGAGCAGACAGAGCGCCTGGTGTAGTGGTACCCGCGGAGCTGCATCAGGCGAGCGCCGATCTTCGATGTGAAAAAGGTTGGACGATCTGAAAAGAGTTAACTTCAGAATTTGCCTGCAAAGTTTTGTTAGGATAATTTTGGATTAGCAATCCATTGGTATTGAAATGGATATCACAGTTTGGGTGAACAAGATCAATTTACAAAAAAAGGACCAAAAATTCTAATCTGGATCAAATCGAATATCATTAATCAAAGTTTTAATGATATTTGATCTATGATCTAAGATATTATCGGTATTAAAGTGTTTCCTGTGGATTAGATATACACTTCAATTATTGTTAGGAATGAATTGGATTTCTGTGTTGTGATTATATTACCATTAAAAAAATTCTAGCTAAGTTATCGCTAAAAATACCTAATTACTCTTAAATGCTACAATATGAACCATGGTGCCATTACCGTTTACGTTAAAAGTCGAATGAAACGCATCTATTTATTGAAATATAAAATGTTTAAATACAAATGTCATACACATAAAAATAATGTCACAAACAAATTATATTCTAATACCTAATTACAAATAAAAATACTGAAAACAGACGCTCTAAAAATACTTACATAACAATGAATTTGTTATCTTTAATTCTGAAAATCCAAATCTTAACCAAGCAATTCAGTTTTGACATAACACTATGTAAATAAAAATAATAATACTGCTTTATGAGATAAAACTTAGTTATTACCTAGGTTTGACGTCAACTCGTGTATTAATAACTTTAAATAAACTACACAAAGCTTTGAAGTAAAAATTATAAATTTATAAAAGAAATAGGAAACGACACAAATTGTTTTTTTTAACATTTCTTTAAATTCCAATAGTAAAAACAATTTTATCACCCTCATATTAAATTAACAAACCTTATTTTAATAAAGCAATATCTTATGAACACGTATTTCATTATATAATAGCCTTATGACCACAAATAATGTTTAAACGCAAGTTATTGCAAAAGTCATACATTATAACCATGTTTTAAATAGAAGTCATATAAATATAGTTTATTTAAAAACTATTTGGAGGTTGATGATTGTGATAATTCTTGACTTTACATATTTTATCATCAACAGTGTAAAGGACAGCCCGACAGCCTCTGTTGTTATGAGTACCACACCACCATCTCGTCTTAACGCCGTCTTTTGACACCGTATGTTTGAGGAACTTGAACCCTCCAAGGCTTATCATTAAAGCTCCACGGGATGACTTGCAGAATTTCGGACCTGAAAGATAATTCCGTATTGTGTATCTTTTAGTAAATAAATATTTCATATTATTCAATGTAAAGAAAGATACCAAATTGATGATATTGATGTATATGAACATATTTCATTATTGTTATCGTAACGTTAAAATTCATCATAATCAGCCTAAATCAGTTCACTTATCTGACAGATTTATAGCCTGCGCAGACGACGGACTTTTCTCCGCGGCGGAGAAAAAAGTACGCTCCGCGAATAAAAAGTCCGTCGCGAATTTACCGCAGACTCAACGCACACGGTGTGCGATCATTTTCTAGTTGATCTTCGTGCATACGTACGTCATTCTCGAGCACACAACGCAGACTAAAGTCCGCCATGTGCGTTGCTTCGCCTAGTCACACGAGTTCTATTTCTTTCGGGGACTCCCCCGTACTTTTGTCCGATCCGCTCTCTGCATATCCTCGGTAGTTCGGGGGACTTTTTGTACGCGGTACTTTTAATCCCTCATTTGCGTTACCCGATACAGTTATTGCTGTATCGATTATAAGCGATCTATTTTAGAGGACAAAAAAGTTCGCGGACAAAAATCGCTCGTTTGCGCAGGTCATTATGCTGATTGTTGGACATATGCCATGCCTAGAAAAGGATTTTGCCACAGTCGCCTTTCGTCATAATGATGGAGATATGACACTAATGCTTCTCTTCTTCTAGAAGTGCCACTTTAGTCTTCTTTTGCGTCACCTTAAGGATGAGAAGGGCTTAAGCCAGGTATCGAAGCTCAAATCTGTCCCATCCCATTTAAAACTGAAGAAAATTCCATTCCAAGAAGGTTGACAGGGTATAAAAAAACTAAATTAAATTAATTGGCTTGTTTAATCTGAGAAAACATTAGTACAAATATAACAGTTATACTATAATGTAGCATCGATTGAGATAGTATGGACATGTCGTACGTATTGACGACGGCAGACTGCCAGAAGGACAGTCTCTGGGAGGCCGAAACAAGGATAAGATTTTTGTTAAATGTTGGAACAAATTTACAAAGGTCAAATCCTTTGTCGTTGACTAAACCAATAAAATAAATAAGTAGAACTTCATAATGTAAGTCATATCATTACCATCTCAGCTAAGCAACACCTACTGCTGGGTATAGGCTTCTCGTTAAGGACATAAATCATTGTAATATCATGCATGGAGTCTATTTTCAACTTATCCTTCTGTGGACTGTTGTATTCTTTTTAATGTTTGTTAAATCTAATTTTTTTTCTTTTGTTCTTTACTATCAGATAATTGGTTATGCCACTCTTCAAAACAGAGCGCGCATAGCGAAGGTTTCTCATCTGGACACCCTTTACATCTAAGGCGAGTCTCCCGCCTTATTTTATGTTTGGTACACATTTTGCATTTCTTGTAATAAGAGCTCTTTGTGTAGCCTTTGGGCGTTGGGATTTTTTCAGGCCAATGTCCATAACAGCAAGAACTTTTCAAATTTTTGAGCGATTCTATATTTTTGAAACCCAGAAAATTTGAATAAAGTCCATGAATATCAGCCTCATCTGAAAAATTAAAATGCATTTATCTAAACAATGTTTGGCATAGAGGAATGGCCTCTCAGGTAAAAAATAACTTGATGTAAAATAATAATAGCTGCAAATTTTTCGTTTATTAACTAAATAATGTCATTTATTAATTTCAATCGATTCTGGATATAATTAATAAACATTGTTGGTAGCAGAAATTTTATGGATGTACGTATAATTTCAAAACTGTTTATTTCGCTTGCTGATTCGCTTTCGAATATGAAATTTTTCGGGTTTTGTATCGGTTAGATTGGAATAGTTTCGGTTTCGGACCTGCATTACATCACTATCAATGCACGCTTCGCCGTTAGTCATGGAGACAACAGATAATTTTTTTTGGAATAGTGATTCCTTGCCTTGTCACGATTTTTTAATTAACTCTATGGATACGAAAGGCAAATATTGTGGAGATGGTTTTGGACTATTGAAACAATCCATTAGGCACATCATGGTTATTTACATTGTCGTGTACATTCTTCAATGCATGTAAACATGCATTGAATGTTCTTCTTCTTTCTGTTTAATTTTTGGTTGAATCTACTGGTTATGCCAGTCTTCAAAACAGGTGGCGCAAAGCGAAGGTTTCTGATCAGGACACCCTTTGCATCTGAATCGAGTCTCCCGCCTCTTTTTATTTTGAGCACACATTTTGCAATTCTTGTAATAATTGCTCCGTGTGTAACCCGCAGGCTTTGGAATTTTTTCAGGCCAATGCCCATAATTGAGAGGATGTTCAAAATCTTTAAGCGTTTCTCCATCTTTAAAAAATATTTTAGTGAACCTTCCTTGAACATCAGTCTCATCTGTAAAATCCGAAAACATTTATATAAACAACGCGAAAAATGTTTGGCGTAGTGAAATAGTTTCTCAGGTTATTATTTATTTAATAATTCTGCTAAAATCAATAGGCTTTTAAACTGTGTGTGAAAGATGTCATTACCAACATGAGACCATATCAAAAAAAGAATTTTGTCATTATCGAAGGCAGTTTTGACAGATGACGCAGCTGCTCGTTATCTTCTGACAGTATGCTGTAAGTCTTCCTTTACATCACTCATAGAAAGAGAAACGGTAATGCTGTGTTATTTTGGGGATCAAAATATAACAAGACAGTTTGTTTTCATTTATTTGTAATCACTGACATTGATTTATATGCAAAGGTTTTGAATATACAGGGTGAAATTTTATCCACTTTCCAAATTTTAATATAGCAATCTACAATTCTAAAAACAAATGACGTATTTTTTTCATTTGGTATAGCCCAGTACAAAAATGTCAACTTAGAAAATGTCCACCAAAAATCTAAAATTTTTGATATGGCATCCTAGTAACACTTTTTTTACGCGATTCGCATCTCATTCATTTATTTCAATATTATTCATGAGTTTTTGAATTTCCCTTTATACCTTAACAGGTCTAGGACCGTAAAAATTAAAAGCTATATCACGAAAAATATTTTCGGGTGAAAGCTTGATTTACATTTTTACTTCATAAATATGTTCTAAATACGATACTGAACGCATATAAAAATTTTGGAAAGTGGTTAAAATTTCATCCTGTATAATTAATAAATATTACTGATAAGAGAGATGTTATTCGTGTATAGTTTATACATTTGGATACGCTTACAGATACACGATTGACATTATATCGGATAACTTAAATTAAAATACAAATACCTACGTATTTACTGTTGGTACTTTTTACTAAATTTGGATCAGCTAGCCAAAACCTGTCATAACGAGGTTCATCAAAAGTCATCGAAACCGAAATTTTTATGTCAGGTCCAGTTACGGTTACGCAATTTCAAATATTTGATAGTTTACATAGATCGTCGTTTATCCATTTGCTATGGAAACAACGATGAAACGGATGCATATTTTGGTACCAATTACGCTGTGGCTTGTCACAACTAATTTACTTAACTGAAGGGATAAAGGGCAATTTTAGTGATTATTCAATATCCCTGAGTTCTGGTGATATAAATAAATGAACTGTGTATTTGGACCAAAATTCACACTCTACAGGTAACGATTTTAACAAAGATAACATACCTAAGCTTAGCTTCAAACGTAGTCTAATTACCTTGTAAAAAAGAGTATCATAATTTCCACATTTCAAAAAAAAACTCTTGCTGCATTCCATCTGAAGTTTGCGTGGCTTCACACAATCGTAATATTTAATGAATTGCCCGGTCACACATAGAAAATATGTTGGCAGATTGATGGAATGTAGGCCATTTACCCACCCGGATCCATTAACTTTGGCACTAACTGCTTCGTGAATGATACAAATAGTATAAAATATCAGTTTCCCAACTAGTATTTTATCATTTACGACAGACTGATAAAAAAAAATATCCTTATTACTCTGGACCATTAGTCTATCATTCCATGATGGCGCCAAACTGTAGCGTCATACTACTTAAACTAATGAATGAAACTGGTACCACTGGTAGTGCTACATTCTACTATGTAGTTACTAAAAAACGGTAATACTGTGAGATTCAGCTTGACCTACAAGTTACGAAAACCTATAATCTCTCATGATATCTTTGTTGATTATTTGTTTTTTACATGGAAGTTTAATCGTAATATACGTATGATATCTATATCATTAGCATTTAGCTGAATTTTATTAAAAGAAACATGTTTTACATTTTTCAAGCCCGTATCGCAATAACACACTGATTCTTATAGTATAAAAGTGATTTGTGGCATGCGACTGAAAGATCTTTGAACAATCATAGTGATAATGGAGGAGGGTGGTTGTGTTCGTTTTTACATAAGACTATCTCATCTTCGATGGTGTAGATCACAGCTGGGCAGCCCCTCTTGGTACCACACCACCATCTAGTCTTCATATTGACTTCCAGTTGCCTGGTAAACTTGTAGCCGCCCGCGCATATAATCTTGGCCCCACGTGAGGACATAGAAAAGTATGGATCTGGAACAGAAATACCTTAGGCTTTGGTAATAATTCTTCTGTAAATAAATTTATTTACGTAACGTTACAATGGTGTAACTAAATATAATTAAAGACCCTGGACGGGCACAGCAAATAAATAGTAGTAGACAGAGAGGACAATAATCAATCATGGCGTATGTGTTTTACCTGAACTTTAAGAGCCTTATTACACTCATGTCACTATGTCACTGCGCTATTTTTAATTTCCATTATCTTTATGCCAGTCAGTAGTGGACAAGGGCCTCTCCTAGAAGAACATTTTACCATAATTACTCTGATCACTGAGTAAGACGTACTACGTGCCGTGGAATATGCTGAGCAGGGAACAATTTGGTACACCAATGTTTTCTTTCATAACTTTTAATTACTTCATAATCACTTTGTTACTTTTGTATCAAGCAAACATATTTATTCATACATACATTATTTATAACCTATACTTGCTTAACACATTCTGGAACACAGAGCTAGACACAAAAGTTTGATTGTTATACTAGCTGTTGCCCGCGACTTTGCGTACATTTTACCGGGATAAATATAGCCTGTATGCTATTTCAGCCTATAATCTACCTCCATGCTAAATGTCATCTAGATTATTTTAGCCGTTCTACCGTAGCTGAGTAACAAACATCCATTCAAACATTCGCATTTATAATGTTAGTAAGATTATTGATAGACGTAGTGTGTCCTGGAAAGTGTTAATCGTAAGTTATAAATAGCAATAAATAACAATTGACTAGTTAGTATTAGGTTCTTAAATTATATTTTTAAAGTGGTTGTAACATACATACAACATGGAGTATAGATACTTTTTGCTAATGGTTATTAAATTAATGAAATGAGGCTAAAACTTAAACCAATCAACTATCATTAGTAGCAACAGACAAAAAAGTGTATTCTATTCGTATTGACCTACCCATAAATCAGGAAGTGAGCGAATTTCCCATTTGCGATATTAAATCAAACTCACAGAGATCAAAAACATTAAGTGACTTTTAAAGGTAAGACTATTTATTAACAGGGCAATACTTTTGCAACTGAATCTTTCATGATTCAGTTCACAATCTTCACAATCACGTCTTTTACAATTAGTTAAACCTGTCATCATTGGCACATTATATCAAAAATTTATGTCATGCGATGCCACTTAATCAAACGCTTTACAAATGGAGGGCATACCCACCCGCATACAATAATTAAAGTTAATCTAGCCCGCTGATTCCGCTAATTATAAAGGGCTCAATTGATATCGTAATTGGATTTCAATTGTATATTTTGACATTACTACCATAATAAATGTGTCAAATATACGATTGAGATCCAATTATGAAATCAGTATTGA
The DNA here is from genome assembly GCA_949315895.1 of Anania crocealis. Classification (NCBI taxonomy): domain Eukaryota; kingdom Metazoa; phylum Arthropoda; class Insecta; order Lepidoptera; family Crambidae; genus Anania; species Anania crocealis. The sequence goes on from OX438863.1 coordinate 4,587,242, forward strand.
AAGGATAATTCAAAAGAGCATCGATATAGCTTTTAGCCTATCACAAAAAATAATTTAGGTAAAGTTATAATACGAGTAACACGATTGACTATTTGAAATCGTCGATTATATCCGACGCATATGTCGGTCCGTGTGATTAAAATGACGATAAACAAAGATTTGTTTAATATAATAAATGATCATGGAAGTCCAATTTTTTCTTGAAGTATGTTACTGATTTAAATTTCAAATAGATGAGCGATTTTGGTCACATAATATCATGAAGCATGTTTTGAACGTCAGCTTCTAGATCAGCATTGCCAAGTGGACATGCCCAAAGGTAGCGAGTAACTCTCTACAGGGTTGTGAGTGTGAGTATTGTAACATCTGACGATCTTATTGTCATCGGACGTAAAGACGACAGCTTTACAGCCAGCCTTCCGATGGGTGCCGCAGTACCACCGGGTTTTGCCGTTCCGGTAGCGATGGCGGAGGAACCTGAAGCCGGCTATGTGGATGGCCTGGGCCCCCCGGACGGAGGTGCCGAATAAAGCGTCTGCAATTACAAATAAATATTAAATGTGGTAGAAATGTAGAAGAAAAATGACTAAACAAATCATCATTGCCATATTTAACCTTTGAACCAACCATTCCATATTGATGTTACGGTGGAATGAACGGACTTTTATTTAATTCTGTATGACCTCTTATGTTACTTAAGTGTTATTTCTACCTAAGGAATCTAGTGATTCAAGTTGATTTACTTGACTTTAGTACTGTTCATATTCATATCAATGATTAAATGCATACCTACCTGAAGCGTAAAAATAAACAATTTATTACTTAATATACTTTTCTAATTTGCAGAGATCTTATCACAAGTAATTCTTTATTTATTAATATAACAGTTTTGATATATTGAGTATGTGTTTTACAATCAAAACACATAACCGGTGGTTGGTTTTGACTGACGTCAGTCAAAACTGATAATTTACCACAGAAGGTTAGATTGGTAGGTATAGTCTACGTACGTACTGGTTAGGTATGAATTGAGGGAGCAAAGCGAGCAGTGCTGCGATGGCGACCGGAAAAAAATTAACTAAGGGCTAGACCCAAACATACTTAAATAAAGTAACTACTACTTACAATTTTTTTTACGATTTTACTAGTTGAAATTGGTTTTAACCGGTTAAGAGTTTTGACTGTAATTTAATATGTCTATTTTCAATAATTATACAGAACTAAACAGCTGCCTTATTCGGCTCATCTGTCTCTCACACTTAAGGATACTGGTTTGAGTGCATGAGAATAATTTAGTCTTAACTATTATCATTAATAATTCTACTATAGTGGTTTTGGCTACATTGTGATTAAATAACATCTTCATGCAGTCTAAAGCTGTTGTTTAATATAATTTATAAGCTATACACCGTGCATTTTGAACCTCCTGGAAAACGGGGTCCGGCCGTTATGCCCCCACTCCGAGTTGCCCCTGGCCGGTATGCCCCCACATTAAGTTAGTAAAATATCGTGACAAAAAGAGAAACTGTGGGGCCTTACCGGCCGGGGGCAACTAGGAATGGGGGCATAACGGCCGACCCGGAAAACGAAGCCTACGTTATATAACCATTATGTATAAAATCTTGGCAATGTTATTTGTATTTTTTTTATGAATCAAAATAGACTGACTGTCAAACATCTGCAAATATGTTTCTTTCGGGTGTTAAGGGTGCAAACTCCTAACATTTGATGAAACAACGCAAAAATTGACGCATATGACGTTATGATGAAATTTTAATTGAATTTGTGCGGGTTCATGAAATATTGTATACTTAATTTAAAAAATAAATGGTTGAAGCGCCGTGCCCGGCATGCGAGGAGATGCGGGTTCGAGTCCCGCCTGAGACATAATTTTTCAAGTTTAAATACTGATATTACAATTGCAATTTAATTGCTTAAAATATCATATAAATTATTTAAATAACTGTTTCATCTTAACTGACTAACAAATATCTGCAAAGATGTTTCTTTCGGGTGTTAAGGGCGCAAACTCCTAACATTTGATGAAACAACGCAGGCTTACAGCGATAAGAATATGCTTGAAAAATTGACGCCTACGACGTAGTGTCTCTGTAGCTAAATAGTAAAAGCGCCGCGCCCGGCATGCGAGGAAATGCGGGTTCGAGTCCCGCCTGAGACATAATTTTTCAAGTTTTAATACTGATATTATAATTTCAATATAATTGCTTGAAAATATCATATAAAAAATTAAAATAGTCTTAGAAAAATGAAAAACAAGAAGAGTATTTAGTTTGAATCATGCTGTGGCGCGCAATGACTTATTATTTTGCTTCGGCCGGGTCCTGGATGAATGAACCTTATAAATACGTCCGTGTGTGTCACAGCTTGTTTCAAAATGAATAGCTGAATTAATATTTTATATTTTTCTAAGATATTTTTGAAGTGAAAACTTCTTTAGCGGCGCTGAGCACTTTTTGTTGGATGGGTAAAAACTTCCAAACTCGCGTCAGGGTCACGTGATGCTGATCGAAAAAGCGTAAGATCGAGGGGAAGGGAGAGGAACTAGTATCTCCCACTCTTTCTACCGTGCCTGAGTGTGCTGTTTTCTATTATTTTTGAAGTGAAACTTCTTTATCGGCGTTGGAAAAAATTTACCGTCACGTTTTGCGTCAAATTTTCGTCACATTTTTCGGTTACGCGCCATCTTTTTCTTGCCCCTACCACGGTTGGTTCAGACGATAGCAAAAAGGTAAAGTGAAATAATATTTAACCAATTTAACCAATTTAACCAATTTAACCAATTTAACCAATTTAACCAATTTAACCAATTTAACTAATTTAACCAACTTAACCAACTTAACCAACTTAACTAACTTAACCAACTTAACCAACTTAACCAACTTAACCAATTTAACCAATTTAACCAATTTAACCAATTTAACCAATTTAACCAATTTAACCAATTTAACCAATTTAACCAATTTAACCAATTTAACTAATTTAACCAATTTCTGGAAAGTTGCATGTAGATCATTTTTCGAAAAATAAGGCCATAAAGAAGTTTCACTTCTTACGTGTGTACACTAGTACACGCACAACTTTTTTTTTTTTATAAAAAAAGACGTGTGGCACTCGGAGACTGTCGCGGTAAAGCTATTGCATAGCATTTTTTTATCAACTTATGCAATTATAAAACTAAAAAGTATCACCGCTGTGCCGGTCGGAGTGGGGGGTGTTAGGTTATTTTCGTTACGGAATTTCTGGATTCGGTCTCCACGCTCAAGGCCCGCGATAGAAGCTATGCAATAGCTTAAAAAATAAAAAAAAACACTGCCAGCCTATTAAACACAGTGGTAACATAACGTGGGCTTCGTTTTCGAGGAGGTTTTTAATTGCACAGTGCCTATAAATTTTAAGCTAGAAGATGACCTTCCATAATACCACTTAGTGGACATTAACATCTGAGCAGTCAAACTCTTTCAAGATTGAGTATACTACTATGGGGTAAGTAAAATATGTTTTTTTTGTGGTATGACTATCCTTCCAGCATTATCTGGTGTTAGATATAGGTCTCCAAGCCGCAATGATTTTTTTCACGACTTACACCTTACAAAGAACGACTAATAATCCGCCCGCCTTTTTGACTCAAGCCAATTTGGGAAAGATTATTTCCAAAAATAACGATGACCGAGAATCGAACTCAGTACCAACGCGTAATCGGCATACCATCCCACCATCCTGATCGGGTTGTCGATCATCTTGGTCTTAAGTTAGTAGTGCATGTAATCAGGTACTCTATACTGGTACATTGGAGCATTGACTGAGTAGCGATGTCTTTGAGGAGGGTGGCAGTGTTCATTCCGGCATTTGATGACTTGATTCCCTTCTACTGTGAATACAACCGCTTTGCAACCCAAATGGTGATGAGTGCCGCAGTACCATCGAGTCCTGCCACCGTTCTGACGATGGCGCAGAAACCTGAAGCCGGAGATGCAGAGAGTCTTGGCTCCACGGGCTGATGTGGTGAACACTGCTTCTGGAATATAGCAAAATAATTTGAATTAGGCTTTACCGAAACTGAATGGTATCTTGGTAGCAATGTTCTGATTTTAAACTCGATACCGTAAATTAATGTTAAATAAATACTTCTGTATGAGATCATGGTTAAATCTATGATTGTAACCAAGCTTTCAATAGATTCATAGATTCTCTTTATTAGATAAGTATAGCATAGTAAGCAAATTTGAAATAACCGATGTCTATGTTGTCAGGAGCGGATGAGTCGATACCACTACCTATCTTACCCTCCTCTGTCGTGGTTTTATTAATTACACCATTATTTTAAATAAATAATTAATTTTGACTGATGTCAATCAGCTTTTAAAGCTAAACTGAACTAACTGAACCATGAAAACAACCTTTAACAATAACATCTTAACGACATAGCACACGGGAATTTCAAACAAAAATGGCAATAGAAAAACCTGTGGCTGTTAGACTGAACGAGCTCTTGAGTAGAGACTGCGACTTGAAAAGCGTAGCGTAGAACGCCTTCCAGTTAGGTTGAGTGATGTTTAAGACGAAGGCAAGGTAAATGACGCGCATTCGAGGATCCCGTTTCCAGCAGTAGACTGCTACAGACACAGTCAGTCATTTCAATGTTAAATTAATGGTCCAGATACCATTTTATCAGAATTAAATGTGTACTTACCGCTAACAGCCTATCAATATACAACAAAAACAATTTTCTCACACAATACCAATCCCTAAACAGTACACTTTAAAATTTAAAATCGGTTGCAGTAACAAAAATGTATGTTATAGTTATAATAAGCTGATGATTCTTAAATTACAAGGTGCTAATATAAATATATTACGGGACACTTAAAAAAACCTTTTCCTAAATTCAGTCAAATTACAATTCGAACTCAGGTTTTCGGTATTACATTTATTGGAGTGTTTTGAACAAAAAACAACTTTACTCTTCTTTCATATTTAATTACGTACTTTTAGCACAGTCAATTGCAAAACATGTCCGCAAAACGTCAAATTTATATAAATTTTTAGCTTATAATTAAATAAATAGAATTTTACGTTTTGTGGTATAATGTTGTGCTGTGTATGGAATGATTATAATGCATTACATCCTAATATAAACTAATATCTCTTTTTTAAATACTTTCTAAAAGTCTTACTGGGAAATACAGGGAGGTCAGTACAAGTAAATCCATGTGTAATTTAAGCTTCAATACTCAGATTTCACAACTCATGGTCTAGAAGTCTCGACTTTTCTCGCCTTATTATCCACCACTATTTGAATCTATATATATATATATATATATAAAAATAGTAGTTGACCTAAAATTTAAATGAATAAAATACTAACTGTTACTAAACTTGATGTAAAACGTGAGGACCACGTAATTAGTTTGAATTGAATTGGAATGAATGAAACTTGAAGAGTTTGTCCTCGCAAACCATGGTCACATTATAAATCTATAAAAACTACTTCACCGACTCCAAATTGAATTGGAGCCAAACCTCGCTCAGTTACATCTGATATAATAAAATTTCCCTCGCCTAAAATCACTTTAGATTAAGGCTGAAAATAAACAAAGATATTTATAGTTAAACCCAAAAAAAAGATCCATTAAAAATAAAATCAAGGGGCAGAGCTTAGCCAGTAAAGGGGCCTAATTCGCGTAACCGAATCGCAGTTCGATCGTGATTGAATTAGACGATTTTGACATTTAGCCCATACTAGAACTGTCAAAAACCTGTCGTTCAATTACGATTGTGATACGATTCGGTTACGCGAATTAGGACGAAGGGCACAAAATAATAACATCACTTACGACTAGGCTTGACAGAAATTTTATTTCACTTTCTGTCATGAAAAGTATGTGTGATACTAAAAGTAAAAAAAAAGAAAAATGCAAAAATTCCACACTATTTAAGAAAATAGCACCTGTCAAGGTCTGCCTATTGTTATTCGAAATAAACCGGACTTTTAGTAAAAATATAATAAGAAATATACGAATCCACGAGTTGTGAAATATTGTGGGATCTATCCGCAGTTTGAAATACACATGACATGTCACAATAATATGTGGATCCAAAACAGCCATCACTCAGCACAGTATCAAAGACCCCGTAACGCTACTCTGTTATATTAACATTAGAAGCACTTTGACATCCTGTTCGTAATACGTGTCGAAGTTGTAGAATTTAATACGATGTTATGTTAAAGGTAGCACTATTTATCTTACACCGAAGGAATCCTGGCTTGATTTGGAAACTTCGACACAAAGCATTGTAAATAAGACACATAAGTCATAAATCTTACACAAAAGGCCTACTATAATTTTCATTCTTATAGTCTTATTAAGTCAAAAAAGCAATACCAGACTGTTTTAAACTGATGAGTTCCTTCGGCGGATGATTGTGGTGATTCCGGCATTTAACAATTATGTCTGGTTCAACCGTGAACAGCACAGCTTTACAACCCAAGTGATGGTGGGTCCCGCAGAACCATCTCGTCTTGTCCTTGCTTTGACGGTGGCGAAAGAACTTGTAACCAGACATGTAGATGATGCGAGCGCCGCGAGAAGTGGTGGCAAAGAATACGTCTAAAATTTTAAGTTATTTTAGTACTTATAATGCGAATACTATAGATTCATGTGCTACTTTCCTATTTCAAGATTAAGCTCCAATTCACCTTACCTTAATACCGAATTACAATTTTTATCGGGTCTCTTGAAACCTTGAAATAGCAGGTCCTTAAGCAATTGTTAAATTGCTAGTGTGAATCAAAAACACAATTTTGAAATAAAAATTAGACTGCCTCAGGTAGAACTCGAACTCGAACAGAACTATCACTGTTCTGTGGGTCTAGCACAAAAAAACTATCGACTTCGAATCGTTTGCGTATCGAAAGCAAACGACACAAAGTTCGTGCTTTGTTTTGTAGTTCTCGTTTTGACCGCGCGAGCGCTGTTTAAGTTTTCATACTAAGTATTTCGATGGCGATACGAACACGCAAACGATTCGAATTCGATAGTTTTTCGTGCTAGACCCACTGTTCGAGTTCTGAACATATACTTAACCTACCTATACCTGCTTAAAGCACATATACTTAAATATGTGCTTTAGCAAACAGAAAACCCATTCTCTTATCATCATCGATTTAAATTTTAATGCAAATATTGTCTACCTCTATTTGTTGCAAAATTCATTGATTTGATCGTGATTACAACTTTATCAGCAATTTTTTATAAAAGGAGCAATTTACTTAAATTAAAATAAAGAAGTATATTTTGGATTTAACTGGCTATCCCTTTCCAGATATGTAAATCCGTTCTTAGGGATATATCATATCCTTGGTAAAAAGCTAGTCTCAATTATGGTCTTGCGTCACCCAGACTGCTTTACCTGTAAAAGAAAACCACAATATACCAACCATAGAGATTTACCTAGAAAGTGACAGAGAAACCATGGTGCCATTCGAACTTAACGACGTTACGATATACCGATTTCAAGAAAACACTTCTGGTAAACATGACAGCAGATCAAATTACAATTAAATGTCAAATTTACTCGATAGAAACTGATTTTAATGAACTTAGTTTGAAGTTTATAATAGAAATTTGACTTTCATTGGTAGGTTAAAGTGCTGGCCTATATACACAGACGACAGCACAACAGGCTAAACCACAGTTTGGGCAGCAGTGTGAGCATTTTCTAATAACCTCTGTGGCGCGTCTGCCCCGCCTGCATCGCCTTTCTGACCTTTTTTCTTGTTCTGTGGTCTAAGCACCCTCATGTAGCTGAAATAGGTGTGATATTGCAACGAAAATGTATAGCCTAATTATGTATAGCTCTAATTGGTGTTTGTGATGTAGTTGGCCTCGCAGTTGGCGCAGTTTCATTCGAGTGTAACTCGTAGAATAGGTTCCTTTAGAGAGAAGTGTAGCTGCCTTGGATACATAAACACCAGACCTGAAATGATAAAAAATGATGTCAGTATAAGTTGGGAAGAGTAGAGCTGAAAATTATTCAAATGTATTACCATGACTCTACCATCGTCTTTGTTTGTAGAGCAATTGTATTGTACAGCTGGAAGGAATTGGCCAGTTTCACCATGCAGCTTGAGAAATGTCGAATTCATAATTCAATGTCTCTTGCTTATGACAGGAAATTACATGGTTCACCCTGTCAGTAAGCAGGAATATAAAGTTAGATTGTCTCCTTGTAGGTTTTATTGGCAGACAAAACCCGGGTGTTTAGAATATAATATATTATAATAAAAACTATTCTATTTGGTTCATATCACAAATTACAATATAATACACAAAGAAAGTATAAAATAATAGCGTATTTAAAAACTAAAATTACTTCCACTACGTTTGTATGCCATCACGCACTTTGGTCTACAGTCTCTTTGTGAAAAAATCAAACTCTAGGTTAACGTAAAAATAGATGTGGCCGTTTATACCGCAAATATGGAAAACAGTCTTACTGTCTCTTATACTACAAGTGTAGGAAAAAATCTGTTAACTAAACATTTGTAATTCAATCCTAAAAATATGATCTTTATTTTAAAGTAGGTAATCAACCATCGAGGTAAAACAATGGTTAATTACTAGGGAATCCGGGCGAGTCTAACTTTACCGACTGTCACGTTATTTTGATTAGTTATGCTTCAAGAGATATTTTATTGGAAGACATAAGTAATGTAAAATCTTTATAACATTTAGTGTAAAAGCGCCTCCAGGGGCCTATTTGCAGAAATAAAACTGATTTTAACTGATTTTATGGACAGAGTTATTGATTCTGGCCACACAAAAAATAATGATTGATTCGTATTTACAGTAAAAATGCGTCTTCTATTTACCTTATTTTTATGAATATTTAAGAGTTGATAGCTTTCGTAGAAAAAGCTTAAGTAAGAGTAGTTCAGTAGGTATATATTCAGTTGTCAGATCCCACTATTTCAATAGGCCAAAACGGCAAATCGTCGTTACCTGTTGATGGTTAAAAGAGTTGAATAAAAAATGATTCTTTAAAGTATAAGCCACAAAGGAAAAAACATAATGATATTATTTTTCTAAAGTAATTACTAAATAGCGTTTTCGAAGACAGTGAACAGATATTAATACACAGAAATCATTACTAAATATTCAATTTATTGAAATTATCATCACGTTCTAATGGAACTTCTTAAAGGAATCAAAAATAAGACATTGCATATAATTTAATCGTTTTTCGATAACATTACTAATACAATGCAAAAGTTTTTGAGCAATATTAATATTTTCTTAGGAGCTATTTGCAGATCGTTTAATAGATACAAATAAGTGATCAATGTCAATGAATGCTGATGAAATACTATTAAGCATGTGGCATGTCACCCTTAATTGGTATAGCAATACCCATTTTCGTCCTATAAGTGTCCTAAAAGTGGACTAAAAGACTACTGCCATTAGATAAGACGTGCAGCAGCGTCGTTTCTCCATCACTGGTCAAACTGCGATCGCCTAACCGTCCGTATGTCCATGGATATACAGGATAAAATTTTCCATCAAATTTTAATACGACAATATGCGAGACAAAAATAAAAAGACGTATTTTTTCTTTGGGTATAACCCAGTACAAAAATGTCAAGATAAAATACCTGAAAAATGTCCGCCAAAATGTAAATTTTAGATACGGCCTCCTCGCAACACACCTTTTAAGCGATATGCATCTCATTAATTCATTACCATACTATTTATAAGTTGTTGATTTTCCCTTCAGTATTCAGTGTAGGTAACACAGGCTTAGGACCGTAAAATTGAAAACTATGTCGCGAAAAATATTTTCGGGTAAAAACTTGACTTAAATTTTTTACTTCATGAATGGCCTATATAATAAATATTGACGATAGTAAAAAAGCCATTCTGTATGCCCATGTCTGCACTGGACTAATATAGAATGATGCATCAACATTAAACAAAATGACATCTGTATCTGAAGCGCTCGAGGTATGATGCCACAAACGGTCACCCATCCAATTAGTGACCGCTCCCAACGTTACTTAACATTCGTGACACAGACTGATTACGAAGAAGCATTGGGCTATGAGCGCTTTCGTATGCCCATGGCTATATGGACTAATACAGGGTGAAATTTTACCGACTTTCCAAAATTTTTATAGGCGTTCAGTATCGTATTTAGAGCCTATTTATGAAGTAAACAATGTAAATCAAGTTTTCACCCGAAAATATTTTTCGCAATATAGTTTTAAATTTTTACGGTCCTAAGCCTATTTAGGTATAAAAGGAAAATCAAAAACTTATGAATAGTATCATAATGAATGAATGCGATGTGCATCGCGTAAAAAAAGTATTGCTAGGCGGCCGTACAAAAATTTTAGATTTTTGGCGGACATTTTCTAAGTGCTTTATCTTGACATTTTTGTACTGGCCTATTCCAGAAAAAAAATACTTCATTTGGTTTTCGTCTCGTACTCGTAGATTGATACATTAAAATTTGGAAGGTGGTTAAAATTTCATCCTGTGTATTAGGATATATTAGCTCAGTCCAGACATAGCCAGCAATAAAGGTATTGCATCAACATTGATCAAATGGCATATATATCAGCAAATATTTACAGGTAAATGGGTGTGCTCATTGTTAAATTTGACCATTTCATTGCCGATAGTGTAAATGAATGCTCTACACCCTTTCAAGTAATGGCTGCTGCACCACCATCTTGTCTTCCCAGCTCTCTCTCTCTGACGATTGAATCTGTAGCCTTCGAGGTATATGATGCGGGCTCCTCGAGATGAGGTAGTGAATATTGGACCTGGCAAAAAAAGACAATGTTCAGTAAATGTATCTCAATGATTGGAAAATTGACGAGGCATTTTTAGTTGACGAAAAGTATTGTATTTTATGTAATAACACTACGGTTAAAACTGCAATGTCAACAATGGTGTTAGCATAGGTACCACGCTAAGCTTACGAACCATATATTGCAATATGCACGTACAAATTACATAAGTCTTGTATTTAATATTTTAGTAAGGAATATGGATTGGAAATACATTCATTTAGCAATTAAAAACAAGAAAAATAACTACAGAATAAAGAAAATGAAGAATAAAAAGATTTAATATAGATGACACCATACTACATGCCAATAAGCACTGTATATCTTGGTCACTGAAAAAAAAAGAATAAAAAACCTATGAAATAGTATCAGAAAAGGGATAATAAAATTTTGTGACAATTTTACTGTTTGTTTATCAGAAAATGTTTTCAAATGATCTTCCACGACGTAGTATTTTGCATGAGCCCCATAAAATTGTGAAAAAGTAGATAGGTACTCGTATGTAAATCATTTAAATTAAATGAAACAACATAATGGGTTTGGTAACATTAACAAAAACAAAACGCAGTGATGGCTATCATCATTATCAATTTTATCATTCTTAACTGCTCAATGTTAGTTCTTCAACAGACGCGCCTCTACGTAACATTAAATGCCACGATACCAAATTGTTGGGGAAAGAGGCTTAATTTAAAAAGATATACAGGATGAAATAATAACCACTTTCCAAAATTTTTATAGGCGTTCAGTATGGTATTTAGAACCCATTTATAAGGTAAAAAATGTAAATCAAGCTGTCACCCGAAATTTTTACGGTCCTAGACCTAAACCTAGAACCGGTCTAGGACCGTAAAAATTAAAAACTAGGTTCATCGCGAAAAACATTTTCGGGTGACAACTTGATTTACATTTTTTACTTCATAAATGGGCTCTAAATACGTAACTGAGCGCCTGTAAAAATTTAATTCATAAAAATAGGAATACAACACATTTTATTACAAATAAAAATACACACAAGATAACAAAGAAGAAAAAAAACCTAAATAAAAAAAAGCCGCGAGAAGTTTCATCCAAACTAACCTCAGCGTCTGCTGGCATTCGTCCCAAATACAAATACAACAAATTGGATAAAAATAAGTAATGGTAAGAACAAAACATTAGTCTGGAAAAAAAAGAATAAGTGTGGTATGTTTTTTTTAAAGTAGAAAAAAAAGAAAATGTTCTTTATTTTAACAAATTGAATTTTTAGGCGATATATTTAAAATTTGAGGAGCGTGGCTGTGTCTATTAGACATTTTGACCACTTTTCCTTCGATCGTGAAAAGGCTAGCGGTGCATCCTTTATGGCGGTGACTGGCGCACCACCATCTTGTTTTGTGGCCGACTGTACGGTGTTGACTGTATCTGTATTCGTTGACGTACATCATTGGTGCCCCTCTTATTGTAGTCCCGTAGATAACTGTAACAAATAAGAAGAATTACTATGTTATGGTTTTAGTAGTATAACAATACAGAAGAGCTTTTGCCACGCCTCTGTGTAAGACCAACTTGAGGTCATCATTCCCGATTTAAACGTATGACGTCAGCTTGTAACAGTGTTAGTGCTAGAGATGTACAAAAATTGGGCTCCGAAAGATTTACAGAATTACCCTTGAACGAAATAATTGTACATAGAAATCACTGTTCATCGTTCATCGATACAAATATATTTTTTTTGCTGACAGCTCGGTTCGCCGAAAGAATGATATATATTTCTTTCGGCGAACCGAGCTGTCAGCAAAAAAAATATATTTGTATCGATGAACGATGAACAGTGATTTCTATGTACCTACAAGTATTACTTTGAAAGACTCCGCTCAATTTCACAAGACTCAGTGAACTAACCGAACTTGGGTCGAACCGAGCTTTAGTCTTTTCACGAAGACACGAGCTCCAAAATATAACTTTTCTAAAGAGTCCGAGTCTTAAATATAACTCGAGTCTTAAAAGAGCCCGAGTCTTAAATAGAGCTTGAGTCTTACATTGACCGCCAGTCAAAAAGAGCTAGGAGTCTTCTTCAAACTCGGAGAAAATAAGACATGACCTAATGCTTTTTCAACATGGCGTCTTTACTTGTGTCGAAAAATTCATTTAATGTGCTGCCTCCAATTGATTTTTTTATTACTTCTACCTACACAAAATCTATTCTCAAATGTAAGACTAAATGCTTTGTATATCACGATGGGCTGATGATTACAAACCCGATCAAGATTCGGAAATTCGCAACTATATTGCGCGACCCGGAGATCGCACCCAGGACCCCAATATTTCGTTCCGGTTCTAAACCATTTTAACCAATAGGGCATTTAAGCGTGAACCATTTACATATGGGGACTACTAGAGCTATGTGCTGCTCCCAATTGATTTAATTTTATTAGAAAAATAAACAAAATCAATTCTCAAATAACTAGAACGGAATCATTTTTGGAAATTACCACTAGCATTTATTGAATCACAGTAAACTTTTTATTTTAAACTTTTCGACGACCATTTGGATCAGCGGTAGTAAACGCTGCTTCTGAGCCATGGGTCGCGGGTTCGATCCCCGCACAGTACAAACATTTGTGTGCATGAACATGTCTGTTTGTACTGGTCTGGGTGTTTTCTATATATTATAAGTATGTATTTACAAAAAAAAAGTATATAAGTTTATCGGTTGTCTAGTACCCATACGATAGGGTACTTAATAGTAGCTTAATTTGGGACTAGATGACTCTGTGTGGCTCAGTGAGGCATGTCCTAAATATTTATTTATTTTTATTTTTATTTATTTAGTTGTTTATAAAGTCGAATATGTCGCTAACGCCAAAAGCGGCCGCTTTTAGCAATGATGTACAGTACGAAAGAATCCCAGAACGAATAGCAGTTAATAGCGATTCAATAAATACTGGAGGTAATTTGCTAAAATGATACTGTCCTAGTTTTTTAAGAATTGATTTTGTTTATAAGTAATAAAATTAAAACAATTGGCGGCAGCACTTAACTCTATTAGTTTTTTGATTTAAGAAGGTCAGTTGATATACCTGTGAATTGACACAGAAGACAAGTTTAAAGTGCACAAAATGAGTATTATTCCTGTGCTTATCGTATTGTCATCGAAGATTGTTTTCCGAACCGCATATTACCAATCTCTGATTTGTATTTACTACTTGTAATTTTTCAACAGAAGCCCTGGCTTCATTGAAAAAAAAAAGTATATAGTAAGGGTTGGGTTACCCCTTCTAGACCCAAGCCATTTCAGAAAAAGTCTTTTTCGAATTGCCTCGACCGGTGTAAACTGTAATGCATTACGTCCCAAAACATGGTTAGTAAAAGTTTCTTTCGTGTACTGACATTCTGTTACAATAAAACTCAATTCAAACATTGCTATACACTGTTTTATTGCTAATCACTTAAACTAATATATTCAAAAAGTTATATTACATACAATATTCGGCATTGTTCCAAGAAAACTAGGATGAAGATGCACTGACAACATAATATTAAAATCACACTACAATCAATAACAATATGAAAAAGTACGTCTATAAAAAAATAAAAGCGGAAATTGCACGGACAGTCCTTAAAATTAGTATTTCTATAGTATACAGGTGACATTTTCTATTTATTAATTTATTTCAAACTAACTATATTGCCCAAATTGAAAGAGAGAAATATAAAAAACTTATAAAATATTGTATTATTATTAATGGCTACTTATTTATTTTACAAAGTGTTATTGGCTCATCTATCCTTTTGTAATTGGATATTTTACACATTGATTAGTAATAATCAGGGGTTTTAAGTTCAAGTCCCTGGCAGTCTATTATTTTATACAGGGAATAGTAATTTCAATTCACACTAGCAATAGCTTAAAAGTTTTATTGAAATGAAAGATAAGTTTACGTATTTAGAACGTGTTTATTTTTTATTTAACCCGACGTTTCGAACCCTTTACAGCGTTCATGGTCACGGGTAGACTGAACGCTGAACGCTGTAAAGGGTTCGAAACGTTGGGTTAAATAAAAAAAATGGTTGCCTGTAAAGTCGGTTTTACGGGCGAAGATTTTACGTGACAACGTCTTTTTCTCGGTAGAATATTTATTGATATGAATATAATTAAATTGCACAATAGGAACAAGGAATTGAATGAAAATAAGAATTGCACAAATTTTAACTATAGAAAATCTAAGCACTCCACATTTTCACTACAGACACAGCTGACGATACTTTAACCACACGTGTGAACTTGTATTATGACGCTTTCTTGTTTTTCCAACGCCAAGAACGTTCGAGAAAGACAAAGACAGAGACACAAGCATGCGCCGATTCAATGCGCCTAATTCTCTAGTGCTGCGCGCGCGGCAGACCGATCATAGTTGAGTGGGAGAGAGACGCAAGGCATTCGGCGGGCCTCTCTCTCGTTCGGTGACTCATCGTAACGTTACCGAGCGTTACACTTTTTCATAAGTGACTCCCAGCCGCAACCTAATTTAAGACGTTGTCACGTCAAAAATAAACGCGTTCTAAATCCGTAAACTTATCTTTCATTTCAATGTATAGTGTTCGCGTTAACTCAAGAAAACAGTACTCGTATGTTAAAAGTTTTATCTTTAAAAACATTTATAAACTATAGTTAACATAACAATTTCAAAAATACATAATGACACTCGACAAATGAACTCTCCGATTACACTCTTCACCAAAAAGGTTAAAATACAGATAATAAAGTAGATGCTGTTCACCTAAAAATTTGTAAAATTCAGCTTTAATTAATGTACATATGGTTGAATGTATGTTTATGTAATTCTATTTACAATCAGTCGCAGACAGTTCGAACTGAATGAATAAATTAATAAATGAATGAATACTCTTTATTGCACACGGCTGCACACCACATAAAGAAATAACAAATGTAATTCTTACATTAAGATGTACAACTTAAGCGGTCTTATCGCCGACAGCGATCTCTTCCAGACAACCTTTACAGGAAAAAAATATAAAGCAAGGGGAAGGTGGTGCTTAGTACTTAAGGCAAAATGTAAAATTAACAATAAAACTTATGGTTATAATGATGAAAGTTAAACAATCAAAACTTATTATTACCTACGTGAGCATACATAGTATTACATAAGATTAAGTACAACATATAAACGACAAATACATAAAATGGATTCAAATTACATGTTTTTTTACTGACGCTAATCTCTACGTTAATTGCCTCTAATACTACTCATGTATAAGTGCAGTGTCTGTTAGATAAATTAAATTAATTTGAATTTCTTAGATTCAACTCTGTTAGGTACTACAAAAACTTATAACTACCTACTATACACAGGGAAGCTGAGTATTTACGCGTCAGGTCTTGCTGTTTTGCTACATAAACTTTTTTAAAGAGTTCAAAATTCGTTGCTACAACACAGAAACAATAACCATTAAGATGAGGCATAAATATTCTTTATTATATCTTAACATATCGTCCATCCTGGGTCTTAATATACTGCGGCGGACTATGATTGTGGGTGAGATTGTATCTGACCAATGTCCCTTGATAGTTGAAGGTCAGCTTTGCTGGACATTTCTCTGAGAATTTCTTGCTGCAGTTCCAGTAACGACCGTCACATGTGGTCTGGGCAAAGGTGTAGCTGTGCAGCATCAGTAATGGCTTTTTATTTTTAGACGATCTGATGTACTCAAACTGGAAGGCTGGAATAAAATTTTCAAGGTTATAAAGAACGGTTCGTTAAGTGCCAACCTTTTTTTTAAATTTATAAGATTCGGATGCTTATCATACTTTAGGAAGCGTAGTCATTGAGACATTGTAGGTAAGTCGGTATTGGTATTTTCTCCACGAAATACCCATCTGAAATCAAGACTTAGTGTCACACTAACACAACAAAACTACGAGTATGTATTATGTGGTTTGCTGTTGGTGTACCTTAATAAATAAAATATAAGGAAATATACTTTCTTTGACGCTTTGAACCCCACGCGGTAGCCGGGTACCGCGATAACAATTGATTTCAATTGTGTCTGGAATAACCCACGATCGAGGGATTA
Source organism: Anania crocealis (assembly GCA_949315895.1). Classification (NCBI taxonomy): domain Eukaryota; kingdom Metazoa; phylum Arthropoda; class Insecta; order Lepidoptera; family Crambidae; genus Anania; species Anania crocealis. The sequence goes on from OX438863.1 coordinate 4,604,193, forward strand.
ATAATAATTAATAAAAACATATGTATATTCAAGCATCTTCATTTATTATGACGTTGGCACTAAATAAGTATTACATGCGTTTTTTAAATATTATAAAAATACTGTCGTGTTATAATGAAAGAGCAAAGAGAACTATCTTATGATTAAACAAGATAATACTACTCGTAAGTATCTTAGTAATAGTATATAAGATTATATAATTGTAATCTTGAAAAACTATGTAATATCATAATACGTATACATTTGAGAAATAATGCTCCATTTATTTTTATCCGTCGATACTTTGATGAGACAATTGATTTATTTTAAATGCATTAAATAAACTAAAATACGATTGAGCTGATTTTGCAAAAACCTCACATAAGTACCTATGCTTAAAGAAAAACCTCAAACCTAAAACTTAATACTTTACGGGGTTTACTGCAACCAAACACGTCTGCCTGCGACCATGATTCGTGCAATCAAATTGCAGTGTTAAGTTTTAAGTTAAATAAAATACAAAAAGAAAGTTAAAAATCCTAAACAATACCGCTTATTACATTCTTCTTACGATAACGGATTGTTAAGAGGTGGATGATTATGAGCATTGCTGAACCTGATGATGTTATTGAAAATGGTGAAGATTACAGCTCGGCATCCGAACCTGTAGTGACTGCAGCACCTCCACCTCGTCTTCTGGCCTATATCCAGGTGTTTGAGGAACTTGTATCCAGAAATGAGGATAACACGTGCGCCTCTGGGTGTGTGCGTGAACACAACTGTGGATAAAAGACAATTTTATTGAGATATGGACAAATATCGCTAGTGTATATGTACTACTTGCGTTCAATACGATAAATTGGCTGCGCCAATGAATTTATATGCCTTTTCGGAGCAGCAAGTGGCACATAGATAATTCCTTAATACTGTAAGTTTAATCTGATCGAAAATATGGCTGTTTATTTTTGTTGTATTTAACAATTTGGTTAACCAATTGTCTAATAAAAACCAACGTCACTTTCCGATATCTTTGTCAAAGTCTGTGGACTTTGCATCAGACCCCATAGTACACGTGTTGTAGGCCAACATCATAATATGAAGCGTTATCAGACTCATTGGAATCTAGGGTCAGATGATTGTGTTTGTTCTGCATAGGGAGATTTTGCCATAATCGCCATGCTTGGCAGACGGGTTAGTGAACGGGCTTCGTCCCAACTCTATCCGATCCCATCTCTACCCGATTTAAAATTACCTAACAAAAAATCCCAACTCTACCCGATATGATGAAAAGTACACTCAAAATGAAAAACCCTTAAAGCGATATAATTTTTTTTAATCATCAACATTTAGAACGGTCCACATTTAAAATAATATGATAAAAATAATATTTTTAAACAAAACACGTAACAACAACAACATATTAATTAATATCATGATTGAAAAAATTTTTCATACCTACCTAAAATTTATATATTATTCGTTTTAACTGTACCCATACTTTTTCTATTAGCAAAAATTAAATCGGGTAGAGATGGAATTTTTTGTTGAGTAATTTTAAATCGGGTAGAGTTGGGATCGGGTAGAGATGGGACTAAGCCAGTGAACGCAGTATGATGGACGGTAGAGCTGATACTGCTGCACGTCTGCTTCATTCGGTACTCCTTTAATCGCCTCTTGTCATTCATAAGACAAGAAAAGGTTTTGTTGATCTGTTTTAGATCGTAACCACATAGGTAAAGGTAACGTTTAAAAAACAAATAAATTGGAAAGCGTTATCAATATTTTATTTAATCGACATGAATAAATCACGTACATGACAAAAAATTAAGTAATACTGATATTTTTTTAATAACCATTAAATTAGATTGGAATCGATGATTTATTTTATTTTTTAAATTATGCAAAGCAATAGCCTGCTTTAAGATACATAAAAGTAAAAAAAAACAATATCTATCCTTCTTCAAAAAATTATAAATCGTATGACATGCTCACCACGCCTTGGCGCAAAAACCGATTTAAATTCAAACATAAAGTGGACAGACCGGACTCCTATATATTTTTAGAGGACACAATTTTTAAAAAACCCACATGGCCGGTTAAAACCGATCACTACGAAACAAAATCTTACCATATTTTGTAATTTGGCTCTCCAAAAAATCTACGTAATTAAGCCTTAATTGTACAATAGTTTAGACTACATTATATTCTATCAGTCTTAGCTACTGTCTATATTAAACAATAATACGCATTTCAATACAAGGTTTATTGAGGGATTTAAGTCGCGTATCTTGATGCTTTGAACACTTTTACAGCAACAACGTTTGTAGTTATGGTTGTCGATACGAAATATGCGCAATTTGAATTTCAGCCATATTTTTTATAAATCTCCATTTTAGTTTATTATTTAGCCACCAATTTTCAAAAAGTCATCATATCTAAGGCATCAGGTAAGATCAATATAAATATTTTTTTCGTTTTTTTTTTTCGATTTGAGAGTCAAAAAAACCGGTGATTTCATACCTTTGGAATCAAATTTCATACCATGAATGTGATGTTTTCTACATATAGTTACTCGGTTTATTATAGTTTTTTGTCATAATTCACTAAATAATTCAAAAGTTACGCAATGCAAAGTTAAACCAAACGATATCTTAGATATTCCGCATTAATAATAGGACATAAATTGTGATTTGTGATTGTAGTAGTGATTGGCATCACCATGGTTGTGGTTGTTATTGCTCTTCAACATTGTCCCATCGTCCATGGTGTGAACGACAGCCTTACAACCTTTGTGGTGATGCGAAGCGCAGTACCATCTCGTTTTCATCCCGATCTTCAGGTGGCGAAGGAATTTATACCCTTTTAGGAACAACACTATTGCACCGCGGGATGTCTTCTGGTATATCGGACCTTAAACAGACTTGGTTGGTTAAAGTAACATGATAAAAACGCAGTATTTCAAAAAGTAGGTTTGCTTGAGTGGGATTCAGATCTACGACTTTTTGTTAACCAGGTGATCTCCTTTTCCAGACAAATCCCAACCCCAAGAATATAACTAATGGCAGACTAACTTATGTGACATCTAAAAATATTAGGTCCAAAACGAAGGCCTTTAAACGGAAACTTTATTGTAAACCATAGTGACTTGTGTAAACTGCATTTTTTTACTGAGGCACTTTATGGTAGAGGACGAGGAGAGGAGATATTTTTGAAAATTGAAGGGATTCCTGTAACGATAGTCAGTATTTCAATTGAAACATTATTATAATTTCAGTATATAAACTTGAAAAATTTTGAAAACCTCTGCGAGGAGATGCGGGTTCTAGTCCCGCCTGATACAAAAAATTTTTCAAGTTTATATACTGATATTATAAGTGCAATTAAGTTGCTAAAATATCAAATAAAGTACATTATTATAGTTACCAATTATAATTTTAATCAATACGTTATTGTTAAACTTCTACAATTTTCCTCAAGCTGCATAGATTCTAAAACAATTTTGCTAGCTATCATCACTCGTAGGGATAATGGCAACAATTTTCATCTCATTATCCTCCAAGGAAACTCAGGTGTCAGAGATTTTCAAGCCGCCTATTACAGTCCTCAAACGCGCGTTGCGATGCTTGGACCGTTTCTTAAATTGCTCTGACATGAACGCACACAAACCCGAAGTCCTTGCATAGTAAGTAGCACTAGTACACCAACCAAGTAGTCATGGCAACCCTAACGAAGGAGACGTATATAAGAAGATTCGGGATATTATTTTACCGCATTGCCGACCTGATTAATGCATTTACCTACAACAAATTACATTTAGAAACAAAAATAATATACTTTATTTTATATTTTAGCAACTTAATTGCATTTATAATATCAGTATATAAACTTGAAAAATTTTGTCCGCATGCGAGGAGATGCGGGTTCGATTCCCGCCTGAGACAAAATTTTTCAAGTTTATATACTGATACAAAAATAATATAATAAAAATATTTATTTCAGACTTCCAGTTACAAAATTAGATTAACTTTTACAGAGTAATTAACTTATTAATAATATTGAGATTACGTCGACAGATGTACTAGTATAAACTGTGTCACAGCAACCGGCGCCTTTCCTCCCGAGTTACAGGATTTATTTTGTTTTTATTGATACTAATCAACACAGTAAAATAGTATATATTATAATCATCATGAAACATTATAGAAGGAAGAACAAATACTCTCTTTTACAGAAGGTGGACAAACAAGGTTCCATTTTGACTCTAGGATCCCAGAAAGGGTTTAGTTTGTAATAATGACTGATGAACGTGAGCTAATGGTTGTGGGCCAGGTTGCATTTGCCTATGGCATTCTCAATTGTATTGACAGAGGCCGTACACCCCTTCCAGTAGTTAGCACATCTCCATCTGATACGACGTCCGAATCTCTGGTGGAGAGAGAATTTGTACCCAGAATGTATGATAACTTCTCTCCCTTTAGCTTTAGTGATGGGCTTTATAGTTGCACCTAAAACAAATAAAAATCTTTTTTTAAAATGTTTTTTCTAGAATCAGTATAATTGCACAGTTGCTTTTTATTGCCCGACCAAAGAAACAAAAAGTTTCTTATTTTTAAACTTTGCTCGGGTTTGTGGTCGCCAACCCTCATTTGGTAAGCGTGGTGATTATGGCTGTTCCCATCATTGTTATGTTAACTTGTATTCAACGATGGTAGCGGGACGATTATAGGCTACACTTGCTTGAGTAAACATTTTTTCACGAGTTTCTTAGGTGGCATTCAAACTAATCTTCCGCTTATCGGATCACTACTCTAACCCTAGAGCTACTAAGACATTGTCATTGTCGACAAATTTGTTTAAGGCTTTACGATGTAAGCCAGCGAAGTTTTCAATGTATTCAATTATGTACAACCTTCATTAAAAAATAAAAGAAGAGAATAAACAAGTTAATAGTCCGGCACAAAGTTATGGAAATAGCATTAACTACTACTATACTTGTGCACCCGCACTTAGACTTTTTAGGACCAATCTCTGGAAAATTGTTTTTAATTATTTAAATGTTAACGGGAAATTAAACGCGATCATACCTTATTATTACGCCTGACGTTTCAATCGGGTTGCACCGTCCATTGTCATGGTCGAATACGACAACGGGAGGAAATGTTTACTTGTATAAATACATTTCTGCTGAATGCAGCAGCTATAATGATAGGCCAGATTGCGAGGAAAGTAAAAAAAGAAAAAAGGTTAGGTACTGGGGTTAAACGTGATTAAGAACCAGGAGATGACGTTTGGCTACGCCAGTATCAAGGTGGGCAAAAGTGGGTAGAGGGAAAAGTAGCGAAAAAGTTGGGTTGAACGGATTACCAAGTTTAAGATGCTATAGGTAGGGAGACTCGTAAACATATTGATCAATTCAGACGGAGATCACGAAGTTCTTTAGTCGCTCCTCTAGTTATCCTGATTCGGGTAAAAACTTTCTGAAACCCATCGGCGACCGCCCTATGTTGATAGACCAACGAACTTGTTGTTACTGATAACCGATAGATGATAGACAAATCTGACTACACAAGTCTGCCAGTAGCGCCGGCGCCCGCACCCGCAGTGGAGTCACCGAGTGTGTATGCCACCCCTCCCCAAACTAGACCAATACGCAAGTGTCGGCAAGGCAAGGCAATCCTCCACGTTTTGTGACACGCAATGTCTCTTAGCTTCTTAGCAACAACCGTTCAGCTCATAATCAGGATAAAAAGAGAGAATTGTAAGAAGAGTATTGTATTATTTTTTTCATTCCAATTATAGTTTTACGTAAACACCGATTTATTTTTCTTACTTTTATTTTATTGTAGTAAGCAGAAATTACAATTATTTATTAAATTCCTATACGTTTTCTTTTAGTTGACTGATTATCGGCTTTCTTTCTGGCTTCTCTTTGCTTTTTTTTCTGTTCACGCCAAATTTGTCTCATTTTAGATTTATCGGGTTCACTTAAATCTTTTATTTTCTTTAGTCTTGTTCTAGTTCTTTCATTATGTTTTATTCGATATTTTTCATATTTTTCTTTGTTTAATTTAAGTTTTTCCCTATACCGCTTAGCACGCTGAGCCGGTGTTAGAGCCATCCCTAAAATAAAACAGTAAATAAGTACTTTGAAATAAAAAAACTTCATGGTGCAGACAACCCCAAAAGCAGAAAGCACAATCTGCCACATTTCACTAATCCTAAATCCTTGCATCGTTGTGTTAAGGCGCATTTTAAATTGGAGAAATATGAAAAGTTGTGCTTCGCGTTGTGTGGTCGGTTGTACCAATCATCAAGCACCAACTAAAACCTGGGCATATTACAAGCTTTTTTAGTTCTTATTTATGTGAAAAAAGATTTTTCTTGTGTTTCACGACGAACATAGTTGTTTGTAGCAATCTGGCATTTGAGGATAGGAGTACAAGAGAACAGTTGGTCCATTACTCATTAATGGTAAATTTCTTCGATTTACTTTTGACTTTCAAGTTCAGCGCATAAATATCATTCAAATTATTGATGTTTGACGTTGGTTGATAAGCTATTCTACTAAAACTTAGGAGAAAGTTATTAAAAGTGAAATGAAACAAAAGGATCACTACCTAGACTTTATTATAAGTGTGTAAACTAAAAACAAGTAAAAATAATGTAAATTTATTGCTATAATTAAACTACGTCGAAAACACAGGTTATTTCATAAAATAAATGTGTTTCAGTTTCATTTAGCTCATAAAATATATGATAAAAATACCTTAACTTCATATTACCAAGGTAGTAAAAAAATATAAACAAAATATGTGACCCTTTATTAGTGTAGGTATTTGAATTAACTGTGACCTTAAATCACAACATAAGAGTAGATTTTTTATTTATTTTATAACAGTAATAAATTCAACAATACTCACAGATTCATCAAGCAATAGCAAGCAAAAAGAAATTGCAGTTATTTTATCCTGTTCAGTCTACTTAATGGGGATCCGTTCCTTGAAAAGGTTAAAACATTAATACCTACAAGAGACGTGTACAATCTCTGAATTTCATCTAATTATTTTTACGACATGAATTAGGTATTTGACACCAATCACTTATAATTTGATGATATTATTCTTTTAAAATTAATTACACCTTATTAATGCATAAATGAAAGAGTTTGAATTTAAAATAAAGCACTTATAACATAGAAAATTAAAAACGTAAATTGAAATTAAGTGTCAAATATCCAATTCTAATGCTGCAGAATACCACTTTCTGTCGTAGACGCTAATAGCACGTCATGATTAAAATTTAAAGATATTATTATTTAAAGTACAGTAACGGGTCGTTATCGCGTAAAATATTACAAAGGTATAAATACCTATTTCAGACGCCCGTGACCACGGCTTGGTGCAATCCAGTCGTAACGTCGGGTAAATAAATAGTTATTTATACCTTTATAATATTTCACGTGATAACGACCCGTTAGACACTAACGGGTCGTTATCGCGTTACTTTACTTTAAATACAATGTAAAAATGTCTGTTCGGGCACGTTAAGTGCTAATGAATCATTATTAGTGACACTAGGTATCGGCAGCCGCGACATTTCATCCGCTCTGTTGTCTTTCGTTTTCACATACTCGATATCGTATTTACGAGTATATGCCGATAATATTATAGCCTAATGCTGCATACGACTGGCCGCCATCGAAGGGATTCCATGATTTGGCACTTTGATTTTCTTACTTTTATTTTATTGTTTAACGGATAAATTATACTTACTTATTAAATTCCTACATGTTTTCTATCAGTTGACTGATTATCGGCTTTCTTTTTGGCTTCTCTTTGCTTTTTTTTCTATTCACGCCAAATTTGTCTCATATTAGATTTATCGGGTTCACTTAAATCTTTTATTTTCTTTAGTCTTGTTCTAGTTCTTTCATTATGTTTTTTTCGATATTTTTCATATTTTTCTTTGTTTAATTTAAGTTTTTCCCTATACCGCTTAGCACGCTGAGCCGGTGTTAGAGCCGTCCCTAAAATAAAACAGTAAATAAGTACTTTGAAATAAAAAAACTTCATGGTGCAGACAACCCCAAAAGCAGAAAGCACAATCTGCCACATTTCACTAATCTTAAATCCTTGCTTCGTTGTGTTAAAGTGCATTTTAAATTGGAGAAATATGAAAAGTTGTGCTTCGCGTTGTGTGGTCGGTTGTACCAATCATCAAGCACCAACAAAACCTGGTCATATTACAAGCTTTTTTCGTTCTTATTTATGTGAAAAAAGATTTTTCTTGTGTTTCACGACGAACATAGTTGTTTGTAGCAATCTGGCACTTGAGGATAGGAGAACAAGAGAACAGTTGGTCTATTACTCATTAATGGTAAATTTCTTCGATTTACTTTTGACTTTCAAGTTCAGCGCATAAATATCATTCAAATTATTGATGTTTGACGATGGTTGATAAGCTGTTCTACTAAAACTTAGGAGAAAGTTATTAAAAGTAAAATGAAACAAAAGGATCACTACCTAGACTTTATTATAAGTGTGTAAACTCAAAACAAGTAAAAATTATGTAAACTTATTGCTATAATTAAACTACGTCGAAAACACAGGTTATTTCATAAAATAAATGTGTTTCAGTTTCATTTAGCTCATAAAATATATGATAAAAATACCTTAACTTCATATTACCAAGGTAGTAAAAAAATATAAACAAAATATGTGACCCTTTATTAGTGTAGGTATTTGAATTAACTGTGACCTTAAATCACAACATAAGAGTAGATTTTTTTTTATAACAGTAATAAATTCAACAATATTCAAATTCAAATTCAATCATTTATTTGCTAGAATACAGGTTACATGCAAATTTTACCGTGCAGATCTTAAAGCTATTACTTATTCCTATGTATTCAGCCTGCATGCAGACGTGCAAATATTTATAACAATTTTATTCAGGTAGTAATTTATTTTATCATATAAAAAATGTCATAGATGAAATCAATATAGTTCACAAATGTCAGATATTAAATTAACAATGTCAATAATAAAATAAACAAAAGAAAAAAAATCATAGTGAGTCATAAATTTATTAATTATTTTACGTTAAAATATTCGTCGAGGCTATAAAAACTCTTATTCAGCAACCAACTAATTAGCTTTCTCTTAAATACATTTCCTTCTAGTATTTTTAGTTCATCAGGTAAGTTATTATATATCGCTAAAGACATATTACAAATATTTTTCTTATACATTACCTTGTGGCATCGGGGTTGATATAGTAAATTTATGAATTTTGCTCTTTTTTGACGGGCCATCACATCACTACGTTTTTTGAAATAAAGCGGATAGGATTTCACAAAGACACACACATCTTTAATATACATGCATGGAAGAGGCAGGACATTACATTTTTTAAATAGTGGCCTGCAGCTATCCAGATACCATGCCGAGTTTATTACCCGTATGCATCTCTTTTGCATTTTAAAAGCTCTGTCTACGTTTATCGAGTTGCCCCACAACAACAAACCATAACTCAACACCGATGAAACATAGGCATGATACGCAGCCATAGCTGCATCAAAAGAAATAGTATGGCGTATTTTTCGGAGGGCAAATACGTATCGACTAAGTTTTTGGCAAACAAGATTAACATGGTCCTTCCAGTTTAAGTGTGTATCTACTGTTATTCCCAGAAATTTAAACGAAGCTACCTCACACACCTTCTCGTTTTTATATTCAATGTCAAAGTGTAGTGGTTTAGTGTTGTATGAGTCAAATTGCATTATTTTCGTTTTCCCTATATTTATTTGTAATTTGTTATTATCTGTCCAGTTAATTATATCCTCCAGAGCTTTGTTCAAAGTTTGTTGCGCAGAATCTTTATCCTCAACTTTTATCACAAGCGTAGTGTCATCGGCAAAAAGCATGCATCTATGTGTCATATGTCTCGGCAAGTCATTAATATACAACAAGAACAATAATGGGCCTAATATGCTCCCTTGCGGAACACCGGAGTCATAAATAAGTTCACTAGATCTAAAGTTACGTTTAATATAGTTTCTCTTTGCATCTCTAATTCTCTGAGGTCACCTCTGTACACTGTTTTCTATTATGTAGGTAACTATCTATCCAATCAAGCGCCTTACCACGAATACCATAATCAGATAGCTTGCGGAGAAGTATGCTATGGTCAACAAAGTCAAACGCTTTGCTCAGATCCATAAACACGGACAAAACCGGACTGTTATCATCATTTAAGTATTCCGTGATAGTCTTTATCAAATTAAAACCGGCTAATGATGTTGAACTTCCCTTGCGAAACCCAAATTGATCCCCATGCAAGATGTCGTATTTGTCAATAAAGCTATTTAATCTGAGAAGCATCGCTTTTTCCAGGACTTTCGACAAGATTGGAACTATCGTTATGGGCCGGTAATTGCTTGGGTCTCCCTTGTCCCCTTTCTTAAAGAGCGGCTTAATAATTGACTTTTTAAGTTGTTCCGGAAATAGACCTTCTAGAAATGATAAATTAATTATATGTGCAAGCGGAAAACAAATTGATTTGGAACAGGCCTTCAGCACACATGTGGTAACTTCATCATATCCACTTGTTTTACTGTTGCTCAGTGACATAATTATTGTATGTATTTCTTGACCATCAACTGGATTAATAAATATTGTATTTGAATTATTGAAATTGTTTGAATTATTCATTACATCATTACTATTAATTAAAGATTGACCAGACGAGAGGTTAGTAAAATAATTATTTAAAATATTGCTAATTTCAGCTGGTTTTGTATATGTCATGTTATTGGAGTTAATAGATTCAATGTCATTTTGGTATAAGCGATCAGTTAAGGAAGAAGTAATAGCGATTCATCAATTCTCACAGATTCATCAAGCAATAGCAAGCAAAAAAATTGCAGTTATTTTATCCAGTTTAGTCTACTTAATGGCGATCCGTTCCTTGAAAAGGTGAAAACATTAAAACTTACAAGAGACGTGTACACTGTACAATCTCTGAATTTCATCTAATTATTTTTACGACATGAATTAGATAGTTGACACTAATCACTTATAATTTGATGATATTATTCTTTTAAAGTTAATTACACCTTATTAATACATAAATGAAAGAGTTTGAATTTAAAATAAAGCACTTATAACATAGAAAATTAAAAACGTAAATTGAAATTAAGTGTCAAATATCCAATTCTAATGCTGCAGAATACCACTTTCTGTCGTAGACGCTAATAGCACGTCATGATAAAAATTTGAAGATATTATTATTTAAAGTACAGTAACGGGTCGTCGTTATCGCGTAAAATATTATAAAGGTATAAATACCTATTTCAGACGCCCGTGACCACGGCTTGGTGCAATCCAGTCGTAACGTCGGGTAAGTAAATAGGTATTTATACCTTTATATTTTACGCGATAACGACCCGTTAGACACTAACGGGTCGTTATCGCGTTACCTTACATTAAATATAATGAAAAAATGTTTGTTCGGGCACGTTAAGTGCTATTGAATCATTATTAGTGACACTAGGTATCGGCAGCCGCGACATTTCATCCGCTCTGTTGTCTTTCGTTTTCACATACTCGATATCGTATTTACGAGTATATGCCGATAATATTATAGCCCAATGCTGCATACGACTGGCCGCCATCGAAGGGATTCCATGATTTGGCACTTTGATTTTCTTACTTTTATTTTATTGTTTAACGGAGAAATTATACTTACTTATTAAATTCCTACATGTTTTCTATCAGTTGACTGATTGCCAGCTTTCTTTTTGGCTTCTCTTTGTTTTTTCTTCTGTTCACGCCAAAGTTGTCTCTTTACAGATTTATCGGGTTCACTTAATTCTTTTATTTTCTTTAGTCCTGTTCTAGGTCTTTCATTATGTTTTTTCCGATATATTTCATATTTTTCTTTATTTAATTTAAGTTTTGCCCTATACCGCTTAGCACGCTCAGCCTGTGTAAGAGCCATCCCTAAAATAAAACAGTAAATAAGTACTATGAAATAAAAAACTTCATTGTACAGACAACCACAAAAACAAAAAGCACAATCTGTCACATTTCACTAATCCTAAATCCTTGCTTCGTTGTGTTGAGGTGCATTTTAAATTAGAGAAATGTGAAAAGTTGTGCTTCTGTGTGGACGGTTGTACCAATCATCAAGCACCAACTAAAACCTGGTCGTCTAACAAGTATTTCGTTAATATTTTTGCGAGAAAAGATTTTTCTTGTGTTTCACGACGAACAAGTGAGACCAACAATAATAGTTGTTTGAAGAAATCTAGCACCTTAAGGACAAGAGAACAAGTACAGTTGGTCCATTACGGAATCATGGTAAATTACTTCGATTGACTTTTAATTGATAAGCTGTGCTATCAAATAAGACTCAGGATGTCTAAAGGTATTAAGAGACAAATGAAACAAAAGGATCACTACCTAGACTTTATTATAAGTGTGTAAACTCAAAGCAAGTAAAAATTATGTACATATATTGCTATAATTAAACTACGTAGACAAACACAGGTTTATTCATAAAAGAAACGTGTTTCAGCTTCATTTAGCTCATAAAATATATGATAAAAATACCTAAATCTAATACTACCAAGGCAGGAAAAAATATATGTACAAAAAATGTAACCCTTTATTAGTGTATTTAGAATAACTGTGTTTTTATATATAAATTTAACAATAATTTACAGAGACGAATTCGTCAAGCAATAGCAAGCAAGAAAATTGCAGTTAATTTAGCCTGTTTAGTCTCCCTAATGGGGATCCATTCATTGAAAAGGTCAAAACATTAAAGCTTCAAGAACGTGTATAATTTCTGAACTTTTTCTACTTATTTTTACGACATAAATAAGGTAGTTGATACCAATCACACATAATTTGATTATTCTTTCAAAATAAATTACACCTTATTAATCCATAAAAGAAAAAGATTGAATTTGAAATAGGACTTTTAACATAAACAAATAAAACGTAAATTGAAATAAAGTGTCAAATATCAGATTCTAGTGCTGTTGAATAACAATTTCTGTCATAGACGCTGATAGCACATGATTAAACGGACAGAGTTTAAGCTTCATAAGAACGTCAACTTTTTTCAATAAGATTGATGAATGATGTTGCTAGTTTATAAGTTAAATTATTTGTTAAAAATTAGAGTGTTCATGTGTATATATGAGATCTAAATTGATATTACTCAGCGAACCATTAATTCAATTTCTCTTATATGCCATCCGGAAGCTAAGTGAAACAGTTGTAATCTGGTTACCTTCATCAATCTATAAATTGCTTTGATGAAGATTGATTAGACACTTACGGACTTAATAAACTATGGTTTGAATCATTGAAAGCAGAAGAATAAGAAATGATAAACGTGGCGTTGCATGAGAGCCAAGTCCGAGAATTCCTAATTAAATTTGTGAGCTGCGTTAATTGTTTTCTGAATTAAACTTTAATTTTCGGCTGTAGATGATTGTGTATGTTGTTCCCATTGATAATTAGAATGCCTTCCGGCACCTCGGCGGTGTAAATGACTGCTTTACACCCGCTGTTGTGCGCAGAGCACTGCCATCTCGTTTTGAAGGTTCTTTGGTAGTGCTTGACGAACTTGAAGCCGCCAAGCACAACGAAGAGCGTACCACGGCTTGTTCTGCGTAGCATGGGTACTGGAAAAGTATGTGACATTGATATATCATGCAATTTAACGACTAATTGGCAAACTTTAAACTGTGGGTTTTATGGTTGTTATTAGATATTAAGTATGCAATCGAGGACAAAGATAATTAAATAAAGGATAATGTAAATATGAACGTTTAATATAGCGTCTAAAAGTTGAGTTAATCCAAATCTTATCATTAGAAATTATGCAAAGATTTATGCTTTGATTTACTGTAATTTTGAAACCTAAGTCTAGCATGGAAAAAATCCAGCCATACAAAAGTTGGAGTAAAAACTATTTTGATTTAAACTTTGCGATATTCGATACTGTAGAACTGCAGGCTTACTCTTGACAAATTCGAGTTACGATCAAAATCGAATCGACGTCGAGAATCAGTGATTTGGTACTCTAAAAAGTGGACCTAAGGCTTTGAGTCGATGGTGATTACGTTATCAACCGAAAATGTTTAACGGATCGCCATTTTGGATCGATCTTGACTTGATCTTGATTTCGATTCGATTGAGTTTGTTCAGATTTTGACTAGGTCGAATCGAGATCGAAATTAAATCAAATTCAAGAGTAAGGGCCCTGGTTCAGGTCTATCCAAACTATTTTGAAGTATATTGGAATTGAAAAAAAAAGAACACCATCAAATTATTAAACCCCTGATAGTTCTGTTACTGTTATAGGTAAAACGTTGCAAACGTTTCAGTGCTATTAAACATTCAAAAATCAATATATTATTAATGCTGATTTAAACTTTCACAAAAGTAAATTGATTTGGGGTTTACACCATGTTTTTTTTATGAGCATAACAAAGTATCAATTTAAGTACTCTTGTAGTGACCATAAAGTTTAAATCAGTATCTTAAACTGTTATACATATATGTCATATCAATATACCCTATTTATTTTTATTTGTTATCAGCGTTTTTTAAAATATTTCCCTTCTTGAGTAACATAGTACTCTGGGGGCGGATAGTTGTGTTTTATACAGGGTGAAATTTTAACCACCTTCCAAATTTTAATATATCAATCTATGAGACAAAAAACAAATGACATATTTTTTCTTTTGGTGTAGCCCAGTACAAAAATGCCAAGATAAAGCATTTAGGAAATTTCCGACAAAAATCTAAAATTTTTGATACGGCAACAGCAACACTTTTTTTTACGCGTCGCGCATCTCATTCATTCATTACGATACTATTCATACGTTTTTGATTTTTTCCTTTATACTTTAACAGGTCTAGGACCGTAAAAATTGATAACTATATCGCGAAAAATATTTTCGGGTGACAACTTGATTTACATTTTTTACTTCATAAAAAGGCTCTAAACACGATACTGAACACCTACAAAAGTTTTGGAAACTGGTTAAAATTTCATCTTGTATAATTAGGCAGCATAAAACATTGTATTTTTTTTTATTACACCTTTTTAACTTATTTTAACATATTGCCCTTGTTGAGTAACATAGTATTTTGGTGGAGGATGGTTGTGTTTTAGTTGGCTCTCAGTAATCTTCGTCAGTCCTTCCATTTTTATTCTAGCATCGCATTTGCAGGAATATTTTCTGGAACATATCCACACCTTTGAAAAGGTATTCAGCCTGGAGAAAGTATATTCGTTGATCATTATAAGATGACCACCTTTACGTGAGTTAATCACTTTGAAATTAGGACCTGAAAAAAAAAGGTAGTTAAAGATTCGATTCTTTGTCCTTAATAAAGATGTCTTACTTATGTCATTATGGCTGGTCAGTCTTAAATCTGGTAGCATAATATCGTTACTGTCATCGTCAAGTTCACTTATTTCTTCCAATCACTGTCAACCCAACCGTTTTAAAACACACCGCTGTTGATCGATCAAAGAATTTAGAACTTAATAATCAATATCTTAAAAAATATTTTAATTTAAGGAGTTATTAGTAGGTCCTAATTAAAACTAGCCAAGTCAGACTAAGGCTTTAATACATTATCTTAAGTTTAAGAAAAAAAAATAGGCTGGCATTAAACTGAACCTGGAAAGAAATCAGGTTTAAATAAACCTGATTTCTTTTGTCGTTGAAGTGAACGACCAGGCCCCTAATTCGCGTAACAGAATCGTATCACAATCGTAATTGAACGACAGGTTTTTGACAGTTCTAGTATGGGCTAAATGTCAAAATCGTCCAATTCAATCACGATCTAACTGCGATTCAGTTACGCGAATTAGGCCCCTGTCCCCTTATTCGCGTAACCAAATCGTATCACAATCGTAATTGAACGACAGGTTTTTGACAGTTCTAGTATGGGCTAAATGTCAAAATCGTCCAATTCAACCACGATCGAACTGCGATTCGGTTACGCGAATTAGGCCCCAAGGAATATATCATAAATGTTGAACTTGGCTCTCATTTTACATTTGATTTTTGTCAGCGGTGCGGGGTTGCAACGCAGACCCAGTTGCCACCCTGCACCCGCTGGCTTTGAAACCGAGGCCTAGAACGCTGCAGAGCAATAGCAAATACCGCAGTATGAGTGTGCACTTTTAAGATCAGTAAAATATACCTATATACAACGCATTTTTTAAAACTAATTTACAAAGAATGTTTTTAAAAAACCTTTAATGATAAATTAGTATCACGAGTTAAAATTATGTGAATCACGTTAAGAAAAAGGTTTTGTAAATATTTCATTCACTTGCAGGAAATAATGTAAATTTCCGTAAAATAAACTTATTCTTTTACGGATTCCTTCATATGATTTTAGACCGTACATATTCTACGTTATCAAGTTACTAATGATAAAAACTAATAGACCAGCGATTTTAGACTAGTATAGCAACAATATAATATAATTATTTGAAAGTACAGACAACGGCAGGTCAACCTACCCAAAAAAGTTAAAGGTCATTGATTTGATTTCCAACTTTAAGTCCAACGAGTAGAGATCAATATCAATTGAGAAGATTTGACGTTTTGTGGTAGGTTGACGTGCTGTTGTCTGTACATCTACCGATGCTTCAGAGCGTGAAAATTCACGTCGGTTATCAAAGTGCAACCCACAACACCTCAAAGGATATAAACGATTTCGCGGACAAAAGATATAATTATTCAATGTTATAAATAGTGATTTCCAATGGATGAGATCAGTCTGGGAATTTATTGGTGTTTCTATTATTCGTAGGGCAATGGGATAGAAAACAACAACAAACGTCGTAGTTTATGAACATTTAATCTTATTTTAAGACATAGAGCAGTAATAGTTAAAGACAAACACACAGAATATAGAGCACATATAAAAGACAGACAGGCTTCACGCGCCTGGCACCCGGTATCTAGGTATACGGTATTGTTTAACTTTTATGGATTTTAAGTCTGTAATAAATATTTTTTAATTTGAATAGTACGTGGGTAACCCTGAAAATGTTTAGAACTGGCCAGTCAGAAACGTTGCTAATGAAAACCTTTTGAAATTTCAATTTTAGAACTCTTTGGTAACCTAATGTAGTATATTGCATTCATTTGTCATTTGTTTTTGTGAATTGGCGGCAAATCTAAAATTCTTGATACACGTGAAAATGAACCTAACGCGAGAAAATTTTCGGTCAATGATTTATTATGACTTTTGTTGTGGGCTTACTCAACAACAAAGCTATGATAGGCTGCGATTAGCATTTCTTAATGAAGCCCCATCTCGTGCCACAATTTCAATTGGTTTAACGAGTTTAAGCGCGGACGTAGCAATCTCAATGATGATCCGCGTGATCCCATACTTTAACTGACGACCAGAAACACCTTCGCATGGACTGGTGTCGCCAAATGTTAGATAAGTTCAACGGCGGTGACTCAAATGCTGTATTGACCTCGTCACAGGTGATGAAAGCTGGATATATCGCTACGAACCCGAAACCAAAAGACAATTAATTAGCTCAGTGGATGTTTCCTTTCGAGGATCGGCCAACTAAGGTAAAGAAAGGAAGAAGTCAAGGAAAAAAGATGATTGCCTCATTTTTGGTCGGAACGGTCATTTCGCGACAGTTGTGCTAGAAGATGGAAGGACAGTTACTGCAGACTGGTATATCAATCGCTGTTTGCCTGTTGCCTTGGAAAAAATTCGACAGCAGCGCCCTCGAAGCAGGATCCTCCTACACCACGACAATGTTTTAGCGCACTCCGCAAAACGGACTGTTGAATATTTGATTATGGCAGTGTCGAGATAATGAGTCATCCGCCATACAGTTCTGACCTGGCGCCCTGCGACTTTCATTTATTTCCAAGAAATAAAGATAAAATTCGAGGTATTCGCTTTACGAGTCCTGAAGATGCGGTGAAAGCGTACTAAAATGCCATAGAAAAGGAAGAATGGGCCCACTGCTTTTCTCAGTGGTTCCATCGAATGCGACGATGTGTAGAGAGGAACGGAGATTTTTTTGAAAAACAATAAAAGTGTTGGCAACTTTCTACATTAAGCCGTTTTTCATTTTCTAAACATTTTCAGTGTTACCTAGGTATCATGCAACTTTTTTATCAGAATGTCTTTCTTGCTCTAAAGTTGATGATAGTTATTTTATCTCGATTCGATTGCTATATCAACCATGTTGTTTTTGACATTATTAACTTATTCTAATATACTGTCCATCATAGGTAACATGGTATTGTGGTGGTGGATGGTTGTGTTCCAGATTGCAATCCAGAATTTTCTCTAGCCCTTTCATCTTCAATCTGGCTTCGCATTTGTAAGAGATTTTGTTAGAACATATCCAGATCCTTCCAGATTTGCTCATTTTAGAAAACGTATAGTTATCAATCATTACCAGTTTGCCGCCTTTGCTGGAGTTTATTATTTTGAACCTTTCACCTGTAAACATTGAACACTCGTTAGATCAATAGAAAATATTTGGTACAATAATCCCTCAACCCCCAGGAGGCAGGCGAGTGCCGCGATAACAATTGATTTCAATTGTGTCTGGAATAACTCACGATCGAGGGATTAAATACAAACACTCTTTCCATTGATTATAATTACTTAAAAATATTTTTATAATGTTTTTTTTAAGAAGTAGATATACTTTAATTTACCCCAGCAGATCAACTGCTTAAAAGAACAGTTAATAACCAAAAAAATGTTTTATCTGAACCACTTCATCAGTAATAGTATCTTTATGATATTTATCAATGTTACCTAAATGACTTATCTTACTACTTACTTATAATATAAAGCAGCAGCTTGTACTGTCAAAGTTTTAATTTTTATCTTCGGCAACATTAACCTATATAACTTAAAATTTTAACAAACTTTGACAACAGTAACAGAGTTTCTTGCGCTGCTTCTTCTCGGCACTAGTCCACACCACAAAGAAGTGGTACTTACGGTAAAATATTGGGATATTATTATGCAACAGTGCCGCCTGGTGCCTATTTGCAGAAATCAAACAGATTTTACCACACCTTTGGGATATTATTATGCAACAGCGCTGCCTGGTGCCTATTTGCAGACATACAATTTTACTGATCTGACCACAAATTTAAAACATAGGAGAAGAAACAAATAAAAAGTAAAAACTTGGAATAAATATGAGTTTATTATTGATATATTATTTCAGCCCATATTCTATGTCCATGCCAAAATGTATCCAGATCAGTTTAACGTGATGGAGTAACTAAGATCTGTGATAGGATTTCGCATTAATAATATTAATAAGATAATAATAACTTAGAGAAGAAGTTGATTTGTTTTATGTTTATTAACAAAAAAAAACAGAGTTAACAGCCTTCAAAAATAAAAATAAAAGAAACTATTTTCACAACAATTTTACCAAATTAATAGCCAAACAAGAAATTTACTGACAATTTATGAGGCGCTTTTCGTTGGTTTTATTTTGTGTTTATTTTATGGTTATTAGGTTAGGTTTAAAGATATTTTTAGGTTTAAAGATATTTTTAGAGTTAGTTATTTCGAGATTTCTACCATGTACCTTGTTTTTTATGAGTTTCCGATATTTCGGCACTGTTGCAAGCGCCATGATCGCGGAAGAATTTTCTTCCGCGATCATGGCAGAAATCTCGAAATAACTAACTCTTACGATAGTGACCATGAAAGTTTAAAACAGTATATTAAAGATATTTATTCTCAAAAAAGACAATTAGTCACTTACATAAGAACAGCGTTTACGACATATATATTAGTATCGTCCGAGCACACAGATTCCAAACAAATAAAATAACAACTATTCATACAACACATTGTAGATTAAAAATACTTTTCGACAATAAATTTAGCCAGTTTTGATTTGTATACGTTATACGAACTTTCACTTTTTATATCTGACGGTAGTTTATTGAAAAGTAGTGCTCCTTCATACGTGAACATTTTTCTACCAAAGTTAGTTCTTACCCTCGGTGTAACTAAGAAACTAGCTCGTCGCGTACTTCGCTTGCATACCTGTTTGTGTTTGGTGAGAGTCAGGTTAGTATGGAGAGATCTTGTTAATATTTTTCGAAATTTTTCGTTATTACAAAAATCATTAATCATACAAAAGCAAAATCAGTGATCCTGAATCCGTATATAAACGCCATCTTTTGTGACGTGATATTTTGGTGGGGGGTGATTGTGGTCCACGATACTCGAGATAATCTTGTTCTTGTTCATCTTGACTTTACATTGACACTTGTACATATATTTACCGGTACATAACCAGGTATTTTTATTTTTTTGGATGAACGTGAATCCTCGTACTAGTAGCAGGTAGCCCTTTTTTGATGAGTTGATGAATTTGTATTCAAGTTCTGAAACAAAAGAATATTTCATACTTACAATACAATACAGGTTATTAGGTACAAAATACAGATGATTAAAAAGTATCATCAGAAAATTCGTCTGTGAGGCGTTCGCTGAGAAGCCACCTCTTCTTAAACTTTGGGCAAAAGAAAACTTTGATTTAGTAAAATAGGAGTAACGTAGTGCAAAATAAGAGACGAAATAACATACATATTGTATTTTAGGATAATTTTTATACACAAAATTCTTACATAATTTATTTAAAAAAAAAACTTTTCTTTGCGGAAATCCATAATGCAAATGTACTCTATTATGTTAGACGATACTGTTATACACAGGTGTTGCAAAGGAACTGCACTATTACCCTGTTCAAGATTGTGCTCTAATTCCAAGTAAGTAACCCTGTAAATACGAGTATCTCATGGTCAAAGCATGAATCACCTGCAGATATTTCAAATATTAGAACTTTTGTTTATGGACACTAAAAAGTTCAAATGAAACTTTATTCAGATATTTTTATGTTAGTTCAGAGCATTGTGTCCACGTTATTGCTATCAACGTGTATTTATAATTGAGATACGTAAATAGATCTAGACGAGAATAGTGGATGACAAAGAAAAAAACAGGTTTTTTTTTTGTTTTTTGGTTCCTTATTTACCATCTAGGAGTATTTAAACCACTTAAATAAAAATATCTCAGGAATGGTCAATTTTAACATACACAAAAATGTTGCAAATGAACTGTACCACGGAACCCCTTTGAAGATGTAGTAACGGTCTATAATCATCCCACTGCAGGGCAAAGGCCTCCAACATTGAACTCAAATTACCATAATAATGGTGAGTAAGACGTTCTAAGATGTGCTCTCTGTGTATTTCCTTAAATCCTTTTTAGACCCATAAGTAACCGAAAATGTGTTACAAATAAAATAATTTTGAATATTGTCTTTTTATTTAATCATAGTGACATCCTTACACACGACATTCTTATGGCGAGGGTGGTCCTACTCTATTTTAGGCCGTCACCTCTCGTCAAAATCGCTGACTTTAAATCTTCATATAATGTCCATTTCTGGCGATGTGGTACTTTGGTGGTGGATGGTTGTGTTCTAGGTTGTATGGAACGATGGTATCCGAGTCTTGCAACTTGATTTTGGCTTGACATTGGCTGGAAATCCTATTTATTTATTTATTTATTTATTTATTTATTAAGGACAACAATAGCACATAAGTAAATGGAAGATTACAAAAAAGTTGTACATAATTTAAGGCCAATTACAGTCACCCATTTAAAGATTATATAAAAAAGCTATGAGCAAAAGGTAGACTCCCACTGTACACCTAATTTCTCCTTCATGAAGTCGAAAGCAGCTCGTAACAAGAATTCTAGTAATATTCAAAAGGAATGATCTAGGTCGAAGCAAGACGAAAATGTAAGTTTAAAGATGATAATGGCAAGAGAAAATAAAAAAGTAGGTATGATGAATCAAACTCACTATAACTACCCCTAACCATGAACCACACTCCATCAACTGTTCACCGTATGTGAAATATTAATCAATTTCATTGATAACGCAACTTGTGTAGATGCAAACAAAATAAATAACAGTTATGTAACATAGAACAGATGCAACAAAGCGAGTAGGTACTATCACTACACGCCAGCGCACTGCCAGATCAATAAAAATAAAATAAAATATAGTTAGGTACCTACCTACCTACCTAGAATGACAACTATCGTCGTATAAAAAACTATCATTATAGGTATGTGGGTATACAGACAATACAAGGAATAGACTACAAGTGAATTGAAAGGAATGGATAAATTATATAAATTATCCTACTGGAGTAAGCATCCCCAATTCTTCGTATTGCAGATTTTTGAAAAAGTGTAGCATTTTATCACTATTAGATAACCACCTTTGTTCGAATTTATGTATTTAAATTGGATACCTGAAAATTATGAAGGCGAGTCCATACAAATGTAAAAATCTGAAAGTCCTGACGAAGAAAAGTTTGTAAAACTTTTCACTGTCAAACTGTTGAATGGATACAAATAAAATAAAGAAAGTAAGTAAAAAAGGGCTCATAATTATCCCACTGCAGGGCAAAGGTCTCCATCATCGCCTTGAATTCAAGTTACCATAGCAATGACGGGTACAGGCATAATCACCACGCTTGCCAAATGCGGGTTGGTGATCACAAATCCGAGTAATGTTCGAAAATTTGGAACTCTTGTTGCCTGACCCGGGGATTGAACCCAGGACCCTGAGATCTTGGCCCGATATTTAAACCAACTAGGTCAACGGGGCCTTAAAGAAGAAGAAGAAGAAGAAGAATACTCTTTATTGCACACCACAGAAGAAATAAATTTAATTAGGCATCGGTTAATTTAATGTAAAGTGATTTCCCCGGGTCGGGCGATAAGAACTAAGAATTTTATTGCTCGTATTTGTGATCAGTGATCACCAACTTATACTGGGCAACCCTGGTGATTATGCCAGTACCCCACATTGCTGTGGTAACTTCAATTTAATGATTGAGGCCTTTGCCCTGCAGTGGGATAATTATAGGCTGTTACTTTACTTTACTTTTTTCTTCTTGAAAGACATAGTATGATACTCGAAATAATGGAATTATGCTTGGATTACCCCTTAAATCCCATTAGCTAATCAGTTATATCCAAAAAGGGACTAAAGTCCCTTTAGTCATAAAAGGAGCAATACTGAAAAGAAAGGTTATTGCCGGAGCAGTAGTAAAAATGAGAAGTAATATTTTATTATTTAAGCTTTATTGCACGAATCAATGTATTTGTGTAACTTAATGTCATACGGCATTCTCTACCAGTCAGTCCAGTGGAACATTAGGTTAAACAGAGAGATTCAAAGGCAGGTGACAAAAAAATAAGCCAATCCTATTTGTTTGTTTTTTTAATTTTTTAAGGTCAAACAATAAGGGACAAGAGAAAAATCAGTTTTTCAGAAAGTATTGATTTTTATTTTTATATATCATTACAATTTGTTGTTATATAATATATATAGGGCCCACAATATTTAATTTTAGAATCTTATCCACTGATCATACAGTCGAAGACACATAAAATTTACAGCATGTAGCCCAGATCAGTCCACGGTTAGAGATAAGGTTCTACAAAAGGGAGACATTGAAGCCATTTCCACTGTTAGCTATTAAGGTGGGAAAGAGTCACCGTTCTGCTCGTCTTTTTCGGGCGGTACTACTAGAGAAACACGTTACTGACGAACGTACAGACAGAAAGATAGATAATAAACGATAGATGCTACGTAATAGGGTCTCATTGGTACTTTTCACAATAAGATCAAAACAGCGTGGCAAATAATACTCCTTTTGTAGAGAAATACGTCTAGCATTGGAATGATCTGGGTTGATAAATCCTAAGTAATATTATAATTGCCAAAGTTAGTGTGGATGTTCATGAAACATGACATGAAACTTTACAATAGCATCTGCTATAGTCCATACATCAGAATGACATACACCTACAATTTATTCTCAAATGTAAAGCAGTTATGTTTTGAGTGACGGTTGGTTAATAATTTTTTTCAGGCACCTCATTTGTTTCTCTTTGAACCCAAATCGAAGATCCACGTAGATGAAGCTAATAATGAATGAAACTACTTGAGGACTTATTAAGTTATATCATCATCATCATCATCTCAGCAACGACTAGACACAACCCTACTCTAATGATCTCCACAATGATCTGTCCTGCGCCATCTGCTTCTAGTGGCTGTTTGCGACTTTTGCCAGATAGTCACCTCACCAGGCCCCCAATTCCGCTAATTTACAAATGGCTCAATTGAATCGTAATTGGATCTCAGTCGTATCTGATACATTTAGTATGGTAATAATGTCAAAATATACGATTGAGGTCCAATTACGATTCAAATGAGCCATTTGTAAATTAGCGGAATTGGGGGCCTACCCACAGTTTAGCTAAATAATACAAATCATTGAATTCGTACATAAAAACCGTCTTTCGTCACGTGGTACTTTGGTGGGGTGTGGTTATGGTTCAAGTAACTTGAGATTATCGTATTTTGTTCCATTTTCACTTTACATTGACATCTGTACTTATAGTAGCCGGTACATATCCAGCTTTTTGTAGTTTTAGTAGTTCGTTTGAACGTAAAGTCGTTCACCATTAGCAGGTAGCCGCTCTTGGAAGAATTAATAAATTTGTACTGTAGCTCTGAAACAAAAAAAACCTTACTTATTTTTGGGTGACATTATGGAGGGTAGAAGAAAGGAGAACCATCTGCATGTATTAGGTAAAGTGTCCGTCAAAAGGAGCAAATTAAGGTGGCGCCATAATAACAAGTGGAAGAATTTTAAAAATTGCACCAAAAATTTTATATTAGCTAAATTACTACTGTTTGACTACGTAAATTGTTGAGATTTTAAATATTGCATAATCTTCAACTACACAAGTCACGAAAAATATAAAACTTTTCAACCCAGCATACTTCACTCCGTTGATAACCGCTATTCATATCGTTTCCAAAAGCTAAACTAGCGCCATTTCGGTGAGTATTAGCACTGTATTATTTTTTGGGGTGGTGGGATACTACCTCCTAGTGGTCCACCCTGGGCAACGGCATCTTTGGTTTTCTAACCAATGATGACGGTTAACAGATCCCTCTGCGGTGGTAGGCTTCGTAAGAGGCCGCCTGGATGCTACCACCCTCCTGCCGGAGTCCAGCGCCAAACAGTTTTTCTGTGTCCCGCCGGTGTGTGGGAGAACCAGTACCTCTGGGTAAGCTCGCTCCATCATAAGCTTCTTCTTAACCGTATAGGTATGTAGTCAAGAGCAAGCCTATAATTTATTTAAAAAAAACTGTAGTTTGCTGTTTATAGATGGAAACTTTTCTTACTTGTCCCGCATACAAGATGGTTCTCCCATCTTCTACCCTACGTAAGTGGAATACACCATAATTAATTTGATTTGTCATACTAACGTTTAAATTGTCACAAATGATAGGCTCACCACGCTAATATTAGGTTATTTAGGTAAAATTGCCATTTCTTGTACTGGCTACTTTGATCTGAAATATCTCCTCTTTGGTTAAGTAACATCCTTATGAGGAAACACTACGGGCGAGAGAATTGAAAAAAGGTATTTGTAAAATCTATTGCTGTCGCGCAGTGCCTAATGCCTTCACCGCAGAGTGTGATAGAGACAACTGCTTCTTGGACTGAAAATACCTACTAAAAAAACACCAAATCAACGTTTCGTAGTCCCCCGATTCCTTTTCCAAAACTGGACCGATTTAAATACTTTTTTCATCAAAAATTAAAGAAAGGCTATGGCCGTGTTTGTATGTTTTCCTTTTTTTCTAAAATTTAGCAAAATTTGTTTTTTGTATGTTTCAACACTGAGGAAAATCTGGCGAATTTTATCGATTTTTCAGGGCTCATATCTTTTTTATTAATTAATTTATGTAAAAACAGAAAACATAGAAACATGCTAATAGTGGCCATGGATTTTTATAATAAAAATTATTGCTACTGGCTTTATCCAGGGAGGAAACAAGGGACTACGTTTGTATGGAAAAACTTGTGTTTCCTGAAAAATTCGCGCTGAGTCGTAGTGTCTCGGTGGCCTAAGGTGAGATGCGGGTTCGAGTCCCGCCTGAGACATAATTTTTCAAGTTTATATACTGATATTATAAGCAAAATAAAGTTTTAATCCTCACTTATTATTTAAACATCATCACGCTAAATATTAGAAGCTAGAATAACTAGTTCTGTATGTTAAGTTTATAAGAAATTTAATAACCTTTCTAGAAACATCAAAATTGTATGATATTTCAGTCTAAAAATATTAGGAAATTAATTAAACCTAGCCCTCTGCGAGCCGTAATTTTATTCCGACTGCGACCTTGAAACTGTCACAATATGTCAGCCAAACGTCTCCGGTCACAAACGAAAAATACTTGCCCACATTCTTCATGACGAAACTGTTTTATGTTCTGTAATCAACTACATGATCGTTATTTGTGATTAAATTAATGTAGAAATTAAATGATAAATAAATATATGAGTAATTTTCGTTTCTAGTTTTATTAAAAAAATACAAATAAGAACATATTTACAAAACTGAACCTAGACATATTATTGTTTGTGGTATAATTTAAAACAATTTAAAATGCACAGACTGACATCGCATGCTTCGCATTTAAATGCAGTCCTAGATTTTTTGCAGCTCATACACAGCTTTCTTTTTGAAGCGCCGGCAGCTGGAAAATGATTGCCCTCTACGTACGGTTTACTTCTGGATGATACCACTAATGCCTGGCTTTTTTTCGCTGTCGTCGATGTCGCAGTTGTCGCTGTCGCAGTTGTCATTATCGCTTTCGTTTTTCGGTTGACAAGTAGTCGGGGCTCTGTAGTCAAGTCTATCCGTCGGTGGAGTTTAAGAAGTTCCTCAGCCAACCCTACTCGAAACTGGCGGTGGTTAATTTTCGCAGTCCGGTTACTGTTGAATATAACGAAGCAATTGAAAATTGCTACGTTATATATACGGCGGAAAAGCTTTTTGTACCAGATCTTATTGCGTTGTCTCTCCAGAGGTTGGCTGGCTAGAAACTGATCTTTACGGTCTACTCCACCCATGGATTTGTTATAATCAAAAATTATTTTAGGTTTATAAGTAAGTCCTTTGTAGTTTGTTTTTGTTCCGATCTCGAGGGGATGGTATGTCGAGATCAAACCCACCAAGTTTGAATCTCGCCATACCATTATTGCCAGATCGGAACAGTAAGTCACCACTACTTCTCCCTGTTGTAATTTTGTCTTTGTCAGTCCTTTAATCGAGTCCGGTACGAACTCCCGGGAGAGTCTTAGTGTCCCGTACACGTCAGTTTGTCCGTCGCGTTTTAAACATCGTGCTAAGAGGGGGCTGTTATAAAAGTTATCCATTATAAGTGTATGTCCTTTATGAAGTAGAGGTCTGATAAGATCGTATACTACTTTCGCTGTCGCGTTGGTAGGTCTAGTTTGGTCACTGTCTGGTCTGTCTTCGTCGTCATGGGCATTTTTCGGTCTGTCAACGTCAGTTTCGTTACTGTTAGGATTCCTGTCTGGGCCGTCTTTTCCAGTGTATACAAAAAAGTTCCAAAGATAACCAGTGCTCGATTCGCACAGCTCGTAGGTCTTCACTCCGACTTTTGCAGCTTTGCTGCAAATCTTTTGTGAAAAGCTCAGTCGGCCGTGCCACTTGAGCAATGACTCGTCAATGGTTATCTCTTGACCTGGTTTGTATAAACTGGAAAATTTGTTGTTAAAGTAGTCCAGTACCGGTCGTATTTTGTTAAGTTTTGACCTGTCCGTATTAGTGTCGTTGTCGATGAAATGGTGCATGGTCTTGAGTAATTGGTACCTATTAAAAGACATGATCCTGCTAAAGTAAGGAGTAGTGCCAAATCCGTCATACGAGAAATAGTACTCCTCCCTTACTTTAGGATACAAGCCCTGAAGGATCAAGATACTCAAGTATGTCACCATTTCGTCTCTGTCGGTGTCGGTCCATCTGAGTATGCGAGCAGATGGAATAGGGGGTCCCTCTAAGAGTTTCCGTTTTACCTGCGCGGCATAACGGTTCGTCTCAGTCACCATCAAGTCAATTATGTCGTCAGTAAACATCTTGTAAAAAATGTCTGTCGGTCTCGTCGAGTCTGTCGTTAGAAATGTCGGTCCCTGTGTGCCTGTAAATGTCTCTCTCGTACCAGTAAATGTTTGTCTATCTTTGGTCCAGTTAAAGTTTAAGTAGTCGGATGTAGACGCTAACTGTCTTATATGTACGTCATTTACTTTTTCGTCCTGTTGTGCGGTAATTTTTTCCGAGAGGGTCAGTCCAGTGTCATCGGCAAGTTGGTCAGTGGCGCTACGTGTCGGTCCTATGTCAATGTCGTTGATGTCACTATTAAGGTCTTCGTCGTCACTGTCGGTGTCGTTGAGCCAGTTTTCAAATGTGTCTTGAAATTTCGTATCAGTGGCACCTTAAAAAAAAGACAACACAATATTAGAAAGATTATAGTGAGACTGCTAGTATCCTACTTATTTTCCTGTTGTAAGTTTGATAAAATTACGTAGCTAAACCAGTTTTATCAACCTATACAGGGTGAAATTTTAACCACCTTCCAAATTTCAATATATCAATCTACGAGACAAAAATCAAATGACGTATTTTTTCTTTTGGTATGGTTCAGTACAAAAATGTCATGATAAAGTACTTAGAAAATGTCCGCCAAAAATCTAAATTATTTGATACGGCCGCCTAGCAACACTTTTTTTACGAAATGCACATCACATTCATTCATTACGATACTAATCATAAGTTTTTGATTTTCCCTTTATACCTAAACAGGCCTAAAACTGTAAAAATTTAAATCTATATTGCAAAAAGTATTTTCGGGTTGACTTAGACTAGACTTAGTTGACTTACAGTTTTTACTTCATAAATGGGCTCTAAATACGATACTGAACGCCTACAAAAATTTTGGAAAGTAGTTAAAATTTCATCCTGTATAAAACGTGTTCCTTTTGATATCCCATAACTCTAAGGTTATGTTCTATAGGTAAAAATAATATAAAACGCCTCAGAACATGTGGTTCAAAAATGAATAGTTTCGAATATAACATCTATTTAATAACAAAAATGTAACCAGTATGGCGAATCCTTAGTTTTGCGAGACGTTGGCAAACTTACACTAAAGTGTAGTAGTTAAGTAGCGGGAGAGCGTAACTTGTAAAAAACATTGAAGTGTGTGGGTGTTTCATTGATAAGTAGGTAATAATAATAATAATAATAATCCCGGCCGTATTCGGCCACAGCGACTTGGGATCTCATTCTCATCAATGAAAGCGTCGCATGTGTGCTCTCTGGTGACTGATATACCCGATTTTTGCGGCGAATGTACGTCCGCATTCGCCACAAGTCAGCACCCCTCCAATATAATTATAATGAATAGCCGCAGGTGTTCGGGCCTTGAGTTCATCTCGCTTTGTATCGAGCTCTTTTCTACGTCTATCTTCATACTCAAACACCTTTGTTTTAATGGTACGCCTCCAATATGAGCGGTCCGCGGCCTCTGCCTCCCACCGCGAAGAATCTACATCGCATCTTTTCATGTGACGCCTAAGCACATCTTTGTACCGCAAGAACTGACCGCCTTGTTTTCGCTTCCCATTCTGCAGTTCACTATAGAAGATGCACTTGGCCATTCTATCGTTAGACATTCGGGAGACGTGACCGCACCACCGCAGCTGCCTCCGCATCAGATAGGCTTCTATTCCTCTAACGTTAGCTCGCCTCAGAACATCGGTGTTTCTAACACGGTGCGACCAGTGGATGTTCATTATATCGCGTAGGCATTTCAGATGGAATCTATCCAATGTGCGGATGTGTTTACGGTACAAGACCCACGATTCAGAGGCGTACAAGAGATTCGGTAAAACGATTGCCATGTACACAGCCACTTTTGTAGAGAGCTTTATGTCATGCGAACGAAACACCTTGGGACGAAGTTTGCCATAAGCGGCAGCAGCTGCTCCAATTCTGCTATTGACTTCATCATCAAGGATGCACCGCGATGTTATGGTGCTGCCCAGATATTTAAATTTGTCGACTAGCTTTAGTGAATCATCACCAATCTTCATGTCAATTGGGGCACTATTCAGTGTGCCAGAAACCATTACTTCTGTCTTTTTTACACTTATTTTCAGGCCATATTTGCGACATGACTTATCGAGACACGACATAAGCCTTTGAAGACCCTCTGGGGATTCCGACACAAAACACAAGTCATCCGCGTACATTATCTCAGTGATAGTAGCATGAGATACTTTGGTGTGAGCTTTCAGTCTACTCAGGTTGAAGACTCCGCCCCCATCGGTACGGAACCGAACACAAATACCTTCAGATAAAGTTCCTAAGGTGTCCCGAACTACAACTGCAATGTACAGAGCGAACAGAGTTGGAGCGAGTACACAGCATTGCTTAACGCCGCAGCTCACATAGAAGAACTCTGAATCCTCGCTCTGCACATGAACACAACACCACATGTCATCGTGTAGGAGTCGCATTAAACGGACAAACTTTTCCGTGCATCCAAGTTTCGACAATATAACCCAAAGTGCTTCACGAGGCACACTATCGAAAGCTTTTTCCATGTCAACAAAACAAAGATACAGCGGTTGGCCCTGCTCTCGACTTTTTTCTTGAAGTTGACGCACAGAGAAAATAGCTTCGCATGCGCCTCGATTAGGACGGAAACCAAATTGAGATTCAGGCAGTATGTCTTCGGACAAGGGCAGCAAGCGGTTGAGAAGGATTCTGGCAAAGACTTTCCCTGGAGATGTCAGCAGGGAAATTCCCCTATAAGAGTTGCAATCCGCTCTGTCACCCTTACTCTTGAATAAAGGACAGATACGAGAGACTTTGAAGTCATCAGGTACTCGCTCCTCACGCCAAAACTGCATGAACAATTTCCAAATGGCCTCATGCAATTCCGATCCCCCATACTTAAGAAGTTCTCCTGGTACATTGTCGATCCCAACCGTCCTCCTGTTCTGCTGCTGTTGAACGGCGACAATAACCTCACGCAGAGACAGTGGATCATCTAGCTCATTGATCATTGGTGATTGGTTCGTCAACCTTATACGCGGAAGATCGGCAACTCTGTCAACGTTCAGCAAGTTCTTGAAATGCTGTTCCTAACGATCATGTATTTCTTTCCTGTTGGTAAGCAATTTGGTGCCATCAAGTGATCTCAGGGGTACTTTGGTACGAATTGCAGACCCAACAAGTTTGCGGACCTCATCGTAGAATGCACCCAGTTGGTTAGTCTCAGAGAGCCCCTGTATGTGCTCGGCTTTATCTTTCCACCACTTGTCCTTTATTTCCCGTGTGTATCTACGTAGCTCAGCTCCACTCTGCTTAACTTGTTTCGCCTCGATGTTATCGCTGTTCTGACGCAAAAGAAACCGATGCTTTTGTATTGCTTTGGACAAAATTTCGTCATTGTCGTCAAACCAATCCTCGTGATTACTGGCTTTAACACCGAGTATCTCCGAGGCAGCGCTGACTAGACTAGACGAGAGCGTTTGCCAGTTAGCTACAGGATCACCGTTCCCAAAGTCCAACGCCTGAATTGAATCACCAACTGCCCGAGAATAGGTCTCACGAATATCTAGACTCTGTAATTTCCCTATGTCTAAACGTTTGGTTTTCACACCTCGAGATCTGCAAGGAGGATGCAGGCGGAGCCTCAGTTTAGAGATGACAAGCCTGTGATCGCTAGAGCAAATTGCATTTGCATCACGCATAACTCGAGTGATACAAACCTGGGAAATGTCTTGCTGTCTGACAATCACATAGTCAATCAAATGCCAATGCTTTGACCTCGGATGCATCCATTAGGTCTTGTATTTAGCTGGGAGTCTGAACATGGTGTTGGTAATAGCCATATGGAATTCGGCACATAGAGACAGCAGAAGTTGCCCATTACTGTTCATGTTTCCTACGCCATGTCTTCCCAAGACCTTAGGCCAAGCTTCGAAATCACGCCCGACTCTTGCATTAAAGTCACCCATTAAAATAATCTTCTCTCTAGAAGGAATCCTAGAGAGAGTATGCGTGAGCTCTTCATAAAACATGGCCTTGATTTCATCATCCTTGTCCATTGTTGGCGCATATGCACTAATGATGTTAAGGTACTGTCATTGGCCAGGTGTAAGCGCAACGTGGTAACGCGATCTGAGATGTGAATAGGACATTCCTCCAGTTTTGCTACAATATTATTTTTAATCGCAAAGCCGACACCCGACCTTCTAGGCTCTGAAGATGGAGTTCCCTTCCAGAAGAAAGTGTATCCACCCAGACGCTCTACCCTCTTCCCCTCATCAGGCAGGTGGGTTTCGCTGAGAGCAGCAATATCCACACCATAGCGTCTGAGCTCCCGGGAAACGAGAGCTGTTTTGCGAGGAGGGCCAGCGCTGCCCTCACGATCAAGAAGGGTACGCACATTCCACGTCGCGAAAATCATGTTCTGTTGTTTAATATTTTTGTTTCTTATTTTCTGTTTCTTTCGACCACGTGTTGATTGATGCAGAGACAGCCGCGGTCACTATCCCCGAATAAATATAATGGGCTAAGCCTTTTTTAGGACACCTTTTCTAGTCCTCTCCCCGAATTGGGGAAAGCAGGGCCTCTCTAAATAGAGCTGCTTTGACACTCAGAGTGCTGCCGAATGGCACTGTTAGCCCGGTGCAGTGTTGAAGCGACCACTCTCTCTGAGCCGCCTGCGTGCAGACATTAGACAAAGCCGGGGAGCATCAAACCCGACCTCTCTACCTCCGTCCATCGCCGCAGGACTTTTTGGAAAATCGGAGTCCGTTCTCGATCCAAGTCATTTACGCAGGAGATATTATAGTGCACGAAACATAAATGACAGTGTACGCGCTAACACAGGTGCACTCTTACCCCTACCAGCCTTTATCCAATGGAACAGTGATCCGCTACAATTGGAGACAGGTAGGAGCGTTCGATGCCAGCGCCAGGGAGGCCTCTGGCGCCAACATGGACATTGTTAAGCCCTGTGGCTGACCGGGTTCGCCAGCCGATCTTGGTGGGAGGCATCCACAATCACGGGGTATTGGAAAGGGAAAACTGGGATAGGATACTATAGTCACAGGAGTAGATGAAAGTGACAGTAGCAGCTAGAGTAGTTCGGGGTCGCATACCCGTAGTAATTCGGACAGTGTCGGACAGATAACTGAGAGAATTACCCTCTGAACTTGATAGATATTAAGTTTAGAGGTGTTAAGAGAGTTAGATAAGTAGGTATTCATAACAAGGTAAGGGTGTTTTATATAAACAGTCGTGACTTTTTAGAATTATTTTGTATGAAAAAATTAAATAAAAAAAATTAATAATTGAAAAATAATTCATATCGATACCTTCAGGTTCAATTTTCGTATAAACCAAAACCGTACTTTTCAGGAGAAAAACGTTATTTTTTTTATTAAAAAAATCATAACTGTTTTATTTCAAAAGTTATAAAAAATGACCAAGAGAAAACATTCTTAAAATTTTGCGATAAAAAAATCTCAATATTCAAAACATGCCCATCTTCGTTAGTCTTAAGGTTAGCTTGGATTTACGTCTTTATTAAATACACTCTGTGGTATATACGACGTCCTATGGATCTAAAAATATCTCTTTACGTCGTATTTGAATAATAAATATTAAAAACTTTAAAAAGTTAACGTAAACAAAATATTATACGAGTATGAATTCATCCAACTACGCCATTGATGATAATGGCATTTAAGACGTCAAAATCTTATTCTATTCTGAGGCGATACGAAGTTGGCGGGTCCGCTAGTATGAATATATATATCATATTTCTGAAATACATATATCTTATATATCTGAATGCTACGCGAGTAAGGGCGCAGAGGTGGATTCGTTTTTATCGCGTAATTTTGCGTTCCCGGTTATATCACGCCTCTAAGAGATTAATTATTTTGGCAATGAATATCACTATGAAAAATTTGCACCCCTGTTGGTGACAATAACAATTTAAATATCTTTAAAATAGTCTCAAATTATCTTTCCTCTAAATCGTTTCTGTGTTTGAAGCGTAGCGATTGAAAAAGACAAACAAACATAGTTACTTTAAATACAAACCTATCGAAGTACACTGTACTGAACTTGTGGGTGATGTTGTTCCCACCTCAACCTCCAAACCAAGTTCTATTTCACTATCTGAAATATAACAGAAATGAAACACTTTTAGTCGTTTATTATATAATTATGTTGTATATTTCATTATATACATTATTCAGATGATGAAATTGTTCATCATCTGAATATTCAGCACTGATTTTCCCCCTCTTCCTTGGAGTTTTTTTTTAATAAATAATGGGCTTGCTCTTGACTACATACTTAACTACACGGTTAAAAAAAAGCCTAAGATACAGCGAGATTACCTAGATGAACTGGTTCTCTCAGACACCAGCGGAACACAGAAAAACTGTTTGGCGCTGGACTTCGGCAGTAGGGTGGTAGCAACCAGGCGGCCTCTCTCGAAGCCTACCACTGCAGAGGGATCTGTTAGCCGTCATCATTGGTAAAAAAACCAAAGATGCCGTTGCCCAGAGTGGACCACTAGGAGGTAGATCCCACCACTCCAAATTATCAGATCAGATGATGAAAATGTTTCATCATCTGAATATTGAGCACGGATTTTCCCCATCTTCTTTAGAGTTCTTGCCATTTAGCTGCAAGTTTAAGTCTGTTGACATACGATTCGGATCCATGCTATCCAAGGAAGAGGCGGATTTTGGTGCAGATATCATGTCCGCATACGGATGACGGCATCTTCTTTGTTCACCGTAACAAACGTGATTTTGAATTGTTACCTCAATTATAATTATATATTATAAAGGGGCTTATGTTTGTGTGATGAACGTGAGCATTTGTACCTAAGTCATGGCTGTTCATTCCTTCATTTGCAAGACCGTTACAATTTGTGAGTTGTCTGGAGCAACTTTATATATTTAAAAAGTTACAGTAAATAATCTAACTACAAAGCTGTAAAAAGAACTAGTGTTAAATAAATTAAAAAATTAATTAAACATAAACTTACGAATTTTGATGTCAGCCGGCGCTTCACCAAGCAGCTCCAGAACAGAACCACCATCAATGAATTCTATAAAAACGAAAATTTGTAATGATTACTAGTAAAAGCTAAATGGACTTGTATATTTCTTACTTCAATTTTTATTAGTGTGTGAGATGTCTGGCAAAAATTGGTAATTTGGAAAAGTTACATTAAAAAATCTAACTACAAAGCTATAAAAAAGAACTAGTTTTAAATTAATTTAATATGTAATCAAACATTAACTTACGAAATTTGATGTCAGTCGGCACTTCACCAAGTGGATCCAAAGCTTCACCGCCATCAATGAATTCTGTTAAAAACGAAAATTTGTAATCATTACAAGTAAAAGTTAAATGGACTTGTATATATCTTACTTCAAGACTATTAACTATAATTTGTGAGATGTCTCGAGCCAATTTGTTTTGGCGCGAGACATCTCACAAATTATATTGGAAACCTACAGTACAGGCATATCAATCTATCTTGGCCAGACCTCTATCTGAGGCAGTGAAAATGCTTTATTATTTAATAATAGGTCTTTACCTATGAAATTGCCGCTCTGCAGTACTGGCCATTACAAATCAAAATATTTTTTGTTTGGCTAAGAATTCGAATTTCAAATTAATTTTATTTTACACACATGGAATTCTTTTTCCAAAAGTAGTCATTTATTTATTGATTAGTGTTTTATTTTTATCGCATTTCAATCTTTTTCGTCATCATGGATACGTTCAAAAATTCGAGGAACTAAGGAATATGAGTACCGTCGTGGCAGCAACGCGGCATAAGCGGCACGCAACATCAACGACGTTTACGGAGCTAACACTACAAACCAACGCACCAACTGTTTGCTCGCTTCCGTTCTGGAAATTTCGACCTGAAAAATGAACCTTGCGTTCGTCCGAAGACTTTGGTCGACAATGACGAATTAAAGGCGATTGTGGAAGCTGATGATACACAATCTACGGCTGAATTAGCAGAAGCTTTCGACGTTAGCGTCAAAACAATATTGGTCCATTTGTCTCAAATTGGCAAGGTAAAAAACCTTGCCAAATGGTCTTCTTCAAAATTCAAATCTTTATATTGCGAACAAAGTAGTTGGTTACATATTTAGTAAGATTGACAAATTTATTTTACTTAGTTAGTAAGCCATAATATGTAATTGTTTTTTGTTCCAAATAAAATAAAATAAAAATAAACTCAATGATCGCCAGCGTGAAGTACGCGTCGAGACGTGCCTTGCACTGCTCAACAGACACACAAATGAAGGAATTTTGAACCGCATTGTTACCTGCGATGTAAAATGGATTCTGTTTGATAACCGCAAGCGCTCAGCAAGTTGGTTGGATCCTGGTTCAGCACCAAAACAATGCCCTAAACGAAAACTTACCCCTAGAAAAGTGATAGTCACTGTTTGGTGGTCTAGCGCCGGTGTGATGCATCACAGCTTGTTACCAAACTGGGTGAGCATTACTGCAGATGTGTACTGTGAAGAACTGAACACAATGATGGAGAAGCTGGCACACCTCCAACCAGCATTGGTCAATCGCTCTTCTCCGCTGCTCCTGCACGACAACGCGCGACCTCATACTGCACAGGAGACGGGCTCCAAGTTGCAAGAACTGGGGTTGGAAGCTCTACGTCATCCGCCCTACTCACCAGACCTTGCGCCTACAGACTACTACTTTTCCAGAGTTTGGATAACTTCTTGGCGGGAAAAAAAATTCAATACCCGAGAGGCAGTACAAAATGCCTTTGGAGAATTTGTTGCCTCCCTTCTAGCTAATTTCTTTAAGAAGGGCATCAATAAACTGCCACTGCGTTGGCAAAGAAGCATTGATTGCATGGGTGATTATTTCAATTATGTAATACAAATAAAAAATACATGAAAAAAATTCGTTTCAATTCCATACAAAACGGCAATTTCATAGGTGAAGACCTAATATTTGACAAATAGTATAAATATTATTGTGTAGCACTAAGTTCATGTTAATCTAGGTTGGGTTCATGATATGACTGATAAAAGTCCTGAATTAAAACAAAAAATATTTAAAAAAAGACTTATAATTTGTAAGATGTCTGGCGTATATTTTTTAAGTTACGGTAAATAATCTAGAAAACTATAAAAAGAACTAGTATATAAATAACTAGAAATTAGATGCATTTAAGATGTAGGCAAACATTAACTTACCAGTTTCGACGTCAACCGGCGCTTGTTCAATAAAACTTATAGCTTCGCCAGCGGTTTCTATAAAAAATAAGATTTGTAATTATTACAAGAAGTAAAAGTTAAATGGACTTGTGTATTTCTTACTTAAATTGATGTAGAAATAAAATGATAAATAAATATAAGACGGATTTGCATTTATGGTTTTATTAAAAAAATACAAATTATAACTTATCTATTACCTTAACCTAGACATATTACTTGTGGTATAATTTAAAACAATATAAAATGCATAGGCTGACATTGCATTCTTCGCATTTATATGCAGTCCTAGATTTTTTGCAGCTTACGCACCGCTTTCTGTTCGAAGCGCCGGCAGCTGGGAAATGATTGCTCTCTACGTATGGTTTACTT
The DNA here is from genome assembly GCA_949315895.1 of Anania crocealis. NCBI lineage: Eukaryota > Metazoa > Arthropoda > Insecta > Lepidoptera > Crambidae > Anania > Anania crocealis. The sequence continues at coordinate 4,641,913 of OX438863.1, forward strand.
CTTGCTTGGCTTCTTGTCGCTGTTGTCGATGTCGCAGTTGATCTGTCATTTTTTTTGCCTGTTAGGTACAAATTTTTTATTCTCTAGTTGCAAAAAGCAGAGAAGTAATAAAAAATATAGTATAGTAAGTAGGTACACAACTGTTAAGGGGGAATGGCAGAGCAAATCACAAAGCGGAGCGTGCAGTTATATATAATATAGTTATAGAAAAGTACACAGAGAATAGTTACAATACGAGAGATCAAAACACACAACAGCTAAAGTCAACACATTCTTTGTGACAGTTTCTTAGTAGCATTTGCAGCCAGTTCTCTTCACATGTACATCATGAAGGTGATATTCAACAACAACTAACTGTTTTTCCATAACTCATATGGTATCGTAACATTTCATAAGCTTTTCTAATAAAAACAACTTAACTTTTCATTTTTCATTACTACTTACCATATATTATTCGCAATACATCTTAATTAGGTTACGAGTAAAAATCTCGAATATTAAGAAACCTACAACTAAAAACCTCAAAAAAAATATATAATATAACTAATAACTAAAATATATTACTAAAAGGAGTCCCTTTAGGCAGGGATCCGAAGATACTGGCAGCGTTCCCCCTTTGTATGGCTAAACTAATTCTTTGTCCGAGGTAGCTGCCAGCTCTACGGTCTCCTGTGATGTCGACTAACTTTTTTGCTATTTCCTTGAAAAGCCTTATAGCACTAGGACCCCAAGGACCAAGGGTCTCGACACCGAATGGGACAAAATCATATTCGGAACCTAGACCCCTGTATTTACATGCTTTAGCTTTTTCAGCCGCTTCACATGCCGCACCAGCTCATTTATGTTTGCTTCGCTTGTTAATTCTACTATCAACCGACTACGATAGGAGCGAAGTACTAGGCCCTAGATGCTGCTACTCCTACGCAGCACGTTATCTACTGCACCTGTGTTATACACAACACAAATGATGCTGCACACATAGCTGTCAGCTGGGCTGTGATTGGTTGAGCGGCCAAGTCTCGGGCACACAGATATCAGGTGACTACAGTACTGTTTGTATACACTAGTCTACAGAATAAAATATGTATACAATGTGTAGGTACTGACTGTGCTGTGAATCATAGAATGTATGGGTGTGTGCGAAGATGCAGTATGTGTGTGTGTACATGTAGCTACTTTCTCTGTGAATGATAGTCTGTAAGCTTGTGTGCAAAGATACAGTCAGTGTGTTCGTGTACCTATTATATCTGTGAATGAGGCTTAGTATGAGTGCAAGAAAAGATACATGTATGATTATTCACCGTAATTTTAATTCTTTAATTTTGTTAGAAAACGTAACTTTGTAAAATGACTACTAAACATAGTCTTATATTTTGACATCGAATTTAATAAGATGTATAGATACCGCCCTTAAGGCCCAGTAGGTCAGCATTTATGGATCGATATCCATCGATCGCCTATCACGGTGTGCAATTACGGCTTGACGACCCGCCGCGCACACGTATTTTGTAGTTTTCTAAACATAGTAAATCGTTGAATGAAATCAAACTCATCGAATTTGTCTAGAAATATATAATGTCCGTAATTTAGTCGTAAACTAGAAAAAACATTACAAAAAGGTGTAGGTTTGTGATTTTTTTCTATCGAACCAAGTTAATCAAATCATGTGACCAATAACGAATGTGTCTAGACTCGATTCGTAAACACGTTCCCAGCGGCACAGATTTATTTGACTTTCCATTACTGCGTTATGGGTCGTTTTAAACCTTGTCCTAATCCAGAGATTGTGGCGGTAAAATAAAATGTGGGGTCTGATGTGCCCCGTACCGTACTGAATTTTCAGTTTTTCTTATTATTTAGTGATGGGAAAATAAATATCGATTTTATTAAATTGTATTTATTAATTAAACTTATGGATGTTTTTCATTAAAACAGGTCAAACAATAATATTTTTTGCAACTAGTGCATTCTGTGAGAATTTTCTTAACTTTTTTGTCAGCCTCACGACTTGTTAAGAAGGTGCGGAGTTTTTTGTAACATCCTACACATCTCCTCTTCTTTGATCCCTTTTCGAGATGATGTGCTTTGTTTGCAGTGGATTCTGAAAAGTAGGGTCGAGCTGAGTAGATTTTTATTTTATTTAGAGAAATGTACTAAACAGGTTACAAATTACGAGTTTACAACCCTTAACATACTTTATTTGATATTTTAGCAATTAAATTGCAATTATATTTTCAAGTTTATATACTAACCCTTAACATTTTAGGATAACGAACAGATTAGGGTAAGAGTACGTTAGAGCCGGGTAGAGTTCTGTGGTTGCACAGAAAATACTGTGCACCACACGCTGGTAGAGTTCCCCATGTGGATTTGGCCGCGGTCGGTGCTTACTGCGGCCCTGAGAGGAGGAGTCCACTCGCTGCCTTCCATTATGACGGAGATGGTCCGGAGCGAGTAGGCCTGGGAGGCAGTGGTTGCCTTCTGCGACGATGTCATGTCGCAGAAGGCGGCCGCCGAGAGGGAGAGTAAGCGGGTACGCACTCTCTCCGCCTCTGGCCCCGCCAGGGTTCCAAGCGGCAGGTGCGGCAGCACGACGATATCCTCTACCAACTTAATCTTGGCCAGGCAGCGTCTATTGATCAGCGATTTGAAAAAAGTTAAGCTATTTATCACAAGTAATTGTCTACCAGATTAAACATTAGAGACAAACTTCTTAGCGTTCCATGGATTAACCGTACGGGTGCCGGGTCCATCGTGTGGCAGAGAGAGAAATTCCGAGTAGTTCCCGGGACTTGTGTCACGGGTGTACGTTTAAGGGGCCCCTTTCCGACGTACATCAATACTCACCTTCACTACTCGTGTTTCTCTCCCTGCCCAGCCAAATCAGGTACTAACGTGCTAATGCAGCTTTAGACACTCGCTCTAGTTTAGAACTTACTGCAGTTCTGGCAGTTTAATTCCTGTAAAGATAACGAATATTTATTACTGCACTATAGAAAAGTTAAAAATGACCTGATCTTTTATTTAATAACTAGCTTTTACCCGCGACTCCGTACACATCAATTTCTATTATAATGATGGCGATCATTTTTGCACCATTTTTCACTGATGCTTCGCTCCTATTGGTCGCAGGGTGATGTTATATAGCCTAAAGCCTTCCTCGAAAAATTGACTATCAAACACATTTTTTTTTCAATTTAAACAAACAAACAAACTCTTCAGCTTTATAATATAATAAGCATATATGAGGACAGATTTTTAATGAAACCTCAAAACTTTGTATTCATGGCAATTTAATATATAAAAATCTTAGTCATTAATAAAAAAACTATAAATATTTAAGAAACGGTGTATGACTATTGTCGGTGATTTTATTTGGTACCGACTCAAAATTAGTGGCTCAATAATTATTATTTTTAGCAAAAACCGTTTTTTGTTGCTGACTGGCTGTTCATGCTGTTAAAGCCAGAATTCGTCGAAACCCTATTAGGAAGCAAAATAACCTTATCGCCAGAAATGAAGATTCTCGCTAGGACTCTGTCCCGTATTATAAAACCGTCTTGCTTCCGTATGCTTACCGTCGATATAAAGGACATGCCCTAAATCAATCTTCTGCTGCGATACGCAGGTGAAAGGCACAGAAATATCCTTATTACCGATGAAAAAATTTTCACGATTAAAGAACACTACAATAAGCTAAATGATAAAGTGTACGCTCAGAGTTCTAAATAAGCTGCTCAAGTAATCGGAAAGCTTTCCAGCAGAACTCTGCACCTTGTCACAAGGCACGAATTTCCCAAGCCTGCCATGAAACCAACGTTCCGGACTTTATAAGAGCTGAAGACTAGCCCTCATCTAGCCCAGACCTCAACTTTTGGTCAGTTTTAAAGGACATGGCCTATACCTGAGTTCTGGCGTACTAGACAACCGATAAACTTACTTCTATACTTTTTTGATGATGAAAATGATTACAATTAAATCTTAATGTACCGTCCATCTTTGGAAATGTGGTATTTTGGTGGCGGGTGGTTGTGTTCAAGGCAGCACGGAGTAATTGTATCATCTTTTATCCTGATCTTGGCTCGGCACCCTCCTTTCTTACTCTTGGAACAAAGCCAAATCCTGCTCCTCCCCCATTTGGAGTAAGTGAATCCATCTATCATGAGCAATTGACCACCAGTTATCAAACTGATGAATTGATACTCAAAACCTGCAGGTAAGAGAAATCTTATTATGAAATGTTTTATTAGCTATTGTTTTACACTGTTTTTGTGGAAATAACATGTCTTATTAAAATACAAGAATAAACCGTATAATAAAGTCACTTCCGACAGTCCAAGTTCAAATAAAAGCAGCTAATATCAAGGGAACGTCTATTGAGCGTCTTGTTGTACAAGGCAGAGTGGAGGGCACCAGAGCCAGAGGAAGATCCCCAATGAGATGGACCGACCAGATCAAAGCTACTTGTTCGGCAACCATCAACGAATGCTCCCGCAAAGCGGTTCTTCGGGAAGAGTGGCGGCATGTTGTGAAGCGTGTCACTCAAAAATCCCCGTGATGACCACGACCCCTCTGTCAAGAGCGGAACGATGAAGAAGGAGAATGTCATTGTTATGAGAAATGCATGATGATTCAACCTTTTATACCTTTGTTAAAATTGGATGCAATTATTTATATTAAAAGCACTCAAACATTCAATGGACGCGATTCAATGGTAGGAAGTTTTTCTGTTATTGATTGTATACATACTTTTTACTAAATTTCTATGTAAAACAATTATTAAGAAATATAACATTTAAACTTGGATTCTTTTTCATTTCATTTTTCATTCTCAAATTATTATATTTACCAAACAAAATGATTCGTAAGTAGTTCAAATAAAATCCTTTTATTGAAAAACTTCTTTTTCTTTTTAGCATTAAATTAAACGACCTGATATTCAAACAAAGTAAAGTTATTTCTATTTCTATTGCTAATCGTCGTTAAAATCATTACAATCAAATCTTGATATACAGTTCTTCTTTTGAGGTAAGGTATTCCAGCGGCGAATGAGGAATGTCTTTTTTCAATTTGAACTTGGCTTTGCACCCACACTGATTGATTCTGACTGATTTTAGAACAAACCCATATCTTACTTCTGCCAAACTTAGAAAATGTATTTATTAGAGCCCACTATAGGCACTTAGTATACTTGTTCGGAATATACAGTTATCACTATCAATTACATAACTTTTCATGTTAGGTGTGTTTTTAAACTTATTTATACAGATGATGGTTGTGGTCAAGGCTGTATGGAATGACGATATCCTGTACGAATTTGATCTTGGCTGGACAGCGTCTCCTTTTGCTTTTGGAACAAACCCAAGTCATGCTTTTTCCAGATTTGAAAAATGTGAAGCCATTTATCAAAAGTAATTGTCCACCAGATTTTAAATTGATAACATCATATTCAATTCCTGTAAAGATAATAATACATAAAAGTTATTTAAAAACGTTACGACTTTATATCTACAATAACCAGTTGTCCGTCTGTTTGTAAGGTAGAGAATTTGTAATTGCAACCTGAAATACATCTATATTATAATAATTGACTTTAATAAATATGTAGGAATAAATTTTAATAATACCTATTTATTATACTCGTATTACTTCATAAAAAAAACATTGGTAACAGAACTTATGGCTGGACTAGGTATATACAGGATGAAATTTTAACCACCTTCCAAATTTTAATATATCAATCTACGAGACAAAAAACAAATGACGTATTTTTTCTTTTGGTATTGTCCAGTACAAAAATGTCAAGATAAAGCACTTAGAAAATGTCCGCAAAATATCTAAAAAAAATTATTCGGCCGCCTAGCAACACTTTTTTTACGCTATTCGCATCTCATTTATTCATTACGATACTATTCATACGTTTTTGATTATCCCTTTATACCTTATCAGGCCTAGGACCGAAAAAATTTAAAACTATATTATAAAAAATATTTTCGGTTGAAAGCTTGATTTACATTTTTTACTTCATAAATGGGCTCTTAATACGATACCGAACGCCTATAAACAATTTGGAAAGTAGTTAAAATTTCACCCTGTATAGATATAATAACAGTGTAATTTTAATAATGTAATATTTTTTTGAGGCGTACTATATTGGGCCACACTGAGCCATCTAGTCCTAAATTAAGCTACTATTAGGTAGCTTTGGTTCTGGGGTACTAGATAACCGATGAACTTAACTTCTATACGTTTTTGATGACGAAAATGATTACAATTAAATCTTAATATACTCTCCATCTTTGGAAATGTGGTATTTTGGTGGCGGGTGGTTGTGTTTAAGGCAGCACGGAGTAATTGTATCGACACCCTTTCAGACTCTTGGAACAAAGCCAAATCCTGCTTCTCCCCCATTTGGAGAAAGTGAATCCGTCCACCATGAGCAATTGACCGCCGTTATCAAACTGATGAATTGATACTCAAAACCTGCAGGTAAGAGAAATTTTATTATGAAATGTTTTATTAGCTATTGTTTTACACTGTGTTTTGTGGAAATAACATGTATTTTTAAAATACAAGAATAAACCGTATAATAAAATCACTTCCGACAGTTCAAGTTCAAATAAAAGCAGCTAATGACATTGTTATGAGAAATGCATGAAGATTCAACCATTTATACCTTTGTTAAAATTGGATGCAACTATAATAAAAGCACCCAAACATTCTACCGCGATCCAATGGTAGTTTTTCTGTTTTGTCGTTAAAATCATTACAATCAAAGATAAAGTTTATCAAAGTTAATTTATGAAATTTTTTATAAATATTGTATGTATTAGACTGTATTTTGTGGAAATAACATGCCTTGATAAAATATAAGATCAAACCATAATTTATAATAAAGTCACTTCCCAGTTCTGACAGTCCCAAGTTCAAATAGAAGCAGTTAATTTAATTGTTATGAGAAATGCATGAAGATTCAACCTTTTATACCTTTGTTAAAATAGGATGAAACTATATTAAAAGCACCCAAACATTTAAACGCGATTCAACGGTAGTTTTTCTGTAACAGATTGTATACCTACATTTTAAATAATATTTATGTTATGCAATTATTAAGAAATATACTCGTACCTAACCTGTCAACGTCGATTCTTATTCATTGTATTTTATTTGAATAATATTAATTTTTTACTCTTTGCGTTTAAATTAACTCATTATAATTACCAAACAAAATAACGTTGCAAAAAATTATGCGAAGGTCTAATGAAATTATTTTATTCAAAAACTTCTTTTTCTTTTTAACAGAAAACTAAACGATCTGATATTCAAACAAAATGGTAGTTTAAATTATTACAATCAAATCTTGATGTACAGTTCTTCTTTTGAAATGAGGTATTCAGGTGGCAAATGGTTATGTTCAAGAGTGTGCGGAATGAGAATGTCTTTTTTGAACTTGAACTTGGCTTTGCACCCACGCTTGATTTTAGAACAAACCCATGTTTTACTTCTGCCCGACTTAGAAAATGTATAGCCATCTACTATAACCAGCTGCCCGCCTGTTTTTAAGGTAAAGAATTTGTAATTGCAACCTGAAAAGCACCTATATTAATTAAATACTATCTTTTGATAGGAACTTCTAACGGATTAAATCTATAAAAATGTTAAAAATATACTTAAACATAAACTACAAGAAATTCGTCAACGCACTGTAACGAAATACTTATATCTAATGCAATGTATTGATGAACAAAAAACTCTTGTACATATTATATTATATTGAATATGTAATGTAGGTAGACAAAGACTTCGGTTTGTTGCATTATAGTAATATTTTAGATAATGAATACAAATTAGGCACAGTTTGGAAAATCCATATTAATATTATAAATTATGAAAAAGAACTCAGTCTGTTTATGTTACCTTTATACGCTTACAACGCAGAATTATTCCTAAGCAGCTGGTAAATTCCAACCATCTTCTCTATTGAAATTAGTACATATAGTATTAGTATTTTTGTGTAAAATGTAAAAAAATACCACTTCGATTCTAGCAACATATTATGGAAAAAATATCTGGGGCAACTGGGACATTATTTTTTACAAAATCCCAGTCCGCGGGGAGCGATGCCGGTGAGGGCAACTAACCCATCCCGGACATTGTTCTTTCAAATGATAAAAGAGGGTTATATGATTTGAGAGCTCAAGGTCACATAAAGAACAAAAGAAAGAACGATGGTTCGTATTTACCTGCATGGTAGACTTTAATTTAGGAAATCCACGGAATACCTGAAGATAACCGACATCGGTCGAGGTATTGCTAAGTGGTCGAGACACAGCAGGAATAACCGATTACCGTTGAGATAAACTGGTTTTAAATAGGCTGGCTTGCTTGTGACTCCAGCTTCAAGAGGTGAACCAATAATCTTGCAAACAGCTATCATTTTGGAGACCTTTAGAAGAGACTCAGTGGTCGAGACACAGCAGGAATAACCGATTACCGTTGAGATAAACTGGTTTTAAATAGGCTGGCTTGCTTGTGACTCCAGCTTCAAGAGGTGAACCAATAATCTTACAAACAGCTATCATTTTTGAGACCTTTAGAAGAGACTCATAAAATACTTCGTTTAACTGAGTAGGAAAAGTAAATTAATTAAATTATTAAAAAAATAAAATTGGAATATACACTTTATTACGTAATATGAACATAGATTATCTCACATAAAATATTGCGGACAACATCCTTATCAGTTATCGTCATCAGTTCTACAGATATTGTAAAAATATTGATTTACTTTTAAAAATTATACGTATCTACGTATTTGTTATGGATTAAATACAAATCTTATTCAATACTACTATGAGATATTTTAATTCGTCGCCATTGTTGATTATATAAAAATATTACAATAGTATCAATGATAATATAATACACGGTATAAGTTAAAGACTATTCAGGTATTTCCTGACGATACAGTGGTATTTTTGGTAACGAATATATTATTTACTTCTTAAATTAAATTGAAGAAAGCTTTTTGCTTATACACTTGTCTGATGCTAATTCATCAGTTTAACTTGATATATTCTCCTTTTCTGGAAACGTGGTATTTAGGTGCTGGATGGTTGTGATCGAGGCAGTACGGAACAATAGTAGAGTCATTTTCCACCTTGACCTTGGCAGTACAATGTTGTGTCTTGATTCTGGAACACACCCATGTCTTACTTTTTCCCAATTTAGAGAATGTGTAGCCATTTATCATAAGCAGCTGTCTGCCTGTTCCTAATTTAATAAATTTGGGATCACAATCTGCAAAAATGAAATAAATGTAATATGTTAACATATTTTATGCAAGTGAAGAAAAACTTATATCTTAGGCTAAGCATAAAAAATCAAACAAATCATATAATATCCATAATTGTCTTTTAAATAAATGCGACAGTCTAGAAATTGATGGTCAAATATTATTATTATAATATATTAAAATGTTTCAAGATTCTAAACTGTAACAGAATTTTAAATTATCAAAGTGGTATATCCGATAAATCCGATGCTGAAAAATTTGTAGATGTCATCATTATCACGGCTGAAAAGTTTTTAAAAGTACACATGCATCTTATGCTTAATCACGGAGATTTTGTAAGCTGTAAACCCAAGGAAAGAAAAGCAAAATTACCTTAATTATTTATTAGTGACATATCGTACAACTTCAACAAATCTTAAACACTAATTACATACTAGGTGTACGTTGTCACAAGTACAAGAAATATTATAGGCGATATATTTATATGCGAATAATACCTACACAATAAGTCAAAACGCCAGTATTGAACATTTATTTTACCAAGTAAACAGCTTTCGAAATTGATGAATTTTTTTGCATTTCTATCATTTTTAGTGCCCTATGTTGTCTTTATTATCATTATGATTACTAATTGAATGGTTAATTGATAAGATAAGATAAGATAATTTATTTCGTAGAACTTGGTTACACAAGATCTTAAAGCTATGCACAAGTTCAACATATTCTGCCTTTGTTTAAAGCGTAGAAATATTAATATTACGAAGTTAAATACATTATTATTTTGATTATCGAAAAACTACATTAAACACCATTATTTTCTCATGAGTCGTCCGTTAATAGTCAAAGTTACAGTCTCTTATTTTTGTGTCCATAAATTCATTAGTAGAGTAGAAACATTCCCGTAAAAGCCAATCATTTAAAATATATTTTAATTTGTTGAGCGGTAAGGCTCTAACTTTTATAGGTAGCTTATTATAAATTTTTATAGCATAACAGTATACATTATTAGAAGATAGTCGTAATCTTCGAGATGGTATAAATAATTTATACGGGTCTCTACTGTTGCTCTTTCCAAGCACCGTGTCATGCAAAGGAAAGAGATCCGGATGTTTCCTTATGAACATGCAGATATCCAAAATATACTGACAGGGTAGAGGTAATACTAGTATGTTTAATTGTTTGAATAGAGGTCTACAGTGGTCTAAATAACCGGCACTACATAAGGCCCGGATGCACTTCTTCTGTACTTTAAATACTCTATGAACATCTACAGAGTACCCCCATATAATTAAGACATATCGTAAGACTGCGGAGACATATCCATGGTAAGCAGATAATGCAGTCTCTATGGAAGATACTAGTCTCAGCCGACGAAGTGCAAATACAAATTTATCTAATTTTGTGCAAAGACTGCTCACATGCTCTTTCCAATTTAAATTTTAACCAAGACCATACCAAGAAACGTAGTGGAGCCAGTTTGACTAACAGGCATGTTATTATAATTTATGTTGACATGCATATCAGTCTGGTTATACAGTCTGAAGTGAATAGCGTTAGTCTTTTCTAAATTAATTTTTAATTTATTATTTTCTAACCATGCCATGACTCTCCTGAGCTCTTCATTTGCAGTAATTTCTAAGTCCATTTTGTTTTGACATTTGATTAGCAATGTTGTGTCATCTGCAAATAAGATGCAATCTTGTTTTAATGTTGCCGGTATGTCATTGATATACAATAGGAAAAGTAATGGTCCCAAAATACTACCTTGAGGCTCACCGGTGGTATTGATTTTAGTAGATGATTGGCTGACTATCTTTTTATTGTCAATAATTTTGCATACTTCAGTCAGCTGGCAACGATCCGTCAGGTAGCTTTTCAGCCATTCTAAAGTTTGCCCTCTAAAACCATATTTATATAGTTTGTGAAGCAGCCTAGAATGACTTACATGATCAAAGGCTTTGCTCATGTCAAGAAACAACGCTATTACTGTTTGTTTTTCATCTAAATATTATGTAATCTTTTTTACTAGAGTGAAACAGGCCTGTGTTGTAGATCTGCCTTTTCTAAACCCAAACTGATTTGATACCAAAACATTATTCTTATTCAAAAAGCTCTCCATCCTTTCAAACATAGCTCTTTCAAATATTTTCGAAAGTATGGGAATTAGTGTTATCGGTCTATAGTTTCCCATATCAGTCGGATCACCTTTTTTGAAGATAGGTTTAACTACTGACATTTTGAGTTTTTTAGGAAAAGCACCTTGTTCGAAAGACAAATTTATTATATGAGTTAATGGCCAGGATATGAATTCAGAGCATTTTTTAATTATTTTAGTACTTATTTCATCGTAGCCTGTAGAGTTAGTGTTGTTTAAAGATTGAATAATTTTGATTACCTCACATTTATTTATTGGTTTTAAGAACATACTGCTCATAGTATCTTTAATAGAATCACAAGTATTATTTGATATTATATTATTATTTTCAGATGTCAGGTTGATAAAAAAGTCATAGAATAATTCAGAAATGTCATTAGGCTTATTATAAATGATGTCGTTTTTTAAAATGGTGTTTATGTCATATTTTGCCTTTGTCAAGTTAATATTTTTTTTAACAATGTCCCATGAAGCCTTACATTTATTTTTAGATTTAACAACATATTTGGTATTGTTATTTTTTTGGGATGTTTGTATACACTTTTTTAGTAGTTTAGTGTAGTGATTGTAATGAGCTTTGTTTTGTGTTTTATTTATGGCATCATTTTGAAATTTGAAGTATAGTAGCCGTTTTTTTGTACAGCATTTTTTCAGACCCTTAGTTAGCCATTTGTTCTTCGTTGGTTTAATTTTTACTTTTATACGTATTCGAGGAAAACAAAGATCATGGAATAATTTTAATAACTCGTGAAACCCTTCAAACGACTTATCGCATTCCTTCTCTTCATGATTTAATATATATGATCAAATCAAACCCTAACATATTCTCCATGTTTTGAAATGTGGAAGTTAGGTGCTGGATGATTGTGTTCAAGGTTGTATGGGAAAATAGTGGCGTCATATTCCATCCTGACTTTTGCGTAACATTGTGACTTGACTTTGGAACACACCCATGTCTTACTCCTTCCCAGTCTGGAGAATGTGTAGCCATTAATCATAAGCAGTTGTCCGCCTGTCTTGGGATATCTAACTAACTGGTATCCAATACCTGCAAAAAGGTATAAGCATTACGATCGGTTCTGGAAAGTTTTTAAATTAATTCTTTTAATAGCCGCTCCTAATTTTGGGGCACAACATTTATGACAGAAACACAGAAATATGCTAAGGAATTCCTACAATAAGATTCAGCGTACAGATTAATTAATTACAGTATAATTTAATACTTTTGGGGTACATACACAAAACACGCAACAGTATGTATGAAAACATATTACCTAAAATACGTGATACAAAAAATTGCGTGTTTTGGTATTGATCAATAGAAATAAGGCAACACAAAAAACAAAAATTCCCAATTTAATAAGTTCAAAGGTTGAACTAAATAACATTATACTAATAAGTTTCACAACATTTTGTTTTTGGGAAATAATTTTATTTGAACTGTAAAGTAAGTAGCTCTTTTTCGAACATGGACAGCTTATTTTAAAGCAAAATAGTCACAATTTACTTATCTACTACAGAACGTAAAATGGTATAATAAAACTCTATACGTTTCAGTAAATAAGGCAGACGGAACTAAAACAAGTCGCATTTATCGAATTACTACTATATTCGTACCTAAAGTTTACAAAAGCTTTAAAGTATAAATTCTCTGATGATGAAATGACGAAAGACAATATTAAATAGTACTGCTTAGGTCAGTGCAAGAACAGTAGTATATACTACGAAGGGGTTATTATTAGATTGTATACATACAAAATATTGTCTTTCGAACTAAAATAAATTAAAAATCCAAAAGCCATCGCTATGAAAGGTACTTGCAACTATCTCATAATGACTGAAGCAAACTTTGCCTTAAACACTTATATTAATTTTGTGGTAAACAAGTCATTTTCACATTTGTTTTACATAATCACTTCCATATAATATACAGTCCGTCTTTTGAAATGTGATATTTCGGAGGCGCATGATTGTGTTCAAGTTTCAATGGAATGATAGTAGAGGGGTTTTCCATTCTGAGTTTGGCATCGCAGTTGCAAGACAATTTTCTGGAACACTTAAAATTTTTAGTTCTGCTTATTCTTGAAAAAGTGAAGCCGCCAACTTGTAGTAGCTGTGCTCCTTGCTTTAAATTGATTACTTCAAATGGGATTCCTGCAGCAAGATATAATCAAACTGTAGTATTTTAACACTATAATGAAATTAAATATTCAAAGACGGATATAAATAATAACAGCTAGTGATCGTATAGGTAACTCAGTAATCTCGAAAGAGACCGTTATAATTAAAATCGCGATATAACCGGGAGTGTATTACAGCCAATTCACTAGCAGACGAAGTCCTGGACAGTGCACTTGTCTCGTATAAGGAGTTTAGTATAAGTTGTCCGTAACGCCCCGTTTGTCTAGTGGTTTGATCCAGATTGTGATCACCAACCCGCATTTGGCAAGAATGTTGATAATGGCTGTGCCCATCATTATTATGGTAACTTGAATTTAATGATGGAGACCTTTTCCCTGCAGTGGGATGACCATTTATCACAACAACACTGGCATAGGTGCTTTAAAGAAAAAAAATGTGTTTTGTCTTACGAAAAATTTACTAAATATATTAGTTTTACAACTTCACTAATATTAGATTTAAATCTTAATGTATTTTCCTTCTCTCGAAATGTGATACCTTGGAGGTGGATGGTTATGTGACAAATTGTATGGAATAACTGTTGAGTCGTCTTCCATCCTTATTTTGGCTTCGCATTTACAAGACGATTTACTGGAACAAATGTAATTTTTTGTCCCACTCATCCTTGAAAAGGTGTAACCATTGACCATGACGAGATATCCACCTTTTATTGAATTTAACAATCGAAATTCGATATCTGCAAAGAAAATGTATTGGTCAGTCGAAATTATTTGTATGTAATCATCTAAAAAATAAAATTTCATACTTAAATATATATTTTATACCGAAAAATAATCAGTACAATGAATACACAAGTTTAAAATACATTAGGTACCTACCTCTATGTGTTTGGAGACTTGTGGCCTATGTTAGATGAAATCCGATACCATTTCCAGACTCAAGACTTAAGGGGTGGTGGTGGGATCTACCTCCTAGTGGTACACCCTGGGCAACGGCATCTTTGATTTTCTAACCAATGATGACGGCTAACAGATCCGTCTGTGGTGGTAGGCTTCGTAAGTGGCTGCCTGGATGCTACGACCATCATGTCGGAGTCCAGCGCCTAACAGTTTATCTGTGTTCCACTGGTGTGTGGAGGAATCAGTGCCTTTCTGGGTAAGCTCGCTCCATCTTAGGCTTCTTCTTAACCGTAAAGTTAAGTATGTAGTCGGGAGCAAGCCCATTGATGATATTTTTAAAACAAACAATTTGGAAAAGGTCGCTTTCTAAATTTACCCAAAAAAAAGTCGAAGGCCGACGTATTAAAAGAATTCTAACTTAAATTACGTATTTTTGGGTTTTTATTTACATGTGTGGTGTTGATTGTATAGTTTATGTAGTTTATTATGTATTATGTATGTATTATGTATGTATATTGATTTATATTTTGTAATGTTCATATATTCGGGGTCCCAGGTTCGAATCCCGGGGCGGGCAACAAAAAAGTTTCGAATTTTCGAACGTTGCTCGGGTTTGTGATCACCAACCCGCATTTGGCAAGCGTGGTTATTATGCCAGTACACCCATCATTGCTATGGTAACTTGAATTCAATGATGGAGGCCTTTTCTTTGCAGTGGGATGATTATAGGCTGTGACTTTGACTTTACATAATATCAAACCCTCCGCCGCCTTCCCCTCTTAACTCTATTTCTACTGTCCTCTACCCAAAGGTTGTCTGGAAGAGATCGCTTTCTAGCGATAAGACCGCCTAAATTGTACAATTTTTTGTTTATAACCTGTGTCACATTTAACTTGTTGGTGTGCAATAAAGAGTATCTATCTATTAAGTATAAAGTATACGCCATATTTAATGGTCTTAATTCCATGCGTGGGATGTGATTATGACCTATTAGTAATTGACAATATTTTTAATGAAACATAATTTTGTAGTAAGTCATTTTCACATTTATTTTACATGGTCACATCCTAATATACAGTCCGTCTTTTGAAATGTGATATTTCGGGGGCGCATGATTGTGTTCAAGTTTCAATGGAATGATAGTAGAGGGGTTTTCCATTCTGAGTTTGGCATCGCAGTTGCATGACAATTTTCTGGAACACTTAAAATTTTTGGTTCTGCTTATTCTTGAAAAAGTGAAGCCACCGACTTGTAGTAGCTGTGCTCCTTGCTTTAAATTGATTACTTCAAATGGGATTCCTGCAGCAAGACATATGATCAACCTGTAGTATTTTAACACTACAATGAAATTAAATATTTAAAGAATAATAGCTAGTGATCGTATACGTAACTCAGTAATCTCGAAGGAGACCGTTATAATTAAAATCACGATATAACCGTGAGTGTATTACAGCCAATTCCCTAGCAGACAAAGTCCTGGACAGTGCACTAGTCTCGTAAAAAGAGTTTAGTATAAGTCGTCCGTAACGCCCCGCTTGTCGGCCCGTAGTCATCTACAACGTAGTGCAACAAAAAGTTTTAAATTTTCGAACGTTGCTCTGGTTTGTGATTGCCAACCCGTATTTGCCAAGCGTGGTGATTATGCAAGCACCCTTTATTGCTGTTGTAACTTGAATTCATTGTTGGAGGCCTTTTCCCTGCAGTGGGATGCTTATAGACTGTTACTGTACTTTACTTTACTTTTATCACAACATTAGCATAGGTACTTTAAAGAAAAAAAAAGGGTTTTGTCTAAAATTTACTAAATATATTAGTTTTACAACTTCACTAATTATTCGATTTAAATCTTAATGTATTCTCCCTCTTTCGAAATATGATACCTTGGAGGTGGATGGTTATGTGATAGATTGTATGGAATAACTGTTGAGTCGTCTTCCATCCTTATTTTGGCCTCGCATTTACAAGACGATTTACTGGAACATATGTAATTTTTTGTCCCACTCATCCTTGAAAAGGTGTAACCATTGATCATGACGAGATATCCACCTTTTATTGAATTTAACAATCGAAATTCGATATCTGCAAAGAAAATATATTGGTCAGTCGAAAATATTTGAAATCTTCTTAACAATAAAATTTCATCCTTTAATATATTTTAATACTGACAAATAAACAGTACAATGAATAAGTACACAAGTTTAAAATACATTAGGTATTATGTGTTTGGAGACTGGTGACCTATGTTTGATGAAATCCGACCTAGGGAACCGCGAATTTTATTTATTTTTAATACCCTGCAAATATAATACATTTGCAGCATAAATCAATTAGTTTATTTTGTCCATTAAAATACGTTGCAAGTCAAAACGATCATTCACGTTTTTAATCTCTTTATCCTCTAAACATTTGCAAAAAACAACCTTTTTTTTTAATATTAACTGCTTATGCGTATTAATTTTGAAAAGAATAGTGAGTAGGAAAGAAATAAAAGACTTTACTTCTTCTTAATACGTTGTAATCACATTGACATTTGTCTTATTACTAATCACATAAAGTTGATGTGTTGTTAAAATTTGTGAATGCAGTGCCTGCAGTCTTGTCACTTGATACATTTCCTCATCCTACAATTAACGTCTGTGTACTTTTATGTACGTGCCTCCTTTACTGACGTAGTACTCTGGCGGCGGATGGTTGTGTGAGAGGTTACCCGGGACAACTGTCCCCGAGTTTTGCATCTTCACTTTAGCTTGACATTTGTTCATTTTCTTTCCTGAACAAAGCCAGGTTTTGTTAACTTTACTCGCTCTTGAGAATGTGTATCCGTTTATCATTATCAAATATCCGCCTTTGCATGAATCAATGGTTGTGTATTCGATTCCTGTAATAAAAAACAATATCAATGTAGTTCGGTAAGGGGTTTCCAACGTATAGGTAACTACTATCTACTACTAATCAAAATAAATCTCTTAATCTCTTATCAATTTAGAGGTGTTAGAAACTGACTGGTTGATTTATGAAAGAAAAACCTCAATCAATTTTTATATTTTAGATTTTGCGGATTCAACGCCTCTGCATGGAGTAGCTACTAAAACACACTTATTCGATGGATATATTTTACGACACAAATAAAATGATGTCCAGAATGGCAAAAAACGGAACCCGTAGATTTTTTTCTAAAATAGGCTAAAGTAATAAATTTATCTTTAAGTATAAAAGAGAAATTTATTACTTTAGCCTAAAAACGTAAAACGTGAGTGTAATTATTCTGCAGCTAACAGCTGCAGAGATTCGGTAATTGACTACAATAGTGTATTGTAATAGTCTACATAACATATAATTTGTGAGAGACTAGACTGACCTTATATAAGATAAAATTGCTATTTAAATCTAGTACTGGTACATCCAAGTTATGACATTTATAAACATGTGAAATAAGATCTAATCATTTAAAGGAAAACCAACCCAGAAGTTTTCAATTAAATACCTACGTTTGCTAACTTCTGAAAAATGAGAAAAATAAATAAAATTATGAGAAAATGATAATTTTATATAAGTCCACTGTTAAATACAGACCTCTTAGAGAAGATTGCCACTCTTTGCAAGGGCACAGGTGGCAACCCAGACTACTAAGTGGTGCAGTTTGTCCAAGAGGGAAAAAGACGCTGCTGCATCTACTTATAACTTCTGGCAGGATTTAGTCGCAAACGTTAATATATGATTCGGGGTATATGATTCGTTTTTATAATTAATAGTAATGCAACGCAAACGCCTGTAATCTATTGGAATGATATCAAAAAAATTAGATAATAAAGTTTTATTTTTAATAATTTCATTTAAAAAAAAATGAACGGTATAACACGCAGACGTGCTCTTGCATATTTTCTATCGTTATATTTGTGGTATGAGTGGCGGGTTTTTATCTTTAAGGCTGTACGAAACGCTATTGAAGGGACTTTCCATCTTAACTTTGCTTCGCAATTGTAAGATGATTTACTAGAGCACACTCATGATTTCCTACTACTGTCAATTTTGATGTTTCATGACAAGGAAATTTTACCTTTAACAACTTGCTGCCTTTGAACAAAAAGGTATCCGTTATGCATTTATCCTGCGTAAACGAAAAAAAAGGTTACAAAACACGACAAAAAGTGTAAAACATAGCTACTGAATTAAATTTCAGGTATTTCGAAGTGGCTTTTTGTATGGCACAGTGTATTTTAGTTTTTTTTATTTCATTCATACATAAGGACATTTGAGTATGTGAGCTAACAGTGCCCTATCATTTTATTGAAACTTTACTGATGGTTTCGTATCCAAGTGTACTTTATTAAATGTTGAGATTGACAGAAATTATATTATTATGTGTAATATTAATAAAAGTCTGTCAATATGTGTAAATGTTTTATGTCTAACTTGATTCGAGAAATTAAAGAGATCAAGGTATCACATCACATGTATGTTTGTCTTCTCTTTTGATTGACTTATCCACATTAAAAGTTAGGATTGCACTGCACTTTGCCCTTTGAGTACAGCGCCAAACGGTGGTACCGTTTTTATTTTTTCTTCTCTCATTATATCGATAGCCTGATGATCGGAGAAGTACTTTTTTGCCTCGCTGCGATGTTATCAGTATGAATGATTTGTCATAAGATGAAGGCGAACTTGGGGGGTCCAAAGAATCTGTTAACAAACAACATACGAATGGTTTTGTACGAGTATTCAATAACAATGGTATTGAATTGAATTTAGAATAAACATTCCTTCTCCTGTATCCAATAGTATTCGAAAGGAACATAGATTTTTAAATATCTTAGTTCGACGATACTTTTTGTGGAAATATTCTAACCAATAAATAGTAGGATACTTGTGTCGAGGATAGCATTATGACTGAAAAGAGAATGAAAAACGCAATTACGACTAACCGAGTTACATACATCGTGTGATACTTAAAATAAAATTATATTCGCCCTACCCTTACCAACAGGTGTCGCAAGAGGTGACTGTTAGATAAAGACAAGCAACAGGGGCATACCTCTACCATTGACTAAGCTGCAATCCCAAACCTGACTGTCAAACGTGGCGATTTACTTAAAGTTCCTTTTTTAGAGGTCACCTTTGCTCAGTAATAATCTAAGAGATCATAGAAGTAGTTATACTTACATAATAAATAAATAAATGTGGACAACATCATATACATTGTTCTGATCCCAATTTGAGCGACTATTAAAAGCCCTCGGCATAATCACATCAGCCCGGATCAGCAGGATTTCATTAAATTAAATAAATTCAAGATCCTACAGTAATTCGAACTAATCTAAAAATACCGAACGCTCCTTTAAGGTCTTCAATGAAATCTGTAGCATGACCTTAAAATCCCTCGGCATTATCACATCAGTCTGGATCAACACTTTGGTAGTCTATTCAATAATTAGCTATCTGGAAACTTGATAAAAAGTAAGTAAGTAACAGCCTAATCATCCCACTGCAGGGAAAAAGCCTCCATCATTGAATCCAAGTTACCATAGCAATGTTGGGTACAGGCATAATCACCACGCTTGCCAAATGCGGGTTGGGGATCACAAACCCGAGCAATTTCCGAAAATTCTAAACTTTTGGTTGCCCGACCCGGGGATCGAACCCGGGACCCCGAGATCTTGGTCCGGTATTTAAACCACTAGGCGTTGGAAACTTGATAAATTAATTTTAAAATGTTCTCATATGTAATTAATAAACAAAATTACTTTAAATTCTAGTCTCAGTCTTTTTAATAAATGTTATGATGGAGGATATAATAATGATAGATGTCCAAAAATAGCTCAATTAGTAACTATTATAAGACCAATTCGCTAAACATAAATGAATAAAATAACTTTTCTTCATTTATGTTTGGAATCATTCATTGAACTTTTAAGATTCTGTGGGCTAATGTTTCCATGTTATAGACATTAGGCCATATAACCTATTAAGGTTACTGATAAAATAATTTAAATCAAGAGAACAAAAAATTAAATTTAAAAAATAGTAATAGGTGTCCGGCTCAGTTGGCTAACTCATATTATGGTACATTTGAGAAAAGCATGTATGTAAACTGTTATAAAACTATCTATCTACTTAGTTATCTACCTATAATGAGAAATATAAAATAAATCATTTGGAAAAGGTTAGCCTCTGATTAAGAAATTTGAATTATTTGATTCAATTAATAGAATTCAACTCCGCCACGGAGGTTGTCAAACATTATAAAATTGTTAACTATAATGAAACAGCAATATTAAACCTTGACCACATTTTAATCAAATAAACACGTTACGATACCTACCTACTGTTAGCCTTAATGTATTATAAATCACTGAATTTTAACACACACTTTTTAATAAATACACCCTTATTATAATAATAGCTATTCTAAGGTAGATGTTACTTGAACCAAAGCTATCTAGACTCCTTTTGAACCTAAACTGTGTAGTTTTTCTTCGATGTCGCTTCACCATGTTCAAAACAACAAAACCCAAACGAACCATTGGTGTGGCGGCATCGTAGTTTAAAAAAATATACTTTTAGTTTTGCTTAAGACTTGTTGATTAATTTATTTTGATTCTAACAATTTAATTTACTTAATTCTAAATACAGAAATAAATAATTTCATAATTAAGATTAACTTTTAATCCCTCAACCCCCAGGAGGCACTCGGGTGCCACGATAACAATTGATTTCAATGGGGCTATCGCTAGTGAATTGGCCACTAGAGGCGCTAGTGTCGCGTGAGGTCCAATATCATTCACTTTGTACTGGTTTTAGCGGAATTTGTTGCATAAATTATAATTTCTTTAATTTACCTGCTGGAAAGTGATCTCCTTCGTAAAATATCGCAAATATGGATTATTTGGCGATTAATGTGAACGCTTTAAAAGCGGAATTAAGAAAAAGCGCAAAAATAGGCGGCCTCAAGAGCAACTATTTCAGAAGTTAGTTTGTTGATATCAAGATAGTTATTTATAAACAATATAAACTTAATTAGATTCAAGATATAACACTTTGTTTCGGCGCCAATCGCCTTTGACAGCTATACCTCCGGACCTCAGTCTACAGTGGCGCCAACTGGTGAGCAAAGAAACGGTAGTCCCCATTGTGTCTGAAATAACTCACGATCGAGGGATTAACAGCGGTGACAACATATACGTTACATATTTTACAATAACCCAAAGACTAAGTAGTGTACTACCTACATGTAATGGTTGAACTTAATTCCAAATCTGTAGAAAAGTGTCAGTCCAGAACGACGTGTTCGATTTAAGCTATAAGACTGTTTCAAATTTTTATTTAATTTAATTAAAATAAAAAAATATTTTTTTTTCTTTTACAATTTTCTAATTGTAAAAAAGTCCTGTAGTAAGCAAACAAAAATCTTAAATTATCTCTAAAACATAAACTTAAACAATTTCATAAAACAACTCACGTAGCTAATTTTTCTGACATTATATTATTAGCATATATTCTGTAGATGTTGTCTACATGTTTTATACATGTCACTGCATGCCCTATCAGAATAAGGCGTCCTCACAACTTTGAATTCTCTTTTCTGCCTCATACAGTCTGAGATTAAATCTTGATATATTTCCCATCTTTTGCGATGAGGAACTTTGGTGGTGGATGGTTATGATCCAGGTTTATTGGAGTGACAATCCCGTTATCCATGTTTAATCTAGCTTCACAACGATGTTTATGTTTTCCACAGCACATCCAAACCTTCCATGATTTACTTTTTTGGTAAAATGTGTAATCTTTCCACATTATTAGATGCCCGCCCCTGGAAGAGTTTATCAATTTCATATGTGACCCTAAAAAAAAGAAGATTTTGTTACTATTGATCAAGTGTTAGGTACATTGTTTTAGTAATTAATAATGTATACAGAATGAAATTTTAACCATCTTCCAAATTTTAATATATCGATATAGGAGATAAAAAAATGACGTATTTACTCGTATATCCCAGTACAAAAATGTCAAGATAAATCACTTAAAAAAAAATCCGCCAAAAATGTAAATTTTTGATACAGCCACCTAGCAACACTTTTTTTACGCGATGCGCATCTCCTGAAATTTTATCCTGTATATAATGATTG
This sequence comes from Anania crocealis, assembly GCA_949315895.1. Lineage (NCBI taxonomy): Eukaryota > Metazoa > Arthropoda > Insecta > Lepidoptera > Crambidae > Anania > Anania crocealis. The sequence continues at coordinate 4,664,527 of OX438863.1, forward strand.
CCTTCGACAGTTCAAAAAGCGATATTATCAGTATAAGTATTAAAACAAGTTCTATACTGTGTACGTACAGACTATTATTCAAGGATAATCATAATAATCATGAGGACAGTCGTATCTAATTATGAGATGAAACATAGCAATTTAGCCGTCTTATAATGACACATAGATGGATAAGGTAAGTCAGAAAATAGACAAACGATATCTATATATCCACCAAGCCGCCATTCTAAATCCTCATAGTTTTAGTATGCGAATGCAGATAGTAAAAAAAATATGATTACATATATATTTTTTATTTTTTACCCATTTCCTCAAAACAAAACGTACACTCCAAAAACCGAAACACTTAAACGAGTAAATTATAAAATATTTTGCATCTCAAGTAGTAGGTAAGTCCTACAGTGACTATGACTTATTAAAATCAAAGCTCTTCTGCTACTTTGATAAATAAGTTGCAAAACAAACGCTTACGGGATATAAATATTACAAGCAAATATTCATTACTTTCACTAACATTAAAAATAATTTGTCAGTTTGTCAAAGAAGGGTAAAGTGGTTGCTGCAAGTTCGCGTGCTCGATTTTCAGACGGGTCAATGTAGCAAAAAAATATTTTTCTATATTGCCCCGGATTTGGGTATTTGTGGTACCTGCTTTGTTGCTGGATTCCACAATTCAAGTGCTTTCGCAAAAGAAATATTTTGTAATATTTTATGTAACATACATAAAAAATATGCTGTTGTATAGTTGGTAGTCCATTCATGGTGAAAAATTGAAGGCTATATAATATTACGCTAGAAGTTAATACGAGCAATGTGCATCAGTTTATTTAGCAAAACCAAGAACAAAATATTCCTTTTGAGGTGCTCCGTAAGCGAGCTTTAGCTGCGTAAGCGGTTGTAGTTACTGTAAAATACTTAATGCTATGACCAAAGAGTTACCAAAATGTCGTAATTAAAAAGCTTCTAATAACAAAATGCATAAAAGAGACTAAACAGCTCTAATCAAATTTTTACTAAAATATTTCAATATTTGCATTATTTGCAAAGGAGTTTCCATGAAAATGAAATTATTGGCTATCGAAACAAATACGACGTTGCCACAAATTTAATTTAGAACAAAATTGCTCTGCACACAATTTGATTATAATGAATGTATAAGAAAAATCTTATTATTACAATAACTAAAATAATGTACTGGGTGACAATCTTTAGCAATCCTACCACAGATAAGATAATACTCAAGTTCTTAAATTAATGGAAAATGTTTAAGTAGCTTTTTACTTATTAGTAAAGATTATTATCTTACAGGCATAATAAAGCCTTGCGACACAGTTAATTACATATATTTTATATAATTAGCTGTGTGTTACATTAACAAACGAAGACAACCCAACATTAGGGAGGCTTATGCTTCCTTAACATGCAGCGGCTTCTAGCGGTGTTCACCGGACACAATGACAAGTGCATCGAAATCGCTCAGTCAAATAGAAACATGTTTAAATTTTAATATATTTCCCATCTTTGGTCAGATGATAAGGAGGCGGAGGATGATTGTGGTGTAAACTGTACGGGATGATAAAGTTGTTTTCCTTTTTTATTTTAGCGCTGCACTTAAACGAGTTCCTGTTGGAGCAAGTCCAAATATTACACTTGTTCATTTTTGAGAATGTATAACCAGCTATCATTACCAGCTTGCCACCTCTGTGCGAGTCAATTAACGTGAACTGAATATCTGTAATGAAATTATGTAGGCTTTTAATTCTAGATCACAGTATCAGTAGACTATGTTTTCACTAAAGCGGAGTTGGGCGAAGTGGAAAGAAGCAGTCTGTGCTTCAGCCACTCACAGAGCTCAAAATTTACAGATCAGATTTCAAGCTCTGTGATTGGTCAATTCACAGGCCGCTCCTATCAGCTCTGCTTCTGTAAAAAACCTTTATACGTCATTTCTTTTTCTTAAGTTTACACGGACGCAACGTTGAAATGAAATATAAATTTAAGGATTTCTCATGCTTTGATTACGGTTTTATATCATTTTGGTTTACAATAATCAGATTTAGAAAAGAAGGAGGACTTTTTTAAGTTTTGGTAAAAAAAAATACAATTTCACCATACAGTAGGTAGATAAAGGAATAATATATTAAAAACCCCTGTATTCTATTCTATGTGTGATATCTTTTAAAGCACTCAAAAAGACACAAAGGTACGTCACACCCATCGCAATAAATACTCGTTCGTTTCTTGCACATCCAGCATTGACGCCGCAATGCCTCTGACCTTTTTGCGGTTGGTACGTTACTACGGGGATATTTTGTAGGGAAGTGGCTCCGTTTGTTTGTCTTTTGTAACCCTGGTGGATGAACATTTAAATTATTAATTTCAAGCTAGCTTCGCACCACGCGACTCATCATAAGTCTAGGAGTTATAGAAGTAACTTTACTAGCGGACCCGCATACATTGTCCTGCCCGAATAAGCAGCGCCATCTACAGGGGTTATTATGTCTTCAGACCATTCAGAAACCCATTAAAATATAGTCACGAAATTTCATACTATTTGCTCCGTTTATGAGGGAGGACTTAACTGTCAAACACACGTAGGTACATAAATAATAAATACATCAATTAGCCGCTTGTAGACTTTTTTCCAGATACAATTAAAATAGGGACAACTCCCCCCAAAAAGTCGACAAGCGTTTATGTATCACTCCTCGCCAAGCAAAGGCCAGTTTTCCACTATACTAAAGATAATGTCGATAAAATGGGTAGACTTGACCCATTCCGTTATTCCTTTTTTGAACACCTATCTAATTTTACAATGTCACAACAGTAACTTGTGATGCCGGTCTAAAATAAAACAGGTTAAACATTTTATTGCAAACTTTTTTAAAAGTTCTACATAATGTCTAACTCTATAAACTAAATTAATAAAACATTTTTAGATATTTTATTTATTTATTCTGGTTAACAATTATTATAATACAATAATTATGTATCTGCAGGCATGAGGCCTTAAAACATTTGATTTTGACGCGCTTTACTGCTGCAATCGAATTCACTATCAGCTCCATCTCTTGATGAGTTTTAGAACTGCTACCTTAGGCTGCTCGCCGACGTCCGATAGTCGACACTACAAAAAATAGGTTAAAAATTCATAGTCTGCTGCCTATTATAGAAAAATCGGCTCTACAAAAAGACTGACGTGGGCGAGCAGCCTTATTCACACAATTTTATTGTTATTTACGCAGTTTGACATACTAACCCTCTCCAGTCACATAAAAGGCAGGTGGGGGGTGATTGTGTTCGAGATGATATGGAAACACAGTGGTGGGATTCACCAATCTAACCTTCGCTTTGCACTTGTATGAGTTATTATTTGAACACACCCATACTTTACCTCGTGTGCTTAATTTGTAAAATGTGAATTCATTTATCATGATCAAAAAACCTCCTCTTTCAGAATCAATCATTTTGAAACTCAGAGCTGAAAAAACAAGTGGTTATATAAGTATAACTCGTTTTTTTTTTAATGAATACACTTCATCACTATTATGACAGTTAAAGAACAGACAACGGCAGGTCAACCTACCCAAAAAGTTAATGGTCATTGAATTGATTTTCAACTTTAAGTCCAACATGTAGAGATCAATATCAATTGAGAAAATTTGACGTTTTGTGGTAGGTTGACGAGCTGTTAGTGCGATAAATCGTAGCAGAACCATAGAGCAGAACAGCAGCCTTAGACAAGTGGCTCCTTACTTTTTATCAGCTTTTTCTAGCATCATAATTATTTTTTGATACTGTCGAATTGAGCGAATGAATAATAAGAAGTACAATTTTATACAAACTAGTAATTTATACTAAGTGATAAGCTATTAATTATTTTGATTGTTTTGTAATACATACCTAACTGAATCTATAAGTGTAATTGCAAAGATACAATCGGGCTGACATATACACCGTGAAATTTTAGTGGTTGTTTTCCCGCAGTAAAATGATTCTATCTTAGTAGTACAATAGATTTGTGCAGGTTTTTTTTATTCAAATAAAAAATAGCAGTTTCACGATTGTGATAAACGAAACTCGAAAGCAACCTCGAACCAATGGTTATAGCCGCGCCGCAGCCGGTCACCGGCCGGGGTCATTGCCCCTCGCGCGGTGCAGTTTATGCTATATTACTTAGTGTGTTAAGCTTCTTTTGCGTTGAACATTGATTTCGTGCGGCAAGCAGTACCCAAACACGTCACATTTTGTAAAGATACTATCGTATCTCACGCTTTTGAGTTGATGATTATTTTTTTGATTAATTGAGAACAACGATATGTTTATTTTTTCAAAAAATAACTCGCACGATTCGATGGTGCTACTAAAGGTAAATCGTTCTGTTGCGGGAAAACAACCACTAAAATTTCACGGTGTATATAGTATGGATAAAAGCCCCAAATAAATAAAGAGAAAAAATAAATTATGTTCTAGAGAGAATATCATTTTGATTTGCTAGTCAGATTGATTTGACAGTCGATTTTTTTGAATAGATAAGATAGTTCTAAAACACTTGCTGAGATGTGGCATTATGCAGATCTTGCTAAAGCCGGCTAGAAATGGAACTCAACGCGACAAAATACAAATAACCTAGCATTACAAACAAATTTACATTTCAGGTAAAATGCTATATCAATATTGGTGGTTTCGGCTTAGATGATCAAAAAAATATAGTTTAAAAAAACATAATAACCACGCTTATAAAGCGAATCGAACTAAAAAGTAGAAAATATTTTTTTATTACAAAGAGTTTATATTTCAGTAGTAGAAGATCGAACAATCAATCATAACTAATTAGTACTTCAAAATAAAATTATAATAAAATTTAAATTATTAGGAGAATAATTCAATTCAGAGTAAAAAACGTGGGGTGCATTTTACTATATATTCATAACTTTTTACTATATTTTCATAACTCTCCGCACATAGATAGTTGCAAGTAGAATAATTGTTTCATTTTATATATCAAGCACCCCACGCTTTTTACTCTGAATTAATTATTCTCCTAATAATTTAAATTTTATTATAATTTTAATTTGAAGTACCTAATTAGTTATGATTGATTGTTCGATCTTATACTACTGAAATAAAAACTCTTTGTAATTAAAAATTATTTTATACTTTTTAGTTCGATTCGCTATAAAAGCGTGTTTTTTTAGTTTTTTTAAACTATATTTTATTTTTAAATTTTTATTTCGATATTTCAATTGATTATTTGCGGACATGTGATAGTATTGAAATGCCTTACGAACAACACGGTGAAAATGCAACTAGCCTGAAAAAGTATCTGCCTCCGTTTTGTTGTGCCGAGTGCCCGAGCGAAAGAGTAAGATTAATCCTGGCGGTCCTAATAAGGATATTGGGAAACTGTTATAAATTATTGCATTGTCATCGGTCCTTGATACGTGTGCAAAGTTTAAAATTAATCAAATTTCTGGAAATAACTGAAAACTATGCTCAAAGATTCCATTACATACATACATAGATACATACAACACAAGCTATTTCGACGACCTCCGTGGCGGAGTGGCGTACACACCGGATTTCAAGGTGTCGCCTGCTCCGAGGTCCCGGGTTCGAATGATTCGAAAAAATGAGTTTTTCTACATTTTCTCGGGTCTGGGTGTTTGTGGTACCTTCGTTGTTTCTGGTTTCCAAAATACGAATGTTTAAAATAGTTATTCAAATTGGGATCAGAACAATGTATGTGATGTTGTCCACATTTATTTATTTATTCATTTTTTTAATAAAAGCGTAGTAATAAAAACCAACACTAAAATGATGAAATAAAAGATTTATTTATGTTGGAATAAATCAGAACCAAATGTTATATTCTAATAAATGCAAGTTAAAAACTGACACTTTAATTCTGCCGTAAATAAGTGTTGGCGTATATTCAAGATTAGTAACATGACATATCAACTTATAATAGTACCTATAAAGTTCACGGATTTTAATGTACTTTAACATACACTCCCTCCTTACTGACATGGTATGTAGGTGGTGGATGGTTGTGTTCAAGGCTATATGGCATTACTGTGTTAGGGTTTGTTAACCTCACTTTGGCTACACACGAGGTCTTCCATTTGCTTGTGCATATCCAAATTATTGCTCTTGAATCTTGTCTTTTATATGTGTAATCGTTAATCATGAGTAAGGAACCACCTCTGGATGTATTTATTGTTTTGAATGGGATTCCTGTAAAAACAAAACATGTTTTATGACAAGGACCGAATAATTACAAAAGGGTAAAATTGTTTCGCGATTAAGATATTGTAAGGAAAAATGATATGGTACTTGAGTAGGGAAGTATCGTTGTATGATAGTATGAAGTCAATAAAGACAAGTTTTTTTTTTAAAACAGCTATATTTAGAATAATGTATACATATTTTCTATCTATTTAAGAGCTCATGGCAGCCAGAGCCTTTGTATTTTTATAAAAGGTAACACATTGTCAGTGCTTGCTTCCAACATGTAGGAACAATGGGCAACTGTAAAGTTGCCAGATATTATCGTTTATTATTGCCTGACACCCTTAAAACTTAATTATATGTAATTAATAATTAGTGATAGCGTATAAAAAAACACACTTACCTAAGAAAAACGGGTGCAAGTACTGATATAACTACTCGTAACAGCAACTTTAAACTTATCTATACCATCAATTTTAATTAACACAACATTAACAGGACATACATAATAAAATATGACCACCACAATTATTTTTCAAATAGTAAGAGAAAGTCATCTTTATTAATAAAAATACATAAACAACGTGTTAAAATAAGTCTACACATTTAATAATACAAACGATTAGTTTTACTCTCTAACTTAACAAAATAAAATTGCTGGACTGAAGTTTATAAATAAAGTACTTTAACGGTCGGTCCCAATAATCTATCTATCTTCAGTTTTGGCTTAACGGAGATAGAAAACATCTTCTGTCTCTGATTTTGCCGTCCAGAGAAACAAAGACAGAAGTTGTTTTCTATCTCCGATATGCCAAAACTAATGATAGATAGGTTATTGGGACCGGCCGTTAGTCATACGAATATGTAAAGTATAGTAACAGCCTATAATCATCCCACTGCAGGGAAAAGGCCTCCATCATTGAATTCAAGTTACCACAGCAATGATGGGCGTACTGGCATAATCACCACGCTTGCCAAATGCGGATTGATGATCACAAACCCGAGCAACGTTCGAAAATTCGAAACTATTTGTTGCCCGACCCGGGGATCGAACCCGGGACCCCGAGATCTTGGCCCGGTATTTAAACCACTAGACCAACGGGGCGTAATATGTAAGTACAGTTAAGAAATTTAATTGTTTAGGGATAGTGCTTTAGCTTTGCAAGTTTATGGAACCGACCGTTATGTGTATGTTCGCTTTTTAAATTTAGTATATTCAATTTTCGCCTAAGTCGAAAGAAATTAAATTCTTTGACTAAATATTTTCCATGATTTATTTCAACTTACGGGGTACGGGACTATTTAGACCATCTAAGTATTGAAACCAACAATGTAGCAGCACGAAGCCTTTTGAACCTCATAATCTTTAAAAACCGAAATCGCTTTTTTCGGTTATGAGCAAATAAGCTATGGTTTTTTATTTTTTTTAACGTAAATAACGGTTGGATTCATCAATTTTGGTGTAGCTTACGCCAACAGCTTTATTTTAGAATGAAATACGAGGTCCCATGCACCCCGTGCCGCACTCAGTAACGGATATTTTGTATAATAATAAATTTCAGTAAAAATAACTTTTAATATAATTATAATCAATATTTCTATTTTGAAACGGCTGTGATATGGGTTGCGTTGAAACAACTAAGGCAAATATATTTATCGCATCCGACACATAATGTGTTAATTTTTTTGACTTTTTTGTCAGCCTCTCGACTAGACAAATTAATTCGAAGTTTTGCATAACAAGCGGAACATTTTCTCCTTTTCGTGCCTTTTTCGAAGTGGTGTTCACTCATTCGAAAGGCAGGTTCTGAAAGAAAAAGATTCACATATAAAAGTTTACTTGTATATATTTTTTAAGGAGACACACAAAGTGAGAGTAGTAGTTGTCCTGTTTTAGCCACTTAGACATAAAACCGTATGGTGCAGTAATGTTAAAAAAGTCTGTTTCAATCTCTATATTAAACGTGTAAAATATAGTAAAAACTAGATAAGTACACAACAATCGAAAAACATCCTCAACAAATTTTAATGGCCGCCATTCTGCTACTTTTATAACTTAGTATTATTTAACCTAATTTCATGTACGTAGATTTGAATTTATATAATAACGGTCACGAAACGGGGCAACAGCCCGTAAAATTATTTTAATGAGTTTTTGTTTAGGACTGTGTATGTAGGTAGTTATTACTTTGTTTATTATATCTCTTCAACGTTGAATAATGGTTGGAGTTACGCCCTTCGCACAACTGAGTTTTCCTTAGACGCATCGCAATGGATACTATCAAGGCGTCATAGGCCCAGTTCTACACTTAATCTGTTTAAAAATCTTTACATTATACTTTCATTTATGACCCGGCAATTATCAGTGATAGCGCAAAAATAAAATCTAATAAAATTAAGTTACACCCGTAGAAAATGTTTCCATTTCAATGTGTTTAGTTAAATTTAATAAACAAAATAACTATAACAAAGTAAATGTAATGAGGGTTCAAAAGAAAAGAGAGAGACGAATATAAAAATATTTAATGACATAAAACCAGCACAAGAAAATATGTTAATAAAGTATTCTTTTTATTATATCTTACTATTTTTCTATGATATTCACAAACCTATAAATCAAGGACTTAACCACTGAACCCACAGGTGGTACAGGAAGTAGTCCGAAAGCAAGGTTTTTCTAATGTTCAAGAAGCTAAGATGAACCAAGTCAGAAACCACATGCGGTAGAGCTTAACGCTATTAATTTAAAGGTTTACTTTTGTTTTTGTTAAAGGAAGAGGAAAACCAATTTTCATGTAAATTGTCAAGGCCTTTTAATATCGCATTGACTTTACTCCAAGAATAGTTTTCCAACCCCATATATTCCGTGCATCTCGTTTTGGAATATTTAAAAATGTATGTCTTAGTTCTTACTTTTTGTGTGTTAAATATTGAGTGTGTAAAGTAAGGCAAATTACAAAAAAAAACAACAAAACTAGTGAAAAAATATTGTGCAAATAAAATTAGCCTAAAAGTTTATGAGTTATCTTAAATTAGACAATCCCGTATACTCGTATCTACTACTGAAAAAATACTTAGTAAAATTAACATTATAAATAGTTTAAATGCAACTATATTTTTACCGTCATATGAGCGCCTTTATTCAAAAAGAAAAAAAACATTACCTCGTCCCGTGTATTAAGAAGCGACTAAAGAAAAATTACTAGAAGAAACTGGACAACAGGGTCTTCTCTTCAATCTTGGAAAAACTAAGATGGCCAACCCGCCTGCTAATCGTAGCATTGAACTAATTTTGGGTGATGATGATGATATTAATCATTTTAAAAGTTTATACCTAGGTAACACTGAAAATGTTTAGAAAATGAAAAAGGACTTAATGTAGAAAGTTGCCAACACTTTTATTGTTAATAGTAATCTCCATTCCTCTCTACACATCGTCGCATTCGATGGAACCACTGAGAAAAGCAGTGGGCCCATTTTTCCTTAGAGGTCTCTTCTATGGCATTTTCGTACGCTTTCACCGCATCTTCAGGGCTCGTAAAGCGAATACCTCGATTTTTATATTTAGTTCTTGGGAATAAATGAAAATCGCAGGACGCCAGGTCAGGACTGTATGGCGGATGACTCATTATCTCGACACCAGCCATAGTCAAATATTTAACAGTCCGTTTTGCGGAGTACGCTGAAACATTGCCGTGGTAAACGAGGATCCTACTTCGAGGGCGCTGCTGTCGAATTTTTTCCAAGACAACAGGCAAACAGCGATTGACATACCAGTCTGCAGTAACTGTCCTTCCATCTTCTGGCACAACTGTCGCGAAATGACCTTTCCGACCAAAAAATGAGGCAATCCTTACTTGGCCGATCCTCGAAAGGAAACACCCACTGAGCTGATTGTCTTTTGGTTTCGGGTTCGAAGCAATATATCCAGCTTTCATCACCTATGACGGTGTCAAATACAACATTTGAGTCACCGCCGTTGAACTTATCTAACATTTGGCAACACCAGTCCATGCGAAGGTGTTTCTGGTCGTCGGTTGAAGTATGGGGAATCCATCTAGTACAAAGCTTCCTGACGCCTAAATGTTCGTGTAATATTTTTTGAACTTGATTCATACCAATGCCTAGGCTTACCCGTATCTGCTGATAGGTCACTCTCTTATCTTCCTCTATCATGCGTCGCACAGCACTGATATTATCTTCAGTAGTCGCTGTTAATTGTTAACCATTAAAGGACGTCTCTCACGCGGATCATCATTGAGATTGCTACGTCCACGCTTAAACTCGTTAAAGCAATTGTATATAGTGGCACGAGATGGGGCTTTATTAAGAAATGCTAATCGCAGCCTATCATAGCTTTGTTGTTGAGTAAGCCCACAACGAAAGTCATAATAAATCATTGACCGAAAATTTTCTTGCTTTAGGTTCATTTTCACGTGTAACAAGAGTTTTAGAGATGCCGCCAATTCACAAAAACAAATAACAAATGAATGCAATATACTACATTAGGTAACCAAAGAGTTCTAAAATTGAAATTAAAAAAGTTTTCATTAGCAATATTTCTAACTGGGCAGTTCTAAACATTTTCAGTGTTACCCACGTAGTATAATATTTGATCCGGTTGCAAAAATCACTGTTGTGAAAACATTACAAGCGCTCGGCGAAGTTGGGCTAGGTGTGTAAAATTATTTGCAACTAATCGTAGATATTTTGTTATTTTTGTCAGTCTTGTAGTCAGCTCGACAAAGCACAATAACTGTTGTATCAAATACTAGCGGCCCGTCCTGGCTTCGCACGGGTGGACCCGTTAAGTTTTAAGTAAGGATCCCTAATCTTTTCTAGCAATAAATATAGCCTATCAGTCACTCAGGGTGAATGAAACTTTTTAATGGTGAAAGAATTTTTGAAATCGGCACAGTAGTTTTTGAGTTCATTCATTGTAAACATATACACACACAAAAATACAAATCTTTCCTTTTTATAATATTAGTGTACATGTAGATGTAGTTAAAATAAAGTTTCCTATTCTAAAGGCGAACTAATATAAGGTCTAATTTGGTGGAGGATGGTTAAGCTCAACGTTTAATGGTATGCTATTAGTAGGGCTTGTTACCTCCACTTCATACATTGATGCTGGACAATAGTTTGATAAGTAAATTATACAAACCTAACGTTTAGCTAGCCGATACCACTGACCAAAAGTGTTACTGTTTATGACGAGCATGGAATTACCTCTTAGTGCATTTTTTAATAGGATTCATGTCATAAAGAACATTGATTAAGGAGTGGAACCTTACAGCTAGATTATTAGCTTAATCCCTCAACCCCTAGGAGGCACGCGCGTGCCGCGATAACAATTGATTTCAATTGTGTCTGGAATAACTCACGATCGAGGGATTAAAGCACAAAACTTATACATTAACACATAAAATTTCCAGACATCCAGATGGTAAGTGTCTTCCGTATTGAAAATTATAAAATCTTTGAACATTTGCAATTGCAGTTTACAATTCAATACTTTACACTTTGACATATTTCCCACTATCCGTGACATGGTATTCAGGCGGAGGATGGTTATGCGTTAGAATATGTGGTATGACAGTGGTGCTATTTTCTAACCTTACTCTAGCTTCACAGTCTAAAGCACGTTTGCTTGTACATATCCATTGTTTTGCCCTTTTGCCTTGTTTGGTGAACGTGTAGTTGTTAACCATTAAGAGAATACCTCCTCTGGCTGAGTTTATTCTTTTGAATTTAATTCCTGAAAAAATAAGTACCTATTATGCACACTTGAAATAGCGAAATAATTACGAAAATGTATTATTAAGTTGAGTACTTAATAACTGTAAACTGACAGAAACACCTACTCCTGAAAATACTGTTCTTATAAAAACCTAATGGTAATTTTTTGTACTGTGGTGTTGGCATCAAAATACAATAGCACCGACTCTTCTTATGTCGTAAGAAGCTGATTAAATATGGTAAACCCTTCTTCAGACTTAAGTAAGCTAACTTAGATGATGCTGCACTTATTTTAAAACTTCATAATATTCATTTAAAGGAACCTACTTTGTAGAAAGCGAATTATGTTAGGTACGAGTAGCATCATCATGAATTAATAAAATTATCCAGTAATTGGCTTTTTCTGCAGTGGGATAACCGATATAACGTTAATAGCTTATATAGCTGGGTTATCTTATCCTAGCATTCTAAAATTAATATCAATTAGCACAAGAGTAATAAATATAAATATAACAATAATTTAAAAAATATTTTAATGGTAGCCTGTGGTTGTAGACCTGCAAGTGTTAGAACTCGATATTTATCAATTGCTTGCCATCCGAAATTGTTTTCACAAGTATGATAAAAAACTATTTTCCAGTTCCAACAACGATTTATTTTCCTCCTTAAAGCAGGATAAAAACTTTCCTTTACTGACTACATTTGTGAGATATACTTTGCAACGACTAAGTGCCCGATTTGCCAAGAAAGCTTGATAAATGGTTATTGTCTTCTAATTAATTTAAAATCATGTTTCTAACCTTTGCCAATTCGATGGTTTCTTTCATGTCATGTTCTATGTTCCTCTGCCTTACTCGAGTTTTATCTGCTTTCATAGCCATGAATTTTTATCTTAAAACATTGTTTCAACAATAAAGTAAAAGTAATATAATGTTTTTAATTTCATTTTACTGAAGATTGGGTTTATTTTATAGGCATAAATCATTATTTCACTAAAGACCGCTTACAAATAATATTATTAAGCATACCAGATGTTCTCTGTGTCGTGACCTCTCTTTCTATAGGTGCCTTAAGAGGCGACGTCATATATAACATATTATGTACGTGTGATAGTGATGAGATAATACGGTTATCTCTTATTAATTATAAAGGTTACAAACAGTCGGTAAAAATAAAACTACACTTTAAGTTTACTTTCTTGCTTTTTCAGACTAAATTTTTCCAGGTATGTGTTTATTTAAAATATTAAAATTATTTCCCTAATTATACCCATTATACTCGTATTCAAGATACTTCTTTTATTTATCTAGCACCCTAGAAATAGGATTTCAGGTTCAAGCTAAATCTATGAATAGCATGTAAAAAAGCAGATGGTATTAGGAAAAAACACTACATAGTAAAACACATATTATAAGCGAAATAGGCGAGATCAAAGCAGCTAAGAACATATGAGCTCAACTAGAGCTTGATATATTTTCCTTCCTTAGTGATATGGTATGCAGCTGGAGGATGGTTATGTTTTAAATTGTACGCATAGATCTTATTGTTCTTCTCCAATGTAATCTTCGCTTTGCACTGGAACGTGCTCCTACTTGAGCAAGTCCACACCCTACCCTTTCCTATTTTGTAGAAAGTAAAATCGTTTATCATGATCAAGCTATTGCCTCGGCAGGAGGTAATCATTTTAAATTCAATTCCTGAAAGAGAAAAAAAATGAGTCAAAGAACGAATACGCGTCATCGTCATCATTAACAGTCTTCTCTATGAGCTAAACAGAACCAATAGAATACCAAAACTTTCTTGAGAATATAAAAAAAGTGGACACAGTCCCTTGATGATTTTAAAGGACCGTTAAATAAACCTTAAGTAGTTTGTCAATGATTTTTTCCTATGGGTGTAGAATTATATTTAAATGAAACATTATGAAATGAAATGTAAATAAGTTTATTACTTTCAAATAGTTAGACAACTTACAAACATAAAACTAAATATTATTTTAGCTTAACAGGGAAGGAATTGGAGGTGACTTAGCTTGTGCTGATATGGAAACGCAGTCCCACCCAGCGCTGGTCTTCAGCCATTTACACTTCTCTACAAGTGTAAGGCGAAAATCTATGTAATGTGGGCTTAAATAATTCCATCTTTAAAAGGTATCAAGAAATAAAATTACTTTTGCAACATGAGGCCTAAAAAAATTACAGGAGCTCATATAGTGTTCGTTATATGTGACAAACTTTAGTGTTTATTCATTATATAAAGGATGACTCCTTTAGGTTTAATTATTGAATAAAGAAGATTTGAGTCCAATTATCCAACAAAACTTTCGTCAGTTGAAAAACAGTCTTACTCGTATTAAACAAGGGGTCAACAGCGAAAACTGCTGAAAAAACTTTCGAGTTTGCACAGAGGCTACTGGAATTATGTAAAGAAGCACCAAACTAATAAAAAGGTTTTAATATGAAATCAACAAGTTAAGTTAAAACGCTTTGAACCTTAAAATAAAACAAATAAAACAGTTTTTGATAAACACTATGTCACGCTGTTATAGTGTAAGACCGTATTTTTTTGCATGTGTGTGCGTTACCTGTGTCTCTACACACGTAAGTTTTTTTGTGCCTAACTTTCTTCTCAGCATAGTTCATCTTAACTTGTTTATTTTATCAGAAAATGGGTACTGATGATGAGATTTTCAGGTCTCAAATAAGGTAATATATTTTTATTTGCTAATGAGTCAACATTACGACTATGATACTCAATGTTAAGAAGCAACTACTAAACGCTGAGTTGGTAAATCGTTTAAGAACAATGGATAATAAGAAATAATAGGTATTGAAAACTTTAAATGACAACTAGTGACATATACTCATATACAACTGAGTCGTCATTTGTGTATGAATGTTTTCAAAATTAAATCATGCTTGTGTATTTATTTCTAGTATTTGTACTGCAACGTAAAACAAATTCCGTTTTATATCACAGTCAATACATTTTAGTCGAACTTAACCTGTACTATAAAGCTGGTTGTATAAAGAGACGTGCAAAGACATGTATTACCTACTCATTACATTCTATGTTGACCTACAATAGAAGAGCTATCACCAATTTTTAATAAACATCAGTAAGAGACGAACAGAGTCCTGTCAGAAGGAGACGACTAGCAGCAATATCTGTGTGATCGCCAACATCATCCATTTCGTAAGGTCTCAGACAAAAAGGTTCATTAAGTAGTTATTTAATTTCCCTTACTTATAACATAATTTAAAAACAAAACCAACAAGCCCATTTAAGTTGATTTTTAACATTATGCGCCTTTGACTTTATTATGCACTTTTGTCAATTAGCGATCATTTGTCGTTTTGTGCTTTTGACCTTGAGAGTCCTAACTTATTTTCCAACAGTCAAATCTGAATCCTATCTGCTGTCGGGTCATTAAATTTTGATATATTCTCCATCCTTAGTGACATGATACATAGGATGGTGGTGATTATGGTCCAGACTGATAACGATTAGTTCGTTGTTCTTCTCCAAACGGATCTTGGCCGTGCAGCCAGTTGTAGTCCTACTCGAGCAAGTCCAAACCGTACCCTTTTTTAATTGATAGAACGTATAGTTGTTTATCATCATCAACGTCTTTCCACCGTACAGATTTATCATTTGGAAATTGTTCTCTGAAAACAAAAAACAATGTTAATGCGTGATATTTATTAGTTAGATTTTCTTTTGCGTTTTGAAGTCGGTGTGTATTTTTAATTATTTGTATGACAACTAACATTTTTGAGTCAGTGCAACTGTCGGCAAATTCTTGTTTGGCATCGA
The DNA here is from genome assembly GCA_949315895.1 of Anania crocealis. Classification (NCBI taxonomy): domain Eukaryota; kingdom Metazoa; phylum Arthropoda; class Insecta; order Lepidoptera; family Crambidae; genus Anania; species Anania crocealis. The sequence goes on from OX438863.1 coordinate 4,680,316, forward strand.
TTAAAAAAATTTAATTAATTATACAATAACTCAATTTTATCTAAACTGTAATGTCCATACTGTAAGGTGCTTGAAATGTGGTGTTGCGTTTACGTTGGTATGGCCATATTCAAAGACGCGCAGACGATTACGTGGTTAAGAAAGTGCTGAACATACCAAATTCTACCAGGAGAAGAGGCAGGCTACCCGCCACTTGGTGGAACAACATTGGCAAAGAGATGGACCGAGACAACCTTACTACTGAGAGAAACCAGACAACAGAGTTCTTTGGCGCAAATGTACAGGGAGTCCCGCGGTCCCCAGATAAACTGGGAACATGGGGTTTGACAAAGAAGAGGTGTAAAATACAACTATGATGTTGGCAGTTGGCAACAGCTGGCAGCAAATCATTTAAATACTTATCGTCAAATTTTGACTCATTAATAAGATGATATAATATAATAGAAACTACCTAAATGTATCACAAAAAAAAAGAAATTCAATAAATTATTTCAGAAATTTATTAACTTATTAGGAAGAAAACATATTAAGCAATCATTCAAATATTACACGATAATATAATAGAAAAAGTAAAGAAACACAAAAACAAGAAATAAGTCCATAAATTACCTATTTTACCTAAATTAGAATTAATTAAGACACATCATATTTGTATTAAAAAAAAGTAATCGACATTAAACAACTTAATCCCATCGAGAAACTGTGTTTAGTGATCATACAAAAATTGTTTTTTTTACTTGACGACTAAATGTGACATAATTTTAGCCGTGTTTAAATTAATATTAATAAATATTTTCAGACATGCCACACTGGGCCACACAGAGCTATCTAGTCCCAAACTTAGCAACTACTACGAAGCTTGTCGTATTGGCTACTAGACAACCGATAAACATACTTATATATATATTTTTTTGTAAATATATACTTATAATACATAGAAAAACACCCAGACCAGTACAAACAGACATGTTCATGCACACAAATATTTGTACTGTGCGGGGATCGAACCCGCGACCCATGGCTCAGAAGCAGCGTTTACTACCACTGATGCAAATGGTCGCCAGATAATAAAAAGTCTAATTCTGTTGTTAACAAACATTATACTATTCTATTGCTTTAAACTTTATTATGTCTGTTTCAACTGCCCAACAATATCAACTTTTCTATGAGACAAACATTAAAATTCTAAAAAATACACACATTTCACATAATTATTGAAATGAAATGAAATGAAATGAAATATTTATTTCAGACATATGTCCATACAACGCGTTACTATCAAACTATCAAACCGAAGAATGCTAATTGGCTCTGTATTAAAAATATATTTTTATAACCACGATATTGTAAAGAAAGTTTGTAATCTCCTGTGTTTTCGTTTTGCTACTTAACTTTTCATTAAATGGACATAAAGGTGAAATACTTGTAAGAACTAAGAAGAACCCGTACGTATTTGTTTCATAATGTAAATGAAATGTAGTGGTAGACTACTGCAGTTGAAGTGCGTGTCTGATTCTACGTTTGCGATTGGTGATGGGGTCGCAATAATTCATGATTGTGATCATTAATAAATTTTACTATAGTATATTTGTCTACTATATGTACGGCAGCTCTGCATCCTATCCTGTGTTGCACGCACCGCCATCTTGTTTTACGTCCATGAATCTTATGCTTCGTGTATCTATGCCCATTAATGACTAACACAATGCCTCGGCCTGACTGCATATAGTAAATTTCTGAAAAAATAAAATGTAATTAATATTTTATTCAAAGTGTTTGAAGTATATATTAAATCAGTTATTCTGGGAACTTTTGATCATGTTTAATGTGCATTCAGATCTTTGCTATTAGTTTAGGTTATATGTAGGTATACAATAAAGGAAAACATCCATGGCATTTATTTCAGAGTCACGAATTTGAACAGCAGCGTCCAGAAGCAAGACGCGGGAGCTTGCTAATATACAGTTATATTAACGCCCCGTTGGTCTAGTGGTTTAAATACCGGGTCAAGATAAAGGGGTTCGATACCCAAGTCAGGTAACAAAAAGTTTCGAATTTTGCAACATTGTTTAGGTTTGTTATCACCAACCCGCATTTGGCAAGCGTAGTGATTATGCCTGTACCATGTGCTATGGTCACTTGAATTCAATGATGGAGGCTTATGCCCTGCAGTGGGGCCTATAATTTATAGACTATTACGTTAAAAAAAATGACGCTATTGATTCATTACGCTAGTCAGACGTGTACCATTAGCTAGTCAGGCGGTCATTGCTGACCAAGTAACAAAAACATGTGTTCATCTATATCTTTCAGCAATAATTTAATAATAGGGGTTAAAGTATGAAATTGCCGATTATTATCCCACTTTTTTTTGTTTATAGCTCTTAAGTATAGTCATATTATTGCGTAATTCTTTTTGTATTGTATCAAAAACTAAATAAAGTAACTTTTGACAAAAAAAAATGCAATATTAGTGCCTATTACTTCAAAGGAAGTCGTTGAAAAGACCCCTTACAATGTGTCAGCTGACCTACTTGCTTCAATTAAGTATATTTGTATTATATACTTTGATTTTCAGAAATTTAAATACTATAATGCGTAGCTTTTTAGCCATCTAACTTTCACCTTTAATTGCATCGAAAACGGTTCAGGCGTTTTTAAAAAAAACTAAAAAATTGTTAGTGTGGAAAAATGACTTTTCTCGATATCGTCCATAAAAAACGGCAATTTCATACTTTAACCCCTAATATTATGAAACGGGCGATTATTGAAAAAAGTAATTTTGAAATACATGGTCTATTTATATCTTGTTGAAAATGTTGTTAATTCAATTATCAATTAGTGTCATCCAGGTAATTATAGCTTGATGTAGCATCCGTCTTTGGTGACATGATATGCAGGTGGAAGGTGATTGTGTTCAAGATTTATGACGGTCACTGTTTGGTTCTTCTCCATTCGGACCTTGGCCTGGCAGTGGGCTGATGTTCTGCTGGAGCACGTCCAAATTAACCCTTTCGCTTTTTGGTAGAAGGTGTAATTGTTTATCATCATTAACAACTTGCCTCTTGCCGCTTTTATCATTTTAAAAGCTGCAAAATAAACAATTTGTTCATAGCGCTTCATCATTGAGCATTGAAAACTATTCATAATATTAAAGAGGGTCCAAAATTTTGCTATGTGAAACGGAATGGTCCGCCAACGAGGTCATCGGTAGGTTTTTTATCAACAAATGAACATCATTATAAATATATTGTATTTATTATAAGACACCACAGATGTTTCATTTTCGAAAATTATTAAAAACGTCCTTATAAATGAGCACCTTTTAGAATAATTGGATGCTCTAATTCAAATTCAAATTCAAAATGTTTATTGCTTACTAAGTGTGTTGGTTACTTTGATGTTCTTATGTTAACTACCGTACTTACAACTTAGTCACCTGGGTGGTATTGCAATATCGAGGGCTAGCATTAATCTAATATTAGGTACTTACTATTATTATAAACTTAAATTATAGATATTCTCTATTGCACAACATATTATTTAACTCAGAAAGGTACTATTAGTTGTATTTAGTTCATCTAATAGCATGTTTTCAAGTGTAGTTAGTCTGTATCTAGTTTTTAGTTTACTAGCTGACCTCACGAACTTCGTTTTGCCCCAGAATAGTACGTATTTAATTTTGATGTCTTTTTTTTTAACTTAACATTCCGTCATTTTTAATACCTACAATCCTGTTCCCGACGAATGCCTTGACTTATTACGAAGATTTAGATAGCAGCATTGCAGCTGTATGTCCTGAAGTTTGGTTAATAATGCATCAATGATCATGTTCATTTATACGCTTGATTATGGTGTTCCTATCGACAACAAAGATAGCAGCTTTGCACCCGACCTTGTGCAGCACGCACCGCCATCTTGTTTTAGGTCCATGTGAGCTGTGCTTGGTGAATTTATACCCGTTATTGACTAGCACTATTCCACGACCGGAATGCTTATAATAAATACCTGCAACAAATTTGAGTTTATATTATTACAATATGAGAAAATAATTTAATACAAACGGTATATATTTATTATTTAAGGCCAAATAAAGAACGTCATATTTTAGAAAAAGAACAAATAACTTTTTCTAAACAGCTTGATAATTATATTTCATATTTTTTCCATTTATATATGATTATGCATAAATGCTATTCTGACGATTTCATCTTCAATAGTATGGACTACCGCCTTGCATCCTTTTTTGTGGAGCGAGCACCGCCATCTTGACTTTTGTCCTTTTTTATCAGTAGTGTGTTTTGTGTACTTAAAGCCGGCATAAACTAGATAGGAGCCCCCACATTTTCCACGGGTCATTGTAATTAGATCTGCAATAAACATTAAACATTGTCACAACTAAAGACAGACGAAAAATACACAAAAATGTTAACAAAACGAAATTTAGTAAAAAAATAAGACTACCAAAGATATCTTTTAATGTGATAATAACACCTAGATCACACTCTAAAATAATTTTAAATTCTTTGTGTAATTTTTATTCAAAACGAGATACAAGAACAACTACAATGTGTCTGTCTTAAAAATAATGATACATTACATCATGTAGTAGGTACCTATACATTTCAGTGGTACACTCCTAATAATTTCTAAACAGAAATATTTGGACTACACTATATAAAGGTAGGTATTTGGTTGGCTAATTTATTCTATACTGAGAGTTGCCTAACATCGGTGGCTGAAGCTGTTATCTCTGATTGGTCAACCAAAATTTTTTTTATCGAGTTTAGTTCACTATTTAACGATTTCAATTCTTATTTATCACGGGACACCCAACACAACCGGGCAACTTGTAGAGTGGGCGGTGCATCTCCACCGGATACTAGCGTCAGAGACCCTATGTATTGAGTACTTCAAACCTCCAAGCAAAAGGTAAGATATTCTCAGAATGTAATTACGAACAAGAGTTGCATCCTTGTATCATCCGATCCAATTTAATTAATATAATAATATTTTAAGACAAATGCCTCACTGGGCCACACTGAGCCATCTAGTCCCAAATTAAGGTACTATTGAGTACCCTGTCGTATGGGGTACTAGACAACCGATAAACTTACTTATATAATTTTTTTTTTTGGAAATACATACTTATAATACATAGAAAACACCCAGATAAATTATATTCAATTCAATTTATTGCCATTAAACTATGTACAGATAAAAAGGTTACAACAATTTACCCATATCGGGCATGCAATACTTATCTTGAAAACTAGACCGCATAACAGACAATATATAGCACTAAGCAATATAATAGTTTTTAGTGTTTATATGCATAGTAGTCATCTAAATTGTAAAATACATTATTAGTTACCCATTTCTTAAGTGCGTATTTATTTTTTGATAAATCCCTAATATCTCCATAGAGCCTTATATTTCCAGGTAAATAACTAAACATTTTAATGCCAGTGCTGAAGGCACTCTTATAATATAAATGTATGTTTATTTTATGTATGACTAGGTCATGTTTATATTTACTGCGGATGTTTTGACGGAAAGTGATTTTAGAAATCAAATAATTTGGATTTTGTTTGATGAAAATTACAGATTCTAGTATAAAATGTTACTCAAATTAAAATTATCCTTGTCTCTAAATATGTTTTTTAGAGTTTCGCTGGAATACATGTGATAAATAATACGTAAATACCTTTTTTGCAATAGAAAAGTTGACTGAACTTGAACAGAATTCCACAGAATATAAAACCATTAGTTAACAGCAGATAAACCTGACCAAAGTATGCAACTCTAGTTACATCTACAGATGTTGTTTCCGCCAGTATAGAAAGGGCGTAATACGAACAGGAAATCTTTTGGTTTATTTTAGAAATATGATCCTTCCAATTTAAATTTGCATCGATAGTAACACCGAGGAAGTTGATTTCGTCTACTTTATTAATTTTGGTATTATTTTCAGTGATTTCTAGTTTAGTTAATACAGTTGAACATAAAATGCAATTTTGAAAATAACAGATCATCTATCTCAGGGTGCGAGTACGGGTTATGTGTAACACGAAAATTATAAGCAAAATTTTGTGAATAAATAATTTGACTTTGGAAAAACGTCTTTATTTCTATCAAACATTAATTTGTAAATACAAACAGTCAAATGAAAGGGAAAGTTACAAAGATTGTCAAACTACGTCTGAACTTAGTTTATATTGACTTCCCATTCATCAACTAACACATTTCTATGGTTTGTATGTTCGTTCTTTAACATAACAATTTTGTTATTTATTTTGTCACTGAACACCACAGCCCGGCAGCCTCTGGAATGAGCGGTGCATCTCCAACGGATTCTATTGGCGGAGTCCTTATGTTTCGAGTACTTGTAACCTCCTAATATGAGGACAATTATACCTCGATCCGTCGTAACAAACAATGGTTCGATGCCTGAAACTGTATGTAATTATTATCAATACAAAAATTATTTGGTAGTTTTTAAATTATTTTGCAGGAATAGTAGTACACTTCTGAGAACTGTGTCTCCTTTATAGATTTTTTAGTAATGTTTTTAAAAAAAGATAGCCCGAACAGCTTTTTTTACAGTAAAATATGGATGGAATATTTGCTGCTCAGAAATATCAGTAATCCATTGTATTAAAACTTAGTAAAAATGCTAAAATGACTACTTAGGTAAGTCTTGTCGGCTCAACATGCAAGTCGTTTAATATTTCTTTCGGCATAAGCATCTTAACATTTCCAAACATGATCTTAATAAAAGCACAAGTAAATGGGATTCTATTTGATCATATTTAATAATATAATGTGTCTTAAGTATAAAACATATTTTAATCAAATTACTCGAACATTACAATAATACTATATGTATTCAAACACACACAAATACGTTTTTATACATTAAAAAATTGTTTAAAAAATTATTTTTGATATTATTACCATATAGGTTAATTTGGATTGTGATTATGTACTGTATTGCGCTTGACAATCACGTCATAAATAGTGTGGATTATCGCTTTACAGCACTGCTGACGTAATGTGCAATACCAAGTAGTCTTAACGCCGTTGGATTTATGCTTGTAATATCGGTATCTGTTCAGAACTAATATGCGACCACCTTTACGTGACAGCTCGAATGTAGGTTTTTCTTCTGTAATAAGAATAAAATATTTTCTATCATTAATATTAGAACTTCATTTTATAACTACTTTTAATCGTTGCATAACTATTAAAGTTAATGGAAATTAAACCCTATCCTTCACTAATGCAAGGACCATCCATCCATCCATTTTACACTCTACAAAAGGCAAGATGAGTATTCCAGATAAAAAAAATACTTTAATGTCGTAAATATTTTATGACGAAATACCTTATTAATTTATATAACATAACGTTCATCAAGTTCGTGTCGACAAATATTTGCTCAAGGAATTGTCTTTATAGGTTAGGGTATGTAAAAAGAGTTTGCTAAAAGTATTGCTGATAGTAAAGAAAGGTGAAAATAAACACAAACCCTTGCCTTTACTAAATTTTAAATTAGATTTAAACTAAAAATAGTAACGCTTAGAACGAGTAGTAAAGGTAACTTATAATTCCAGGTCTGTATGGTTGAAAAATCCTTCACTAATGCTAAATGCAAGGACCATCCATCCGTCTATTTTACACTCTACAAAAGGCAAGATAAGTATTCCAGATAAAAAAAAAAACTTTAATGTCGTAAATATGTTATGACGAAATTTAGTGAAATAGGGTGCATCAAATATATTTATTAATAAATAAAATAATATAACTTAGTATTAACACCACAATTAATATTTGGAATTACTTTCTAATACTTTTCTTATACATTCACTTTCTTTATTCTCTCTAATTATCAAACAAGGAGCGAAAACCTCAGGTTTATTTTTATACTTACAAGGAGATTTTCATTCCTTGTAGCCTACCAAAGGGTAATAGAATACTTTTTTAAATTTTGAATAAAAAGGTATTTGTAATCAATTTTGTGGCCTGCAATGATTATGCACTCCTTTAAGCGATACAACCTCATCGAGAATTGTGTAAAGTCTGGCTAAACATTTCTTTTTGTTATTCATGTTACAATACCATCTAGTCTTCATGCCAGAAACACCATGCTTGTAGTAACGGTATCCATCGAGAGATATTATGGGATTGCCCTGGGCAGAGCGTTTATATTCATGTATAATTTGACCCGTAACTGAAATGATAAAAGATGAATGTTAATCAATACAGTCAACGCCATCTTTTGGTGGAGTTGGGTATCAAGTTCATTAAATGTGTGCAATGTATGCAAATCTCGCCACACTTTTTATCGCTTTGGCGAAATCGAAACGGTTTTTACTTTACAAAACTTTATTTAGTTGCCTTTTTTAAGTATAAAAGTTAGTACCTACTGATGTAACTGACAAGATAAAGATTCTAAATTTAAATGCTGATCAAAATCAAGTATCACCAGTAAGGAGTAGGTATTTCACATAATACACCGTCACATAATAAATGAATGTCCTATCGATTTAAAGCACACTACAAGGATAGTCTAGTGTTAAAAACAAATTTAATGGTGATTATGTCCGCCTCTGTAGCAAATGATTCTACATTCTACAGTGTAGAGTGCAGCTGTACATTTCATCTTAGAGAAGATACATTGCCACCTGGTCTTAATACCGGTAACACGATGTTTCTGGTATCGGTATCCTTCGAAGACAATGACGTCATTTCCACGACGAGAACGGTCAAACATTGGTACCCCAACTGGAATAAAATTTTGAAACAAATATTAAAACAAGCTAGAAATTTAGGAGCATGCTTAAAATCCTCATGAAGGTATCCTATGCTATTCGTTTTATTCAAAGTACAGACAACAGAAAGTCAACCTACCACAAATCGTCAAATTTTCTCAATTGACATTGATCTCTACTAGGTTAGAAAATCACAAAAAGTTTGCTCAAAGTATTGCTGATGGTAAAGAAACGCATATCTCCTATCATTAGTTTAATTTTTAAAAAACAATAAACTTAATAATATCAGCATTATCAATAAAAACGTTGAGAGCAAGCTAGAATTTGATATTTGGAAATCCTCTACTTAAGAGGAGACCTGCATACATCAATCTTACACACAACAAAAGGCAATACAGGATGAAATTTTAACCACCTTCCAAATTTTAATATATTATTAATCTAAGAGACAAAAACAAATGACGTATTTTTTCTTTTGGTAAAGCCCAGTACAAAAATGTCAGGATAAAGCACTTAGAAAATGACCGCCAAAAATCTAAAATTTTTTATATGGCCGCCTAGTAACACTTTTTTTACGCGTTGCGCATCTCATTCATTTATTACGATAATATTCATAAGTTTTAGATTATCCCTTTATACCTTAACAGGTATAGGACCGTAAAATTTTAAAACTATATCGCGAAAAATATTTTCGCGTGATAACTTGATTTAATTTTTTTACTTCATAAATAGGCTCTAAAAACGATACTGAACGCCTATAAAAAATTTAGAAAGTGGTTAAAATTGCATCCTGTATAAATATTTCAGATAAAATTAGATACGATTAACTTTAGTTTTTGTAAATTTATTGATACACTTTCAGGCACGTACATCTCACAAACTAATTAAAAAATACAATATTGGAACTTAGTATTAACACTATAAATAATAAATAATAATAATATTTTTTTTATTCATCATTTTCAATTACAGCATTTATCCTCTTAATCTAAACAAAGTTGGTATACATTTGAAAATTTTAAACATGAGGTTAACGTTAACAGCTACACTGATATAAACAGTGATACAGCTGTCAGCGCATTCCATCCCAAGTCTCAATTACATTTTGTTTATTCTGGTTTAATAACATAACATTACATTTAAAATTTGGAAAATCTTTGTTTTAACACTAACTATTGTTCCATAAGGTACGTACAATGTATCAAGTGCGGATGCGATATTGTGCGCGCATAATCAAACAGGCAAACATTCTTACATGAACTTCACAACAAAATGAAAAATAAAATACTTTTGTATTCCTTTTCTCACACATTCACTTCCTAATTCATTGCAATTATCAAAGAAGGAGCGGTGGAACATGTTTATTTTTAAACTTACATACATGGAGATTTTCATCCCCTGTAGTCTGTCAAAGCGTACTAAAATTCCTTTTGAAATTTCGACAAAGTTAATTACAAAAAGTGTTTGAAATTAATTTTGTGACCTAGAATGATTATGCACTCCTTTAAATGATACAACTTCATCATTAATTGTATGAAGTCCGGCTAAACATTTCGTGGAGTTATGCTTGTTACAATACCATCTGGTCTTCATGCCAGAAACCCCATGCTTGTAGTAACGGTATCCATCGAGAGATATTATGGGATTACCATGGGCAGAAGTTTCATATTCATATATTATTTCTCCCGTAACTGAAATGTTAAAAGATAATTGTCAGAAAGTTTTTACGTATAAACGATCAGCGATCTGATGTAAGATCAACACCATCCTTTGATGGAGTCGCATCAGCTTCAACCTGTTCAATCACTTTGTCCTTCCTAGTGCAGTTCCACTGTTTTTCTTCTTGCTTGCATAATACTATAATTGAAATTATCAACACCATTTAGCGCTTTCAATAATAACAAAATATAGTTTTTGAAATCTACTTATTTATTCATTGTAATCAGCAAACATTTATTTGCACAATGTTGCGTTGTACATTCAAAAGGAAAACAATGAATATAAGAGTGAAAAGTCATAAAAATTTATAAAAAGGTTAACTAATGACCAATTAAACATTCTTATTCTATACTAAGTAGATCTATTTAGTTAGTCTAGGATGATTATGCATGCCTTTCTGAAAGACAATTACGTCGTCAATAGTATGAAGTACCGCTGAACATTTTTTTTGCTGAAGTGAGCAGGACCATCTTGTTTTTATACCGATAACCAAATGTTTATAGTACTTGTATCCGTCGAGGATGATGATAGGATTTCCTTTTTTTGATCGTATGAACATTGGTCGTCCGTCTGTAACAATATTCATAAAAACATTAAAATGATCTGCAGTTTATTTAAATTTTAATTTAAAAAACATATCGTATAATGATCAAAACATATACAATCAAATGATATAATTTTGTTTAATATAACACTTTTAATATAATGATGAAAGGATATAACTTTAAATTACATACTTTTAAAACGTATAAGTAAAAACTGGGATAAAATCATTAAGTAAAACAACCGTCTATTATCACATGATATAATGCCAAAAACAAATAAATTTCATTTAATATAATAACATTTGGTATAACGTTCATTAACGATAACACTCCTTTTTCATAACATTTAAAACAGATAATAATCGTCAGAATGCAGAATTTAAAGATACCAAATAGTGTAAATTCCTAATCTTTAGTAGTACGAAATGCCATAAATACGCAGGCAAGGAGGTATGCATGCACGTACGCAGGCAAGCAAGCATGCATGCAGGCAAGCAGCATGCATGCAATCAGGCATGCGCAGGCAAGCAAGCATGCTTATAGGCAAGCAGGCAAGCATGCATGCATTTGTTTTGCTCTTCTCCGGCGCTGCGGGAAGTGCAGTCCTTCCGTCCTTGCGTAACCAATCTCTGACACCCACACTCGCTTCCGCAGCTTCGGCTTGCTGGTCGCCTTCAGGATTCAACCAAATTCTTAATTTTAGCAATATATGTCATTACGGTTATTTTCTTTAATCAATATTTAAAACGTTTTTATCTCAAATTATAGATATACTTACTATATAATTGCAAAACACATACAACAACAACAATATAATCGTTCTATACTTTTTCGTTCAGAATTCAGTAAATATTAATAGCTTCTATTCGAAAACCACTCAAGTGTTTAAAGTATTATCAAAAGTTATCGCACAAGTGTTGTCTGAGTGTTTATTGCGCGATAAAGTGATATTTTTGTCAAGATTCACCAGTGCAAAATTGACCAACTAACCGAAAATTTGCAACTACCGCCTAATATCTTCATAATATTGTACTGTCATATTTATCTGGCAGCTCACATTGGACAGTTGACAGCTACTCTTTACCATAGACAACCGGTGTTGCCTTAATTATTTACCCTAATTTGGTGTAAATTCCTCACAATGAGTATCTGCGGAGGCTGCAACAAACTCATATCGGCGACAGAGCCATTTCATGTTTTAAATGTCCAAGAGCTTATCACTATGCCTGTGTCAATATAACTAAGGAGAACTTCAAAAAATTGTCCAAAGACGCTAAAACTACATGGAAATGCTCCGTATGCAAGAGCAGCCAACCGAAGGTAGGCGATAACTCAGACACACCCACTCGTGGAATTAAGATGGATACCACCTCCGAGGACACAAAGGACAGATTGGCTCACGCTGGGATCGGCAAAGACGTTACGGAACTAATTTCATTAAAAATTAAAGAGACTCTTGAAACCGAACTTCCGAAAGTTATCAACGCAGCTCTACAGTCGGAACTGAAGGTTTTGCAACAGGAAATCAGAGAATTTGAAGACTCGATCAATTTCATTAGTGGAAAATATGAGGAATTGAAAGAAATTGTGGAAAAGCGTGACACTGATGTCAAGGATTTGGAGGAAAGTAACCACATGCTGAAAGAAAAATTAAAAGAGGCTTTTAACCGCATTGCCATAACCTCTCTACTGGCGGCCATCTTGCGCCCTTCGCCCCGTTGACTGGCGATCATTCACGAAGCGCCTTCCGCTGTTCGGGAACAGTTGCATTCTTTCGACCATTTCTTTAATATTTTGTAACAATGCCCTACAAAATGTATATATATTACTGTTCTCCATAAAGTAATCTATAAAACAATGCTTAGGCAATTTGTTAATTTAGTTGCATCTATAAATGAGAACAATGTAAACTAAGGGAAAAGTAAAAATATGGTTTACATGAGATTAAATAAAGTTTATTATACATACTTAACAAATTTTGTGTACAGTTTTGTATTCATTGTAAACCTTATACTATTATTTACATAATTGAACCATAAAATACTATGTCTTAATACTTAGATTTAACTCTACACCTCTTACAAAGAGAGCGTGAAATCCCGCACGCTAGTGTGATCATAAAAAAAAGTCAAGTGTTGTTGAGAGCAAACGTGTGGTTCAAGTGACTTGATCTGTATGTTTACAATTAAGATAAGTCATGTTTTTGCTTTGGTTACAGTCTCTGAGGAATAACTTTGAATTTTTTAGAGTACCAAGCTAATGAACCAAGTCGCTTGAAATCGCCTATAATGTTATTATTCATCTTAAAAATGTAAAGTATTAAAGATTTCAGTTAAACCGTAGTAATATTTAAAAAGGACATTAAATTTGCTTTAGTATACATTAATAACATTACATAATTTTCATAGAAAAACATTTAAAAAAAAGCTACCAAAATTCTCCTAATTTTGTATGAACAGACACCATTACAAAGAACATGGATCACGTGCGCATCCATACTGGATATGGCATTTTTAAGTTCAAGGTAAAGTAGGTCATTTTTTAATGTTATCTACACTAATATTGCAAACAGGAAGAATTTGTACATTTTTAGGGTTCCTTAGCTAAATGGCAAAAAACAGAACCCTTATGAATTCGTCATGTCTGTCTATCCGTCTGTATGTCACAGCCACTTTTTTTAGAAATTAAGAACTATACTGTTGAAACTTCGTAAATAGATGTATTCTGTGAATAATCTTATCTTAGAATTAAGATTTTCACACAAAAATTGAAAAAAAAATTGGGGTACCCAAAATTAAAAAATAATAATTTTTAAATAAATTAAAAAATTAGATAGATACATAGATAACTTTTTATTGCACACCAAGCAAAGAAAATACAAACAATTACAAACAGATAGATGTACAATTTAGGCGGCCTTATCGCTAAGAGCGATCTCTTCCAGACAACCTCTGGTGAGGACAAAATAAAAAAGAATACAGAAAGAGGGGTAGTAACTTACTGGATCGATTTAAAAAAAAATCTTAAACCGATGAATGCTGTCGTCCGTTGATTGAAAATAATAGTGAGGTTGAAGGGTAGGTGTTAAAGAATGAAAAACTATTAATTTCTAAAAAATTCCAGTTATTGTACAAATTAGTAGGTACAAAGTAAACTGCCACTGTTACAAATAAAAAAGTGGTACACAATATAAGATAAGGATACCTAATTAACTACCCAAGTAAAGAAAACACCATACAAACCATCAGGTTTATACATTAAAACCATTTATTTTAGTAAGTTAACCTTTAGAACTATTTTTTTCTAACAAATTCCAGTTATTGTACAAATTAGTAGGAACAAAGTAAACCGCCTCTGTTACAAATAAAAAAGTGGTACACAATATAAAATACGGATACCTTATTAACTACCCAAGTAAAGAAAACACCATACAAACCATCAGGTTTATACATTAAAACCATTAATATCAGTAAGTTAACCTTTAGAAGGTATTTTTAAGTAAGGTTTTTTTTTGTCAGCCTCTTTTAAAATAATATTATGTTTACATGATTTGTGCTGTGTGAGTCAGGCATTTTTATCATTTAAATAATAAATTTTAAATATAATTTTAGTTTACATATTGATAATTCGGCAATAGATTGCAGTAGTTTATTAAAAAAATTAATACATTTTTCCATAAATGAATTTGAGACCTTATGCAATCTGAGAATTGGACAAATCAATAAAATAAAAATCAGACATCCGCATTGCCTGCTTGTCCAAATTCAAAGGGAAGAGATGTCATGTTCTAGACATATTTACTGACATTCGTCAGCTCAGTGAAAGAGCTAGCATCTTTCTTCTAACAATATATTTGAAAAAAAAGTACTGCTGAACAAAGACCACCCCCATCATCATCATCATCATCAGCCACAAGACATCCACTGCTGAACATAAGCCTCCCTCACGGTGTTGCCGAGCTATGATGAGCTATGGTACTGCATGTAACAGCAAGATCCTCCAAAGCTGAAGCAGAGAGCCACATCGCACGCCTTGCATACGAAATGGGTACGTTTCGTTTTACACTGCACGCATTGGCGTCTCTGTTTGCAGGATTTCCTGGTACCTGCAATAACAGGAAACTCTTGTGGGAAGTGAGCGATCACTTCCGCTGAAAATTTGGGTTGCCCAGGCACTGATGACATGGTAATTTCACGCCTGTTTTGGTGATGCGCTAAAATGGATGTCACCAGCTGCATCCGAAACTCTCGGTGCTCAATTTTGTGGCTGCTTTTAAAAATAATGTAAGCATTTAAGATGCTTACATTCAACAGGCGACGAAAAAATTTTTTGTACCATATTTGGGTACGTTTCCTCTCCATAGGATAAGTCGACAACATTTGGTCTTTCTTGTCGACCCCTCCCATAAAGACAATATAATCCCTAATGACGGTGGGTTTGGCCTCAGACACCGCCACCCCGTGGTATGTTGATATCATAGCTACACGGTTTTGATCCCGCCACACTATGATATCAACATCCCCCGATGTGGATCCACAGACCTCACCCACCCTCATGTCAGTTTTTTTTAACCGCATAAGTTCTTTCGGCACAAACTGACGGTTCGTGCGGAGGGTCCCGACGCAGTCGAATCCGCGGGATTTTAGAATGCGGGCTAAGGCAGGGGAATTATAGAAATTGTCCATGAAAACAGTATACCCCGAATATTCCAGCCCCGTCAGCAATCTCAAAACTAAATTTGGAATGTGCCCAGGTATTATGGAGTCTGAGTGCTCACTGTGTTCGACTCCACCATGCACCTCAAACCTCCATAAATACCCTGTGCGGGAATCACAAACCTCGTACGTTTTGATGCCGACGGCAGACGCTTTATTCGGGATATACTGCTTGATATCTAGCCACCCCTTCCATTGAGTCAGGGACTCATCTAGAGCAATATTTTGCCCTAATTTGTACAATGACTGGAATTTGTCATTTAAATGGTCAATGATAGGCTTGATTTTGTGAATCTTTGCCTCGGCACGGGTCAGGTTTTCGCAAGAACCGTTATCATTGAAATGTAGGCACCGATTTAATATTTGGAACCGCCGGAGAGACATATTTGCTGAAAATCCCGGCGTAGAAAATATGTTTTCCTGGCGGTTCCAATAGTCCTCCAATTTCGATTTGACTACGACTCCCATCGCCGTGACCAAGGCAAAGTATATCATAAGTTCATCAGGGTTGGTTTCTGTCCACCCTGCAATACGGCTTTGAGGCCCCATTTCCCCTCTCTGGAGAAGATGCGTAGCATACTGCTGAGCGTATGCATTCGTTTCAGCAGCGATCCGCTCCATTACTGTCCTGTCCCAAATCTTTACGAAAACTTCGTAAGGATTTGAGACAGGACCTACCGTGGGACCACTATCCCCAATAAACGGCTCTCTCCTCAAAAGAGGGAAAATGGGGGGATCTGGATACGCGGTCCAATTAAAATCAAAAATATTAGGCCCTTCAACCTCACCATTAGAGTCATCAACTCTACCGGCAGCTTGGGACTCCTCTGGCGAGTCCTCTTCGGGCTCTAATAGCATACGGATACTCCGCGGCACCGCTGTTACGTGCACCTCTTCGTCGTCCGAGGGTGTACCATCCTCATCTTCACTTCCTAAAAACAGTGAAAACGTTGAAATGTGGCTCCCTAAATTCATTTTGTCAGCGATGGCAAAAGTATTTGAATCTCTAGTGTGCCCGGCGTTGACTTGCTTCACCAAAAATATGATAAAAGATCAACAGTACGGTTTTTGTGAAAGGAAATCAGTTGTGGGAAATCTTTTTACTTACACCAACAAACTTATTAAAGCGCTAGACACAGGTGGTCAAGTTGACTCAATCTACACCGATTTTAGCAGCGCCTTTGACAAAGTGGACCACCAGTTACTTTTAAGTAAATTGAAGAACACATACGGCATGGCGTATCCTCTTTTGTCATGGTTTAAGTCATATCTCTTTAAACGCACACAGTCCGTGGTTGTTGGAGGTTTCGAGTCACATAGCTATCAAGCGACCTCTGGAGTTCCTCAAGGGTCTCACTTGGGCCCCGTTCTATTCGTACTCTTTGTAAACGATGTAGTAATGCGCGTGAAGCATAGCAACTGCTTACTGTTTGCCGACGACATGAAAGTTTACCGCAAAATAAAGTCAGTGGAAGACGCAGGACTGTTACAGGAGGATCTCGATTCGGTGTCTGAATGGTGTCATGAAAATAAAATGTACTTGAATGAGGCTAAATATCATCACATCACCTTCACGAGGAAAAAACATCCTGTACTGACTGCTTACACAATTAACGACTGTCAGATTGGTAGCGTCGATGAAATAAGGGATCTCGGTGTGATATTTGATAAAAAGGTGTCATTCAATTCGCACTACAATAATATAGTAAACCGCGCTCCACGTATGCTTGGTTTCCTCAAACGTACCACAAAGGGATTTCGTCGAATTGATGCAAAAATACTCTGTACAACTCCTTAGTCAGGTCAGTTCTTGAATATTCTAGTGTTGTATGGAATCCTTTTTATGACATACACTCTAAGAGAATAGAGAGAATAAATCGCACCTTCACGCGGCATCTAGCGTTCACTACCCGGGGTATCAGCACGCGTAACTCTTATGACGAACGCACGGCTTTCTTTAAGATCCAAAATTGCGCGATCGTCGAAACACTTTGGATTTGTGTTTTCTGCGTAAGCTCATTAACAGCACGATAATATCCCAAGACTTCATTGAAGAGATATGTCTTAGAGTACTAAGACGAAACTCTCGTCACTTAAATAAAGACCTCTTTTATATCCCCCTAAGACGTACCAAGCAGGGTCGTAATTCACCACTCAATCGGATAATCATGTCTTACAATAAAACTGTATAAAATCTGCCTAGTCTTGACATTTTAGAAACAGCCTCTCTAAATTTAGGTCCATACTTATGACTGCGTGAGTTTTAAATTTTTTTTTTTTACTTTACTTTTTTTCTATAATACCCGAAAATTGTTTACATTAGGAATCTACGAATGTTCTGTATACCTGTAATAGGTGGACATAGTGTGTATGTAAATTGTGATGCTATATGTAAATGAATTATATGTTTTGCTGTTGGTGTACCTTATAAAAAAATAAAAAATATATATATACGAAATGACGCGTATAACAAACAAATTTATATCAAATGAACGATACATAAAATGAGTTTTATTTCAAACGATTTTATTTGTTATGAATGTTATACTAAATAGTATTAAATAAACTGTATGTTATGTAAAGTAATCGTTATGTCAAACATAATTATATAATGTGTTGTTGTAACAAATGATTATTATGTAAAGTGATCGTTATTAAAGTTTGATTATGTCAAATGATTGTATACAACATGAGACGCACCCTATTTAAATGTTTTAATTTTAAAACACCGGGTTCTTATTTCACATTTGTATATTTTAATAATTTTGATCAAGTCGAGTCATTCCAACGTTTTGTAAAAATCGATCGACTAAACGCAGAGTTCAAATGTTGCTACTATAAATATTATTAACTTTTTATTATAATGAATGTAATTGCATCAAATACCGTTATAATGTTAATTTTGCATGTAAAATGTACCAAGACACGATGTTTTATCGGATTTTAATATTCTTGATAAGTTTTAAGTAAATCATAACTTTTAAATATGAAGGGTAATACATTTTTTGCATCTGTGATATATATGTATTATTATCCTCTAAAAGGTGAAGTGCCTCAAATTTTTTTTGAGACAATCCAATATAATTATTTAACATCATAACCACCAGTTAACAATAGTTATTAATAAAATAAAACACTTCTATTTATAATATCTACTTATTTATTTTGAAATTTGTATTAAAAGCTCTTAATCTAAATTTAGCAGTTTTATAGATTTGTCTTAGGATGGTTATGCTCGCATCTATGTGAGACAACCACGACATCAATAGTGTAAACTACCGCTGAACATTTTTTGTGTTGATTGGAGCAAAACCATCTCGTTTTTATACCACTAACTATATGCTTGTGGTACTTGTATCCATCGAGGATGATGATGCGATTTCCTCTGTTTGAATGTAAAAATACTGGTTTACCTTTATCTGTAACAAAAATTAAGTTAAAATTAGTATAATCTGCAGTTGTTCTCATTTCATAATATCATATAGGTAACTTTTCAACCTAGAAAATGGTACAGTTCCCTTGCGATTTACGAACCATTAAGGAAAGTCATACCATAAGCAAAAAGGGGATAAATATATACTAATTTAAACATTTATAGTCAACATCATATGAGTTAGTTGCTGTCGCAAGCGCCATAAACTTGCAAGAACTATTCCGTGATTATGACGCTTGCAACAGAGACGACATATTGTAAATACAGAAAAAACTCGAAACAAAAACCTCATGAGAAGAAGAACCAGCGAACCACCGCACCACTTTACCCACCAGGACATCAATTAAAAATAAAAAGTTTAAGGTAGATTTTATTTTACTAAAAGTTAAATACAGTTAGATGGTTGTGCACTCTTCTGCAGGTTACAATGTGGTTCTCTGTAGTAATTAGTGCTGCCAAACAGTTCTTGTGCCGAAGGGTGCAGCACCATCTAGTTTTAACACCAGAAACTGAATTTGAGAAAAATAAAAAAAATCTAAGATCTTCAAATAATACATTTATTCTTGACTTATAAGTTTGGTAACTAACACGACTTTGTTTCATCATAGGGAAAGAAATATATTTCCCTATGGTTTCATAGAGTATTAATTATCAATTCAAATTTGGAAAAAATATAACAGCTCGAAGGTGATGTTGCCCTTAATAAAAACTAACATTGGCAAGCCGAAAAAGATAGATTAATAAAAACCAGCCAAATGCAAGTCGGACTCGCGCACGAAGGGTTCCGTACCGTTGTCTAGGTATTTCTTTAGAAGAAATAAAATAAATTTGTAGAATTTCCTTCAGGAGGTTTTCATTATGAAGCCGTCTACAATATAACGCTTAGCAGACGGCTTGGAGATTACGGTTTAGCAAATGGCGGAGAAAAACAATGCCGACAGTATTTTTCTGGCGACACTCTTTAGTTACCTTTTACACCATCCTTATGACAAAGAAGGAAGCTCGTCTACATTTATGCAGGTTTTAAGTCCCGCTTTGTTATTTAACACATTGAGCGCCATGGGGCCGGGGGCCGGGGGTCACTGGACCTCCAAACAATAAAATTTTGATTGTGTCTAGTACTTCAGCAGTAAAGGCTTAAAAAAACGTTATTTGTCGTTTGGAGGATGATTATGTACGCCTCTTTGACAAACGACGTAGCCGTTCACAGTGTGAACAGCAGCAGTACATTTCTTGTGATGAGAGGGGCAGTACCATCTGGTTTTGTTGCCAATTATTTGATGCTTGCAGTACCGATATCCATTAACGACAATAACAGGACCACCTCTGATTGACCTTTTGAATATTGCTACCAAATCTGCAAAGAAATGTAACGTCAGTCTTTTAAGTCGCACTAATTACGCAATGGAAAAAAATATCTGAAAATGATCTGTAATTGTAAAGTATCAATTTTAGTTTTTTCATCCGGCTGTAATTTTGCCACAAAATGGCTTACAAAGAAATCAGTTTTTTAGAAAACTGATTTTAACTTGATATTTCGTGTTTATGTATTTTGATAACCACAGGTTTCAGATAAACTCAACTGCAACTGACACTTTCGTAATTAATAGTGTAGAGAAAAGCTGAACATTTATTGTGCAAAACCAAAAAAAGAAGAAGCAGCAAAACTACTTGCACCTTGTCTTTACGCCGCAGTGTTTGTAGTACCGATAGTAATAATCATAGAATTCCTTGATTCGAGATTTCTTTTACCGCTTTCGTACAGAAAGAAACTGATAAAATTAACATTATCATTGAATAGATAAACAATGACATTCAGATTACATTTATTGATCAAGTACAAGACTTACTACTTATCCCCTAGTAAGTAGGATTCGAATAACCCGTAAGAAGTTAAGTTAGAACCCTGCAGCATTTTATTTGCAGTGAAGATGAAATAAACTGAAAAGTAACACTTTTTAATACCAGAAATTCTGTCTTTTAACTTAATTTAGGTTTTCTTCATATAAATTTCGATTTTACTAACGTAACGTACGTACAACAGTTAGAAATTTAAAAAAAGTCGTTACTGTCAAGAGAAATTAATTACAAAAACAATTATTGTTTGTAAATGTCATAATACAAAGGACAAACCCGTTTCCCGTACAATCTTGGGCCTGACGTTACAAGGCTGGGAATTGGCCATAAATTAAAGCATATTGAAAAGATTCATAAGCACTATTTTTACAACTTTCTGCAATGGGAAAGTTACTTAAATCAACGAATGAACTTATTTTATTTTATAACCTATATCATGTATTATTTTACAAAAACATACCATTTTGGTACTTTACCTGGATAAGATCTAGGTTCCTTTTCTATCTATAGGCAATATAGGTAGTAAACAGAGCACTTCAGCAGGGCAGTGAGAAAAATGCAAACCACATTAACTTGCGCACGAGTACGAAACATGTTAAAATGTACTTTAGGTACGAAACGAAATGTGAGTAAATTGGAGTAAATGACAAATGACAATTAACTGTCATTGTCAGCTGATATTCTTAATAATAGTGCAGCCTGTTACATCAGAAATTGAACTATTCAAAATGTTCAATTGTTTTATCAATGATTATTTATTGCAAAGCAAAGCTCGTGAGAAAAAAAATATATAATTACATTCTCGAAGTTTTTCATATTTATATTAGGCTTTTAAAACGAACTATTCAGCTTATTCCTTAAAAAATGCAATTGTAAAGAAGTATTACTATGAATCGATTTATTCCAAATCGATTAAAACGTTAAAAGCCCCGCTCTATGAAGTGACAGAGCGTTTACAGAGATAGTCAAGTTTTAATTAAATGTGTGTAAAACGGTTTACAGAGACTGTTTAAATATTAGAAAAACAATATGTATTTTATCCATTTTCTCCACTTGTCCATTGCCAATTAAACTATTTTTTGGAGAAATAGGCAAGTAAAATAAAAGGGATTTTTGGCATAATAAAGCTAGGTCGTTAGTACTTGCTAAAAACTAATAAGCTTTTCCCTTGCTTGTCTGTTTTTAAAACTGGACTAGATCCCGTTCGTGTGTGTAGCTAATCTAGAAGAATGTGGGGAGGAGGATGCTGACGTATCCCCAGACTTGACTATGTCAATCATGTTCTTAAATAGCATTAGCATTAAGGTTCATTTTGTGGATGATTATGCAAGTGTTTACGGTTCACTATCTGCTCATATATTGTGTAAGCAGCCGCTGTACATTTTCTACGGCGCTCTGAGCAGTACCAAGTGGTTTTCATTCCGTACTGCGCATGTCTGTAGTACCGGTATCCTTCGAGAACCAAAATTGTCTTTCCCTTCAGAGATCTTTTAAATATTGGTATTCCCTCTGTAATAAATAATATACACATATTTAGCATGGCTGTTTGCTTGCGGCAATTGGGTGAAAACCTGTGCCCAGAAGTAATGTAAAAAATAGCCTTCGTTCTTTCTTAAGAAAAAAACAATTTTTGTACAAATTTCATCAGAATTGGTTTTGCACTTTCAGACAGACAGAAAGAGTTACTTTTGCACTAGCAATATTAGAATGGAGCTAAGGATAAGGAATCAACTAAAAAAAAAAAATTCAATGGTAACTGATTCCTTCTCTATGTGTCTTAGCTGATATGATTATTACAGGACCTAATATAGCAAAGCGATATAACAGTAGCAGGGTTTTTATCAAACATGCATATCACACTTGCAGTTTTCTTCAGTCTATATGAAGTTGACACGTTTATAGTAAAGCTAAATTTTAACTTTATTACGAAAAAGGAATTAAATTTTAATAATCCCATATTGTAGGTACCTACTTCGGGCGCCTTCACAGCATTCACCTTGATTCCCTATATGGAAGCCAAATAATCTAAGCATCGTCATAATCTCGTATCAGTCCACTGCTGGACTGCAGTCTTTATGGAACATTTTACAACTACCTTCACGCTTAGCAAGCGAGTTGGAAGTGATGGAAAGAAGACGCTCCTATCTTTATCAGACGATATCTCTTTAGTCACATTATGACACCCATGAACAGGGAAGGGGTGGTACCATTTTACTTTTGTGCCGGCACACACAAATAACATACATTTGTACTTGTTTTAATTCCTTTTATTCCAAAGGTTTTTGAATTAACCTTGGCTGCATCAAGTAAAATCATAATCCTTCGTCTGGTGCAGCGGCGGGCTAAAGTGTGCCCCCAATGACTTTTCCGCCAGTGCGAGGTAGATCTTTCACGACCCATCAGCACTAGGTTAGATCAAATAGCTATAACTTTGCGAACATTATGTAGGTGCAGTTTTTCTAGACTGTTGGAATAACCTTGAACCCAACTTCCTTTGATTTGATTCCCCCCGGGATCTGCCATACAGGAAATGAGAAATAAACCAGGGAAAGTGGCAGACCAGAACCGCACTAGGA
The DNA here is from genome assembly GCA_949315895.1 of Anania crocealis. NCBI lineage: Eukaryota > Metazoa > Arthropoda > Insecta > Lepidoptera > Crambidae > Anania > Anania crocealis. The sequence continues at coordinate 4,703,935 of OX438863.1, forward strand.
AGTATTTTTAGTAGTGATAGGAAGACATGTAAGACAAGTATTTATGTATGTTTATATATTTATTATATATGTGTAAGTTTATTAATAGTAGTTACAATTTACTTTCATGATTGTTATCTTTTTTTTTCTCTTTCTCTCTTTTTGCACCGCCTGTATTATTTCTGTTTGGCCTAATGGTTGACTGGGAGAGAATGCTTTTAGCATTAAGTCCGCCTATTGTACTATATTTTGTTATTGTGCAATAAAGTGTAAATAATAATAATAAGACAAAAATAAGGGAGTATCGAAAATAAAACAGAATATAGTAAAAAGCAAAGTAGTTTATTCAATTATTTAGTAATGCCTGTTTTTAAAACATTTCGCACAAAGATTTTTTTTGCATTTCCTGCAGTATGTTTTGATTTTTTTTACTTTCTTTTTTGCTTCGGCACTCCTCATGGTTTTCCGCAATTTATCGTAGCACCCTGCACAATTTCGCCGTTTAGCGCTCATCTCAAGGATATGATCGGCCGTAGGTGTTACTTGATTTTCTGAAATGTTTTTTTTTATTCTGTGATTAATTTACCGTATGAGTTTGACTACAGATTTCACTGTTGGAAACTATTAAATAGATTCTCAAATAAAATGAAAAAGTTAACATAGGTCTTGCAATAGTCACATATCACCACCGTGCGTTGTCAAAGTGCACACCTTGATGGGGGAAATCAAATACAACATACTACAAGATAAGGTGATACAACATTGTTCTTTGCAATTTTATAGACTTGTTAAGCCTGAGAAAACTAAATGTGTATAATATAGTACAGGGCCTAATATATTAGACGTAAAGCGTTATTTTCATGTTAAATGCAGCCTTCTGACCCGAAACAACAACTCGCATTGTTATTGAGTAAGTAAACAGAGTGCCATAACATACGTTAATACAAGTAGAAGTGCAATAAACGCCATACGTTGCTTGCAGAAAAAATAAATGGAGTCAGACCAAAGCTCATGCACAAAGACCATGCGTAGCATACGTCAGTTCAGATAGATTGCACAACACTAACTGGCGAGGCGTGCGTGCGCTCCGTGCGAACATCGGGTCGCCAGCTAGTTGGGACGAGGGGCCGCAATAGGCCCACTGCTGCTCCGAGTAAATATTTTTCACCTGAGATAATCGTTCCGCACCAGCGAGAGGGACATAATTATATAGGGAATTTCGCGGCAAGCCGATCTGGGCCTGATCCGCAGTAAACGTGTTAAAGATAAACCACAAACTATATAAATATCGGTATTCTCTATCAAACTCATATGCGTGTTAAGAATAAACAAGAAATATTGCAATCCATTTTTATTTAAAAAGCATTTTAAAACGCAAGTAAAAAAAGTTATTAAGGTATATTTGATTCATATGAAAAACGTGTTTTTCAGACAATTAGTATTAAATTATACCACCGTTTCATGAAACTATATTTAAAAGAAAGTAACATAAACCTAATTTAAAAAATATTTCTGCATGTTCCTTTTAACTGTTACAATGTCGTCACTTGAAATTTTTTAATTTATATTATATGGCGAAACGGAATATGTGCAGGAGTGACAAGATGAACTGATTGAAAGGCGACTACTTAAACCTAAGTAAGTTTAACTTAATATAATACCTTTCTAACCTTTTTCCATGTTTTGTGAGTACGATCATCCATATGTGTCTCATTTTCCCAAAAAATATTCATCTTTAAGTACAAGTCATAAAGTTAAAGATTTACTTTTTTTTAAATCCTAGCTGTACAATAAAAAGCTTAATTCTAGGTTTCAATATTAGCATATGCGAGTCCACAGCTGGGCATAGGAATTTCCAAAGGATGATTTCGCCATAATCACAACGTGGAAAACGCTGTTCTCTGTCTTCTTCTAGCAGTAGGTACCTACTCCTTTATAAGCCTTTACATACATATGAAGAAAAGAAGAGTTGCTACCATTTTAATGTTCTTTTCTCTACTTTTTCAAAAATATATATCTACACGTAGGTTTTACACTAGGGTTACTAACATTAACACTTTGAAAATAACAGTGGCGTTAGAGTTACTTTCTAATAGCGAATACGTCGACGGATAGATAAAAATGTATGAAAATGACATTAGCTTACGATCGTCGTAATGTCTTTTAAAATAGCAATATTAGAATGGAATTAAGGTTAAGAAATGAACTAAAAAGAGTTGAATGGGAACTGATTCCTTCCTAATGTGTCTTAGCTGATAATAATATGATGATTAGTAGAATGCGGGTTTTTGTCAAACATGGTTATGACACTTGCATATCATAAAAATGTATGAAAATGACATTAGCTTACGATCATCGTAATGTCATTCACAATCGCATTTTATCTATTCTTTGAGCGTATACATTAGAAAGTGACACAATACCTACTTAATAATTTATTGCAAAGTCTTAGGCTGCAGCTAAATTGTTCACGAATCCTTCTTCGGTGGATGATTGTGCTCGTTTTTGCGACAAATCACATCATTATTTACTGTGAATACAATAGCTGAACATTTTTTGTGACGTGATGAACAATACCAAGTGGTTCTGATGCCGTACTGAGCATGTCTGCTGTACCGGTATCCGTCCAAGATTAATATTATTCCTCCTCTCCACGTCCGTTCGAATATTGGTATTCCCACTGTAACAAACAAAATACAGTTACTTGTAGAATTTAAATTAGTTGACGCCTTAATATGAATCGTGCTTTAGTAAGTGGGGGTGGATTTAAAACGACATATTATTCTTCTTTTAAAACCTAATGGTAACAATTTTTTTCATTTCTACCAGCGCCGATTATTTGAGTTAGTTATTCTAAATTCAAATATACTGCATAATAATAATAGCGTTTATTTGAAGTGTTTTAGATATTTTTTAAAAAGAAATAAAACATACAATTGAAGTTTCATTTAAATTTAAACAAAATTTTCTATTTACAACACGGATGGAGTTGAACAGAAAATACAATTTAGATCTACACAATGATATTTAAAAAGTAATAGATATGTTACATGCGCTCTGAATATGCGTCCCTAAAACGTCACAAACGTCTTTTCAAATCCATGAAAGAAAAAGTAATTGTTCTTTTCACGAGTATGACAAGGACAAAATAAGAATTACGCATGTGTGCAGTTGTTCGCAAGCGGCACATATATTTCGATAGTTTTGTAAGGGCATAACCTATCTTTACTTTTTAAATATAATTGGATCTACAGGCTGAATTTGAAATAAGTCGAAAAAATTTATGAGATGGTTCTATCACATCAAAAAATAAACATTTATAAGTTTTATGTAAATAAAAAAGAAATAACAAATAAAATAATGTTTATTAGCAGGCTCAACAGGGGTTTTGTACACTACTGTACCATAGACTGCACGAAAAGTTGCATAGTAACGCATACTGTGATTAAAAATATTTCTTCCATTTGCCATTTCAATTTAACTTCACAAAACGTTTCTCCGTAATAGATACTGTCCATGTACTTAGTCAGACCTATAGATTGTTTTATCTCGTGTCACTATGATTACTATGCTTGTGTTTCCGTTGAACAATCTCTTTATTGTTAGTGAAAACTACAGCGCAGCATTTATTTCGATAGTTGCAACATCTCCACCTGATCCTCGCGTCTAAAGAACTATGTTTCACGAATCGGTACCCGTCTAGTACCAAGATGGAGCCCCCATTGCGAGTCCCTACAAATATTGGTTTTCCTTCTGTAACAAAAATTTTGTATACATTTTACTTTATGATCGACGAATAAAGAGGGTTCAACCGTGAATCTCCCAACACGCCCAGACTAAAGATAATTTAGAAACAAAACTTACCAATCAGTATATAAACTTGAAAAATTTTGTCTCAGGCGGGATTCGAACCCGCATCTTATAAGTGCAATTAAGTTGCTAAAATATCAAATAAAGTAAAACTTACCAAGTTTGTCTGAACTATTTATTAAATTCATTGATTGTTATGTTATGAGTACTTATTCAATGAGTAAGGCAAATGAATCGAATAAGGTAAGTACAAATCAATTTCATGTCAGGTTACATAAACATAATGAAGAAATACTATTTATCTTTTCTGAATTAAACCAAAACTAATCCGATGTATTCAGTTCATACTAATCTGTGTTATATTAAGGTTACTAGCTGTTGCCCGCGACTTCGTCCGCGTCAATATCTGTTTATATGATTGCAATTAATATCAATATTTTTTCCCGTTATTGCAACATTTTTCACTGATGCTTCGCTCCTATTAGTCGCAGCGTAATGTTATATAGCCTAAAGCCTTCCTCGATTAATGGACTATCCAACAAAAAAATAATTTTTCAATTCGAATCAGTACTTCCGGAGATTAGCGCGTTCAAACAAACAAACAAACTCTTCAGCTTTATAATATTAGTATAGATTAATCAGCTGTATTCAGTTCATACTAATCTGTATTGTAAATGCAAAAGCTTGACTTTGTTAGGTTATTAAATTTATAGCCCCAAAACTGAATTACTTAATTATATGAAATTTAGTATAAAGAAAGTAAAAAACCCTGAAAAGGATACAGGATTTTTATACCAGAAATCATCCCTTTTATCAATAAAAGGACCATCAGTAGTTAGGGGCCGTCCACAAAGTACGCCACACATTAATCCCTCAGTTCCCAAAAGGGACTATAGTCCCTTTTTTATATGACTAATGAGCTTTTGGGAACTGAAAATGTGTGACAAGGGGGAGGGGGGAGGGGGGGGGGGGTATGAAAATCTCAAAAATCGTGTGACGTAATTTATGGATGACCCCTCCAGAGATAAAATTTCCAAAAAAAATTAAGGAATCCCTAACCGAATTCCACTTCAACGAACTCGCAGACGGAGCGATAGTCGCCAAATAAAATAGCTATTGAATTAAAAATGTTTAATTTGGACTTATTTAACTATATTCTTATAAACCAAATCGCAAAAACAAAAGTATTAATTAATACTCAACTTACATATTCAATCATTATTATTTATAGATTTATAGGTATTCTATCAACGAGTCTTAAACTAATCTTTTTTTTCTTTGGTTATTATTCATAAAAATACATGAGCATGTTGCAACGTTAGTCGAATTAATCCGTGTTTTCATCATTTCGTTCAGCTCCGAAATCGTATCTTTGGTCACTAAGTGAACACAAGTATGGTTTGTTTGTTATAGATAGGTACATAATTATCCCCAATCAGCGTTTCGAATATATTATTCTGATTTACATATTATTCGGCATTTTCATAAGAGTTCACTTCAACAATTAAAATATTTTTTTACACAGTTCTGCTGTTAAAATTCAGGCTTAAGGACTGTCAGTCAACCAATTCAATTTATGCAATTGATAATAGACCTTAAGCCTTTTATTCACACAGATTAACAATTTATTTTTGACACAGACCAGAATAGTTGAAGATAAACTATTTTTCACTGCACCCTGTATACTTACTTACTAACCTTACATACGTAAGGTCATTTACGACTCAAATACTTAGATCGTCGGTACAATGTATGGAGTTCGCCTTAATTAAAAAAAAATTGACTTATTAAATTTCCTCTTATAGTGTTGTCATGCAGTGTTGCATGACAACACTATAAGAGGAAATTAGAGTTGTATCCTTCTACTTTTTTACCCAACTATGGCAAAGCTAACAGGAAGGGTAATGGTTTTGGCAGTCTATGTATCAATGTATGTGAGTTTTTATGTGGGTTCCACATTTTCGGCTAAACTTTTAGTGAAAGAGGTATCAATTCATTGTTTATTACAGTCCAAATAACATAGATTACCACTTCTTAATAAAAAAAAACTACATGGCGAATAATACAACTATATATTAAGGGTACTTTAAAAATACATGAATAACGAGTGGGGTGTCATAAAATATGAAAAAAGACAAAATTCTGAGTACAAAAATGTTTAAACTATACAACAAATATATTTTTATTTATTTAAGCTTTATTGCACAAACGAACAGTTATTGTACAAAAGGTGGACTTAATGCCACGAGGCATTCTCTGCCAGTCTACCATCGGGCTAAACAGAAATGCTTAGTAAGCGGTGCGTTAAAAAAAAATAGTTATTAAATAAAATTATCAATAAAAAAAAAATACTAAACTACAAAAAATATACGGTGGCTTTGAAATGCAATGATTTGCGTAGTCGGGTTACAGCTTTTTAAACTATTTATACTTGTTAATATAGCGTAGTTGTCGCTTATCATATACAGAATGAAATTTTAACCACTTTCCAAAATTTTTGTAGGCTTTCAGTATCGTATTTAGAGCCCATTTATGAAGCAAAAAATGTAAATCAAGTTTTCACCCGAAAATATTTTTCGCAATATAGTTTTAAATTTTTACACCTTTAGGCCTGTTTATGTATAAAGGGAAAATCAAAAACTTATGATTAGTATCATAATGAATGAATGTGATGTGCATTGCGTAAAAAAAGTGTTGTTAGGCGGCCGTATCAAAAATTTTAGATTTTTGGCGGACATTTTCTAAGTGCTTTATCTTCACTTTTTTGTACTGGGCTATATCAAAAGAAAAAATACGTCATTTGTTTTTTGTCTCGTAGATTGATATATTAAAATTTGGAAGGTGGTTAAAATTTCACCCTGTATAGTCATTTGGGGGATGATTATGAGTGCCCCGATAGCTGACAACCTCGTTATCAACAGTGTAAAGGGCACCTGGACAGTAGTTTCTTAAATTAGGACATATCCATCTAGTTTTGGAGCCGGAAACTCTATGCTTGCAGTATCGGTATCCGCTGATTACCAAGATAGGATTCCCATGGTTTGACATTTTAAATACAGGTCTTATCACTGAAAAAAAAAATACATTCGATTAATCCTATGTTGACCGGGTCAGTGCTCACTTATTAGCAATTGTACGTATGACTGTCAAACTCTATGGTTTTATCCCTCAACCCCCAGGAGGCACTCGGGTGCCACGATAACAATTGATTTCAATTGTGTCTGGAATAACTCACGATCGAGGGATTAATACGATGCCCTTAAAATTGATTTCTGCAATTTGGGCAATCTTCGAAATACATGTTTTTTGCACCATCATAGGGGTTTTAGGGGTTGATATGTAAAGAAACGTAAGAACTCTAAATATTTTTACTAAATAAAATTATTTAGAGTTATTTATTTGATATTTTCCTTCACTTGTACAAACACAATTCATTTGCTTAAAATTAATAGACTCAGGCGTTACTTTGCGAAAATCCATAACGCTTGTTGACAAGCGGAAGAACCAAAAAATTTCAATGTTTGTAGGATTTTATAAGATAAAGATGAAACTCTGTTACAAAATAAAGAGAAAAAAACAGCTTAAATAGCATTGCATAACATTTTTATTTTTATTACAAAATCTTAAGGACTTTTGTCTAACATTTTTTTTACAGTAAAAAAGAAAAGGCATACTTTGAAACAAGTAACCAATATTAAGACCGAAAAATTATTGTTAAATTGTTGAATCTGACTAGTAAACCTAATCTGCTTAAAAACTGACGCCTGTGACGTAGTGTCTCGGTGGCTCAATTAGTTAAGCGCCGCGCCCGGTATGCATGGAGATGCAAGTTCGAGTCCCGTCTGAGACTGAATTTTTCACGTTTAAATACTGAGTGTTTAAAAATTGCAATTAAGTTGGTAAAATAATAATAGGGGTTAAAGTATGAAATTGCCGATTATTTTCCCACTTTTTATTTTGTTTATAGCTCTTAAGTATAGTCATATTATTGCGTAATTCTTTTTGTATTGTATCAAAAACTAAATAAAGTAACTTTTGACAAAAAAAAATGCAATACTAGTGCCTATTACTTCAAAGGAAGTCGTTGAAAAGACCACTTACAATGTGTCAGCTGACCTTCTTGCTTCAATTAAGTATATTTGTATTATATACTTTTGATTTTCAGAAATTTAAATACTATAATGCGTAGCTTTATAACCATCTAACTTTCACCTTTAATTGCATCGAAAACGGTTCAGGCGTTTTTTAAAAAACTAAAAAATTGTTAGTATGGAAAAATGACTTTTCTCGATTTCGTCCATACAAAACGGCAATTTCATACTTTAACCCCTAATATTAATTATATTGAATCATTTAATCTGACTATTACACCTACCTAAAAGGATGCAACTTTAAGAAAGTAAACCCCAAGAAAGGATTCGATCCCCGGATCGGATAGGAAGAGTTTTGAATTTTCGAGCACTGACGGGTTTGTGATTACCAACCCGCATTTGGCAAGGGTGGTGATTATATCAACATCCATCCACTTCAACAAAAAAATATCATTTTTTTTATTTCTTTTACATGTCTTCAGTAACGGTTTGAGGCTGAGGCTGACCTAAAGAAAGCCCCGCTCTTCTTAACAGTAGTTACTTAATTTAAGTACTTGGTTCTTTGTTTGTATGTTTTACTGACTTATCAACTATAGCGTTTCTGCGTTTGATGTCTGTTCTATGGTGATTGTGCTTGGTCTTGGAAAATATTATCACGTCATCAAGAGTGCAGATGACGGCTGAGCAATATCTTGTTCTGCATATCCATCGGGTTTTTCTCCTGTTAGTATTATGTTTGCAGTACCGATATCCATCGAGAACTAAAACCTTATTACCGCGGATTGATTTTTTGAATACCGGTATTAGAACTGTAAAAAAAGAAAGACAATCAGGATGTTGTAGCACAGAATTATTTTAAAAAGAATTTTTGTTCCACTGTGTCATTTTTTATGTATGATATGTAATAAAATTGTAAACATATTGAAGAAGAATATTTATTGTATTATACGAAAGATTCAGCGGAACCTGTACGGCACTATGTGTAGTTAGGCCTTAGATAGTTTCAAATATTTGCCAGTGTTAAAAACGTAACGCGGTACATCACTGATGACTAAACATTGCATAATTATTAAACTTAAACTTATGGTTTCTTTTTTTTTGTCGCACCGCCTACTAACCATTTCTGTATAGTCCAATGGTTGACTGTTTGAGGCATTAAGTCAGGCACAATTTATCGTGCAATTAAATTTAAATGAATAAATAAATAATATGAGAAGTTTGTCCCTACGGGCCCGTTTATATGGGATACTGAGAGGCCGCGCGGCGGCCGGGCGATAGCTTTATTTGGTACGTCAAAAGGCCGCGTAGCTGCCGCGCGGCCGCCGCGCGGCTACCGCGTACTGCCACCTCGTGGCCACCGTGTACGCGTTTTCAAGAGTCGACTGTTATAGTAAAATAAGCTCTTCAGTAACTACATTTAAAGTTAAAATTAATTTAGCAAATGGCTCATTCAGTTGCTTTTGGTACTTCTCTAAATACACACGTATTCGTCATGAGTAACTTGACAAAGAAGAAAAAAGTGGTGATTGCATATTACTTGTACCGACAATGCAAAAAGAAAAAGAAATACGAATTATACGTGTTGTTACTGAGTGACTGCGAAGTGAGCAGCGGCCCCAGAAAACTCGAGCAACTGAGCGCTATTGAGGGGCGCGGCGGTGCATCATCCAGAAAAGTCGGGCAAGAGAGCTAGGAGGCGAGGCGCCGCGCGGTGTGGTTGTCCAAAAGAATTTTAATGTTTTGGCCTAGGTAATAGAGTTTAAATTTTTTATGAACGAAACCTAGTAACAAGTCTAACGCGGCCGCGTGAAAGTTTTTGCGTCGTATAACTGCAGCCTACCGACACAAAAGCCGGTGTTAGTTGCACGTACAAATCAAGTTACAACTATAAACAAATAAGGCAATACGAAATCAAGGTAAATCAATTGATTCTATTACCTATATCAGGTGGTAATATCCACTCAACCTCTATACGTGTGGGTCTGTGTGAACTACACGTAGTTGGGATGTCATCATTGTGACCATCTTCATTTACATCTAATTAATAAACTAAGTGCGAAAATAGGTGTAGGTATAGTAAAAATAATCTGTTAATTACCACGAAAATTTTAGATTTTAATGTTTATCACGGAGAAAACTATCATCTAGCTAAAGTAAGACATATTGTGTTTTCAAACAACTCTTTAGCAAAAAACTAGTTAATTAATATTATTACAAACGAAAGAAACAGCCGCAAGTATTATACAATCAAAAAAAGTAATGACTCCATTAAATATCAGTTTTGTCATGGACATGGTTATTTTTGCAAGTAATAAACTCGTCATTAATAGTATAGACGACAGCTGGACAGTAAGTTTTAGTATAAGTACACATCCATCTTGTTTTATATCCGAAATTTTTATGCTTGCAATACCGGTATCCGTTAAGAACTAAGATCGGATTTCCCTTTGGTGATCGTTTGAATATCGGATTCATTCCTGAAAACAAAACAAATATTGATGAAGAAACCTAGAGAACATCACGTTGTTCACGATCAGTATTTTCTATTACATTTTAAAGAAAACGAATTTACATCCCGTTAATGCTTTTAGTTATAAGTATTGTTATTAAATTAGAATATTTAAAATTTCTTGTGCGAACTACGCTTTATGAAGTTCTGAAAATCTTTTATAGTGGCATGATTGGGCAAACCAACAATTTGCTTTTTTTTAAATCATAAATATGGAGTTTTGCAATATCTAGCGACTTTTGCACTAAGCTAAGCTTATAATACTCGTAGTATTACTTCATCATACGAACGTCATTGGTTCTTAACTTTAAAACTAATAAACATCAGCAGGCGTGGCGCTACCTTTCATGTATGGAGTATCATCAAAGGTAGATATGCCATGAAGTCGGAATTTGTTGAAGGAACTATAAAAATATGTAACATAAGTATTTTACCTTGCATGCTTGCAAATAAGAGTTTTGGGTTGGAATACAGCAAGGATTATTATCTTGTGTTTTAATTTTATTCCTCAAACTGTTTCATTTTAGAATTTCGTAAAGTGTTAGACTTAGGTATTAAATTTCCATTCAGCATGGACTTTTCTGCTAAAAAAGTATCAAAATAACATGCAAAGACTTCCTTATTACATATTTAATTTTGGATTTATCAGATCATTCTTATTAATAAGATTACAATAAAAAAGGTGCAAGACAACTTATTTAAATATGGTTATGAATGCCGTGGAAGGATACTATGGCCTCATCTTCAGTGTAAAGAGCAGCTAAGCATTGTAGCTCATTACAACCCCACTTTGTTTTTCTTCCGCTGCTGTTTTCACATCTATAATAACGATATCCATCGTGGACTAAAAGAAGGATCCCTTGGGTTGACCATTCGTATCTTGGTTGGATATCTGTAAAATATTTAGAATAAAATTAATTATTTGGTAATACCGGCTGGAAAAGCAATAGTCCAGATAACAAGAAATATATAAAATTCGTCTTAAATACGTTTTTTACATGTAAATTTTTTAATTTGTTTTCAGGTTAAAACGGGTATTCCATATGGTAAAAAGAAAAACTGATCATACTTACTTCTAGAATTAGGGGCGTTTTTGTTTTCAACCTTGGGATGAGTATGCATTTTTACAAGCTCGTTGATTTTGTTCCCAACGGTGTAGGCAAGTGCTGGACAGTTGTAGGTTTTATTTGAGGTACAACACCATCTGGTCCTGGTCCGACCTTGAGTAGTTTTTGAGTACCTATATCCATCTAGTAGCATAATTGTACCACCTCGCCGAGATGATTCAAATATTGGCCCTGAAATAAAATAAAAAACTTATTGAAGCTCTTGTCACAACGAATATTTAAGTTTATATCTAGGTATGTTCTATTGTTTCTCCTTTTAGTAGAGGTACAAACATACATGCTGCTTAGCAAAAGTCTAAAGAAATAAATAGTATAGTTTGAATAATATTATTAAAAAATCTACACTGGACGTCTGGTGAAACTTGTAACCAGTTCATGGTTAAAAGCTTTCCCAGACGTCCAAGGTAGGTTTTTCTTATTATCTCTGGATCGTTGCAATAGTCCTTAAGTTTACTTTCATTTTACTTTTTATTTATTTTGTCAATTTATGTTTGCGAGCCGTAGCTTGTTTTGGTCATGTCTTTATAGTCATCATCTTTTCAGCTTATTTCAGTCAAGATAATTTTGAAGCCTACATGGACAAGACCATACAACAAGTATGAAAACAAGCTGATTCCTTTATAAGTATTTAATTTCAGAAATTTTGTTACAACTTGCATCTGCTTACACGGTGCCGGGGTGTGGGTGTAGGTTGTAAGAAGTTGAGGTGCCTTGATGGTATCAACGAGCAGAAATCAGGAGCAAAAGCCTTTTCCATTCATATTTTAAATCTACTAAAAATCATTTTTTGGGTGATTATGTGCTCCTTTGCGTAAAACAATACGATCTCCTATAGTGACGAGGACAGCTGTACATCGTTCTCTTCGATTTGGGCACTGCCATCTTGTTTTGTAGCCTGAGACTGTGTTTTTGCAGTATCGGTATCCGTTGAGGACTATCACCGGATTTCCATGGATTGACGTTTTGAATACCGGTTCTATAAAAAAAATACTCAGATCATATAAAGAAGGAGATATGAAATTACTCGTAAATCCTTAGAGAACCCTTGTCTCCCAATTATTTATGTGTGCAACGCAACTACAATAACACTGTTGCAAGCATAAGGATCACACTAAGTCAATTTTACAACGCTCTTTGGTGCGCACACAAACATGGACCCAATCACAGCGGCTACCACTTACTCACTTACACAATGCGTCATTTGGTGTGTGCAAATTAGTGCAGCGACAATGTCTGTCAATTAGACTATCGATAATCTTAGGTGACATTGCTAATAAGTTTTCCGAAATCTGTTACACATTCATATAAAGCTTTAGTAAAAATAAAACTTATTTAGGTAGATAGAATAATAATAAAATGGTAGCCAGTTCAGTTTAACGAAGAAAAGGAGATATTATTTTTTGGGCTCACTATTTCTGCACCTACAATGTAAAACTTTTCTAGCAGAATTCTCTTCTTGTACAAGGTGTCTATCAGCTTCTCAAATATCTCCAAAGCGCTCTATTAAAAGGCAGTATGATAAAAAATATATACAGGAAAACAACTTTTAAAAACTATTAGGTACTGTTTGCTTTGTAGTAGTGATTGACATTGTGACTTATTTGGCAATAAATTTTGTTCGTATTTCAATCAAACTAAGTTCAATATTTAATGTAAATGTTGCTGAACGGATTTTATATTTGCCGGTTATATGGTTTAAAATATAAACATAAAGATTTACATATAACCTTTGTCGTGTAGAAATAATTAACCTCATTTGTGTCTCCTTTTCTTGGTATTGTAAAAATGAGTATATGAAAGTATGTGTAGATAAATGTTTATTTTCTCATGTTTTATTACAAACAAGATTAGACATATAGCTCGTCTATAGATAATATATCTGAGGTAACAACGCAACTCATACATATTGGTACTAACTAGTAAACAAATTTTTGAAAATTTCAAATGCAGCAACGTAACTTGTCAACCAACGATTTTGAAATCTTTAGTAATTAATTGATTCAAAATCAGTAATTGGTTAATCGAGGGTTACCACTGATTATAGGACAAGTCATAAAATTAAGGCAAATATTTACCATAGATAAAAAAATATTTAATTACATGAATTATGTTTAGTAATTTTTTATTCTTAGAATATAAAGTTCTCCATGCAATGTCCAAACACATCGGGATATATTCGTGTTTTACGATTAGGTTTAGGATGAGTATGTTTTTCGTTACCCTTAACAATGCGGTTATCGATAGTATAGATGACAGCTGGGCATTTTTTAGTTAAATGAGAGGAGCACCGCCATCTTGTTTTTGCACTGAAAACGTAATGTTTGGAGTATCTATAACCGTTTAACTGTATGATGAGCCCTCCCCGACTGGTGCGTTGAAATACAGGTTCTGAAAAGAGAATATTGCTCATGAGACCGTTAGTAATTATATCATCCTTTTACCAGATACATCATGACTCCAATTGTCGATATTCATACAACCTAGGCAGCAAAATGGTTTCATAAGTAAATAAATAAATAAATAAATATTTAAGACATGCCTCAATGGGCCACACTGAGCCATCTAGTCTCAAATTAAGGTACTATTAAGTACCCTGTCGTATGGGGTACTAGACAACCGATAAACTTACTTATATACTTTTTTTTTTGTAAATATATACTTATAATACATAGAAAAACACCCAGACCAGTACAAACAGACATGTTCATGCACACAAATATTTGTACTGTGCGGGGATCGAACCCGCGACCCATGGCTCAGAAGCAGCGTTAACTACCGCTGATCCAAATGGTTGTCAATAAAGTAAAGTAAAATAAGAACAGAATATGTAGGTTTTTGGTTCAAATATATTACTTTGTAAGAAACTCAATTTAACATCAAGCCAGTTACTTATTCAGTTTAAACATTAAAGTAGAAATGTTCTACAACTTTGGTAGTTATTTGGAGTTTATTGGTACCATTATAACATGTTTGTCGTATCCTATAATAGGTACACAAACCACTAAAAAACAATTAATGTACAGGAAGAAAGTTGAGATCTGTATAATTAAATTTCAGATGCATTGAATGGCATTGTAATCTTTTACATTTAGATATTCTAATATTCAAGAGTCACAATTTTTTGAACCCTATCATGGCAATGATCAGTGTTCCACTTTACAATTTGGTCCTCTATCGTATTGATAAATGCTTTACAATTGCGGGCTCTGTGGGATGAACATGACCATTTAGTTTTAGGTCCATCAATGACGCGCCTGCAGTATCTGTACCCATCCAATATCATTATGATGCCACCTTTACATGATGCCGTAAATGTTGGTCCTGCAAGTCAAAAGACAAATGAAGAAGATGAAGAACTTTTGGTAAAATGTAGTGTCAGTTTTCACACTGCTGCAAATGGGTCCTTTCTTGAACATCAATCATTTTCTGACATTACTCGAAATACTGTGATTGTCTTTTTTGTAAAAGTTATGATTATTCATATTTTATTATAAAAATAAAAGTATGCGTATCCATCTGTTTTTTTGTCTGTCAGTCTGTTTGTTAAATCTCCAAGCTTTAACCGCAAAACTGATTTGAGAGAAATTTTACGTAATGATAGCTTGAGTATAAGGAAATATTATTAGCTCTTAATATTTTCTTCATGTGGCATAGATAAAAATAGGTAACAATTGCAAAGAATAATAATACATCACTAAAATGAGCCCTGTGATTGGGAACACGATATAACCAGCAGTACGATGCCAACGAACCACATATTGTATTTCTATGTTTTTAACATGTCATCAAAACTCAAACTATGCAACATAATTATGAGACGTTGCACATACACTAAGAGTTTTTACTCGCAGTGAAATTCACATCCATAGACAAAGTAACACCGACATGTTTTTTAAATAATATTTACTGATTATTTCTATATGACAGGGTAGAAGTTCTAAAGCCGAATATTTTTACCTGGGGTGGTTGTGTATGTCCTTGCACTTGATTATGACATCATCTACTGTAATTATAGCAGCTAAGCAGCCTCGACTGCGATGAGAGGAGCAACCCCATCTCGTTTTCAGGCCATTAGATCGATGCTTACTATACTGATATCCTTTGTATATGATGTAGAGACTTCCTTTTTTAGACTTTATAAAATTCGCCACTGGAATTGATAAGTTATATATGCTTTGTTAACATGATTTTATTTTTTTAATTTCAGGAAATCTAGTTGTGAGTATAAGATATATGGCTTTTGTAAGACTATACTGTTTTCTTGAATTTACGTTAATTCTATACACTGAAATGAAAGATAGGTTTTTACGGCTTTGAACTGGCGTATATTTTACATTCAAATTTAGTTTATTCCAACGTATCTCACAAACGTTTATCTGCAGGGTAGACTTTTGATTTTACATGAAATGAAACAGGTAGACCGTCGTCTACATGTGACCACGAATGCTGTAAAGTGTTCAAAATGGTATTTCCTTTTCAATTCTATAAGACTATTTCTTGTCACTGTATAGAGTGAATCCATGGAACATAGGTTTTGCGATTGAATCACGGGATATAATCATGTTAAAAATGTTAGCCAAACTTATTATTTGCACGTATATAAAGCCAAAAAATAAAATAAAAATACGTATTTCTTAGATTTTATTAACATAACATTAATTTATCTCATAATAAACAGGATGTTCGGAAGTACGTTGAACATACAATAATTATTTAAAAAAATCTTGAGACCTAGGTAAAATCTTTTGGGCTAGTTAGTTAACAGACCACCTCACCTGGCACCCATTTTTGTATATTCAACGTTCTTCCAAACACCCTGTAGGTATTTAAAATTTCTATAAAGAATAACGACATTTGAGTCAAAGATACCATTAGATGAGTAAAATGTGGTTTTTACAAAATTTTGCATTGCTGGAACCAATGTTTAAATTTATTGTTTATTGTCTAAGTAGGTACAAACTGTTTTGCCAGTAAGACGATAAACTCCTTATAATAAAGTCTTGTAAACTTCTAGATGCAAGCATTAGAAGAATAAATACATTACAACGGTGACAACGGTATTTAAAACTTAACAGCAGATAATATTAAAAAATTAATAAAATAAATGTGGACAACATCACATACATTGTTCTGATCCCAATTTGAATAACTATTTAAAGCATTCGTATTTTGGAAACCAGAAACAACGAAGGTACCACAATCACCCAGACCATGTATTAGCTATTTCATATGTCTGATAAATCTGCTTCTTTTGTATTCAAATGAGCATCGACAAATAATATTTATGCTTCGCGTTTTACACCACCATTATTATAACCAAGTTCTATTATAAATATAATTTGATAACATCATTTGTCATAATTTCGAAATTATATTTTACTTTGGTTCATCTGCACATACATTTAAAAAATGTTAAATTATGTTTTGGTTTGTACCAAAACATAATTTAACATCTTTAAAAACGAGAGATAAATCCGTTAATTTATCTATCATGCTTATGTATAGTGTTCGCGTAAGTCCTATCTTCAACGGCAGTCTTCATGTGCGTACTATAATGGTGGGTGAGTATGATCATCTTTGAATCTGACAATTTCATCGTCAATAGTAAATAAAGCAGCTCGACATTTGTATTTCTTCTCCTTGCTGCATCTCCATCGAACTTTCATCCCTTGCGTACGATGCCGGGAGAAAGTGTATCCGTTTACTGTCATCATTGGTTTTTTAATTATGAATATTCCTGTAACACAGAAAACTTAATAATAGTATCCAATATCAAAAAATGTTGACTCAGTGATATGTAGAACAGGTTTATTTCTTAACATTTCATATCAAAGCTCACATTCATCCGTATACCAGATGACTGATCTTTCTATTGATATAAATTCTTGTTAATTATGTTTTGTAAAACCTTACCACATTACCACGCATATTCTTGTAGCTCTAGAACCATGATATATATAATAAACCTCTCAGGTCAAATTAAAAGTCATAATTAGCAGTTTTTTTTTATTGCGAACTACATACATACAAGTGATAAAAATTTCTTCTTTAGATAATCAACTGACACTTTGTTGACAATTTCTGAACGAACCTATAAATATTTGACAACCACGTGTCAATTTCTAATCTATAAAAAGACAAAAGACATTTAATGTTCTATAGCTAGGAACAGTTTATTATTAAAAATTAAATTGTCATTATTAAATAAGATAAGATGAGATAAATACTTTCTATTGCACACTAAAGAGGCTAAATTTGTAGCATACAATACATTTTGAGCTGTACAATTCAGGCGGTCTTATTATTATTTATGATTCTCCCCGTTTGCACCTTCTTAGAACTTTCAAAAAGATTTCTGGATCAAAATTAGCCTAATTGGTACAGCAGCTATTCTCAAGTTTTAGCGAGATAAGTGAACAGCAATTTATTTCAATATACTTACATAGATTTAATTACTTAAGACTTGCGTGCATAAAATCAAATGTACCTATCATAAATCTTGTTATTATATTGCGGGTGGATGTGTATGCGTGCCATTATGCTTCACTATTTGATTTTGGATGGTATGTAGAGATGCTGTGCACTTGTATTTCTTTTCATTGGTGCATCTCCATCGAAATTTTTCACCCCATCGGCAATGCCTTGAGAAAGTGTAGCCATCGATGGATATCACTTTAGCCTGAGGGTCAAAACTCGTGCAATAGTTCGGCATAAAAGTGAACACTGAAAAAAAAAATTAAGATTAAAGATCTAATGCTTTCATTAGTTAATTGGTAGCGAAGACTTTCCTTTAAACAAGGTTAGGTCCTATTGATATATTAGGAAAACTAACGATTTGGTTCTGTGAATAAAATGTGTATGATTTGTAAATGGGAGTCAGGTAATGGTAAACGGTAGATAATTCTCAACACGCTGCAGAGCCATTTTTTATAGAATTGCAGCTTGTAATTTGAAGTTTTTAAGACAAAGTGAGAGCTTTTAAATCTGTTTGCAGTTTTATTGCTGTTCATTCCAGTTCTGCTCTAGCCGCAGGAACTTGATACCTGAACGAAACCCGCGCGGTTATAGCTCTACCCACAGCGGCTGCAAATACCGCTAATATTTGAACGGATTCCATCTATTTTAATAAAATGATTATTTACCTGTTGGCTTTTTATAACAATATAATTAGTAATACTTAGGTTAATAAAACAACGACGGACACTTAAGATTTTTAATATAATATACCCATGTCATAAATAAATATACACTAAAAATATAAATACAAAGTTTTTATCTTATTTTCGAAGAAATCATATAAATACTAAATCGCTAAGTAAGAGTATTAAATTTCTTTATCACATACATATCGCATAAGTACTTAAACAACTAAATGAATTTTCTTACTGAAATAAATATTGCAAAATAACATTATTTCTACATAGCTAAGTAAAACATAGTAAAAGATTTTGATTAGATTCTATGTTATTTTATTAATATTCTTAGTGAAATTGTAGAATTCAGCACACAACATAACTGCTGGACATTTAGTCCTTGTGGGGAAAATGTCACATAATATAGATTTTTTTGTTTTATAACATACATACTTCACAAATTTATATTTACTACCAATTTTAAATATCTTAACCTAATTCATCATGAAATTTTCAGGAAATTGTCCATCTCTAAGTAAGTTGGTCGTCTCACACTTTAAAACTTTGTAAATTTTGTGATATTTATTGTATTGCTGCGATTTTTTTCCGTTCGTCCATGAACAATCATTTATCTGGCGCTAGCAGAGGGCCCAACACTAGACTCTAGCAAAAATTTGAATATTACGTCACAAATAACTTCATCGAAAAATGTTACTTACAATAGTTTAAAAGACGAACGAAATTAAAGAGGAAAATATAAAGCCTTCTCGTTGTCCAATGAATTCTACAACTTAGCTAAAAAAAATCCAAACTCTGCACCTAAACAAAGGAAGCAAATCCTCAAATTTTAACAGGAATAACGCGATTGCTATAGTGTTAATAAACTGTATTCAAACCCATCAGAGAATTCGGTTTAAAGTTAGGAGGGTGGGTGTGTATGTTATTAACTCTGACTATTTCGTTCTCGAAGGTGAATATGACAGCAGAACAGCCCTTATTGTAGTGAGTGCGACAGTACCACCTGGTCTTGCCGGCTTTGAACCGATGCTTGGCGAACTCGTATCCGGACATGATGATGATTTTAGCACCGCGGCAAGTGGTTGCAAACACAGCACCTGTAATAAAATGAAGTATTAACTATTGAAGTTTATCAAGAAAACTTAGCTTCGAGCAAGATACAAAATGAATTATGGCTGTCATTTAGCCTCCAAATCATCAGACATGCGTTAAGACAAACGTAGCGTTCATTTCGTCCAAAGCCCTCAATTTCTCAAAGCAGTGGTAGTATAAAGAATTTGAAGGGACGTTGAGTACTGGATCAACCAAAAAGACTTGACCTTTTCTGAAAATATTGCGTCATTCATGGGCCAGAAATGCAAACGTGCAATTCAGCATTTCCGATGACTGAATTCGTCAGAGAGAAATACGGTTTGGATGTAGATACATCGAATGAATTTATAACAGTCCGCTCTATTATTTGTCTGCATTTTACCTCAACAACGCATACTCTGCAACAACGGGGGACCATCGCAAGGTTATGTTGTGTTCATTTGGGGCTAGCGGACCCTAACTAAACCACGAGGGTTAAGGCGCCACCACGGCCCGTGAACCCTCAAACTTCTCACCGCATATAATTATATTCCTTACTACTGCAGTAATAAGGTCGAAAACACACAGCGTTCGCCACCATTGAGATCACCTAGAAATTACCGCAGAATTTAAAATGTATTTAAAAAAAATGGTTTTATTAATCAAAATATGTAGTGAGATTTGAGATATTAAAATAAGCAATGTATTATGTGACTTTAGAGGACAAAAATTAAGTGATTTCGTTGTAATTTAAAAAATAGTGTTATTTAAGAGGTGTTTTCGGTAATAATTATTATCGAGTCAGCATTTTTCAATCTCGTTTTTAAACAAGCAAATTCAGGATAAAGAACCGAAGTTACTTATACTGTCATTCCAGATCCGTCAGTCTTGTCATTGACCTATAGTAATCTATGAAAAATATGGCATTCTTTCAATGTGTCGCCTTAACGCTCCGAACGTTATTGCCCCGAGCAATCCAACGCAGTTTCGCGCTCACCTTTTGTCATTGTAACCCACGTAGTGACAAGTTTCTAATGGCAAAAGGGTAAAATCATACACTTTTTTGTTTTATTTTTCTGTAATTTATATTTATTGAAATAAGTAACATACCGTAAGTAAGAGTGTTACAAAGTTGTTCAAACATCTTTTATTTTTTTAATGACATTTACTTTAAATAAACACGCTTAAAAACTATTCCCGAAATAATAATATTAAAATTTTATTACAGCGTTTATTTTATAAAAATTATATATTTATTAATATATATTGAGCATTATAACACTACAAGATTTAAGTGTTTATTAGTGTTAATTATGTTACCATTTTCTAAATAAGTACCAATTTTATGAAGCATTGGAATAATTTAATGTAGCAAGTATAGACCCTAGGTGGTCTTTATACAAAATATGTGTCATAAAATTCTAAATCACTTATAATCAAACTCCCAGCACCTTGGTTGACAATCTTATTTTATCTTAGCATAATTATGTTTCGTTATACCTACACATAACTTACTGGCATGTAATAAATATCGCATCTTGTAAACCTTCCGTAAACAGGCTCGACAGGGGTCGTGTACAAAACTTTTTTTCTTTTTGGTAAAAAGCTACATGATTGCACGGCCTAATCATGTTTGGGGGTAATTAATTATTATTTAAGTTAATGTTGGCCTAGTGTTTTAAATACCGGGTCAAGATCTCGGGGTCCCAGGTTCAATCCACGGGTCGGGCAACAAAAAAAGTTTCGAATTTTCGAACGTTGCTCGGGTTTGTGATCACCAACCCGCATTTGGCAAGTGTGGTGATTATGCCAGTACACCCATTATTGCTGTGGTAACTTGAATTCAATGATGGAGGCCTTTGCCCTACAGTAGGATGATTATAGGCTGTACTTTACTTTTTTTAAAGTTCATGATGTCTACGTAGGACGGAAGTACACTCTAACTAATTGTGTAAACTTAATGCCAATTAAGTAATGATAGTTATTTCTTATCGTAATAGTTCTAGATATTCAACCTCTGGCCTAAGTTAGGCGGATGGTTGTGAAGGTGTCTAGTCTGACACACTTTATTCATGACAGTTGTTAATGTTGCCCGGCAATGCAGTGAACAGTGTTGGCAACATCGCCATACTCGTTTGACATCGTTTTCCAACTTCAAATGGTAGACGTAGCCGTGGAAGCACAGCAAAGCAGTTCCCCGTTTAGATGTTATGAATTGGACTTGATCTGAAATGAAAAAATAAAACACTTAGTATTTAAGTTTTATAAAATCTATGGTATTATTTATAAAAATATTATAATAATAGATTTAAGACTGATTTAGATGCCCAATACATGCAATCACTTTGTTCTAGTTGTTTACCTCAAAAAAGGCTTTGCTTAAGATATAAAATGTATCATTTCATGGAGCTAATAACGTATTTTAAATTGTATTCCAAATAAACATTTCGTTGTATTTGTGCAAATAAATCAACCTGTTTGATATAGTCTTAGACAGTATGCGGGTATAGCCGTATTACAATAGACTAACTACTACCATAGATAAACTAAAATTTCTAAGACAACGACTTTCAATAGCTTAAGCATAAGTTTGATCTTACTCGTTCAAGGGATAAACACGAGGGAAAAACATAAACAAAAATCGAAAAATATCATAAAAACATATTTATTTCAACTATGTATGACAATAGTAATAACAAACAGTAAGTACAGTAGTAGAAAAATTTATCATTTAATGTTGCCCTGAGGTATTTACTTATTTTTATGTATACTATTTAAGAAATAAAAAATAAAACAAAAGAGTTAGTGAATCAGATAGTTGTGCTAAGAATAAAAACAATCATTTAGAATCAGTAACCGACACCATTCAAACAATAAAAATATCAATAGCATACCTACTTCTACTATTTAAATAAAATTAAGTTAAAAACTTTTTAAACGGCAACATTAATTTAACATTACAAGTAATCAGAACATAACATTTACTTCTAAAACTTTTATTGGGTTTAAATCCCGTTTTATAATTTAAATAACCATGCCAGGCGATAGTTTAAAAGAAGAATAAACTTAAACAATTTGGATAAAGAGAAACTTAATTACCTGATTATGGATTTTTTAACTGACTGTTTTTTTAACTGAATTAAAAAGATATTATTTAGAATTATGAAAACAGGCCTGATCATGATATGATTAAGTAAATGATCTTAAAATTACCACTTGTTTCTTTGACGTGTGGCTCGGGGCGAGCTTCTGAATCTTGAGACATTTTGAAGGTGACATAACAGTAATGTTACTGCAATATTGCACACAAAGACTCGACCCGTTTGGTGAAGTCGTGTCACTAGAGTGGTTCGTCAACTATTTAAGGGTTCAAGTCAATTCATGACACGATAATTTCTAAAATGGCTTCGTTCTAAAAGCGTTGGATTTTTACTAAAGAGCTTAAGGCACTTGGAGCCGTTGGTCCCGGATTTGTCAGTCATAAGACAGAACTCATAAAAACAAGCCATGTCAGACCTTTGATTGGTGGCATAGAAAACTTTGACACCAATTTATCCTTGAAGGTTAGTCATATGATTAGCAGAAAAAATGGTGTACACGTGTGTACACCACTGTCCGCTGTTAGTGCTGTAATGACAGAAACTTTAAATAATTAAGTGGCAGTAATATCATTTATGTAACCAATATCGTTAATAGTCCGGTTTTTATAATTAACAAATAGATTTGTGTCGAAAAATTTATCAAGTAGTTTAACTGTACAACTGTACAGTGGCCTGCACTTCTGACTAAGTTGAAGCAAACTCGCACCTATTTACATAACATTAAGAAACCCTAATGTATAGTCTGTACCTCATTGTCAAATAACCCTGTATAAAATCTCACATAGAGCAGTCAAAACAAAGTTGTCGAGGAAAAACAACTTAAAGGATCACGGTCTGACGCACATAACTAAGAACCTTCAAGAACTACTGCGTTACAGCGCAATCCATTCAAATAAGCGTATAGAATCATCCATCATGGTAAGTCTTGTTAGCATTTGGAAGAGCAGTCGGTCGGTTTGAGCAAGTTGTAATTACAAACCCCACATGACGCAATTGAAACGATAAAATGAAGACACAGGAAAGTCTTCCAGAAATCCAAAATTAAATATGAGTTTTGAAAATTATGTGCTATTATCTCTGAGGTTTTTCTTATATCAGTGTTTGGTACTAATAAATGCAATAACTGTAGGTACTAAATAAATAAATAAATAAATAAATATTTTAAGACATGCCTCACTGGGCCACACAAAGCCATCTAGTCCCAAATTAAGCTACTATTAAGTACCCTGTCGTATGGAGTACTAGACAACCGATAAACTTACTTATATACTTTTTTTTTAAATACATACTTATAATACATAGAAAACACCCAGACCAGTACAAACAGACATGTTTATGCACACAAATATTTGTACTGTGCGGGGATCGAACCCGCGACCCATGGGTCAGAAGCAGCGTTAACTACCGCTGATCCAAATCGTCGTCAAATCAATGGTACTAGATGCATTTTTGAGGAAGCGCGGGCGGTTTATTAATGCTTGCGCGGTATGGTATAGGTAATTAGGCCGGAGTAAAAGAAATGATTAACAACATAATTTTCAACTAAACAGTCGAATCGAATTCAAAAAATCACATTTTAACTGAAACTTAAATAACTATGGAATCACTAAAGCAATAATTAGTATTTATTTAAAATATTACTATTTCTCGTCATCTTCGCTGAGGTAATTCGGAGGATGATTATGATCGTAGTTTGCGAATATTATTTTGTTTTCGACCATATTTATCCTGGCTTTACACATTTTCCTACCCTGATGAGTGGAGCATCGCCATCTGGATTTTATTTTTGGTTTTTTTGACAATTCAGATTTTTTCGTGTCTTCGTAATACGTGTAACCTGATAGCAACAGGAGCTTCTTTTTCTTATTCGATATAACGTACCTGATATCTGAAATGAGAAAGTTATGAATATTAGAAATTCTGAACTTCACCTTAAAAATATGTGTCATTATAGTCATTATAATATATATTTAACGCCCCGTTGGTCTTGTGGTTCAAGTATCGGGTCAAGATCTCGGGGCCCTGGGTTCGAATCCAGCGTCGGGCTACAAAAGTTTCGTATTTTCGAACATTGGTCGGGTTTGTCACTAACCCATCATGTCGGGTTTGTCACCAACCTATCTTGTTTTGATCACAAACCGACATCTGATTATGCCTGCACCCAACATTGCTCTTGAATTCAATGATATGCTTTGCTTAAAATTAAAAGGGCCTTTGCCCTGCAGTATGATGATTATAGACCGTTACTATACTATCAAAATGTATCATATTTTCACAAAAAAAATGTTTACTAAAATAAAATCTTTTTTTTTTTACGTTAGTAACACTAGAGAATGTATATTTATTGTGTTCGAAATATAGGCAACTTTGAATTCGATTACATAGTTAATTAAATAAAATACAAGGTTTTAGGTACATAGTTTAAATATATTCGATGGATAAATGAGATCTAATTCACATTTTGGCTAGTAAAATAAGTTCTTAAATCGAATGACTAGGAAGTAGGAAGATTAAATTTAGAATTTAAATATTTAATTACATGTTTTGTGACTAATTTGACCAGAATAAAGAAGTCTACTTCTAATTTTAAATAAATACAATACCTACTGATTACGTTTTTAGTATATTGCACATCATATTTTGTTGGTCAAATAATAAATTCATTTATATAATAAAACATATTACACATGACAATGATTAATCAGATTATCTAAATAGATTTAGATAGAGTCAGCACGTTAACTCACCCTTTGAACACAAATTTACTAAATCGATTTTACGAATTTTAAATAAATCATATAACATTAACGCTAAATCAATACAAATTTAAAAGAAGTTGTGGTAGGTGCAATAGGTTGTTTGTATATAATATGAATAAAATGTTTTTTTTTTAATGTACACGTAAGTACATTTAAAAAATATATATACGTACATTTAAAAAAAAACATTTTGTATATGGCAATAAACAATAACTGTTTAAAATTTTAATTATAGAAAATTTTTTTCTTGTAATTTAGTACATTTAATTTACACTTCAACAAATTTTTTAATTAACTATTATACCTAGTACAACACATTTATTACACCTTTTTTTGCTGTAATTGACTATTTTTGCTTAACAAAAGGAAATGCATTATAGGTCACTCATAATAAATTCCACGTTTGTTTGTAGAATTTTACGCAAAACATTTTTGTTGTAGTTTTGTTTTTACTTTCTTGTTTATTTATCAAGTACTGTCACTTACTTTCTTTTAAAATTTTATGATAGAACATCAACGTCAAGTACCAACCGAAAGCGTAGGGCTTTCGGTTTTAATCCCTCGATCGTGAGCTATTCCAGACACAATTAAAATCAATTGTTATCGTGGCACCCGAGTGCCTCCTGGGGGTTGAGGGATTAATAAGTCATATAAGAGATCGTTAAACATCCTTAACTGTAGATTACTTTTATTTTAACAGCAAAACCTTAAGTAGTACAGCGGCCAATATTTTAAAACAACATTACTCGGGAATGCAATTATTAAAAATTAAAATATTACGTCACATAAGGGTAAGTAAATACTATATTACTTTTAAATGATGGCGCGAAATTTCGCCTTATGTCAAGTTTTAAGTGGGACAATTCAACAAGGATGTTTTAAAAACAGCCAGTATTATTTTGAGATAAACGACTTCGTTTGTTTCTGGCTGCCAACGCTCCAGTTCATCTTTGGCAAGTGGTTATGATGATTTCTAACTGATAAAAGCATTTGTTTGTATGTGTGCACCGTCGCAGTACACCCCTTACAGTGATGGGTGGCACACAGCCAACGGATCTTGGAGTTCCCATACACTGTTTGCCTGTAGAAGGTGTACCCAGCAATTAAGAGCATTGGATTCCCACGTTTTGAAAATACGTACTTGTATGCTGAAATGGAGAGGATTGTTACTTTTTGCGTTAGTTTAAAAGCGTCATTCAGTGTATTTAGTTGCGTATTAAAAAGCAGAAGTAACCTTGTCTTGCTTTTAGGACTGCATGCGTCTTTGGGTTTATTAAAAGAAAACTTACCTAGAAAAAAAGGGGACGTGGTAGGCCTATCACGATCTGTCATGTAATGATTATTTTCTTTCGTTCCGAGTGAACAAAATGTATGTTTTCCATTTACAATCATGTGTGAAAAATCGCATGACAGTGCGTGAGAGGCCTTAAATTACTTGATTACAAATAACAGTTACATGGTTAGTAATAGTCTTTACTTGTAACATAGAGTTAATTAGATTGTTAGTAATATGAATATCAAATCTAATCTAAGTTATATTAGTAATTGATTAAATCCTATTTTCCAGTAAAACCAAAAATAAAATACAGAAGATTTATTAGGTACCTACTTAGAGATTAACCTAAGTACCTCATTAATCTTCTTTATTTTTAAATGTAGGAAACAGTTAGTCGAGTGGTTTAAGTACCGGACCAAGATCTCGGGGTCCTGGGTTCAAACCCCAGGTCGAGCAACAAGACTTTTGAATTTTCGTTCATTGCGCGGGTTCGTGATCACCAACCCGCATTTGGCAAGCGTGGTGATTATGCCTGTCCCATCATTGCTGTGGTAACTTGGATTCAATGATGGTTGTAATGTAATGACTTTATTTTTAAATACATATGTCAGTAAGTACAGACACAAGTACGTAAACTGCAATATCTGAGTCGCGCGTTTAAACGACGTATCTTTTTCATTTTATTATTAAGCAATGGACTTGCTCTTGACTACATACTTAACTCTACGGTTAAGAAGAAGCCTAAGATAAAGCGAGTTTACCCAGAGGTACTGGTTCTCCCACACACCAGCGGAACACAGAAAAACTGTTTGGCGCTGAACTCCGGCAGGAAGGTGGTAGCATCCAGGTAGCCTCTTACGAAGCCTACCACCGCAGAGGGATTTGTTAGTAGTCATCATTGGTTAAAAAAACCAAAGATGCCGTTGCCCAGGGTGGACCACTAGGAGGTAGATCCCACCACCCAGTACCATCGTAAAACGAGCTTTAGGCAGCTCTTGTCCCACCGCTAGCGAAGAAGTGACTAACTGAGTAAAAACTATTTTCTCTCTACAATACATAAACATTCCGTGTAAAATAGATATGAAAATATCAATCCTTTAATGTTTCTCTCATCACTTTGTTCAATATTCTTTAATATTTTCAGTAAAAAACGTCAGGACTATGGAGAATTGTTAAAACAGTGCAGATGTTTAAGAAACTAATAAAAAACACTTAAATATCATTATTACTGAGATAAGAACTTCATGTTCAGAAAGTACTTACACGGTCAGAATAATCAGACCAATTGCAGATTAGTTGTAAAACATTTGTTTTTATATCGACAACTTTAAACAATTTTAAATGATGAAGCACTAATTAAAACAAAGGAAATGTGTGGATACTATTTTATAGTATGATTTAAGTTGAAAACAAAAGTACTAGCATAATGTGATTGTGTGTCTGTGTGTCAGCTTGTTATATTCACATCCTTTTCTTCCTTAACTTTTCTTTCTTCCGTAAGCAAACTTCACACATTAACAAATAAGTATTGACCATCTCTCTAGTAATATTGGCGTATATAGCTGCTGTCTCTGCTAGCATTCTGTCTCTCCCTTTATGGCTAACTAGGAGATGTGTCTTGTGGATTTCGTCAAACAAACTCTCAGCTGGAAGAAATATTTTCACCTTCCCGTGATCTTTTGTCACCAGAGTTTTCTTCCCTCCTATGCTTCGCACCTCAAACTTATTTGATTTCCTTGTCTTTAAGCTTGTTCCAGCTTCCACTTGGGCTACCAGTTCTGTATATTCATCACTAAGAAACACATTGTAGTGGTTGTATTTCTTTTTTTCACTTTCTAGAATCTTTTCCAAAAACAATAACTTTTTATTCGGTAAAGAATGTGTGCTGGTGGCCACCACTGAAATAACAGGTTTGTAAGTCAGAACTGTTTATTTAAAAAAATATCGATTCGTGGTCATATTCACCTTATTTACTTAAATTTTTAATCATAAAAGAAATTCTTAATGTAACATTTTGGTGATACGAAAAAAGAAATATGGGTTGAGTACCAAATTGATACTAGGTACGACGCACTCATGCTGAACTCTCATCTCTCGCAAACCTAACAAAAATATTTTCAAAACAAGTTTTCTTTTATGAAATAAGCATCTCAATCGATAGTATAATGATATAACAAAAATTCTCATCATGACTTTTATATTACGTTAGATATAACGGATAACAAAGAGATTTAGAATTAAAAAAATTTTGTGGCCCTGTACATATCTGTTTTTGCTCATTATTACGTAAGCATCTATGCACACAATCCTGTAATTATCTTTGTACATTCTAATATACAAAGATAATGATAGGATTCTGTCAGAACTTCTACGTGCAATGATGTTGATTGTCGAGATTCTAGAAAATTTTACAGTTGACAAAGCATCAGGCATTGTTTTGCGTATAATGACAGCTACGGGACTATATGTAAAGATTAGACGCCCGTGTACGTTACTCAGTTGGGTTAGCATGGAGGGTGGATATGGTCACCCAACACAGCTAATATCGCATTACCAAAAGTGTGGATTTTGGCCTTACAACTTGCATGATTGTGGGTCGAGCACAGCCACCTCATCTTCCCGTTCCCACTTTTGGTGTGGTAGTAGTATGTATACCCTTTGTACTTTATCAGTCGTCTCCCCTTTTTTGATATCACAAACTCCGCTGTAAAAGGTGTTTATTTTACTTAACATTCATATCGTTTCGATATATCAATCAATGGTGATATATTAATCAATCAATGGTGATTACATTTAGAACTAAAGGGAAAGTTTTTCTCAGAGTAAATAAAACATATGAATAGAAGACCTAAAGTAAAGCAGAAGATAACAAATGCTTTTGGCATTATTCTATTGCCAATCGACTAAGCATAACATTGGAGAGTTACATTTGCTAGAAACTCAGAATAACAAAGTTCATGCTAGAACGCCCGAATTAAGGAACTCTCATGAAAAAGACCATGATTTTTTACTATTTTTTGTAATATCCTTTCCTGAGATCCAGCCAAAATCGCCATCATAATTAGACACTCTTCTACTATTTCGTAACTATACGTTTATTGAAATAATGGTCTATAGAATATTCGGTATTAGGTTCAATGCATTTATTGCAAAAAAGAACAAAAAGTAATATGGTTATACATGTATAACACAAACGGTTTTATTCGAAACGTCGAAAATTATGTATTCTTAAGAAGCGCGAGACAAAACCATAGATATCTAATCTTTTGTGTTTGCAGTAATATAACCCATGTGAGTAAATCCATACACAGTAGAAATCATTTGTAATCGTGCTGACCGGTTGCCACGCGGGGTTAGATGAGATGAAATTAACCGTTATGTAAATTATTCCACCTGAATAAAGGTCGTTGATTGTGAGCCAATCAACGACCTTATTCAAGTCAATTTTTAAATAAGTTTTCTAGTGCTTTACTGACATTACCAACAATTTTTATTATCAACAAATTTCTTCAAAGTTATGACTACACTAGCTTACTTACCTGGAAGAAATTAGTCGACATAAATTGTCTTGGTGGAGATGGTAGTCAATGGTCAGGACACTAGCAAACTTAAATAGCACTTAACTGCTAGAGGCATTCTAACTAAGTCCTAAGCTTGTAATGTTGTTGAGTTAATGGGGGGTGTATGTGTTTCCCCTTGACTGCAATAATGTCGTCGCTGATAGTGTGGATCTTGGCTCGACAGCCAACATGGCTGTGAGTGGAGCATAGCCAACGCATCTTTTGTCCTGTCATCGTCTGGAAGTAGTATGTGTAACCTTTGTGTTTGATCAACCGTCTCCCCCTTTTCGACAGTACGTATTCGAATTCTGCTGGAAGAAAAAATGTTATAGGATTGGTTCTAACGTAGGTATTTATTTTCAGATAATTCTGTATTTTTTTATTTATTTAATCGATTGCATATAACAAACTAGTTGTTGCCGGCGACTTCGTCCGCGTCAATTTCTGTTATTATTAACGCGATTATTTTTGCTACATTTTTCACTGATGCTTCGCTCCTATTGGTCGCAGCGTGATGTTATATAGCGTAAAGCCTTCCTCGATAAATGGACTATCCAACACAAAAATATTTTTTCAATTCGAACCAGTACTTCCTGAGATTAGCGCGTTCAAACAAACAAACAAACAAACAAACTCTTCAGCTTTATAATATTAGTATAAATTAAGCATTTCATTTGTATTCAAACGCTATCAACAAGAAAATACAGGATTCGTCACTCCGTGAATTGATATTGCTTTTTTATAATAAGGGAAAATATATTGCTAAGCAGACAGTATGTAACGACATCTAGAAGTGTCATAACAAGGTACAAACATAAAATTGAGTGAAAAACCATTTATTTCTTTCCAAATCTATAAATGAAAAGCAACACACTAAAGACATACAATAAATTACATACACAAATTTTAAGAGTAGGTTACAATTTGCTTTAAACATCTAGATGGTATTTTAGACGCGATAAGTTTGATACTTTATTTGAGCATCTGTCAGGTGCAGGTTAACTAGATTATTTTAAATATTAAGACGTTGACTGCAGCCGATGACCTTGAGCAATGAATACGTCCACAAATTTATTCGTCTTTGCAACGCACCGCAGTTATCACTGTCGATTCCCGTAGGAGTGACAGAGAAAAAGCGCATGGAATAGAAGGGCCTAAGTGCCAAACAACAAAATTCGTTGTGCAATTTAAAATTGCCATTTTATTGAAAATCTAAATCAGCTATTTGCTTAAGCAACATGTAATATACAATATAGCAAAATTTTATTATCATTATTATACGGACTGCTGAGAAAAATGGTAATTTATGTATTTTCAGAGGCTACTTTGAGATTATTTTCTATCAAGAAAAGTTTTCAGAATCGTGTTTTGGAAACAACCACCTGGTCAAAAATATGATCAATTACAACTACATAGAATTTGGCAACAATACGAGCCATAGGCTTAAAGCAAAACAATCTTCGTTGAGCTGAATTTGGCTCATGTCAGCGTCTTAAGTACCAAAATTACTTTTGGATACTCAATGTATTAATGTAACCAAAAGTTGTTAATTTTTGATTTTCAATACATAAACATTTATCATAATTATTTAATCAGAACGTGGCAAATTTTTTTTAGGCTTAAGGTTAAGCTTGCCAAATACGAGCTTTTTCACACGCGCCTCAAAAGGTTCTGGCATCTTTGGGTTTAGTTCTTCATATTCCGAAAGTGTAAGCGGTCCATACTTGTGTTTGTTTTTGATGCTAGTAATCTGGTCTTCTACTGTATTGATCATGGCTTGGCACTCTTGCTTCGAATGTGAAAAACATCTCCAAAGCTGTTTCACCCCTGGGCGCCTACTGTAGTAGGTGAAACCACCAAACTTTAGCAATCTGGCACCTTTTCGGGTACGCACAAACTCTATTAGGGGCACTGAAAAGAAAATTGAAGCTGAGTATCAAATAAAAATCTTTTTTAACATGGGCGACTGCTATTTTAACTGAGCTACAAAATATAAATGATAGTAAAATAAATTATAAATGAGTTGCTAAAAAAGAAAAGGAAGTCTTTCTCGTGCTGGAAAACAACTTTTTAATCTTTATCAAGTTACACTGCACAAACGTCTTTGTTTGGATTGTATTTTTTTTTCTGCATAATAAATCCAAAAGCTTTACACGCCTTGTCCGACAAAGCAAAATCAAATTTCTTAATTAATTGAGCACACATTTCACGATATCTTAGAATTACTCAATGCACTATAAAATTAGCTCCAATACTGATGTGTCATGAATTCAAGTGATATTTTACTGTGTATTCAAAAGTCTATATTTTTATTGAATAAAATTAAATATAAGCCGTGTTTATATGGTTGTAGTTATATCACGGAGACCCGTCATTGAAACACGTTTAAGTAAACATAATTAATTTAATTAAATAACTTGTTTGGATTTATCAATATAATTTCGAAAGTGTGTTATTTTAAAAATTATTTAAGCTTAAACAAGAAACAAAAAGTCTTCCATCTAAAATGTTTTATCATCATAATTGTTTGATAGTTTGAAAGGAAAAAGCCCGCAAGATACAAATCCTTTTTTGATTGTCTGTGGGTTGAGACATTCTTCAAAACATTTTTTGGCTTGCTGTGCGAAGTGCGCGCGCGTGAGGTTAGCACATTTATTTTCGAATGTGTAACTGCGCAAAATCTTTCTCCACGTATCTTGAACAGGGTAACTTAAGAAGGCAATATCCAGAGGTGAACAATGTGTAGAGTTTGGTGGAAGAGCAACTAGAATAATTTCTTTTTCTTTACAAAAATCGGTCAGGGGCAAAGATATGCATGGAGTATTACAGTCTAAAAATACAACTATTGGCATTTTAATATTTTGTCCTACGAGCCAAGGGTAGAAAGTATTGACAACATATTCATAAAAAAAATCCATATCCATCCACCCTGATTCAGTGTTTCCAGTTCCCCAAGAAAAAGGAATATCCAATTCTATATCAGTTGGAATACTTATGTATGGAAATATAACCATTGGAGGAGCGAAATCTCCAGCAGCTGAAACGTTGACTAGAACAGTCAAACACTCATTAGAGTTATTCTCCTCATGGCTGTAAACACATTTCGTTCCTCTTTTAACTAAACCTTGTTTCGTTTTACGGTTTAAAAAGAAACCATACTCATCACAATTAAAAATGCGTCTTGAATCCTTCAATATGTGTAGAAAATTGTTGTCAGCTAAGTACGACCAGATGTTATTAAATCGTGTTAATAATTTTTCTGACGTCTTACGTTTGCTCGTGAGTACGTTTTTAAGTACTTGATTCGATAAGGCAGGGTTTCGTTTCATAAAGCTTGGGATCCATCCTCTTCCTAGAATTCCATTTTTTAATTTATTACTACGATTCAAATACTTGATCAGATTAGCTACAGACAACAGCAATTGATCTTTAGTAACGGAGAACCCGCACTGTCCGAGGTGCTGGATCCACTCAACGACTTTCTCCTCCTCTTCAGGTCGCAGCACAGGCTGGGGGCCACATTTTTCATTCTGATATTTGCCATCACGTTTGTCTCTCAATGTTGTCTTTGGTACCTTGTACCGTTTAGCAGCTTCATAAACACTCATACCTTTCTTAATTGCTTCTAAGGCTGAAGAGATCTGTGACATGGTGTATATTTTGCGCTTTTTTCTTTCCATTATTTCTGTAAAAGACAAGATCCAATTAGAAATTAAAATAAGAACAGTAAATTATAATTTTGGCCCCGTTGGTCTAGTGGTTTAAATACCGGGCCAAAATCTCGGGGTCCCAGGTTCGAATCCCGGGTCGGGCAACAAAAAGTTTCAAATTTTCGAACGTTGCTCGGGTTTGTGATCACCAACCCGCATTTGGCAAGCGTGGTGATTATGCCAGTACACCCATCATTGGTGTGGTAACTTGAATTCAATGATGGAGGCCTTTTCCCTGCAGTGGGATGATTATAGGCTGTTACTTTACTTTTTTTACTTTTATTATAATTTAACTAATTAACGAAACACTAACCACAAAATATGAGCTTTATGGCTATAAAATATAAAAAAGTTACTAAAATTGGGCTACCAATGTGACCTTTACATTTTTAATTCTATCTTTAGATAGCCAGAGCCCAGATAGTCAGAATCATCGATACATGAATGTGATTGTTGACGTCAAATATTGTATCAGGGTAACATTTAACAACAATTTACGCTTCTCCGTGCTTTTGAAAATTATAATATTTAGGTAAATTTTATATATATATTTTTAATTCTCTTAGCAACTATATTTTTTTATGATAAATATACGCAATACATTGGGGACATAGGCAAATTGATGTTATTTAATTAACTAACCCGAGTTCATTGAACTCAATCACAAAGCCAACCAAGACTAACCTATTTTTTTTTTACTCTCTTACTTAAATTTAGAAAAAAAGAAATAAAACGTTTCAACTAGAAAATAAATGTAAAAGTTGTTATTACTGCGACATACAGCTATATCCAGTTTACCTTTGGATATAGCTGTATGTCGCCTCTGTGGTTTGTAAAATAGAATTAAATACGATTTTAACAGTACTTTAAAAAAAAAATTTGGATTTCTAATATCTCATATCAGTATAATTAAAATGTTTACTATATAAACTTACAGTAAATTGTTTTATAACGCGTGTAACGTAGAGCATGGTTATGGTCATTTTTTACGCTAATAACACTATCATCTATCGTGTAATCTTAGCCATACACCCAAACTTATGATTTGTGGAACATCTCCAATATTCTTTTGGTCCTTGACGACAGCTGTAAAAAGTGTAACCGTTATATTTGAGTAGTCGCTTCCCTTTTAATGATTGGACATACTCTGCTGATATTCGAATACAAATGTCATTAATTAGAACGAAGTTCCTTATCGCGCGTTGCGAAAGGGGGCTAGACGGAAAAAACTGTAACGAAACTTTTTGCTATAGTTGTCTCGCATAGAGAGAGAAAGAGAGAGGGAGGGAGAGGGAGAGGGAGACGAAGAGAGAAAGTTTATTTATTTAAAAATAAATTTAAAATAAAATACAATTGTATTACAAATCCTTCACTAAAAAGGAACTTCGTTCCATCCGGGTGTCTCTTGACACCTCTCAAGTTTTTTTTTACATTTTAAACAAAAGGAAAGGTCAATAATATGCTTTAGTTACATTTTATTTTATGAATAATCACTTTATTTTTTGTTATCAAAACTGACTTGATAAGAAGTACATAAAGAAAAAAATTGAATCTACATTATATAGGATCACGTCCGGAGGGATGGACAACAAACTGATCCTACATAAACGATTTTAACAGACAGACTCTTAAAATCTCGAAAAAGCGTAGAGGTGCAGAGTTGAAACTTAAACCATCTACTCACATTTAGAAAATAAAATTTTGTTTGCATAAAACAAAGATACGAGCTTTTTTATTGAATCTAGAAGTCAAACCAATACTATTTTAGGATCTACAAAGTAAATTGATACTTAAATCTAAATGATATTCACAAAAATATAAGCTTAGGCTACTTATCTCTAAATTCATATACCTATTTGGAACGATTGAACAAGTTCATTAAGGTTACCTTATTAATAAGTAACAGACATAATATCACATACATGTTCTGATTCCAAAACAAATTTTCTTTAAAGCGCTTTTTTTTGTGGAAATCTGAAACACCACCCAGACCCGGGAAAGTATAGAATATTTTTTTCTACTTTTACCCATCTGGGATTCAAACCCGGGACCTCGGAGCAAGCGACACCTGAAACTGTTGCGTAAGCCACTCCGCCACAGAAGTCATCATATAACCTAATTTTAATAACCTTTATTTTACATATGTGTATGTGTGTTGTTAACCATAACAATTTCATTATTAACAGTATGTATGACAGCGCGACAAAACTTGGTACCGCATCGCCATCGCTCCTTACTTTGACAAGTTTTCGTGGAGAAACGAAATTTTCGTCCGTTGTATTGCAGCATACGGTTTCCATATTTCGACACTATGAACTCAGCCACAAAAGCATCTGAAATCATTAAAGAATCAATTAAAATAGGTGAGAAAAAGCTGGGAAGTACGTCTAATAACGTCATTGGGACATTACGTTTATGGTTCATCAAAACTATGGTTTGGACTTTGGATACTGTTTTCTTGAGTTTACGCGAACACTATACATTGAAATGAAAGACATGTTTACGGATTTAGTATCCGTTTATTTTTGATTTAACCCGACGCGACGTTCCGAACCCTCTACAGCGTTCATGGTCATGTTTGCCCGCTGTAATGAGTAAAACTACAACTTGGTTTGCTCTTAAGTGTGGAGCTCTTTACTTAGATTCGGGACTCTATATAGGGAAACTTTACACACAAAAGATTGCATTAGACAATAGAAGGGTACACCTTAATAGGTTACAAAAGAAAGATACAAATAAAGGAATGTACATTAAAATTACAACTAAATGGTTATGGTTGTCTAGGCGCCACATTAGTCTTTGTATTCTAGGCGCCACGTTATCTCATTTTTTATTTTTTACTAAGTTTAACGGCCTCGGATACTTGTCCATACAGTCAATTCTTTAGTAATATTGTCTTTATTTTTGCATTAAGACGTTGATTTAGACGTTTTAATGCTTCGATGGAGTTTTTGGAGATAGTCGACAGATTGAAGGAATGTAGAGAAGTCCCCAAGAAAGAGGTGAACTTTTCGCGTTCCCGCGCAAAATTCACGGTCCACTTTTCTTGGTTACGACCCATACACCATGTTATTTCACCGAACTGTATATTGTTCACTCGCACGACACTTTGTTTCGCAAAATAACACCACTTTTACGACCCAAAAATCACTATAAACAATAAAAATTCGATAAAATAAACGGACTCCAAACGTATCTCACGAACTCCCGCCAAAAACTCCACGTTATCTCAAGTGCGCCGGTGTTGCCATTGTTATCTGGCGTCGGGTGGCTAATTGTTATGCAATTGTTATCTGGCGCCGGGTTAACGATGATGGCAGTAAATCAGGGTGAAAGCGGTGATTCAGCGATGAGACATCTTTGGATGGTCTTCTGGTTATACATAACAATATCTTTCATTTCTATGGTTTAGATTTGATATAAAAAAGGTTTATTTTTTTGGAACGTAATTTATTATGTAGGTACATCAATTGTCTATTGATGGCATGGTATGTAGTACATGATAGATGAAAGAATCTTGGGTTGCAATACTGTAAGGCAACGACAAAAATGACAATTAATATATTTTTTTAAATCGTATGACTCTAACAGTCTAGACTATAGTCTCAATACGAATAGTCTAGTTGTATTTTTTTAAGTACTTAGACAGTGATTATAATTTCTGATTAGATCGAAAAAAAATATTGCCCAGTTTTAGTTTAGTACTTATTAAGCCATATAACTGTATTTTAAAATTTAACTATTCGCAAGCCGTAGAAAACGCTGTCGGAAGTATTGGTCACATCTCTTTATGAGTCGAAATATAAATATTTGACTTACAATTATGTCCACCACCTCGCAGGAAGTTGTCATTTATGTGTTGCCCTTTTTAGAATCAAAATGCAATCTGTCTTTATAGACAGACACATAGACCTAATCCTATTTCCTACACGAATTGATTATGTGAATATTTG
Organism: Anania crocealis; assembly: GCA_949315895.1. Lineage (NCBI taxonomy): Eukaryota > Metazoa > Arthropoda > Insecta > Lepidoptera > Crambidae > Anania > Anania crocealis. The sequence goes on from OX438863.1 coordinate 4,742,032, forward strand.
TATATAAGCTGACGTGATAAGTGAATTAAAGTAATGTTGGTTGTTAAAGATATTATACTAGTGATAATCTGTGTCAGGCGAGAAAACAATTTCCAACCGTGAAATAAAAGCATGCAGTTTCCTAGTTCCTGAAATATTATAATATAAAGTACATGTGAGGAGAATGTGTGCGTCAATTGAGCAACCACATAATAGACGTCATCTAAATTTTTGTTTGCAATTACATCAAACAATATTAAATCGCTGAAGAAAAAATTTGGTTTGGTAACTAGTTTTCGAACTCCAACATTGAGTCCGCAGAAGAATTGATAGATCTGCCGAATGAACTAATACAAAAGTTAAATAATATTTGAATGACAACACCCTGTAAATTATGAAGACACAATGGTCAAATTTATTTATTTCAAAAAATTATAAAAAAAACCTGAAAATGCTAACATAAAAAATCTAATATTTTTTGAGTCAGCACATGAACGATCATCGCTAATTATTATAAAAATGGTTTGATTGATATACCCAAAATCTAAAAACTACTTTTAAAGCCATTTCAGCACAAAATCACAAATCATGTAATTCGGAAACCGAAACATCGATTCATAGGCGCAGTTATAGGAGCAGTAATTTGCCAGTATTGCAAGTATTAGGGGTTAAAGTATGAAATTGCCGTTTTGTATGGACGAAATCGAGAAAAGTCATTTTTCCATATAACAATTTTTTAGATTTTTTAAAAACGCGCGAACCGTTTTCTATGCAATTAAAGGTGAAAGTTAGATGGTTATAAAGCTACGCATTATAGTATTTAAATTTCTGAAAATCAAAGTATATAATACAAATATACTTAATTGAAGCAAGAAGGTCAGCTGACACATTGTAATGTGTCTTTTCAACGACTTCCTTTGTAGTAATAGGCACTAGTATTGCATTTTTTTTTAGTCAAAAGTTACTTTATTTCGTTTTTGATACAATACAACAAGAATTACGCAATAATATGACTATACTTAAGAGCTATAAACAAAATAAAAAGTGGGAAAATAATCGGCAATTTCATACTTTAACCCCTATTATTAAGAATGATTATGTTCATCATTAGCTAATATGATCTTATCTTCGATTGTGTACGCGAACGCACGGCATTTGGGTAATGCACAACGCCAGCGACTCTTTACTCCTCGTTCGACACAAAGCCGAAACCTCTTCCCGTTGTAGAAAAGCATACGTTTACCCCTTCGCGACATAACGAATTGAGCATCTTGACCATCCAACTCTGAAACAAAATCAATTCAATCTTGTTAAATCAATACACTAGTCTACATCTACACTACTATTATGTGTGTGTATCTTTGTAATAAATAAACCCAAAAACCACTGAACCGATTTTGATGAAATTTTGTACGATGGTCGATTGAACCTTGGGTAAGGATATAGTCTAGCTAGGATATTTAACCAAATTTAAAAAAGGGAGATGGTGTTATATTATTAAAAAAAACTGCGGTCGAAGTCGCGGGCAAAAGCTAGTATATATAAAATAGATAGATAGATAGATATGTATAGATATATAGATCTCCGTGTGCATTATGGCAATAACATGAAATATCAACCGAACAGAACGTAGGTACTTTAAGGTACTTACATATTCGTCCAATGTTTGTCTTTCTTTTTGGATGTAAGACCTACCTGCTAGCCGGTTTGTTGGCTATAATTCCTAGTTCCTACCTATGTTATGCATAAAATTTGTTTAATAATATGTTGACTGACGAAAACTAAATACTTAGTAAAATTCGAACCTTAGTGGTTTTGCTATGCTAAGTAACATACCTAATTATCGTAATTTAAGTTTTAATATGGTAATAAATTGAAAAAAAAATACAATAACATTCGTTATTGCACACACACAAACAAATTGAATACAACACAAGAGTTAGATTTAGACTGTACAGTGTTCAATTCAGGCGGTCTTATCGGTAAAAGCGATTTCTTCTTAGTTCAAATATCATTTAATAGTTTTATTTTGTAATATAGTTTATTATTATATTCAATATGTTACATTTAATTATGTAATCAATTAAACAGACCTTATTTACAACTGATGAAAATAATTTTATTTTAAACTATTATTCGCAACAGGAAATCATTATTAATTGGTATATTCATCATCAAAAACACTCAAACAGTAATGAAAAAACTTTACATATAACTTCTACTATTAATTTAATTGCAATGCTACACTACCTATATAAATATGTTTAATTATAACTATCCTCTACTTAAAAATGGTTTGGAAAATATCACACAAGACAGCTTTTAAATTTATTGAATTTTATTTATTTTGTGTTTTATGCTTTGAGTCTATTCAGGATGACTTTCTCATCACCGTCATTTTATAGGCGTTAATTATCATATTTAGAGCGGCTTCACCGGGCGGATTTAGGCGAGTGCGGAAGCACTCAGCCCAAATGCCTACTAACGGGTACTTCGCTCGAGCGCGGGGCGAGACTTACCCCCGTATTTATAAAGAAGTAATTACTTATTGCTCAAGAAAGTCATAACTTAAGATGTTACTACCTAGTGCTTACGTGAAGGAAATGGGTCATCATTAATAGACATATTGTTTGGCTGAGAATGCTAAGTTTTCATAGTTCTAACTTCCAATAATTACTAGATTAAGGACTACAAATTGTCACCTAAGTAATTACTTTTAGTTAAGTAATTACTTTTACTTGTTTATAAATACGGGTGTTACACTCGTCCGAACAAAGCTCATACTTTTTGTGGGTTAGTTATGATGAGAAGTAAGTAGATAAAAAAACGGGCGTATGGTAACGATACTCACTGAAAGATTAGTTACGAACTATTTAAAAGATTATAGAATTTTTCATATGGTTATGGTTGTCCTTGATTTGAACTATAGTGTCTTCGATGGTACGAATGACAGCACGACATGTTTGCGTAGCGCACCGCCATCGACACTTTCCCCCCCGCTGAGAACAATAACGAAATTTATTTCCATTGTACACCAACATCCGTGTATTTTTTCTGGAGAGTATGAAGTCAGCATGTCCTTGAATATATGGAAAATATTTAATCAGTAGCGTTAGGGAAAGACATCATAGCAATTACATGTATCTACAAAGAAAATAAATAAATAAATACAAATACATACAAAACAATTTGTTTCCAAGTTTCCATCACATTATCGCATTTTTAATAGTCAACATTGGCAGTAACTGAAATTAATATGCTCTGAAACGGGGAACTTCAAAAACTTAATGATCATACTTACAAAATGACCTAGTAAACATCGTATCATTATTAATTTGTTTGGCTATACATATATATCTCATTATTTCTTTGGTTGCTTTCAAGCCCCTTGCGCCATTTTCGACGGTTGGAAACTTGATTAAAATAAGGAAGACGAATGGCAATTGTTTTTATATACAGACAAAAAAAATCTAAATAGGAAAAACCTTTTCTACAGGTATATAAAATAATGTATAAAATAACACTCACATTTGTTTTGAAGATTTTATGATAGTTATTACGATGAATAATAACAAATAGATCCACAACAATCTTACTCAAGTAAAATACAGATGTTATAATATGAAAAATTTACATTATCTTAATTGGAATTTATGTACAAGTATGTAAATATTAGATGCATTGTAATAATAACAAACAGACTGAACTTCAGCGGTTACGTATCATTTCGACTAAACTTTTTAAAACTATTTTCAATACAACAACGGTCGGAAGACCTACTGTTTAATATGACTAAAGATCGTTTCACATATTTTTGTTATAACTAATAGACGAAATCCATAACGGATGTAACCCGGCAGGTGAGAAGACCTACTTGCCGTGCTAAAGTAAATATATAAATTGGTATAAATTAAATTAAACAAGTACCCTTTGTTGATTACAAAGTTTATTTGAAGTTATCAAGTACACAAAGATATTTAAATTATAGTCACAACAATAAATTAGGTTTCTGTTTTTTTCATACAAATGTAGTCCCCTGATTCCTCCCTGGATAATGCCAGTAGAGCAATAATTTTTATCATAAAAATCTATGGCTACTATTCGCATGTTTCTATGTGTTCTGTTTTCTCATAAATTAATTAATAAAAAAGATATGAGCTCTCAAAAATCGAAAAAATTCGCCAGATTTTCCGCTGTGTTCAAACATCCAGAAAACAAATTTGGCTAAATTTTAGAAAAAAAGGAAAACATACGAACACGGCCAAAGCCTTTCTTTTGGCCTTTCGGTCCAAGAAGCAGTTGTCTCTATCACACTCTGCGGTGAATGCGTTTGGCACTGCGCGACAGCAATCGGGGGGCACAGTGCCCCCGCCGAGTCGAGCGCGAAGCAAACACTGCCGTACCATCCTTTACTGGAACCATTTCGACGCATTTTCAGGCCCCTATTTGAGAAACTCTGGATAAGACCAGAACGCAGAAATTTATTATAGTTAATGTTGTGTGACTTGGCCGTTGAAAGGTACACAAGGGTACAAAACCAGGTGCTCCATGACACCGTTGCACCAATCTGTCGCCAGAACCGCTACCCATTGACGATGGAAAATTGCCACTTGGAAAACGTTGATTCAATAACCAGTCAATTGTAGGCTTGATAAAGCTGCGTATTTCAATAACACTTATGTATAGGCGAGCCAGAAAGTTACAACAGATATAAAATTACGTGTATACAAAATTGACTTGTACCTAACGTAATCCCTCAATCGTGAGTTATTCCAGACACAAATGAAATCAATTGTTATCGTGGCACCCGAGTGCCTCCTGGGAGTTGAGGGATTAATAATGTTCAACGGCCAAGTCACACAACATTAACTATAATAATAAAGAAATCGCAGTAAGGAACCTTAGACTTGGCACGACTTTGTCTAGATTTCATTACTTTTTAGAGATATACAAGCAGCTCCATCGAGACTTGGCTAGTTTTTTACAGAATGTTTTTGGTGGGATAGATTTTACAAATACCTATTTTTCAATTCTCTCGCCCGTAGTGTTTCCTCTTAAAAAACTCCAACAAACATTCGGTTGTTGGTCTAGCCCACCTTGTCTCTGTTCCAAGGTGTGCTAGAGGAACAACATGAGACGATGAACATATGTGAATCGACCGCAGTTATTTTGAAAATAGTTATAACAAGTTTAGGTGAAATGATACGTAACCACTCCAGCCTACCAGGGTTTGTGTTATGTATGACTATCATTAACAAAGACAGACAAAGTTATCTGAATTAATAACTATAAGACATTCATGACTAAGGTACAAATGTACGGTTAACAATCCAAAAAAATATTTCAATGGCTGGAACAAATTCGTGGGTAAAACTGGAACATATTATTTACAATTACTGAACTGTCCTTTTATGTATCAATGACTATACACTGTGAGTTTACCTATATTGAATCGAAAAAAAAAAACATGCCCTGACGCTTCCAGGTTATATTTATATTCCTACTACCGTTTCTTCATTATTCTCGTTCCTTTGTTTCAGGTGGCCTTATTTACCACTGAAATTTATATTTGTTATCTTTCTTTATTTCTGACATTTCTCACATATTTTGACGTCAATGGAATGCATCCGACACACATTCTTGAAGCATTTCGAACAGTATCTTGGAGTGTTACTGTCTTTTTTGCGTGGGCACAAATAACAGCGTGATTTCTTTGGCCTTTGAATTGATCCCTTTGATAAATCATCGGAAGGTTTATCTTCAATCTTGCTATCTGTTTTGCACTTGTGACGTGACATACCTAAAACATTATGAAAATTGCAATGAAACATAGTTTAGTAGCTTTTCAATACGACGAACAAAACAGTGTCTGTACCTGGAAACTAGGATGGAGTTTATCTTTACAAAGTATTTTATACTAAAAAAAAGACTAAATGAAATATTCAAACATATTTTATATTTATTTCTTATTCTATTTATCTTAAGTTGCTTAGTCTTATTGTACACAGCGTGCGGGTGCTTTTAAGAATAGCACCCCTTTCCATCCTATGGCATGATGAGGGTTGGCGACAGAAGTAGTGTCCGTAGAAGATGGGCAGCAGGGAGTTACAACTCCCAAATGATAAAAGTAAACCAAATTTCATTACTGAAAATCAGAAAATGATAATTATAAGAATTCTTTTTTGCAAAAAAATGCAGGGTTTTAAGACTTATTACTTTCGATATTATATAAAATATTTTTTGATACATGTTATTGTAATACCTCGCCATTGATATTGTGGACCCTGATAAAAAGACTTCGACGTCGGCGCTAACCCATCGCTGGCGACGACATGTATACAGGGTGAAATTTTAACCACTTTCCAAAATTTTTATATGCGTTCAGTATCGTATTTAGAGCCTATTTATGAAGTAAAAAATGTAAATCAAGTTGTCACCCGAAAATATTTTTCGTGATATACTTTTCAATTTTTACAGTCCTAGACCTGTTAAGGTATAAAGGGAATATCAAAAACTCATGAATAGTATTGTAATAAATGAATGAGATGCACATCGCGTAAAAAAAGTGTTACTAGGATGCCGTATCAAAAATTTTTGACTTTTGGAGGACATTTTCTGAGTGCTTTATCTTGACATTTTTGTACTGGACTATACCAAAATAAAAAATACGTCATTTGTTTTTTGCCTCGTAGATTGCTATATTAAAATTTGGAAAGTGGTTAAAATTTCACCCTGTATTTAAGAAAGATATGTTTATAGATTTAAAACTCGCGTTTATTTTCACACAAATTTAAAAAAAAAAGTAAATATTTTATTTTTTCTATAAATTGCGTCTTTTTCTTTTTCTCCTATGCCGATGGGTATTGTTATATGAAACAACTTGGTCAGTGTACGTCAAGACAAACGCCTTGCATCCACTTCCGTGGTGAGTTGCACACACCCACCGAGTCTTCAATGAGTACTTCGCATTGGGTACGTTGTGAACATATTCCTGCCCTTGGAACTTGAGCATTTGCAAACCTTTGCTCGTCTCGATAAATTCCACTGAAACGTAGAAGTTAAATAAAGAAAGGTTTGTGACATTAAATTGACATTAATTTTTACTTTCACACAAGTTAAAAAGTATGAAACGTAGTAAAACACATTTATATCATCGTAAAGTATTTGTAATCATTAAATATCATTCTTACATACTCATCCAGTATCTTTAAACAGGCAACCTTAAATCAAGTAGGTATTAAATCGAAATAGACAGTTCATCAATAAATACATCAGTAAGTTAGCAATGTTATTGCTAATAGAATGACAATAATAAACACACTTTTTTACATATCATATTATTATCATTATCAATTGTATTTAAGCTACATCTCAGCTTCAAATCTAATTTATAATGCCAACGCTTCAAGAAATCACTTCATCTATTTTTAGTAAATCATGTGATGATATTATGTAAAACTTACATTAAAACATTACGAATTATCAGTAAATACTAAATTAAAATTGTAAAAATAACAAGTTCAACACTATTGTATTACAAACAGAATAGATATAGCATTCACAGCATTTCATCTCTACCCGATCAATTTAAAATAAAACGTCAATTGAAAATTTAGATAGTAAATAGTGGAGAAAATTATTTTCTCCACTATCTACTATCTAAATTTATCTACGAAATTGTACATGTGGGTAAATTTAATTAAAACCGGTGAAGCCTATGTCGAAATTAGTAGTAGTTAGAATGGTCTCTTTTTAAAGCAGAAGCAAGATATAATACAGGGTGACTTTGAAGTCATTGGCATCCATTCGACTTATTATTGTACAAGACTTATATTATGGAATGTTTTTATGGAAACCTAATACCATAATTTTTAAAAAGTTTTACAAAATAAATGATAATTAGATAAAGTATCATGTTGAATTGGACCAGTCTAGCTCGTAGTAGGTACTACATTTGCACGCGCTCCCGCACCGCCCTCCACATCGCGCCCGCGCCGCCTGCCGCCACACCGCGTGAACCCGCGTAAACAGCTGATTGATAACATGACAATAATTATAACTTTCCCTTCATACTTTGATCGGCTTAAGACGGTAAAAAATTTCGTATTTAAAAAGTTGGAATGTCAATATTTACAATAGTTAGTTCAAATCAGCTATTTACAATAATTTAAAGATAGTCACTTACACGTATTTTAGTAAAAGTTCGAAGTGTTTGCCTCCTCTTTTCACACAATTCAGTTTTCTGAGTTTTGTGAGGGTTACGCTGGCTCCAGTCATGTTCATTGTGAATGTAAAGCAGACCAATTCTTGTAAAAGTACTTTGGTTTGTCCACAAGATGTTGGCGTCAAGATTTTGTAACAGACAGTTACAAAATTGTAGTCGGGGCGCGTAATCGGCTAGCGACAACTCCTGTACCTTTTGGAAGTGATAAGGATTTTGACCCGAACTGTTCAATACCTTCCAAACGTAAGTCGCGCCGCTTGCCTTGCACTAGCCTGTCGCTTGCTAAATTGAGAGGGTAGACTGGCGCTCTCCTAAGATCTTGGGCATGCACTGGAACATGGAATAACGCAAAATCCAAAAGGTTGTGAGTCGTCCTTAAAATGCGATCTCGTGATGGAATTGGCGCGGTTGGGTTTCATAAGTGGTGAAACATTTCCTGTGTTAACATTAAATTGTTCGTGATATCGTATAATAAAACCATTGGTAAGTATTAGTTGGTTTGTGTATCGTCCCTGCACATTACGTGGTCGAGTCATTTTGTTGACACTTTGTTAATAGCACTACACTGTTACAAAATCCAATCCACTGCAATCATGTCCAGTCGAGGTGCGCGCGCGATAGTTCCGGAGAGACGACATTCGTCATCACACCTTTAGACAATGTGGAACTGATTTGGCGTAGGCGCGTGCCGAAAGGCGAAAAGGGTGGCCGGCCGGGCGCGGGGGCGGGCGCAAGTGTGTTAGAGGCCAGGTGGCCTTGTTTGTTTGCGTGTACGAATTTGAAGGAATCTAGGCAAGAGCGCGCGTTTTGTCGGCACACTATTGAAGTAAAGTAGGCTCGTATGATACTTGAATGTTAATTGTACATTTAAAATTTTTTTAGTCAAATTTCATTGTTTTATTTTAATTTAAAATGTATTATTGATCAATCGTAGTGTTTAACTTGATTTTTAGGGTTTAAAAATATTCAGTTTTTGTATTAATCGATTTGCCTCATATTTGGGGAAAGTACTATGAATCACGAGTAGGTTCTTATTTTAGAAGGATGCCAATGATTTCCAATTCACTTGTATAAACCAGTATCAAGACATCATCTAATGGTTGTAAATTTAAGAAATTTTAGCTCTTAAATAAATTTAGTTAAATACTTTCTGTAAGAATAATTAAATGTCAATATTATATCATAAAATCTTATCCTAAATAATCTCCGCTTCACTCTACGTTATTATTGTTCGAATATTACGTGCATATTACTTGGGTCTTTTAGGTATTTTGTGCGTATGGTTATTGTCCAGTCGAATTATCTCATCGAATATGGTGTGAACAAACGCCCTGCACCTGGGTTGGTGGTTGTGGTGAGTAGAACAATGCCATCGAACCTTTCCGTTACCAAACTGTTTCTCTTTTGCGAATCTAAAACCGTCGATGAGCAGAAGTCTTTTCCCTCGAACTGATTGGATTATCTCATGGGTGACAGGTTGAGCAACAAGCAATTTATTCATAGCTGTGGGAAAAAAAACTTATTAGATTACTCTTAAAGTGATATATTTGAGTCTACCCTAGTTAAGGTAGTTAAATAAAAAACTAAAGGCTAAAATAAATCTGCAAATAGAACCCAGGAGTCGCTCTAATATGACCTAGGACTACACAGGGAAAAATGAGCTTTTTTTAGTAGAGGTAGTGCAAAGATCTTCGTCACTGCTATCAGCCATATTTTAGAGGCAGCAGGTTGATTTTTGGTCGAAATATCATTAATACTTACTTCGTGATCTGCCATAACGCTTCTTTTTCCACATACAATCGCGTACCTACTATCATGCCTTCTATGCAACTTCTGCTGCAAAAAGTGGAAACCTCAGAGTGAGAAGCAATGCATTGGAGGTCACCAGATTTTGGATCACTATTTATGCGAAAGAGGAACGCTTTTTACGTTATCATAGTGATAGGTAGTAACGCAGATATATTTTCAATTTCACCTATGATATGCCGTACACATTGCAACCATTAGGACTACTTAAATACTTAAAAAATAAAGCGCTTTTGATTTTACTATTGATAATTTAATTTCGGTGGATGATTATGCTCATTCTTAATAGATATATAAAGGTTATTATAGGTGCACACAATTGCTGTACATCCTCTGTTATTATTTGTTGAGCACCTCCACGTCTCTTTGCCTTTTTTGTGGTAAGATCTATAGAAAGTATAATCATTAAGCAAAAGTAGACGTCTTCCTTTGTTCGACGTCACATATTGTGCATAACCTGTGAAAAGAGGAGTTGGTACATACAAATCCATTGAAGTTGTTTTTAGATGATTAATAAATCGTTACAAAACCACAATACAACTAAATACTAAAGTGTATTTTACTACTAGAAGCCTGAACTTGGAAGTCAATTAAAGCTAATAAAAGTTTATTTGATGTCAAACTACAGTCAGTAAAGATAAAACCAAATAACATTTTAATAATTTATATAACACTAGAATAAGTTCGCTATACTTATGAATACAATTTGAGTGTTTGAATGTAATTTAAAACCTGATAACAGTTTATTACTCATAATAAGAAACTCATAATTTTTAAGTAGTCATTTAAAGAATGCCTAGTTTATTTTTAGAATTATTGTCACTTAGTCGAATATTTAAAAAAAATGATCTGAAAACATATAATTGATAATCGATATGAAAAATAGTATTAACATAGAAACATGGAAAGATTGTAGGTAAAGATAACATTTATGACAGAGGACGCACTAACCTTTTTTTTGGCAAATGGAAACTTACGTTCATATTAGCATTCACTATATCCCTATACTGTCTTAATGTCTTTACTGTATTATTAGAATTATTTTCTGAACACCATACTAAATACAATTTAAACATTTTCACAAATGATAAAGAAGAACCTAAACATATTTTGTTTGAACGCTTTCCGACATAATGTGATTCAATGGGTATGAAAGAATTAACGTGATCTATGACTGTTTGTTTCATTTCTTTGGTAATTATGCTGGCATGATTTTTATGACGACCTCTGTCATCAATAATCTCAGTAAAATCATTGCAGTCCCGGTTTTTGCGTAATGCGGTATAAACAAAGTCTTTGCTTATATTGAAGGTATTTAAAAACATGGTTTTACATACTTTTTGTGAATAAGTACTATCAGTTACTGGACCGTGTAGGGGAAGATGATAAAGTAAAGTGTATACGCGGCGACTAGTTTCCTCTGGGTTAGTAGATGACTTTTTGTTTTTTCTCATAACATATTTTGCTATGATTTGCCATTGTTTAACGTGGCTACCTGTATCCCAAAATTGGGAAAAAAGCTCCATGCGTACTTCTTCTTTAACTTTGTCAGAACATCGTAGACGGCATGTTGACTTACAACTCTCTTTCATTCTTCTTGCGTCCTTCCTGATTCCTTTAGTAGAGGTATATGGCATTCCTTTATTATACAAATGCTGCCTTTTGTTAGATAGCGTATCATTTTTGTGCCTCAACTCTAAATCAGTCCTTTTTTCTGATCTTCGCTTAATTTTTGGTGTTGATACATCAGTACCGTCACTGTCACTTAGAGATTCTGTCGAAAAAATTAAATTGTCTGAGAGGAATAATGACACAGCAATAGGTGCTGTGTGATTATTCTTCTCAGACAATTTTTTGTGAAATTAAGCATTGTATTATTCCTATTCCTCCCTATTCCTGACATTAGCGGAATCGTGTAAGACGTATGTCAAAACACTTGTTTCGCCACAATCCAAAAGACGAAAAAGACATTAAGGTTAGAAAACAATTCACGATTGTGGACCCTTGAAGAAACAAGTGAAATATTAAGTATAAATGATGAGAGAGGTAAGTTCTATTCTATTCATAACTAATTTAATAATATATACTAATATTACTAAAGATTACCTTAATTACTACCAGATTTATTTACAAAAATGATAGGCGGTCGGTACAAATTTTGCGTACTATACTACAAAATATCTTACTAAGGTAGATTCCAATAGATGTGTTAAGCAGTATGCCGAAAAAACAGGAATTGGCCAAAATGTAAATAAGCGTAGTCTGATTTGCTGTTGTTGAGATCATCTTTAAAGGAAACACTCGAAAGAATATTACTTTCTTGCTTTTCGTGATCTAAAAAGGTCACATATTGTTTTAGTATAGCTTTAGGGCACCCGCCCTAAAGCTAAACTAAAACATTGGGTGATGTTTATGAGTTTCGTCGGCTTGGACAATCTCATCATCTATTGTCTTAACAAATGCCTTGCATCCTTGTCTTTTATAGTTAGTGCAACGCCATCTTGTTACACCTTTGTTGTTAGTACTAATATCGTAATAGTAGTAATTGTTCAGTCGGAGCATACGTTTTCCTTTCTGCGACACAGTGAATTCCACTGCAACGAAACAGTTATATTTTAAACCTTATTAAAATCGATATAAAATAAAGAACTAGATACACAGTATGAGACAGAAAAAAGTTCTCACCAATTGAGCAGCCTCTTAAGAGATTAGGTTATTTTTTAAATTCTTGCCAGTGTCCAACCCGTATATGCTTATTGACCCATTTTTAAAACGGTTAGTCATTTCATGCCAGTGACGTCAAAAAAATATTTTTTTATGGTTAAATAATTATGTATTCCTTTGCTAGTATCCGGCAATATGCACAATAAAAAAGGTTTAATTTTTTTTACAAAATCTATATATTTTTTTACTTTTATCCATAACAGAAATAGAAATAAAAATAGAAATTTAATGTATTCAATACCACAACAAAATTTTGCAATAATTAAATTAAACAACACTTTATAACACATGGTACTAAATAGGTATCTATCTACTCGGCATATGTCGCGGCTTAAAGGATGCCACAACGATGGTCGTCCGCAGATACCTAGATTCTAGAGGGAACTGCCACGCGCAGCAAATGGAAACAAACATATTATAATTTAAGTAAATTAAGTAAAGTGCGTAAACAATCCGTGTCAATTTTAATTACAGGGAATAATGCATAAAATATGTTTCAACTTATCTTTTATAAGCAATATGTTCTACCTGCTGTGACTGATGATTTCTTTAATCAATGTATCTGGCTTTAACTTTGTTTTTGTAAATTTAATACCTAAATAATATTTTTATTTGATTTTAAAAGTGCACAGCATATTTTAAGGGTGGCGGGATATTGTTCCAATATTTCGTCGCGGAGTAACGAAAGCTCCCACGAAATGCAGCTGTTCTGTAAGTTGGATAACCGAGACGAGTCGCAGTTCTAATTCGATAAGAGAACAACAACTTATCGTACAAATATGAAGGTGATTTTGATTGTACCAATCCAAATAGAAGACAGTCGTAATGAAGTGAGCGTCGCGACTGATAATAACACAAAACAATCACTGGGTTGTTTAAAAAAAAATTAAGCACATACGGGTTAATGTAAGTAAGGCTGATTTTGCATTGAAATAGATACTCCACATGACCAGTAGTCGCTTCAATCGTGCTGGACGTTTAGATTTGTTATTTTGTACTGGACTGTGTATCTCGTTTTTAGGGTTCCGTACCCAAAGGGTAAAAACGGGACCCTATTACTAAGACTTCGCTGTCTGTCGGTCTGTCCGTCGCTCTGTCACCAGGCTGTATCTCAAGAGCGGCGATAGCTAGACAGTTGAAATTTTCACAAATTATGTAATTCTGCTACCGCAATAACAACAAATACTAAAAACAAAATAAAATAAATATTTATTCCCATACAACAAACCCCTTTTTTGGCCTTTTTGGTACGGAACCCTTCGTGAGCGAGTACAGTAGTCCATTGAACATTATTATTTTATATCTGTGCTTATCAAATCTGAAGTATTCTTTCGTGAACAATTTTAGTTTTTATAAAAGCCTGACATATAATTACTTTGAATACGTATTAGAAGTTATGATTTCAATGCAAAGTCTAAAGAAAATAACATGATTCAAAATATGTATAATACATGATTTCTAACGCCCCGTTGGTCTAGTGGTTTAAATACCGGGCCAAGATCTCAGGGTCCCAGGTTCGATCCCCGGGTCGGGCAACAAAAAGTTTCGAATTTTCGAACGTTGCTCGGGTTTTTGATCACTAACCCGCATTTGGCAAGCGTGGTGATTATGCCAGTTCCCATCATTGCAGTGGTAACTTGAATTTAATGATGGAGGCCTTTTCCCTGCAGTGGGATGATTATAGGCTGTTACTGTACTGTACATGATTTCTATATACATGATTACCATCTTTTTGTGGAACAATGAATCACAGAAGACGGCTTTAAGTGATTGGTGTAAACATGGCAATCTAAATATATAAAAATGAAAACTGATTTAATGACTGACTGACTGACTGACTGACAGACATATCAACGCACAGCCCAAACTACTGGGATTTAAAATCTGAAAATTTTCACCGTGCTTCCTTTTATAGTGTAGGTGAGCACTAAGAAAGCAATTTTGGAAATTCCGCCTCTAAGGGGGTAAAAAGTGCCCCATAAGTTTGTATGAAACTCCGTCAGTTTTGAAGCTAAGTCGATGAAAATTGATATCCAGCTACCTGATTAAAAATTAAGAATGACGTCTTTCAGGATTTTTGAAAATTTAATCTTTAAGGGGATAAAAAATGGGGGCAAAGTTTGATCGGTTCCGCGTCATATCCATACTCTTTACATATTTGCACTCTCTGATTTTACTTAGTTTGTTATGACATTCAATGTGTCAATCAGAATATAATAGGTAATTTCTTACAAACAGAATGGTATTATTTTAGAATTTAGTAATTGGCGCCGAAATGGATGAATTAACTGAATTAAAACGTGTTGAACTTTAATTAAAGGCTGCATTACAAAATTCGGCAGCCAGATACAAAACCTACGAGAAATTTCTGATTATGAAATTAAATTAGTGAGTGATCAGCTGGTGAAGTGACAAATGAACAAATTTACCAAGTATAATTTGGAAGAGATACGACTACAAATAATATTACTGATGACCCACAGTTGGAAACTGAGATTGAAGAAAAAAATAACCTTCAGGGTATTACAACACAGCTTAAACTAAAACTGCAGAGTTTGAATTCGATAGCACAAAACAATTCCATGTATGCAGAAGGTACTGAGGAGCAAAGGTCGGTCACAAACAAATCTTAGGACATCTAAATTGAACTCAGTACCATTAGACAAGGACGAAACATTAAAAAACATCATTAAACGGTTGGATGCTTAAAACTGAACAGATGTGATGATATCGATACAAGGAAATACACGTCAATCATACATCTTTGAGCACAGAATTACATCAGAAAACAATCCTTGTGAGTTAGAATTTGAAGAATTGGATAAAATTCAGTTAGTAAATTATCAACAACTCAAAATTGGACAGATTACTAGAAGATTTAACAATGGTGTTTGACGGAACATTGTTTGAATATCAAACTACAAAGCTCAATTAGTGCTTCAAGAAAATATGACACCAATTTTCATCTAGCCGCGACGTATTCCATATGCCCTGAAGGACAAAGTTGACGAAGAAATAAGGAGGCTATGTAACGAAAAGACAAAACTTGAAAATTCCTATTGGATGTCTTATCTATATGTATATTGGTACATATACAGAAAATAAATATCGGTACTTACCATAAGAATGGTATTATTTAGAACTTAATCATTTTTAGGGTTCCGTACCCAAAGGGTAAAAACGGAACCCTATTACTAAGACTTCGCTGTCTGTCCGTCTGTCCGTCTGCCTGTCACCAGGCTGTATCTCAAGAGCCGCGATAGCTAGACAGTTGAAACTTCACAAATTATGTATTTTTGCTACCGCAATAACAACATGTTTATACTAAAAACAAAATAAAACAAATATTGAAGGGACAAAAAAAAATTTTGCGATTTTTTTGTCCTTTTTTTGTTCGATATTAATAATGACAACAGGTAGGCACTTGAAATATTCACAAAACACTCAGTTATATTTTTAACTTTAATAATCAATAATTAAATTAATATTTAAGGGAGGTTCCCACACAAAAAAATCAATTTTTTGCTTATTTTTGCTTGATATCAATAAATGGTAACAGGTAGGCACTACATTAACTAAATTAATGTAGGTACCTAATGTTGTTTTCGTAGTCAATGATACGGAACCCTTCGTGCGCGAGTCCGACTTGCACTTGGCTGATTTTTGTTTATACGATAGAGACAAATGTTGGGAAATCGAAAAAAGTGTATAGAATTACACTGTTGTACCTTATGACATTATCAACTATATTAAGCAGTACAAAAATAATTCCTAAACTGGGCATAGACCCGTATCTCAGGCAGGAAAAGGTAACAGGTGTGTTGCAACAACACTAAGCAGCTGACTGGTGGATTAAATCAATATAGACTGGTAGACCATTTGATAAGCTTCCATTTAGAAGATAATTTGATAAACTTCCATTTAGTAACGATTTATTTTTTCTAGGACGCACCGCTTTTGGGGGCCTGGCAAAGTTTGTTTAGTTAAACTGCCTTTCTAACGCATCCAAATTATCTTTTTATTTAATATCCTCCATATTTTAAAAAATACACTTTTAAAACATGAAAATAAAACGTTGAGAAAAAAAACACCTCACTTCATAATTCCGTGTTGTTTAACTTAGGAATAGCTGCCACCACGCACCCACTAATGACCAAGCAGCAGTAGTTAATGATGTTTTGCTGACATCATTTAAAGCTGAAGAAATAAAAAAAATTATAGACACAGTGGTCAGTACAGTCGAATCAGTTCTCTATCCTGTCAAGTTTCTGAACACTTTTTATCCTACTGATCATCCTCTACCATTCATGCCTCGAACCCACTTTCATGTGGGATCACATGAAAGTTTTGTGAAACTACGTCAGCTTTTTGGTATAAATTTTGTTATGTTGTTTATAAGGATTTTTTTATAATTAAATATTTGAGGGGGTGAAAAACGGTTGAAAATTTTGTTGTTAATTATTTGTGTTTAACATCATATTGAGGTACTTGAAACTTCGTTTATCGATCATGAAGGGAGAATGACATAAGACTGGCTTTTACAGAGCTCTACACCGATGCTGGTACTACACCGGTCTTCTATCCAAACGTAGTATGCAAGCAAATTGTCTTTGTAAAATAGCCTTTTTGACGCTTATGGATCGAGAAAAATGGTAACCTACTTGGTTGGAAATTAAGAATGTGTTTTTTTACACAGGGCCACTTCTTCCAGGGCTCTACGCCAGTGTTGATCATATTCGAATAAAGCCTTGCAAGCTGCTTTGAATGGTTTGTTGTACTACAGCGTTGACAGTTTTGAAAGTTTCAAATGATATTTGTTTAGTTTTGTTTCAATACTATGTGAACATATGTCCTCGTTAATTTAGGAAAAGAAAATCTATTAAATTTTGATTAAGGTAAAATAGGATTCATGTCGGTTTCCACGTTTTTATATAAGTTGTGCATGTCGTGGTAGCCTTTAATTAAGGCAACACTACAAAATGTTAATTAAGAAAGATATTTATACTGTCATAGTGTATGCTTTGTTGGCTGTCCTTAAATAAATAAATAAATAAAATATTGTACTTCAGATTTCATGTAAATGCAAACAGATGTGGTGCGAGCTCGCTTGGACCACGGTTCGCTAGGAGAACTAACACCGGATCCCTAAATAGTTTAAATCGGCCCCTTTCATCCAACTATTGTATCAACGGGCCCCGGTAAGTCGGCAACGACGTATCGGCTACCACTAAGTGCCCACCACCACCTCGCCCGAGATGGGCACCTTCGGCACCGTAGGCAAAGGAAGTGGAGGAAAAGAGTGGAGGAGAGGGGGGTGAGTCGTGACGAAAACTTTGTAACAGATCAAAACCCACGCGTGCGAAGCCGCGGGCATCCGCTAGTTTCATATAAGTAACAAAAATATTACACTTTAACTTAACGGCTTACTGAAAACGAATAATTTATTTAAAGGCAAGCGGCGGTAGCACGAATCGTGGTCGCAGGCAGACTGGAGGCGCTCGGTGACTTTTGGCCTGTTGGGAAGAAATGTTTTCTTCTACCCGCGCCTTTTTTATAAATTTCGTCACTCGTATAATCCGCTCGACAAACTCCTCTATTCCGGGTTATCCACTAACGACATAACACGCTTATTTCTAGTGATTAGTATTTATAATAGGTTTTTTTAATAGATCTAAATAGGTTACATGAACTTACATGCTAGTAAAAAAACACAAAACACAAGACTAAAAAGATATATATGGCGACTATGAATGGAAATGTTGAAAGGGGAAGGCCTCGACGAACTTATCTTGATCAAATCGGGGAAGTTCTAAAAAAAGGTCAGGTCAAGAGTACCTTAAACCGGCGAGCGTGTATGAAAAGATTAATGAATGTGGATGAAGCGAAAGTAGTCTGTAAGGATCGTAGCAAGTGGAAAGATGTGGTCTCTGCCTACCCCTCCGGGAAAAAGGCGTGAGTGTATGTATGTATTCTCTCCATAAAGCGGTAGCGCGCTACTTTTAAAGTATAAAACATAAAGTACAATTTTTTGGTATAGGTAAGTAAGGATAGGATTTGCAGGAATCCACGCTATGAGAAGTGTCAACTTAGGTATCATTTTGGATTGTTTTGGGTAGGATCGTGGTTGTGAATTTCGTTCGAATGGATTATTTCCCCTTCTATGGTTTTGACGGTCGCTTTGCATCCTCGGCTTATGTGGGTGGAGCATCTCCATCTGATTACACCTCTATTACATTTCCTACCTATCATATAGTGGTAGTTGTTAAATCTGAGCAAAGGTTTTCCTTTCTGCGACAATATGAATTCCACTGCAATTAAAATTTAAAACATGTTAGACTTTATCATAGTATCTCATATTGTCAACAGCTGCACACTGCTGTATATGCGTCTCCATAAGAAGGATTTTGTTTTAATCGCCATGCTTGGCAAACGGTGTGGCTAACGCTTCTGTCCATCTTTTTCTGCCAATGCTCTATTTGCTGCATTTTTACGATACCCAAACAAGAAAAATATGTGGTCCTGCACTTTTTAACGGTATCAGACGACAGAAAAGCTTAACCATTAATAACCATTAATAAATAAAAAAAATACAACAATTTTTAAAAATATTTTTATTAGATAAAAATCATTTTAAAAGTATGTCTTCCATACAAAATAAGCATTCAAATCTAAAATTATCTTTTTACTGGTCAATATTAATCACTGCGGATAGAGGAAAAGTTACGATATAAAATTCAATGTAAGAGCAAACATCAAAGCCATCATTAAAACGACAAATCACATTTAGAATCGTGCTTTATAATTATGCCCTGGGACTTTCCTACGAAGTATTGTGCAAAAAACGTACAAAAATACCTATACCTAATACAGTACCGTTTGAAACAACAGCATAAATAGCATGTCAAATATCACTCAAGAAACAAACTCCACATGAAAGGAAATATAAGCAATTTTTTTAGGCTAAAAGGTAAAAATATAGTGCTTACATTATACTTGATACCATCATCTTAAGTGGGATAACAACACTAACAGAACACATCTGTCTTACACGCAGCGTAAAACGCACGCGCCGTCGACTCTCAGTTGCAAGAGTAGTCACACGAATACCGCAATATCGTGAATCTTTGCAAGTTTTCACTGTATCATGTTTAGTACAATCTGTGAAAGTTTCAAGAAGTCTAAAAATGTTACCTGATGTATAATTGAAATGGCTGAAATGCAAACATAAAGATGCTACGATTAAATGAAAGTCACTTTGCATGCGTCACTTTTATTAATTTTCGTCAACACTATTTGACAATGCAGTTATTTGAATGTATTACAGTCAGTATACGCTAAGTTTAGTACAATGTAATTCTTTAATACGAGTGTAGAGTTAATTTGTTAAAGTAACCATGTGTACATACTTATCTGAATTACGGAGGGCACCAGGTACGGAAATTTAATGTTACCATGATTCATTACCATAATTATAATATGAAAAACTAACCATGTGATAATAGTTAAACTAAAAGAGATCTCTCAGAGTAGAACACACTTCTTGAGAAAACTTAATAACTACACACTTAGTAAACATTCAATAGTATGTTAAATGATATATACCTACATTTCAAAATTAAATTCAACTTCAACAAATCAAATCACTAAAAACATTCGAATGAACTGGTTATAATATTAAAAGTTTGCTTTAAAAGCTTACAGCTCACGTTATCATTGAATAAGTTTACTTGCAGAAGACAAGGTACGTTGAACGTATACCTATGTGTATTTTGATAGGGCCTATGTCCAGCAGTAGACTGTTGTAAGCGGATAATATTGGTGATGATAGTGACCGTTTATTTACAGAACACATGTATAACATATTGAACACAAAGAAAATTTTGTTACACCGTATTTTTAGGTTATTTACAAAAAGTAATTTTATGACATACGCGATATCATTGTAAGTCCATAACTTAACTGAGGATAACTACGCTTTGTAATATTGAACTCTGTTGGTGCCATAGTATTTATTGCGTATAACTATTTTTGTAAAAAATATCGAACATAAGCTCACTTTTGCAAGCCGCACCTTGTCATTGGCTCATTGGCGGGACAAACGTATTTTTAGGCAGCCTAATTTTTAGCCAACCAACTAGATGTTTTGATTTCTACGATGTTCCATGTTTTTTATGAGATTCCGATAGTTCTTCCGTGATCATGGCCCTTGCAACAGTGTCGGAATATCGGAAACTCATAAGAAACACATGATAGAAATCTCCAATAAACTTATATGATAGTGACCTTAAAATTCAGCTTGCTGTAAATCCAAAAAGGTAGATGGCGGAAAGCGACTTTGTGCTATAACATTTTTGTATAAACGACGTTACTTTGTGGTCATATGAAAGTTTAGCAGAAAATCAGCTAGGATTACTCAGCAAAGAAGAAATAGATATAGATAGTGAAGACAATAGAAATACTCGTATATCAAAATCCACTACGCGAGTTATTGTGGGAAACAGGCTTCTCGTGGTTGTGTGCTTCATTCGCATATATTATCCTGCCGTCTAACACTTTGATAGATGCTCTACACCCTTTGCTGAGATGCGTAGAACAGCGCCATCTATTTATACCACCTTTGGTGCTTTGCTTAGTCTGATAGTAGCGATACTCGTTAAGCTTGAGAAGACGATGGCCTTTCTGCGACATAATGTACTCCGCTGAAATAAAAATCAATCAATTTACAATCAGTAAAACATATTTTCTGTTTTTATTCTTCTGGCCGTATGATTATCCCTATATACACGTAATCTGGATCTTGTTTTGTACGACTTCCATTTTGCGACAGCGGCTTATCGTCATTAATTGACCTGTCCAAAAATTGAACTTGGTTTGGCCTTGTGTAGTAAGCGGACCACCTTACCACCTTACCAACTGTATCACTAATGCTTCTTTTTCCTGTTAATAACCTTTACCATATTACCTGAAATATCGCTTGAAAACGTAAAAAACAGCAGTCTCAAAATATATATCTATGTTGGATTCAACAACATAGATATATATTTTAAGACTGCTGTACAAAATATTGCGATATTCAATAATCAATACAACAGAACCATAATAATATTATGATGAAGGAACTTGATAATTTACTAAATAAAAAAGTGACTTTCTTAAGAAAGTAATGTATTTTAAAAACTCTGTTACTATACACACCGTCTCCACCGTATTTTTCCCTGTTATTATCTTCTATGTGGACATGCTATCGCTCAAATACCGTATAGATTTCGCCAATTCCACGCCAACGAACTCAATGGTTATGCACTTCGTACACGTATATAAGTTGATCATCGCAAGTGTGGACCACAGCTCGGCATCCTAGAGGGTTATGTGTGGAACACCTCCACCTAGTTTTGCCACGTTTCGAAGGAGTAAAGCAGTAGGTGTAACCATTTAGCTGGAGCAATTTTTTCCCTCTCTTAGACATAACGTAGCTTACTGAAACGAATAAATAATCAAGACGATAATTAAAAAAACAAAAATGTTGTACATAGCTCAGTAACAATTTACAACATTATATATTTTTTTATTTTGTTGAGATCTCTGCTGACTTGACCAGAAAAATACAATATGACTACATATCTATACTATATAGGATTTTAAACTTTCTTGTTGCATTTTTACACTAAACACTATCAACGTTTTAATGCAACGAACCGTTATTTAAAGGTAAATAGTAATTTAGTCGCGGGCAGTCTGCCCGCGACCATGATTCGTGCAACCGGATCGAAACGTCGGGAAGGTAAATTACTATTTACCTTTAAATAACGGTTCGTTAACACTTACGGGTTAACACTTACGGGGTTTAATGCAACGAACCGTTATTTAAAGGTAAATAGTAATTTAGTCGCGGGCAGTCTGCCCGCGACCATGATTCGTGCAACCGGATCGAAACGTCGGGAAGGTAAATTACTATTTACCTTTAAATAACGGTTCGTTGCATTAAACCCCGTAAGTGTTAAGTGTTTATATCTATACTAATATTATAAAGCTGAAGAGTTTGTTTGTTCGTTTGTTTGTTTGAACGCGCTAATCTCAGGAAGTATTGGTTCGAATTGAAAAAATATTTTTTTGTTGGATAGTCCATTTATCGAGGAAGGCTTTAGGCTATATAACATCACGCTGCGACCAAGGAGCGAAGCATCAGTGAAAAATGTTGCAAAAATAATCGCGATCATAATAACCGAAATTGACGCGTACGAAGTCGTGGGCAACAGCTAGTTACTTATATATGCCATGGTAATTCATACTCAATGCCGACTGAACGTAAAGAAAAATACAAATAATTACATAAACTAACATCAATTTGATTACATCAGTTAACTTGCTTATGAATTCCGTAGTAAAACTGTTACAAAAGCACCAAAAAAGTAATGTCAAAAATAGAGCGTACAAGGTGTGTTTTATCGTTTGTCGTGTGTTACCATACACCAGTACCTCTAGCACAAAAAACTATCGACTTCGAATCGTTTGCGTATCGAATGCAAACGACACAAAGTTCGTGCTTTGTTTTGTAGTTCTCGTTTTGACCGCGCGAGCGCTGTTTAAGTTTTCATACTAAATATTTCGATGGCGATACGAACACGCAAACGATTCGAATTCGATAGTTTTTTGTGCTAGAGGTACAGAATAGGAATCGCTGTTCCGATGAATAGACACAGTGATGGTAACTATTAAAAGTGACTCAGAGGCGCGGCCAAGAAGACAAAAAAGAGGAGTGCTGTTAATAGCTGCCCAGAAAAATCATAACCAGACCTCATAATAAATAAAAAATAAGAACTACAGAAACACAAATAAATTATTTATTTACACATTCAGATCAGATACCAATTTTCTTAAAACGGAGACATACCCGAAATTGATGGAGGATGGGTATGAGTTCCAGTTACTTTGACGATAAAATCATTATTAGTTAGTACTCTTACTTTGCAACCCACGTGCGAGTGCGTCGAACACCGCCACCGTTTCACCATTTCATTTGTAGTGTGCAATGAAAATGTGTATCCATACAGTTTCAACATCCTCCGTCCTCGTTGGGAAAGTACGTACGATGCTAAGAGTGCTGTAAAAGACATTTTTTTTTCATATTAATAGGATATTTGTTGTGAATCAATACTTGCTACAAGTAGTAGACTTTCTATTGGTACCTAGTCGACATTATGCAAATTTTAAGTCGGAGGATGCCTTAATTTAGTATTTGATGATAGTTGATGGATATGTATGCCTTGCAACTAAAAAGCTAAAAGCAGTGTATTTATAAAATTACCAGTTTTTTATTCATTCATTGTTCTAAGGTATATTTTAGTACAAATGTCACACACACACAAAGATTTTATCAAAAAATGCACATTATTAAGGTACACTATTTTTTACTTAGTCATTAATCGCGTTTATTTTACAATCATCACTTCTAATAATGTATTTGGTAACATTCAGTGTAACTTTTATTTTTAAAACATACCGTAACCGTAACAATTACTACCGTAATATTTTGTTATTTATTAATACCGTAATCGCATATTTTGTTTCTTACTGTATTTAATAATAATTTTTGACATTCGTCAACAGTCGACCATCTGATGAGACGACAGTGGCCAGGCCCCTAATTCGCGTAACCGAATCATATCACAATCGTAATTGAACGACAGGTTTTTGACAGTTCTAG
Organism: Anania crocealis; assembly: GCA_949315895.1. Taxonomy (NCBI): domain Eukaryota; kingdom Metazoa; phylum Arthropoda; class Insecta; order Lepidoptera; family Crambidae; genus Anania; species Anania crocealis. The sequence goes on from OX438863.1 coordinate 4,766,469, forward strand.
TATGGGCTAAATGTCAAAATCGTCCAATTCAATCACGATCGAACTGCGATTCGGTTACGCGAATTAGACCCTTGTCATGTAGTACGCAATGCAGACTACAAAACAAACGGTTGCAGGTACAATGGCCACCATGGGCAAAAGTATGTATGACGATGAGCACTAAGATTGCAAATGTTGGTGCTTTATTGAATCCTTTATACTCATCAATACATTTAAGTTTCAATTTAGATAAGATTTGCTTCGTTTGTTCGTACACGTCGGTACACTTTAATAAATTTTTTACTGTCTCATTCTCGGTGAAGGCTCATGAATATGACTGCCAATTCTAGCTATAATGTTGTCGTCCATCGTCTTCAATGCAGCTTTGCAACCTTTTGCGTGATGCGAAGAGCAGTACCAGCGCAGGAGATTTTTACCTTCACAAATAGACCAGACCGAGTATTTATATCCGTCGATAAACAAATGACGTTTCCCTCTTGCCGACACTGTGAATATTGGCCCTGCCAACACATGAAATATTTTAGCAAAATTGGTCTCGCTACCCACTCTATGCACCGTTCTGAATGATAAGGTTTTTTTTGGTCTACGTATTTTTTTTTAAATTAATAGGACGCTTTGGTTTTCTAGTACACGATCATTCGTGTTATAAAATACCAAATAGTGCTATAGTTTTATTTACATGATTTTATAATTAAAATGATGAAAATATATCCGAGCACAAAATTAAATGTCTGGACACCTTGCTCTTGTTCTGTCATTAGGGCAGAGAGTAAAAATAAATGCAAAGTAACATGAAGTGGTGGTTTATTCAGAAATAACAAACAACCAAACATAAATTTATTTAAAAACTTGAAATATAAGCAATGGATAACTTTAAGATAAGTTCATATAGTTAAATATAAATTAAGATAATTATGATTAATGTATTGTGTTAATAAGTTTTGACCATACATCGTTTTTATTGCTTTAAAAAACTATAAATCTTTTACATAAAGTTGCTGCTAGGACTGGTAAAGTAGAGCCACAAATAGGATAAGACGTCGCAACATGGTCTCAGACTTAGCTCTTGTATCTGTCTTCTTAAAAGGCAAGGGTAAGCATAAAGCTAAAACACAAAACGCTCCGCTTAGTGATTTAGTATTTACAATAGTTTTGCTTTTTAACGCCATAAGTGCATTTGGGTCCACCTAAAAGTAATTTACACATGCTTAATATTTTAAAAATCTATTTAATTTAATAGTGACGACAAAGAACGAGGTCATCATGGCACAAACTTTACGGTGAAGATTTTAAAATAAAGGTTTTTTTTTAAATCTGTTATTTTGATTTTTTATCCGTCTAAATTATCCAGTATACAGAAAATACTAAATTAAATAGATGGTTTTTGTATGGGTCCGCTGCATTACCCCCTATACTTCTACGATACTTCAGCATTCTTAAGCCAGATATTATTTCTACTCTCGTTTGGTTAATGGTTATGAATCAGCATAGAAGAAATGACGATGTCATCTATTGTGGCAACGGTCGCACGACATCCTGTGTAATGACTCCGACATCTCCATCGCGTCCTCACTTTATTACTATCTAATATTCTTGTGACATGAATAGCAAAACAAAAGCTGTTTATCAACATCACTCTTCTCCCCTTATCGTCAAAAGTGAACATTGGAAAATCTGAAAAATAACATATTGACATCCTTATTGTTGCATTAGTTACATTACGAGTGTTAAGTTATTTAGTACCTGTAGCTAGCAAACGTTTTATTTCTATACTAGCTGTTGCCCGCGACTTAGTCCGCGTCAAATGATATGAATAAGTTTCTCCGTTTTTGCAACATTTTTCACTGATGCTTCGCTCCTATTGGTCGCAGCGTGATGTTATATAGCCTTCCTCGATAAATGGACTATCCAAAACAAAAATATTTTTTTAAAACGGTTCAGTGCTTCCTGACACTAGAGCGTTCAAACAAACAAACAAGCAAACAAACTCTTTAGCTTTATAATATTAGTATAGATAAAAAGTCGTAGTGACTTTGCTAGCTCGTATGGACGCTAGTAGTTGTTACTTTCGTCTGCCAAACGTCTTTGGGAGGTCCACTCTTTCTAGGATTATTTAGAACTTCAACTTATGGAGATCACGTCAGGCTATTTATGTTCAGCGTTATTGTTAATTTGGCTCCATCCAGGGAACACGTGTACCCTACATCTAAAGTTTATCCACCTACGGATACAAGGAATAGCATAAACATAGAACAAAAGTAGCCAAAATAAAAGTTCTTTGAATATGGGATGGCTTAGCAGCTAAGGATTCTTAATTGCCTATACTTATGTTATAATAATAAATAATAATAGCCTTTATTTCTCTGACCTTAAACTAGTTACAAGTTTTATAATAAATTTATATATGTATTAATCTAACAGTAGTTTTTTGATATCGTCATCCTGGTCAGGTTGTCATTCCGACATAGGCCTCCTCCTGGCATTTCCATGCCTGTCTATCTTGGGCTTTTCTCCTCCAGCCTTTACGTAGATCATCCTCCCATCTTTTTATTTGCCTCCGTCTTCTCCTTTTTCCATTCCTAGGGTACCATTCAGTGATATCCCTAGTCCACTTCTTTGTTTTTGATCTTACCATATGTCCAATCTAGCGCCATTTCAGAGTTTTTGCCTTATGTTACTAAGGTTTATAAAATGAAACACAAATTAGTGTTTTTGCCTTATGTTACTAAAGTTTATAAAATGAAACACAAATTAGTGTTTAATATGCTTAAAATAGTTTATATATTTGCCTTATGTTAGTAAGGTTTAAAAAATGAAACACAAATTAGTGTTTAAAATGCTTAAAATAATTTATATATTTATTCATTGTACATATTTTGCAATGCAAACGGTTTCAGATGTACGAGTAGTTCTTACACATGACTGTATTATAACTGACTGACGACCATTTGGATCAGCGGTAGTAAACGCTGCTTCTGAGCCATGGGTCGCGGGTTCGATCCCAGCACAGTAAAAATATTTGTGTGCATGAACATGTCTATTTGTACTGGTCTGGGTGTTTTCTATGTATTATAAGTATGTATTTAAAAAAAAAGTATATAAGTAATATTATCGGTTGTCTAGTACCCTATACGACAGGGTACTTAATAGTACCTTAATTTGGGACTAGATGGCTCTGTGTGGCCCAGTGAAGCATGTCTTAACTATTTATTCATTTATTTACTTATTATTATTTGTACCGTCTGAAAGACCTCTTCTAGGTTTTTTTAATAGTCCAGTGTTCACAAACTAGGACACAGAAAACGGCTTAGCAGTATTATATCTGTTTACAAGTGTGATCTCCTTAAGATTTTCATTTGCTGGTGAGTGGTTATGAGTACTATTCAAGGAAATAATGTCCTTCCCAATTGTGACTATCGTTGCTCGACATCCTAAATAATACTTGCGGCATCTCCATCGTATCCTCATCATGTTACTTGCTGTAAATGTTGAACGATGAACGGCAAAACAGTAGTTTTTCAGCATTAATTCTTTCCGCCCTTTCTTGTTAAAGACGATCACAGGTACATCTAAAATATTTTCGAAAAATGATCGTATCGTAAATCAACACTTTTGAGCTTGCATCTACTAAGCATGTTGTGGATGGATTATTATGACTGTAAAATTAATCAGCCACTCGGTTTACAATAAATAATTATTACTGGTATTTCTGTAAAAAAAAAAACATGCACACAAAACCAAGTGAGAGTGGAATTCGCGTTTTTATACACAACCAAAAACTATAATAACCCACTCTAGTATTACTGCGGACTGCCTAAAAGTCCTACTTGACTAGTATAAAATACAGGATATTTATAAACGCCAAATATAATAGGAGTATGATCACTAATGAATTGATTGCCGCTCGCCTTCATAGCAATTTTTGTTTAAATTCCACATTTTATTTGTTTCGTTTGTAGTATTATTTTTGTATTGTTTGGGCTCGGCACCGACTTCAATCTGTTTAGTTGTTAGTAGTTAAAATAATATTGAAGTACGTAAATAGGTTTTCAAATAAAACATTGTTCTTGTGTTATTTTGTACTTTTTAGTGAGTTTTTTTTAAGTGAGTTCAATTTTTTATTTAAAAAAAATTTATTTTTCACGTTTTAGTGTAAAATAAATTACACAATTATTAATCCTCTGTTCGCCGGTAACAGTAACCTACATAGAAACTCCCTCCCTCATCGCTATAGAATCTTAAGAATCATCATCCAGCTCCCAACTGCTTAGGAGTTTGACCTTCCATCATCAGCTTACGTAAATAGCCTGAAGGAAGACAACTATCTGACTATACGCGCCTATGATATTTAAAGAATAATCCTACTACTCCTAACCGTTAAGGAGTTGTACCTTCCATAATCAGCTCATCAACATAAAATGATGAGTTCCAGGCGCAAATACTGAAAAACCTTAAGACAGATATGCAAAAACTTAATACGTGCTTATAAAATTTGAGGGTTTCCCCAGATTCCACCATCAGATCATGACTTCGTTAAAATGGGACCACACGGGAAGCACCAGCTTTCAAACAAAAAACCGTGCAACCAGTCCAAAGTTCTGAAGTAACAAACATAAAAAAAATACAGTAGAATTGAGAACCTCCTCTTTTTTTTGAAAGTCTGTTTAAAAAATTGGGATTCAGCTTTCAAGTGTCATAATATCTGTGACTATTAAATTGTATCTAGGTTACAACATTATACCTTTATTACCATGAGGTACAACAAAAAACACCAGTACACAGACACAACAGATATTTTTTGAAACATTTAAGTTTATAAGGTTTCAAACATTCTGGCTGCCAGATTAGGCCAGCTTAGTTTTGGGCTTATACCGAAGTCCCATAGTATATATGGGGTGATTCGTGCCTGATGGGTTTTTTGCCTCTGGGCCCTTGTCGCGTCGCACGTACCCGGCGTCGGGGTGCAGCTGAAATTTAGCGTCGTGATGGCTACGGCTGTCATGACTAATGCTGAGCAGGGACCTTTTTGACACTTTTTTTATTTCCTTTAAGTTTTTAGACAGTGTTCCTTGTAATAATTGTGTCAAATAAATAGTTCTTTCTTTCTTTCTAACATGTTTTTCAATAACTGCCCAGTACAGGTTCATGTGTATGATGTCTTATTATCTTGACGATTTCACTACCAATCGTGTTAATAACTGCCCGGCATCCTCTAGCGTTATGGGTTGAGCAATGCCATCTACGTTTGTTGGTATTCCCGATTATTTTGGTCTCCTTGCAGGAGTACTTGTAGCCGGCTATCAATATGAGGGGGTTGCCTCTACGCGAAGATATATAGCGGGGTACGGCTGGAAAAAAAGGATGAAATTATACAATCTTGAGCAATAAATCACATTATATATTTATAAACTATAATATTATAAAAATTTCGTCTCTCAGTCTCGTCAGGTCCCTTGGATTATATCATCGATTAATTTAATCACAAGTAAGATAACACTAACTAAACTTACTTTATGGTTGATATGAGGCCGTTGAGATGAAATAAATGTTTCATTAGGGGTGTAACGATTCATGAGGTCTTTTTTCATATTACAATTCGTAACTTTATCAATTTACAAGTTTAGTTTTATGAAAAATATGAATTGACAAAGAAACACCTTACACGTCAAGATAACATGATATAAAAATCATGGGGGTAGATAAAAAATGATCTTCACACATTTTTTTATTCGTCCATGATTTTGCAGTGCCCATAATTGTTTTGAAAAGTGTGTGTAAATTACGTGAATTTTTAAATCACTGTCTTTTATTTACAGAGTCTATACTTAACAGTGTAATGCATCCTTTCGTATCGTATTTTGCTGGCACATCAAAAATAAAACATATGTCAAATGAGGCTGAATTTCTCTGTTAAATTTCACTATGTCGGTCACAATCTGTCACTGTCAATTTCATATATGACCAATTCAAGACACCAAAATCTGGTAATTGATATTTATGTCGATTGGTAAATTGATCTGAAGTTAGTGTTTCTAACTCATCTACACCCCAAGTCAATTTTAGGAGACAATGAAACTTTCCAAAAAATCCTGACGAGGATGAAATTCGGAACTGTTTATACTCGATATTGGTTCAACTGGGTTGTTATAACAATGTTTTATTATTATTACTCTTTATTGTTTATATTTGTAATTTTAATACACTGATGGTGGTTCATGATTATGGTGGTTCCTTATCACAACAATCTCATTGTCAATAGTTTGCAGGGTCGAAAGGCATCCTTTGGAATTGTGGGTGGAACAGCGCCAGAACTGTTTGCTGTTTTTAGTATATTTGAGCCCGTACGTAAATCCGTCGTATACCAGCAGTCTAGTTCCTTTGCGAGACACTATGTATTCGCACACAACTCCTGAAAAAAGTGCGGGCATAAATAAATAGAATAGCGCCAACTTTCTCATCATATTAGCTAGCTTGACTTCAAGATGCTTCAAGCTAGATAATGACTAAAGACTGAATTCCTTATGTTTGAACGAATATAAAGAAAAACCAATCGTGTATTTTTATTGGTTTTATTGACACATCCAGAATGCAAAAGTATCACAATCTACTGATAGTATTATCCAATAATCACCAACCTATCAGGAAAAGTAAATTTTTTTGTTAAATTTTGAACTGTATTAGGTACAAAATCGGTTAGATTTAAAATTTTATCCTAAAGAAATGTTGACTGTACAAGATTTTATAGCAACGACATTCAGTAAGTATACGAAATCTAATTATTTTTGCAGTGATACTACGATTTATTGGTATAAATTTACACTCGTATTCAATAATTGTTTGGTACTTACAGCTATTTTGGAATAATTATAATCCGTAACTGTCTTAAAAGATATTATGGAAAACAATTGTGCCGCTAAAATTTCATTTACGGAGGGACATCACAACAATATATGCACTGGATCTGGGGGGGGAGGGAGCCAATTTATACCTTTAATCCCTCGATCGTGAGTTATTCCAGACACAATTGAAATCAATTGTTATCGCGGCACGCGCGTGCCTCCTGGGGGTTGAGGGGTCCTTATACTCTACTTTAACACTCTTCATGTCTGATGGTTTATAATTTTAGAGAGATATGATCAAATATGTTGATTAAATAGACACGTAGTAGGTAATTATTTACGTTAAATTAGATATAACTTACAAGTAATAAATCGTATTTCAAAATAAAAAAATAAATTAAATGATTACAACAACAAACAGAAAAGAAATAATACTTATTTTAAAATGTTTGGTTAAGGGCAGTCAGAGTTAATAACTAAATAAATACTTTAATTTCTTTGGTTTAATACCTTTCTCAAAATTTTATTATTCAACGAAATCGTTCGCGACTATAGCACCAAATGTATTAAAGGACAGGTTGATCTGCCCACGCCTCATAAGGCTTTCGTATACGCTTAGAACACCAATACATACCATGTTATGTACAAACAAATAAAATTAAATAATTTAAATAATTTAAATATGTTAATATTATCTTGAAAACACGTAACTAGAAGAGATCAAATTAGGATGGCCCGTAATTAAAATAATTATATTATAATAAACGTGCAAAGCCAGAGCATATTGGTTTTAATAATGATAGGACATCTTGAATCTTAAAATTGTAGGTAGGTATAGAAGGAATAATAGGACTTTTGTTGAAAATATAATTATTTTCGTTAGTCAACATGTAAAGGAGCTTTTGTGAAGTATTTTACATATAAGCTACGAAATATTATAAGCTACAACTATCACTTTAAGAAATAATCTTCTTCTTAACTTTTTATTATCTTTAAAGGATAACAGGGCTTCCAAGTCACCTGTTGGAAACGGCCGTGACTTACTTTTAGGGCATCTACCTTGTAACAGCAAATGCAACTGAAGGCCTAACGTTTAGGAGCACGACTAAAATCCATCTCTTTCAGACCTTTTTCATATTTGCTTGTAATAGAAAAAGTTCCTGGATTGGCCCGACGGCTGCTAAAGCGAACGGATCATCAAAATGATAATCTAAACAACAACATCTAAACTCCGTAGTACATTTTAACACTGGTAATTGGCAAGAAGAACTTATTGATTGCTTTTTCATCGTCGAATGGTGGGTGCGTGTGAATATTCTCCAAATAGATGATCTCGTCCCTCGCCGTGAAAAGGACAGCCTTGCATCCATGTTTGCCGTGAGTCGAGCAGCGCCATTGGATTTTGTTGGTTGGCACTCGCGCCTTGCTTTTGTTCTTGACAGCGAAGCGGTACCCTTCGACAACAATGATACGGCATCCGCGCAGTGACTCTGTAAACTCGTAACGAATACCTGAAACAAAAATAGAAGTCAGATGGGCCCTCAAAGTAAGAAATAACAAAAGGTTATGTGTAATATGTTTATTATGTGTCTATGTTGATGAACTAGTTAAAAGCATGCCATTTAACTATTTTTTTTAAAGAAAGTCATAGATAAATTTTAAAATTCGTATGGATATACAATGGACAAGAAAAGTGGACATCAGATTTAATAGTCAGTATATTATGAAGTAGAGGTAATTGTAATTTTCACAAAGAAGAGAGCCACACGATTTTATAGAAGTGCGACATAGACCAATCAATACTCAATAAAAATTCTGATTAATATATATAGCAAAAATAGAAACAGCCTTACACAAACAATCTACTCTGGTTCGTGATACTTATATTTTAAATAAGTTATCGATGATACTTGCGGAAATCATTGTTCGCATTAGTTCGCAATAAAATACGAATGCGTAGGTAATTTAATGTTTTTCTTTTTTATTTCTCAAAGGTTCACATTAAATGAAATTGTTAAAATCGTATGTTATTTGAAATATAAAACACAATATAGTTCATAGTTTTATATTTTTTTACTGCACGAAGCTCTGAAATATAATCCCTCGATCGTGAGTTATTCCAGACACAATTGAAATCAATTGTTATCGTGGCACCCGAGTGCCTCCTGGGGGTTGAGGGAATAATAGCCAGACTTTCAACACTAAAAAATTATTGTCAATTGTAACTTAACCAAGGGCATTATTTGACGACCATTTGGATCAGCGGTAGTTAACGCTGCTTCTGAGCCATGGGTCGCGGGTTCGATCCCCGCACAGTACAAATATTTGTGTGCATGAACATGTCTGTTTGTACACTGGTCTGGGTGTTTTCTATGTATTATAAGTATGTATTTACAAAAAAAAGGGTATATAAGTAAGTTTATCGGTTGTCTAGTACCCCATACGACAGGGTACTTAATAGTACCTTAATTTGGGACTAGATGGCTCTGTGTGGCCCAGTGTGGCATGTCTTGAATATTTATTATTATTATTATTTATTATTATTTTACAAACTGTTTCCATGAAAGGCTACAATTCTCTTAAATTTATTGGAATGATTGTGTTTGTTATTCAGCTTCACTATTTGTTCATCAATGGTGACTGCAGATGCGCGACACCCACTGCTGTGCTGGGAGCACCTCCACCTCATGCCACCATAACGATAGATCTTATCTTTAGCAAACCGGTAGCCAGCTACCACCATTATACTCTTCCCTTTCGCTGACAGCTCGATGTGATAGTCCCAAGGTCCTGCATTGGACAAGTTTCTAACTGTTTAGTTTATGATATTAAACAACACGACCAGTGACATACATGTGTATGATATTTTTGCGCTGTTGATCGCATCTAGTGGAAAACCCCTCTTTGTTTAGTGAACGTGAGGCTTATTTTATGACGTGACGTGAGGTGCCGGAACGTTAAAATAATCACCATCAACCCTTCGTAAGAGGCGTCATAAAGAAATTTGCCAGAAGGAGACGGGCAGCAGCGACTTTCCTCTAACATTGGCCAAACTGCGATCGCCAAACCCCCTGCCAAGCGTGGCGGTTATGGCAAATCCTCCTATTGGAGAGGCCTGTGTCCAGCAGTGGACTGATAAGAGCTGGTGATGATGAATACGAATCTTAGTTTACATACTTAAACAATAATTCAAATGAACGTTTTTTTAAATGTTTAGCTCGCGTTTATAAGGATTTTAGATTGTATTTGTCCCGACGTTTTGAACACTTTGCGTTCATGATCACCAGCATCAGTATAAATCAAAATACAATATTAAATCCTAGAAAACGTGAGTCAAATCTGCAAAATATATATTTTATTTCAATGTACTTACGCTTGCGTAAATGTTATAAACCAAATGTTATACAGTTTTCTTATGATTTTAGAGCAGTTACATCTACTATTACAAAACAAAACTAAGTAAAATTTAAAAAAGATTAAAAAACGTGTTTTCACTAGTTTCAATCAACAAATAAAATAAGTGTTACTGTAATTTTGAGAAATTAGTCGTAAAAGAGTAAATAATGTTTTTACACATTAGGTACTTACTATTTCTTTACACCATCAATGAGGACTTACAATATCGAACTAAGCTACAAATAAATCAATGATAGAATTTAAAAAAATATATGGTTTTTATTTGCATCACAGACAAATATGAATTTGAAGATATGATGATAGTAGTACACATAACTAGGCAAAAAATGAAAGCAAAAAAGAGAAAATCAAGTACGTGTCTGCTGCATTAAAAAAAACATGTATGCTACTCGTATATTGTTGCATTTGCAAAAATACATCACATTTTAGAAAACCAAACCATAACTTAAGATTCAGTGCTTCGAAACTCAATGAAAAGAAAAGAACAAATAAAATAAGTTTAAGTCTGCTATATAATGTTGGTCCTAAGACGGAAAATAAATGAAAGTAAAAAAAAAACGTTAATAGAATCGCTAATTAGATTCCGAATCTTCATCTGCAGTCTTTTGTTTTTTTCTTCGAACTAATCTTCGAGATCTTGGATGGTTATGAACGCAATCAGAGGACACTATAACGTTATTTACAGTAGTAAGTTTAGCCTTACACCCAAGCTTCATGGTGGAACACACCCAACGATCGTTTTCGCAGTAGACAATCCTGGAATCTCGTTTCAAACGAAATTTGTATCCGTCCAAAATTATAACTGGATTTCCTTGATTGGATGTGCTGAAGATTGGCTTTAAACCTGTAATTTTTAAAATAATTTATAAATTAGAATATTTATAGTTCCCGCTGACAGCCCTTTGGTATGGTTTTATATTTTTTAATAATTTTAAGAACTTATTCAAAAAATCTAAATCTAATCTAAATTATGCATTTCGTCTTTTACTTCAGACACCGTATAGAGTAGATCAAGTGCACCATTTCAATAGGTACTGATCTCACGAACAGCGAGCTTACCAAAGTAGACCAAATAAGCCTATGTTTACGACTTCAGCCATTTCTAACATAGCTGCAGCTAGAGAGGCCTTCTTGTAAGTAACCAGCAATAAGTCTTTTTCGAACTAACCTACTGCTTACCCTTAATCATCTAGAAATCTTTAAACCAGAAATCGATAGCAGTATGTGTGCTCAACACATACATGGTCACATACATAAATCTTTTCTTTCTTTTTTTATTTTTTTTTATTTTTATACCATAGATCTACGTTTATGAAAACACATTGTCGTTACGTCTTTCATTTTTTTCTGTATTTACGGATTTAGCCAGCTACAACCATTTCTTGTACTAGCCATTATAATGCATATTTTAAATATTTTTGAGTTGCAATAAATGCTGATGATGATAATGCTTGTAACCCCATCTGAAGTCCCAGGGTCCCAATTCCGCTAATTTTCAAATGGCTTAATAGAATCGTAATTGCATCGCAATCGTATATTTTGACATTACTACCTTAATAAATGTGTCAAAATATACAATTGAGTAGCAATTGCGATTCTATTGAGCCATTGGCCAGGTGTGACACGCCTGTTTTGTATAAAAAGTCTCAATATTTTTGTAAAGTTTTAATAAAGTAATGTACCTTTAAGTTTTTCAAGTCCTTATCTCTACTTTATTATATAAATATGCTACATAAACGTATATGCTTTTAGTGACATAATCATTTAATATTATGTGTTACCTACTTCTTTCAAATTACTTATTTCTATTGAGAATGCAAAAACACGTTTAAAATATATGTAACTTAGAACATATTGTATCATAATTATAAGGCCACTCCGATAGTTATATTAATTTGACATATTGAATAAATCAATTTGATTTCTGCTTCGCAGTGTTATGGTCATAGAAAATCGTTGTTATAGGTATAGTACCTCATTTGGCGCCCACATGGAAATTTTATGGAAGTTATGAAAAATTATGATTATAAATATTTTCTGTAGGCTTGAATCAAATTTTAGTATGCAACCTCATGTTTTTGTAGTCGCGGTGCTAATTTGTAAAAAAAACAATCGTTTGATCTTAAAATAAACTTGTAAACCTATTTTTGGTACGACTTAAGCATGCGATTGCCGCCATGTTTACTTTAAAATGAGTATTGGCTATATAAAAACACCATCTAAATTTTATTTTAAATTTTCAAACCCATTTCATACATTCCAAGTGAATCTTCCAAATGATTAAAAACATCATATATTTTTTTTAAATTGCTTTCTAGTGGTTGTGTTTGTCGTTCCTTTGGATAATAACATCGTCGTATGTCGTCAGCTTTGCTGTGCAACGGTACCTCATTCGGTTTGAACAGACCCATTTGAGTTTGTTGGATTCTTGTCTTCTTCGATCTTTCATACGGCTGTAGCTGTATCCATCTAGTTCAATCATTTTGTTCCCTCTGTTTGAAATGATGAAGCATGCTAAAAGAAATATACAATACCATCATTTAATTTAGAGCTTGTTATTTTACGCTGTCGTCGAGTGAAAAAAATGTGAGCATAAATTTTAAGTATGTAACGATTGATTTGCCCAAAATACAATGAAAATTAAATGTGGTTAATAAACTTACTTTAATAAACGATACTGTTTATCAAAGTTCAAAGCTCAAAGCTCAATTTGTGCAACATATTATTTTTTTTTTTTTTTTAATAGTCATTTCTCTGATATTGATTATTTATTGCATGATTAATGGTTGTGGTCCTTTTTTGCGGTAACAATGACGTCATCAACAGTGTATAGCACCGCTCGGCATCCGCGACAAAAGTGGGTAGAGCACACCCATCTCTGTTTCTTGTGGTTTTTGTCTCGCTCGTTCCGTTTATGATAATAGGTGTAGCCTTCAAGACTGATTAAGTTGTTGCCTCTTTGGGACAATACGTAGAAAGCTGTGACAGAAATGAAGAAAAATGAAAGTCTAAACTTAATGTTGATGGTTTGGAGATGACGCGACAATTAGTAATGCTTTCGGTTTCATTTCAATGAAAAATAATTTTTCAACATTTATTAACAACATTTATTTTTTACTCAAACATACTACTCTTACTTTTAACATCAAGAACAAACATGAATTAGTAAATACAGTGAAGCTCGAATATAATAACAGGGGTTTAAATATTAGTGACAAAATTTTCAGTGTTGATTTTGGGATTTTGAACTGTTGATCTTAAGAACCAAACCCGTTTTATAATTTATGTTACTAAATAAAATAATAAAGAAATGACTTAGAATCGATTATAAAACACCATCAATCCTAAAACTTTGGCCATCATTACAGATTATAAGAACATCCAAAAAGTCACATTGAATATAACATTAATGCTGTGTTGAGCAAATTGATGAACACTTACGTTATTTTTGAGCCGACCACGACCTATCGCTGCTATGTTTTGACAGATAACGTCTGAAGCTACAACCAGACATATATTGGCAAACACACGTAAAAAGCGCTTAGCCTAGGTCCACCCCGTACTAGTAGGCCATTGGCGATTTAGACTAATTCGGATCAATCCAAAGAACACATTTTTTAATATCTTATCACATCTAGGAATTATTTTTAATTACCTATGTTTCGTTTTTTTAAATATTATTAATAATCTTAGCAAAACTCTTCACACTAGCATCCATCATCACCAGCCCATGTTAATCGCAGTTAATGCCTAATTTATACTAATTCCAAATCGGCAGGACTGTGAACTGGGACGCGGGCAGCGCGTGAGTGTAAACGCGATACGTCTCATGCTCTTGCCGCTGCTCTAGAAGTTGCCAGGCAATCCCTCGATTGTCGGTTTTTCGTGCGGACTTCAAAGTGCGGGCAGCGCGGGCGGCAGTATTTGTTTACATTCAGTCTTCACGCTCACTAGCTTCATAGCACTGAGCAGGCATACTGCTGTCGCCGCTACAACCTCGACGTCAGCCATCGTCACTCGGTAAAGAAGTATAAGAGCTGAATGTGAACACATCACCCGCGGCGATGTTGATGCGGAATAATTGAGGGCAATATTGCCGGCGCAGGGACGGGAGTAGTAGAATAGGCTGAGTGTAAATCAGGTAGAAGCTAATGGTGGAGGGGTGACGCTGCCGTCAGTCTTCTTCATTATTTTAGACTCTAGGGTTAATGTTTTCAGATGCCGAGACACCGCGATGGAAGGGGGGGCTGCATTGTCTTGTCAACAAAAAATAAAAATAAAACATTTCTTAGCATCTGAGAAAGACACTTGGTGTAGCTTGTGCTTGACCTTGCGACCCCCAGACAGTTTTAGGAAGGGTTCTGCTAAGTCTAGTCTAGCCAAGAAAGGTGCCTGAGAGCATTCGTTACGATCCTACTAACACCCCTCTGACATTTCAGTAATAAATCCTATTTTACTGAGAGTCAGAATCCCATCTGCCCAAACTCAGAACTCTGTTGACAGAGTCATGGTTATGATTTTCTTTCACAACAACGATGACGTCATTGACGGTGTAGAGCACAGCGCGGCATCCGCGCCAGAGGTGCGTTGAACACACCCATTTCTTTCTAGAAGTTGTTCTCTCTCCTCTTGCCTTTCTGTTATAATAGGTGAACCCACCAAGGCTGATTAGAGTTTTCCCTTTCTGAGACGTCATGAAGCTGGTATCTGAAATGAAAAAAATATTGTAGATGCCTGTTCATAGTTGGGTAAAACTTGTACGGCTTTACTTTGCGGACGTCTATAACTACTTAAATGTCTAAACGACTATAGATGTAAAGTTGTGACAAATATGTCTCTAAAATAACAAAAGGAGAAATTAAATAAAACCATTTGGTACGAACACATTTTAGTGAAATTAATAGAATACTATCTGTTACTTGCTGAAATTCAACGTAAATCTTTTGCCGGCATAAAGAATAGCCAATGCGTTAAGATAAGATCAGAAATGAGTGATGGAAGACAAAAAATAAACATGTTTTTATTGCGTTTTGTTTTATTTATATGAAAATAACAAATTAATAACTTTAGCGACAGTAGCACCAATTCATAAGCGCGTAGCTTTAGCAGACTGGAGTACACGATACTGATGCTCGGTTATCTATGTGAATTCAGTGGTTTAACCTTTTTATGACTGTATCAGGACAGACATACTCAGGGTAGTAATATGCCTAAATCATGCTATGATTTAATATATAATTATAAAAACAGACTAGTCATAACTAACAAGTTAATAAATTTAACAAAGTTACAAAGTCCCAGTTAATTTGAGCCTATGAATTTACCATTGGTAAATCTTCATAATATCATGTTTAAGATCTAGCCAATCATTAATAAGGATTTTACTGATTGCGAGTACATAACGTAGGCCTATGATTGTGTAGCTTTTTCGCCGCAACGATGATGTCTTGAATAGTGTAAATGACGGCTTTGCACCCTCTATGAAAGTTGGTGGAACACACCCATCTCTTTTTGATCTCTTCATGTGTCAAAGACTTTCTTTTGTAGTAGTAGGTATAACCGTCGAGACTGATCAGGCTTTTACCTTTTCGGGACATCACGAACATAGCTGTGAAAAATATAAATTATCATACAGTTAATTTAAAATTCAAAATTTATTTATTACAGACTACATAGGTCCATGGGTTAGTATAAAATAACTTATAAAAATAAAAATAAGACTAAGAATAGGGGTTAGTAAATACAATTTAAGGTGAAAACATTAAAAGATTTAATTATTATTGAATCATGTACCTAAGCGGCACCCCGTGCGGGCACGACCCAGAAATGGTGCTGGTTGCGACTTCGGTCATCGTTTGCACGAAATGGCGCAAAATAGGCGCATGCAGAACATCTGCCACAGTCCTCAGGATGCTGTTGCCACTTTCCTGCACTCGACTTAACAGCGACGCCACCTTTTTTCGAATAAGAGCCTGAAAACCGTCTGTATGAGACTGTGCAAACATTTAAGACGCACTGCAGAAGCAAGGAAGTCCCAACATCATCCTGAAGATATTGTTGTATTGGATACGGAGAGTGTTTAGCGATCTTTTAGTACAACAGATCCACAGACCGCCCGTGTATAGATTCTGACAATATGCCTTAAAGAGAGTTATTTGGACTTCCTCCGTACAACGAGCGAATCTGTGGGCCAGCATGTTACCACGGACCGCCAAAGCTCTTCGCTCCCTTTCTATGTCGACATCATCTTTAAGGTCGTCGGTGAGTATGTGTCCTAGGTATTTAAATTTAAAAACTCGATTCAACTCTACTCCACCAAGGCAGATTGGAAGTGTAAATTCAGGACGTTTACCGGCGGTTTTGAAGACCATGTATTCACATTTTCTGACAATATACACCAGACCATGTGATTTGGCATCGTTTTCACACACTTTTAACATTTCTCCGATAGCACTCGCAGTCGGACTCAGCAGCACCATGTCGTCCGCGTAACTGATGTTGTTAACACTCACACCACCAACTTTGCATCCGACTCGCATCCTGCTGAGTTCCACTATGAGGTCATTAACGTAGAGGTTGAAGAGTTTTGGAGACGACAGCCCCCCTTGTCTCACGCCACACTCCAACCTGTACGACTCGGAGAGTTTGTTAGACCATCTGACACAGTTCGTCTGATGTGTGTACCAATACCTAAATATATTAGTTAATGTGTTGACTTCTGATTTTTGTGACAAGAGGATTTATTAAAAAAGATGTGAAGATGTATATAAAAAAAATCGTTGGACGCAAACATTCCATTCTTCCATGCTCAATGCATTCTTCTTCATAGATTGACAAGAGTGACTTACATATGTGAGTTATATAACATTTTATTTTATTGATATTGACCATTTATAATGATAATGGTTTATAATCGATGAAAATAAACGCAAAATTTTTCAAACTGATGTTATATTTTTATTTGTTAGAAAACAACATGTACATATTTAGATTCGCATTGTTTTACTACACAACTGAAAGTTTTACATACCTACCGAACTTGATAGTAATATGTCATGAATTTTCATGTAACAGTAACCTATAAACTATTACATACGAATCAAAATGGCTTACATTTATGATTGTGCTCATTGATCGATGCGATTATAAGATCCTTAATGGTGACCAACTTGGCTTTGCACCTCGTGCGTACGTTTTGAGCGCATATCCACTTGCCTTTGACATGCACGTTGGTAGTTCTAGAATCGTTTTTTTTGTAAAACCTATAGCCCTTATAAATTATATTTCGGTTACCATGACGAGAAATAACAAATTCTGCTGGAATTCCTAAAACAAAAACTGTATTAAAAGATCATTTAATTGTACTAAAGTAACCTGTGTCTTCGTTGAGATATCAAGACGTAAGGGAAGTAAAAAACGTAATATAAATTTGGCCAAATTTAAATATTTTTTTGCACATGTTTTGCAATATAGTGAAATTTATGAAGAGATCAAAAAAATCTTCGATTTATAAATACTCGTATGTTTATTAGTAGATTTACATCAATTACATCTCGACTCGTCAGCAGCAGTCAGCATTTTCCAACAAGTCATATTTATTTGATCGAAATAGGGACAAACAAAGCATTAAATAATGAGTCGGCAGCCTGGATCGAGGATTGAAAATACAAAGCCGCCTTTTAGCCCACAATCAAGCAAGCATCATAATACGTCCGCGGATACAGAGTTACTGAAACGTCTGGTGCTTGGACATTAACCCCCGTATTTATAAAGAAGTAATTACTTATTGCTTAAGAAAGTCATAACTTAAAGTATTCATACCTAGTGCTTAAGTGAAAGAAATTGATCACCATTAATAGTCATATTATTTGGCTGAAAATGCAAACTTTTGGTAGCTATAACTTCTAGTAATTTCTTGATTAAGGCATACAAATTGTCTCTCAAGTAATTACTTGTAGTCAAGTAATTACTTTTACTTGTTTATAAATACGGGGGTAAGAGTTTGGAGTTTGGAGTAACATAAATTTACCTCCCAAACGGTGCAGCCCTTTCATTCTCTTAAATACGATTCGTCGCTCGGCTTATTGCTGTGATCACGGATGTCTCAGTCGTCACATCGCCTGCTGTAGACACGGCTTTTTTTGGTAGCCATACTACTACTAAATTATATGGCTAGCAAACATTGCCGAAAGCAGGAATTAAACGTTGTTTTTTGAATAAAACACATTTTTTTAGTTGTCGTTTATTAAAAATTGTTTTTAATATTAAAAACTAAAAGAAACGGTTAGAGTTTGGGGCCTTTAACAGGGTTCTAAGCCGATTATAGGGATTCGGTGTTGCCTGATGGATCTGCATATGCCATATACGACGTCCTTGTATCGCGTCCCAGCGTCAAGGTGCCCACTGAAAACCAGCGTCGTGATATGTTTGACTATCAAGATTAATGCTGAGTGGGAACCTATTTGACACTCTTTATATATATATATATATTTTTTTTATTTACAATGTGTTTTCTGTAATTTGTGTCAAATAAATATTATTTTCTTTCTTTCTTTCTTTCAAATTCAATATTTGTCAAATAATTAAAATACAAACGTTTCGCAAACGGTTACGCATACATTATATTTTTGTACTTTTTCTTTTTAAATGTTCTTCTTGTGTGTCTAGCTAAGATCGCAAGTTTTAGTTTACCTATTGAACAGATTATCAACCTGAGAAACAACGTAGACAATTAACATTAACATCAAAGTTTTAAACAAATGGTACCTAATGTACTGTATTTTCATAAGGAAAGCTTTTTTAAAAACCAAAGGGCTAAAGTCAAGGCATATGACGATTACTTCCATTGGTTCGAGATTATATCAAATTTTATGACAGTTTTTTACCCTGCAAACCCAATGATATTATATTAAAATGAAGCATACGCGATATAAGCGCGCGCGAAGTGAAGACTCAAATACGGCCTAATTAGGGCATTTAGGGCGTCTTGTCAAGTACATAGTCTGCGACGAGCGCAATCACGAGCATAACGCATTGTAGGATCTTGTGTTCGTACTACATTATTGTAGTACGAACACAAAAATCAAATCAAAAATGCCATCGTGTGTGTTTCGGAAGTTTACCAATTAAGACACCAAAGTTAATAAAATACAAGGAATCTCCTACCACAATGTCATCATCATCATCATCATATCAGCCGAACGACGCCCACTGCTGGGCATAGGCCTCCCCCAAGGATGTGAGTATGCAGAAATACTTGATTATTTATTATATTCTAATTATTTTTCCTAACAACCTAATTCCGGTTAAGAAAGAGAAAACGATCTAGTTTTGTTAGTCTATGCATAAGAAACATTTGAATCGAAATATTCAAAAAATATAGCTATCTTTTTTATATGCGTGCTATTTCGTATCTTTTGTTTTATTTATCACTGAAACTTGTCAGTGTGTGCTGTTTTGGATGGCTCGGAACAGATTTAATACGCAAATTGTTATGATCGTAACATCTACTTTTTAATATCATTGTGAAAATCGTTTTAATCCACAGCAACCCAATACCTGCTTCGCAACATGATTAACGTATATTATCTGTCTCTCTTACGCATACCGTTTATCCTAGAGTTTGAGAGATACGGATGGATTTATCCATAGCATATTGTGTTGACATTGTATTGTTAGAAGTCCGTTTCCATCGACCGAGGAACGTTCTCGATGATCCAGACGATACAATTACAGATTTCTTTGAACAAAGCGCCCTTCAAAACACACTGTCTACAAGCACTAGATCGAACTAGCGCACGAGTGCGAGGTTTGCACCATTTCGACAGGTACAGACACGAACCTGGCGGTTTCTTCCGCCGAGGTCCGAACCGAGGCTTCCGTGAGGTCCGAGCCTACAGTTGCGGCATTGAGGCCAAGTCTGCCCTTCTCGATCGGGCTCACAAGAATGAGGCCCGTATAGATCGGTCTGCATGCGTAGACCAGGCTTCGAGCTAAGACAGTGCAACCATTAGTCGGGTTCACCTCTTGAACGGATGCCCTCCGTCTCCGGCACGGTCCGATCGATCTAATACGAGGCCCTTGTGCGGACGAGCCTTAGGCTTCGCTATGAGACTAAGATTCGCCCCGCGCTTGAAGTAACTGCTAGCAGGCCGTATTTGGACTTAGTGCCTTCCGCACTCGCCTAAGCCTACCCGGTGAAGCGGTAACGGCTTTCAGCTGACAGCGTAGGTCAATTAAAAAAAAAGAATTGTGAAGGTTCTCTTACGGTTTGCAATTATTACTGCACTAAATCTTGTAATACTGAATACGGTTATCACGGAAGGTGATTATGATCATCCATCACCGCTACTATAGCGTTATCAATCATAATTATTTTCGCCCGACAACCCTTCGTGATTTTGCCGCACACCCATCTCACTTTATGTTGATTTGGTTTCCTTGAGTCGATCTTGTGGTAATACTTGTAGCCATTCAGTATTAAATTCCTGTTACCTTTTGTGGACACAGTGAACTTCACTCTGAAATCTGAAACGACAATGTTTGCTTAAATACTACCAAAGACAACATACAAAAAAAATGTGTTTTGCATTTTCGCTTCATATACTTAACTAAATAAACGGCTTAGAATCTTTTTTTTTTTATTATATTGTAGTGGCACATTTTTATTATTATTATCAATGATATTATAAAAGTAAACTTACTTTTTAAATATCATTGATTATTATCTATTGTAAAATAATCAATGTATTTTAATGATATGGATATTATGTTATCTGAAATAAATTACTTTCAATTTGAATAATAATCATCTCACACCAGGACAAAGGCCTTTATTGAACTCAAGTTACCATAGCAATGAAGATTATTTACATATTTGATATAACACTTCCTTATACAAACTATTCGTTCACCTCACGTGGTAACATAATCAAAAGTATAAATAAATAAATAAATAAATATTTCAGACATGCCACACTGGGCCACACAGAGCCATCTAGTCCCAAATTAAGCTACTATTAAGTACCCTGTCGTATGGGGTACTAGACAACCGATAAACTTCTCGTACTTATATACTTTTTTTTTTGTAAATAAAAAATACTTATAATACATAGAAAACACCCAGACCAGTACAAACAGACATTGTCATGCACACAAATATTTGTACTGTGCGGGGATCGAACCCGCGACCCATGGCTCAGAAGCAGTGTTTACTACCGCTGATCCAAATGGTCGTCAATTATACATTTAATTCTTTATTTGAAAAATTTAATTTATTCACTATTTATTAATGGTTATGTACATTGTATGCTGCTATTATAACGTCCATGATTGTTGTTAATTTGGCTTTACAACCAATATCTGAATAGGCGCACACCCATCTCACGTAGCCGAGTCTGGAATGTCGTCGCGAATCGTTCTTCTTGTAGAACTTGTAACCATTCACGAGCACATTTCGGTTGCCTTTCTTAGACTTGGAAAACATGACAGTAAGTACTGAAAAAAAGGTTGAAAATTGATGAAAAAATATAGTTGACACATTTGTTGATTGATAGAAAAGAGGAAATTTAATCAAAAACGGACTGTATTTGAATAATCGAGTATAATTTGGAACGAGTACAATAATAGTGTTGTAGTCTTTTGATTGTTCATTGTTTTTGGCATTTCTATGCATCTTATATTTACCTATAATTGGTCACCAAACCTATGTATGCGGCATATTGTACAATTTCTTTGTAAGCACCAGTGCGTTAACGCGTTGATATACCTAATAAATAAATAAATAAAAAGTGTACTGTGTGGGACTTGACTAAAAAGCAACTTCTTGTTCTATGGGTGTCGTAAGAAGCGACTGGAGGACTGTAAGAAGAAAATCATCACCGTTTGCACCATTTCTCCGCAAAATTTTAAACGCTCTTATCAGAGTAAAAATTTGAAATTACCTCTTACATTTTAAGAAATTTCATGTTTGTCGGACGGAGCGCATCAAATGTGATAACATCTCCTGAAAATACCAAGAAGTGACAAAAGCGTAGGAGTTAATCTAACGGTGTTAAGGCAAATTTCAGACTTCTGTATTTGCATGCATTTTGAGGGAGAGTAACCCCTGTATTTATAAACAAGTAAAAGTGATTACTTGACTACAAGTAATTACTTGAGAGACAATTTGTATGCCTTAATCAAGAAATTACTAGCAGTTATAACTACCAAAAGTTAGTATTTTCAGCCAAATAATATGACTATTAATGGTGACCAATTTCTTTCACTTAAGCACTAGGTAAGAACACTTTAAGTTATGACTTTCTTAAGCAATAAGTAATTACTTCTTTATAAATACAGGGGTAAGACTCTTGCATTTTGCTTGCTTTAATGCTTGCTCATTCGGTACGAAGTCTGTGGCTCTGAATTGAGGTTACAGGTGTTCACAACATTATCCACAGTGTAAAATAACTATATGCCTACACTTTTAACATGTGGTTTTTGGGCCAAGACTGTCAAATGTCCTTCTGTAGATATTATTTCGAGATACGCTGACATTGGGCCCCACAGACCTTTATATTTATATATAATATACGTATCAGCTGGTTGTATTGCTAGGAACTATTTCTTTTCGTGGTTATGTTCATCGTAAATAGCGACAATTTTGTTATCTACAATATGAAGGCACGCCTTGCAGTACTTGTTTTGTGTGCAACACCATCTTTTTTTGTCCGTATTTTTCCCGCAGTTCCCTGGTTTCAAATAGTATGTGTGCTCGCCAACTTTTATGTTCGTTTTACCCTTCGCTGTCCTGATCAAAGTCACTGAAACCAATGTTGTTATTAGTTTTGTATGGAATAGAATAATAAGTTTTAGCAACTCCATTTCTAGTGTTTTCGCAGACTTTGCCAGTCGAAAACATTTATAAAGGAGAACATGACCATGAAAAAAAATATTTACATGTGTCTGAAAAAATTGGAAATAAAATAAATAATTGCAATTTTAAACATTAAAGTTCACAGTTCTGAAACTAAAATCTAAGTTCCACATGACCATTATTATTTATACCATAATAATGGACCATTATAAAGGTTACTCATACATTTGTCATAATCATAATTTAAAATTTTCTTTAAAGACAGAAATATTTTATTCAAATAAAACAAATACAAAGCACGAACCTTATGGATAAAATAAAACAATTAATCAAGGCGGACTACACGGCGCCGTGGATTATCCTTTTTTTTACTGAAAGTTATTCCAAATTATATTTTTTTTATAAACCGTTCTAGGGTGCCTTCTATCAACCATAGACACATTTAAATAATTTGGGCCTACGCGAACATCTCTGATAATAAGGTGGGAATCCAACCTTCGTCTCAGTATTTAATAGGCATTAAATGTGTTAAGAAAGTAATATTAGGGGTTAAAGTATGAAATTGCCGTTTTGTATGGACGAAATCGAGAAAAGTCATTTTTCCATACTAACAATTTTTCAGTTTTTTTTAAAAAGGCCTGATCCGTTTTCGATGCAATTAAAGGTGAAAGTTAGATGGTTATAAAGCTACGCATTATAGTATTTAAATTTCTGAAAATTAAAGTATATAATACAAATATACTTAATTGAAGCAAGAAGGTCAACTGACACATTGTAAGGGGTCTTTTCAACGACTTCCTTTGAAGTAATAGGCACTAGTATTGCATTTTTTTTTAGTCAAAAGTTACTTTATTTAGTTTTTGATACAATACAAAAAGAATTACGCAATAATATGACTATACTTAAGAGCTATAAACAAAATAAAAAGTGGGAAAATAATCGGCAATTTCATACTTTAACCCCTATTACTAAGAAATTAATTAAGAAAATAATAACTGTAACCAGTTTACGAAAATGCAATGATTTCAAAGTCGTCGTGTATATTGCTGTATTGCTTATACTTTTTACAACCCAGAATTTTCTTCTTCCATTTGATAACGAGTTGGTTATGACTACAAATATTTTTTTTTAAAGCACCCCAATATTTATTTTTTATTATTATTTTATTTATTTACTTCACCAACGATTGTTACACTGATACAAACACAATGAAAAAAAAACTTAATCTAACTAAGTGCACAATCATTTACAGGTTAACGTAACATTCATAAATAACAGTCGCATGTTTTAAAAATATAAATTAAAAAACAAAATTAGTAAGTAAAAACAACTCAAAAAAAAATAATTGCAAAGTTACAATAATTTTTCTGACTAGTTTTCCAGTTTATCAATAATAATTCTACGAAATTTATACGATGATTTGATGTTTTTACCCAGACTGTTATAAAGAATCGATTGATAAGTACCTCATTCACCAAAATTGGCTTATTAAAGTTATTATATTATCTGCAAATGTGGAACCCACAAAAATACCTAATAAATACATAGAATGCTGATATCTGTACATATCCTTCCTGTTGACGACCTCCGTAGCAGAGTGGCGTACACATCGGTTTTCAAGGCGTCGCCTGCTCCGACGTTCCGGGTTCGATTCCCGGAAGGGTCAATGTTGAAAAAAAGTGTTTTTTCTACGTTTTCTCGGGTCTGTCTGTTCGTGGTACCTTCGTTGTATCTGATTTCTAAAATATCTATGAGCGCTTTTACTCGTAATAGTAACTAAAATTGGGATCAGAACAATGTATGTGATGTTGTCCACATTTAGGTACTTACTATTTTACTAGCTGTTGCCCGCGGCTTCGTCCGCGGCTTCGTCCGCGTCAATTTCTGTTATTATGATCGCGACTATTTTTGCAACATTTTTCACTAATGCTTCGCTCCTATTGTTCGCAGCATGATGTTACGAGTATATAGCCTAAAGCATTTCTCGATAAATGGACTATGCAACACAAAAATATTTTTTCAATTCGAACCAGTACTTCCTGAGATTAGCGCGTTCAAAGTTCAAACAAACAAACTCTTCAGCTTTATAATATTAGTATAGATTACGTTTGCTTTGCCGTAGTCGGCTAAAAATAAATCTCATTAAAAGCCTGTTACAGGCCGCCTAGAAAACTGTGACACTGAACTATCTTTTAAGTACAGTCGACAATGATAGGAAGAGTTCCTTTAAAAATATGAGATTGTTTCGTACAGTGAAGCTGTACGTGATTAATTGCTTGCTTCATAGACACATTTTTCTGAAGTTCAAATCTTAAACACGCATCACATTGCATAAGATAATCGTACATAACAGGAACCATTGAAAAATATCAGCGGTGTCAAACTATAGCTAGTGGCTGTGATCGTTGATGCAAGCCAAGATCTCATTGTCAACAACTATCACGTGAGCTTTACATTTATAGCCAAGACCGTCTAGGCACTTATATCGCTGTTCCTTTGAACTGGGTTTATTTGCTAAATAAAGGTTGTATCCGTTTAGTGTCAACATAAGTTTTCCTTTTTTGGACTTGTGGAAATACGGCTTGGTATCTAAAACAACGAAAAAAAATCAGTAATTTTTTTAAGCGTAAAAGCTGGAAAAAGTACTTAAATAGCTAGGATCTCTTAAATTTCATTCAGTATCGGTACAAACGGGAAACTTTACGGCTTACATGTGTCAACAATAACCTTAACACGTTCGCAGCGACACCATTTTTGATGGACTTTTAGCCAGTGCGGATGGGGTCTTTTCAAGGCAATACTGAACCTTTTTTCAGTGCGTATGAGACCTTTTCGGCCTAATAAAATATGTAAAAAAAACTCCTTATATACAGCCCAACAATTATTAAAGGTGTTTAATATTGTAAGAGTATAAACATAGATACTAACTTAATTTAAATCTAGCTTCGCCGGCTTCCATGACGTTTTGGTAATGAATAAATACCTAAATAAAATATGACATCTATTCTGCCTCATACCGAAACTGCCTCATACCGCACTGAAAGAAAGCTTGATTTGTATCTCGACTAGATGGGAATAAAGGAAAGTTGCGTTTACGATATCATAATATTTTAAATAAAATAAGAAGAATGAATTATTTATCAAAAGGTTTTTCATTAAAGCAGGGCAAACAAAAGGCTTTGTCACACCGGCCACAATAAGTAATAATTTTTTTAGTCTTTTTTGCAGCCTGACTAGCACTTAACGTAAGCCTTAGTTTATCGTAGCAACCAACGCAGCGTTTTCTTTTAGTGCCTTTTTGAAGCGCATGATCTGCAGATCTGCCGCTAGGAAATCCTGAAAGAAAACACTCGCGTTAGGTGTTATTAATAAACCTAATAATACTTCAAAACTAAGAAATACCTATCTCTTAATAGATTTTACAATAGTGTGAACGTGCGCCATGATAAAATGCAAGATAAATAAGCTAGCTAGAAGAAAAAAAACTAAAATTTTGAAATGAATATTCATAGACACCAAATCATTTTTAACAAACGCGCTGTCAACATGTTTATGTATTACTTTAAGCGCATGAGTAGTGCTTTAAGCTCCAACCACAGCGTTTAGCAATGGCAAAGGTGTCGTCGATAGTACGTCCAGATTAAGATGTGGAATTGTGGAGGGAAATCAGAGTTAAATAGTCATTCAAAAAGTCTAGTTAAGAAAAATTTCCCATTTCCGGATTTAAAACTTTTGCCCATGCACATGCATGAAATTGGATAAGTAGTTTAAAATTAGATGAAATAACAAAATGAAAAAGCATGCCCGCACTTATAAAACATTAAAATAACAAAGGTTACAGGTATGATTACTATTAGTAGGTATGGAATGACTACGTACCTCCTTCTTCAGAAATGCTTCGCCCGGTAAGTCCATCAAAAATTGATTCTGTAAAATCTTTCTTCGCCATTTTCTTATCATATAGTGATATAAATATTGTATATTATCCAAGCATTCAGCAGAGCAGTGCCAAATAAAAATTCTGCCATAACCTTTCAGTACCATTTTGATCCTCGTTTTAGTCGTGAAGTAGGATGACATTTGGTCACTGTAGCCTATGCCTTTTTTTTAATTAGGTATAGTACAAGAGAACGCATTTAAATGTCTTCGTTGGTTACTCTTGTTTTCATCCCTGTGTTTACTAAAACGCGAGCGTTATTGTTTTTAGAGTGCCGTACCCAAAGGATATAATATTGGGAACCTATTACTAAGACTCCACTGCCGTATGTCAATCTGTCATCAGGTTGTATTTATGAGTAAAACCTCATAAACAGACAGTTGACATTTTGGAAGATAATGTACTCCTGTTGCCGCTATAAATACTAGCTAAAAACAACAAAACAAGTATTTAAGCATCATTTAATTAACTATCTTCTAAATTGGAAAATCTACGGCAAGTGGTTGTGATCGTTAATACAGGCCACCACCTTATTGTCAGAAGTTATAACGTAAGCTTGACATTTACTACTGAGGCCATTTAAGCAGATAAATCGCTGTTCCTTTGATTTGGAATTACTGCTACCGATATGAAGCTTATACCCATTTAATGTCAACATGGGGTTGCCTTTTCTGGACAGATGAAAATATGGCGTATTATCTGAAAATAAAAAGAAGATTTAAACGAGATTTAAGTAAATATTCTTAGTGATTATCATTATCAGCAGCCCATATAAGTGCACTACTGGAGGGCCCTTCCGAAATGAGAATTTAGTTATACCATTATGGCTCGTGATGGATTGGTGATCGCAGTTCAGTCATTGGTGGAAATCAGACATTGCTACCTGTCTTCTTGTGGTGCTCTTTTAGTTGCCTTTACGACACCGATAGGAAGAGAAGAATCATAATCCAAATAATCGGCGTCAATATGTTGCTAGGTAGTACGAGTATAATGGAAAACGAAATAAGGGTCATCTTATCTGAATTTAGTGAGAATCATTGGTGTGCCCCAAGGGAGTGCACTGGGACCTTTTCTATTTTTATAATACATATATGACATCATATTAGAAAGAAAGAAAGAAAGAGAGAAATAATTATTTATTTGGCACAGTTAAAATACAAGAAAGGAACACAGAAAATTGTTTAAAAACTTAGCTTAAGTAAAAGTGTCAAAATGGTCCCCGCTCTGCATTAGTCGTGACAGGCGTAGCCATCACGACGCTGATTTTCAGCGGGACCCAGCTTTTATAAACATAATATGCTAGTAGAAAGTATCCGAGCATACAGTATTTTAAAAAAGATGGGGCTAGTGAGAAATCGGGTGTCTTTTCGGGCATTTTGTAAGTAAAATCAATTTAATGAGAACAGAATAAACTTTAATGATAAGTTCAACATAATTACTAGAATCGTCAAAAAAAACGTAGCAGAACATTTTAATCTTTTTGAAAGCTTAGACATAATAATGATTTCATCCTTAAGAATTAGATCAATCACTTTAAAAATATCTTTATCATGGAATGAAAATTAATCCAACGTTGGTGTATTATTTTTTTGGCAAATACTCCTTAAAATTCTTATAAATTATGTATATTGGAGAAGTTAATACCTACTGGCAAATATTTTCTGGTCGGTGACTAATATAATGTGATAACATCGGGTTATACTTCATTAAGTAATAAATTCTTCCGAACGGTCTTCATACTCTTGAGAAATCTTGTTAGCTGGTTCAAATCGACGTCCTCGAAGATCAGGTGTGGCGCTGACTTTCGGATTTTTATTGCATTTTAAGTCATTATTCTTTAAGACTGACTGGACGGCTTCATCATTTGTATAGCCCAAGGTCCTTAGAAAAAAAACTTTACATACTTTAATTTCATTCAAAGAATATATTAATGTGTTGTGCCTTCGAGTTTCGCCTTTTGTTTTTGTAGTCGTACTTGATATCTTATCAACACTTCTGGATAAAAAGTCGCGGCGCCGTTGACGATCTAAATTCCAAAAATGAGTCCATATACACTGTCTTTCAGTCTCAGGAATATTGTTTATGCACTGTTTTTTACATGAACAAGGAGATAATAATGGATGTTTCAACCTTTGCTTCTCTAACACCGATTCTGGGTCTCTATTTCGCTTAGGTTTCTTTGATATTTTACTATTTCCTTTAACTGTAGATTTCATAGCGCCAGAAAATTCGTCGTGGGTAATACGTCTTTTTTTGCTATTTAGTGCAATAAAAATTACAGGATCGGTAGAAGTCGAAGGTTTTGGTGAAGCTGAAAAGGTAAAGAATGTGTGAAACCAGTAGCGGATTGTTGATTGCTGATAAATTTACTAAAAATTGATTTTTTATCTAATGTAAAAGAAAATAATATATTTCCAAACAGCACCTTCTGTTCTATTTAAATCATGTTTAATGTCTTCAAACTGATAAACAAGGAGTAAGTCGATAAAGACACTAGAAAGAACGAAGCAGCAATACTGTCGTCAGTTCAACTTACGCTGGTTAAATAGAATGAACGCGCGAACGTATCTTTTTAGAAAGGCTGTTGATGTCAGACCAAGGAACCCGAAAAGACTAAATAAAAAAAGGAAAAAGATACATATGCATGTGTGTACGTATTTAGTAAATTTGTAAAATCTGTAAATTAGTGGTCACACTATTAATTTGTTTAAGAACAGACTATATGAATGGCTGAACGAGCATAGCTTTTATGACATTAAGGACTTCCTCTTATCTAATTCTATTTGTAAATTAATTTATATTGCCCGATTGATTTTATGTAATGATTTCTTTAAATGACATTCAATATATATAATGACAAATAATTCGTATCACACGCTACTCTGTACCACCTTTATATCTTGTTACAAGCAATAATATTTTGTGTTTCTATTACTTTTTCTATTTCATGAAGCGAGACTTTATTTCGAGTTTCCGATATTAAGCATTGTTGCAAGCCATGATCACGGAAGATCTGATCATTGCAGTTCTTCAGTGACCGACATTTAAATATTATTATTATTAACTAGCGGACCCCACGAACTCTATTTGATTTTGACGACATAAATGTCTTTGTCATCAAATATGGCGTGGTTAGCATAAAATATCAAGAAATACATATTCTTGATATTTAACGTTAACTTTCCAATGTTTTTAATACTAATTGTCCTATTCCTGACAAAGACAAATCCAAAAACACCAAAATCATAAAAATCAGTCCAGCCGTTCTCGAGATATAAGTGGTGTAACTAACATGACTTTATTTTAGATTTAAAATTATTGCAAATATCAGAAACTCAAACAAAGTACAATTTGCATTGTTTTACCCTTCACTCTTCATTCAAACCGGGCCATGTTAGCTTGGTGTAAATTGTCCATTACAAAACAAAAAAGTTAAAAAAGTTTTATAAAGAAATATTTTATTTTAATTGTCTAAAAGTAAACAAAACCAAACACTTCTGTATCATTATAGTGTAGGTACACAAAATAAATTTTCATTAATCACTGAACACTAAGGGAACATTCTAATTATATTTTTAATAAATTCGAAATTTTAAATATTATTTCTAGTTAATAGACAATGCAACAGGTAACAATCTTTTTAATGGTCCCGCATTTGAAACGGCGCTATTTCGATTAGCAGGTAAAACACAACTTAAAAAAAAGTACTACCTAAGTAACAAAATTTTAGAGCAATGAAATTCACTCACCAAATAAAATACTTATTGTCATAGTAATAGGGTACGTTTGAAGACTTTGAAATCATGTGAATGATTTTTTTGTTTGAAAATTAAAAATTCACAAGGAGCAGTACCTATAACTACAATTTAATTTTAATCGAATTCCATGGGTACCAAAACGCGTTGGGAGCGTTATATTCTTCTAAGTTCATATATATTCATATATATATATATATATATATATATATATGATTCTATAAAATATATAAAAAAAGTTAAGTAACAGCCTATAATCATCCCACTGCAGGGAAAAGGCCTCCATCATTGAATTCTAGTTACCACAGCAATGATGGGTGTACTGGCATAATGATGGTTGTACTGGCATAATCACCACGTTTAAAATATATAAAATTGCACTTAATCTCTAAATTTTGAACATCTTGGCGTATGTTCTCCTGCAACTTTAACAAGTACGAAGTCCTTAGTTGTGTGTAGACACGCCGTGCAGTATTTATTTGTTGAACAGGACCACCGAGTCCCCTTTGAAGTGACCTGATGTCTTCTATATTTGTATTGTTTATATTTTATCATTGGCTTGCCTTGGATCGACGTTGTGTAAATCACTGTAAAGAAAACCAAATATGCTATCAATTAACATTTATATTACTTATGAAACTGATACACGACATTTGGTGCAACTGTATTAATTATTTTAAGGTTAAACAGTATTACCCTTCACGAAGTTTGGAATTAAAACATTTGCATTAAATATCGTTAAGTGTTTAGTTTTGTATGTAAAAAAATAATTTTAAATTATAATTGTATTCTTGAATAAAGGTTTTTCAATTGCTTTTAGCATTTGTCAGATTATGAATTCAAATCCCCAATGAGGAGTCTAATATTCTTTTTAAATCCCACATGTTCAGATCCGGTTTTTGTCCAATAATTTAATTTCAAAGAATGTACTACCTATATTGAATATAAAATATATTAGTACGCACTGTTACATTCAAATCGCGAGGGCAATCGACAAATTAGATAACGTTTTTGTTTTTGTTTGACTTAGGAAATAAAACCATTCTAATAAAATAATTGAAAATAGAACGCCTTGCGCGTCAAGGTACACTTTTCAATATTTTCCTTTAATAAGTTTAACGGCCTCGGATACTTGTCCATACAGCCTATTCTTTAGTAATATTTTCTTTATTTTTGCATCAAAACGTTGATGTTAGACTTTTTAATGCTTCGATGGAGTTTTTGGAGACAGTCGAAAGATTGAAGGAATGTAGAGAAGTCCCCAAGAAAGAGGTGAACTGTTCGCGTTCCCGCGCAAAATTCACGGTCTACTTTTCTTGGTTACGCGACCCATACACCATCTTATTTCACCGAACTGTATATTGTTCACTCGCACGACACTTTGTTTCGCAAAATAACACCACTTTTACGACCCAAAAATCACTGTAAACAATAAAAATTCGATAAAATAAACGGACTCCAAACGCATCCCACGAACTCCCGCCAAAAACTCACTTTTCAAAATAATACTAGCAAAGAAAATAGAAGGCATAAGTGGAAGAAAAGCCGAAAAGAACATAATAAACGCAGAAATTGTGGAAATGTTTTTGTCATAAAGTAAAGGGTTTGAAGTTGCTGGAGGAGATTATAGGGGAATGGAAAGTGATCCACTGCCAAAAGCAAATGCATCGAATTTGAGGCATCAAACTGCACAAGAGACAAGCGAACAATTAATAGCGATTAGTTAATATATTTAACTTTTTAAATGTTCGCTTTTTTTCTGTACATGGTTATTAACCTTTTTTATGTCATTCAATTTAGTACAAGCAAAAGTTCTAAATCAGTTATCTTTGACGTCTCATTACACATAATTTAAATTCAGTTTAATTTCAAAAAATTTTATTTAAATACAACTATTTAATACAAAATTATAAAATATACATGTTCTTGATATTTTCAATTAAAATTTTGAAACATTTAACCTTCTTACAGTTCTATAGCAATACATGTCAAATTTTGGTTTAAAACTGTCAACATCACGTAAACCTATTCAAGATTATCAACGAACACAGAAGCGCGGTCTTAAATGCAAAGATGCCTAGGCTTGATTTCTTCTTTCTTCGAATTGATCTGATTTGACACTATGAAAAGTTAAAAGACACTTCGTATAATGCCACAATTAATACCTTCATACGAGATTTAGATACCATTTGACAATCGGCTTGCCTTATGGCTTTAGGTTGTCAATGTTTAGTATCAAAATAACTTTAAAAAAATGTGGTGCCGGTAAATTTTGTACCTTTATTCAGAAAACCAACAGCGTATTTATAAAGTAAGTAACATTTTAAACATTATTATGACCAATACTATGTTTCCCTTTATAAAATGCAATGAATAAATTATAAGTATTCATTTAAATAAGAATTAAAACTTATACAAAACAATACACAAATTTTAATACAGTATTAAATTATTCAATTTTATAAACAAACACCCAACGAACTTTAATTATATACTTTATTTGATATTTTAGCAATTAAATTGCAATTATAATATCAGTATATAAATTAATATTATAATTGCAATTTAATTGCTAAAATATCAAATAAAGTATATAAATAGCTGTTTCATCTTAACTGACTGTCAAACATCTGCAAAGATGTTCCTTTCGGGTGTTGGGGGTGCAAGCTCCTAACATTTGATGAAGCAACGCTGGCTCACAGCGTAAGAATATGCTTGAAAAATTCGCGCCGTGTCGCAGTGTCTCGGTGGCCTAATGGTATGGCGCCCGCCCGGCATGCGAGGAGATGCGGGTTCGAGTCCCGCCTGAGGCAAAATTTTTCAAGTTTATATACTGATATTAGAACTTTAATTATATTTTAGAAAATTAATTGCGCTTATGAGTATTGTAATTTAAAACATTACGGCTGCGTTTTACCAATTTAGCCACCGAGACACTACGTCACAGGCGTCAATTTTGTAGGCCAGTATAGTTGCGGCGTGCATGGAGATGCGGTTTCGCGTCCCGTCTGATACATAATTTTTCATGTTGCAATACTGATATTATAAATTTATTGAAAAAACTTGAATTCAATGATTGAGGTCTCTGCCCTACAGAGGGATGATTATAGGATGTTACATAACATTATAAACAAATAACTATGGTAATAAAGTAACACGCAAAATATTTATAAATCGTAAAATGATTTTTAGTGGCTTTAGTGCTTATGTTTGCCTTTTATTATAATTAAGTCATTGACATCTTGTGTGAAAACTCTTCCAGGACAATTCTTCCTCTTTGAGCAGACCCATCGAATTTTATCGCCACGTTGGAGATACGCCTTCCGATATGTGTGCCCTTCGAACCTGAGTAATACCTTGCCCTTTTGTGACGTTATGAACTCAACTAGAAAGAAAAAACAAATATTTTAATCATATTATAATCTATACTAATATTATAAAGCTGAAGAGTTTGTTTGTTTGTTTGAACGCGCTAATCTCAGGAACCAGTACGGTTCGAATTGAAAAATTTTTTTTGTGTTTATAGTCCATTTATCGAGAAAGGCTTTAGGCTAATAACATCACGCTGCGACCAATAGGAGCTAAGCATCAGTGAAAAATGCTGCAAAAATAATCGCTATTATAATAACAGAAATTGACGCGGACGAAGTCGCGGACAACAGCTATATACAAATAAAAATATAGATATGTTAGTCCAACATTGAGTTTTAAAAAAAATCAATTTAATCTGGCTAACCCCCGTAAAGTTTTATTACGTGGTAAACATTTATTAAAAAAAAATCGCTCCGAAAAAAATAAGAATTGTAATCTTATATTTTTTGCATGATAAAAAAGACACAGTTTTATTTTATTTATTGTTGCATTAAAATCTTATTTTACTAATCTAAAAAGTACGTAAGCAACAGCAAAACCTAGAACGCACGAGCACGACCCGAACAGCCAATATGCAGCGTAGCATGCGATTCAGTTTTTAAAAAGTAATTTTATGAAAGTTACGCACCTTCCACATTATATTAAGTATTTATTAAAATCCACATTATAGAAAATAAAAACAAGTCTGATGAAAAATACATTTCTTTGAGTAAAAACTTCGAATAACTTAGAACCAAACCCACTTACTGCTTTAACTTATCAATTAACATTAGCAGTTTAATAGCTTTAAAACATAAAATATGTAAGGGTGCTTCAGTGATTATGTTTGCCTCTTAATATTATCACGTCATGGTCATCCTGTGTATATATTTTTCCGGGACAGTTCTTCATCTTGGAGCACACCCACCGTACCTTTTCACCATGTTGTTGGTACGCCCTCCGGTATGTATACCCTTCGAACATTATTAATGTCTTACCCCTTTTGGAGACTAGGAACTCAACTGAAATAAAAACAAACGTTTATAGGTATTCTGATATATCTTCTTAGAGAGAAGAGAGTTTAGCGTTTTACCACTTGTGCAAACGCTCCATTCGTGGTACGTTACCAGTCAATATACATAAATAAAGCTGGGCATTAACATTTAAAAAAGTACAAATAAACAAAGCAAAACCATTCTAAATAAAATTACCAATAAAACTTGAATCATCGTTTGTAATTTTGTGGTTATTAGTTTGAATTATGTAAATCACAAAAATCTTATCGAATGGTAGCATTAATGATTGTGGTCCTTAGATATCTTGACGACTTCATCATCTACAGTGTAAACGATAGCTTTGCATCCTTTAAAGACGTGAGTGCTGCACACCCACCTCTTCTTGGGACCAGTAGACGCTCGTTGACAAAACAAGTATCCGTTGATGCGTAGCAAATGTTTACCAGATTTCTTGGACTTTACGTATTCATGTACTGAAAAGACATACTTTATTAGCACGTGTATTTGGAATTAAGAGATATAGTTTAACAAAAATATGGTTTTACATTGTTTATTGATGAAACACTTAAAACAAAAGGAAATTTAAATATAAGGTGAAAATTAAGTAAAAGAAATATGAACACTTTACATAAGTCCAAAGGTCATATTTTATTTACTTGACAATTACCTTGTTCGGAATTTGTACCATTTAATACTAAAACGCGTCGAAATAACTGCGTCTGAAAGTTACACCGAGGCGGTAGTAAATTCGAACTTATGCCGAACTACCCTAAGTACCTTTTTTGGGCCCGCGATGTGACCATGGATACTAAGAAGTTGTTTTAACGTTATTTAGACTATGAGTACATTCAGATTACTTACAACACCTAGTATAACGTCATTTGATTAAAGTCTAATGATTGTGATCATTTTTAACAGTGACTATAGTATTTTCTATAGTGCGTAGGTATGCGTAACATCCGCGACAACAGTGGGTGGAACAGACCCATCTGATTTTTCCAGAATATTCAGACTTTTTGCAAAATGTGTACCCCTTATACCGGAGTAGTGGTTTTCCTCTTTGAGATAGCTCGAATTTTGGTTCTGAAAAATAATACGTATAGTGTAGTAAAAGGCTTAAAATAGAATATCACTCACACTTCTGGACATGGTGTTAGATTTGGAAGAGACGATTAAAGGAGGTACAGCCAGAAAAATAGGCAGCATCGTCGACGTTGTGACGATATCTCGCTATTAGAGTTGGTTTAAATTTACATTGAAAAGAAACAGTAGTGTCAATGTTAATTTAAAACCATAATACTATAAAAGCAGAGATCCTGAACGAGACAGGCTTTTTAAAGGGTTTTGTACTGATATCAATGAATTCACGGATCCCGCCATCATCATTAAACGACTGATAAACATACTTTTCAGAAAGAATTTGTAACAGGCGAGTTAACGATGGCAGTTTGGCCAGTGCTGCAAAAATGACGCAACTGCCCATCTTCCACTGGCACTCCTTTTATCGACAGTTACGACATCCATAGGTCCTAAGAGGTGGTGATATTTTATTTTAGGCCTAAACAACATTTACAAATTTCACTCACGCATGAGAATTTCAAAAGTATTTTTTATTTATCACAATGTTTTACACTGACAGCTTTCGTAATTTAGTCCCCCCGAAACTACAAATCCTGCTAAGTAGGTATTTGGTTTGAAGAATTTAAATAATAATTAAATCCTTTTAAGTAACAACTATGTTTTTATTACAGTGCGTCGTAAAAGATACTAGTGTCTTATATTCCAGTATTTTCATAAATTGAGATGCCCAAAAATTGCATATTTATATGAAATCACATAAGTGTTGACCTATGTGAAATGGAAGCAAAACAATATACTTTTATTATGATAATATTTTATTAGGGAACTAACTTCAATCAATGAGTGTGATAGTTGTAAATTTTGATAACCTCTTTTTTGTTATTATTCACAGTGTAGATGTGTGCTTTGCAACCTCTGTTGTTATGGGTGGAGCAGACCCATCTTACTTTGGGACCCTGAACCCGATGGATGCAGAAGGTATACGCATCGCAACTGATCCGGGCTGTACCGCGCTGACTGACGAAGAATTTAACTAAAAACATAATATAAATTAACACATTTTGAAACACAGTGTCGATTTATAAATAATTGTACTTATGCAGATTTGATACCTTTGTGACGCCTTCAATCATTGTCATATTTTAAAGAGTTTTCCAGTGCTTGATTTATATTTAAGATGCTATACCGTACTCAATCGATAGTATAATCGAAATGAATAATTTTAAAAACGAACAAATTAAAATATAAAGTAATTTAAAAAAATCTGTGTCGCGAGGTGCCTGTAAAAAGTATAGCACACCCTTTTGGTCTTATGGGTGACGTTAAAAGCGAAGGGGTGTTTTTTTTATTTAATACAAAAATATACTTATATCGTAGAATTAAAAACTGTTTGATGTGTTTCATCTTTTGTTGTTCTAGTCACTAAGCAAGCGGGTTGTAATGCCGTCGATAAGTCTGTACATTTAATTTTTGAGACATTCACATTTAATGTATCAAATCACGGTAACTGTTTTTTCACAAGTTACCTATAAATTAATTTGGAAAAAGATGACCCAGTAAAAATATACTCACTTTTCAATGCTACACAACTTTAATATCCAGAAATTCTATTCCATCTAATAAATAATTTACTAAAATATCTGATTTCATTAAAATCTTAATATTTTTAACATCAATAATTATTTTGAAGTCGTAGTTAAAAAATAAATCTTTGACACACAATCCCATACGAAAAGGCCACTTTTAAATGTCCACGATTGATTTATTGGAAACTAGCGGACCCCACGAACTTCGTATTGCTTCAGAATAGTATTGACGCCTTCAATGGCATAGTCATCAAATACGGCGCCTCGGCGTGGTAATAAAATATTCAAAAGTGCAAAATTTTAACGTTGACTTTCCAATGTTTTAGTAATGTTATCCTATTCGTGAAGAAGACAAATACAAAAACACAAAAATCATAAAAATCGGTCCAGCCCTCCTCGACTTACTCGTATAATATCTTTTATATACAAGGTGAAATTTTAAACACTTTTCAAAATTTTTATAGACGTTCAGTATCGTATTTAGAGCCTATTTATGAAGTAAAAAATGTAAATCAAGTTGTCCCCCAAAAATATTTTTCGCGATATAGCTTTCAATTTTTACGGTCCTAGACCTGTTAATGTATAAAGGGAAAATCAAAAACTTATGAAAAGAATCGTAATGAATGAATGAGATGCGCAACGCGTAAAAAAATTGTTGCTAGGCGGCCGTATCAAAAATTTTTGATTTTTGGCGGACATTTTCTAAGTGGTTTATCTTGTCATTTTTGTACTGGGCTATACCAAAAGAAAAAATACGACATTTGATTTTTGTCTCGTAGATTGATATATTAAAATTTGAAAGGTGGTTAAAATTTCACCCTGTATATAGATAAGAAAGTCGTGTTACTTACACCACTTATAAGTAGGGAAAGGCTGGACAGATTTTTATGATTTTGGTGTTTTTGGATTTGTCTTCGTCGGAAATAGGATAATAAGAATTAAAAACGTATGAAGGTTAAAGTTAAAAAATAAACAATAGTATTTAATTCCAACCACGCCATCTTTGATGACAATGACATTTAAGTCGTCAAAATCAAATACCATTCGAGGCGATACGAAGTCGCGGGGTCCGCTAGTATATACAATAAAAGATAAGATAGATTACGTACATTACAATATGTTAAAATCGCTTAAATGGGGACTACCGTTTATTTGCTCACCAGTTGGCGCCACTGTAGACTGAGTTCCGGAGGTATAGCTGTAAAAGGCGACTTTATAAGGTCGGCGCCGAAACAAAGTTTTAAATCTTGAATCTAATTAAAGTTTATTATTTATAAATAACTATCTTCATATCAACAAACTAACTTCTGAAATAGCTGCTCTTTTAGGCCGCCTATAATATCACTTTTTCTTAATTCCGCTTTCAAAGCGTTCACATCAATCGCCATATAATCCATATAATTTTAAGAAGGAGATCACTTTACAGCAGGTAAATTAAAGAAATTATAATTTATGTAACGAAGCCCGCTAAAATCAGTGAAAAGTGAATGTTATTGGACCGACGCGACACAAGCGCCTCTAGTGGCAAATTCCCTAGCGATAGCCCCCATTGAAATAACACCGAAATGTTCTATTGGCGCTTATTTTGATGAGGACTTTTCTTTGTGGTTTTGTGTATCTAGGTTTGAGTTCTACTATATTTTAAAATATATAACAATATTAGATATTTGATAGAAATTAGACAGTTGCTCAAGGATCTTAATATATTAGTTTACCAGTTCCCTTCAGAGATCATGATGAAGAGTAGAGTATAAAGACTTGAATTATAAAATTTCCATAATAGCTTTGGATTGCACAAATCATTGGGTTTCACATTATATTTATTTGCAATAACCTTCAATGTTTTTGTCTTCATAAAAGTAAATTTAATGAGTTTGGGCATGCAACAGGATATTCGTCGTAAGTTGTCTTTGAGACAACGCAATGGTAAGTTAAAGTGATATTCAGTATAATAACGTTTACATTTATTTTGTTTCTTACCAACATATAGCTATATTTGCTAATACAGGATGAAATTTTAACCACCTTCCAAATTTTAATACTTATATCAAACTACGAGACAAAAAACAAATGACGTATTTTTTCTTTTGGTATAGCCCAGTACAAAAATGTCAAGATAAAACACTTAGAAAATGTCCGCAAAAATTCTAAAATTTTTGATACAGCCGCCTAGCAACACTTTTTTTACGCGATTCGCATCTCATTTATTCATTACGATACTATTCATACGTTTTTGATTTACCCTTTACACCTTATCAGGCCTAGGACCGTAAAAATTGAAAACTAAATTGCGAAAAATATTTTCGGGAGACAGCTTGATTACATTTTTTACTTCATAAATGGGCTCTAAATGCGATACCGAACGCCTATAAAAATTTTGGAAAGTGGTTA
Organism: Anania crocealis; assembly: GCA_949315895.1. NCBI lineage: Eukaryota > Metazoa > Arthropoda > Insecta > Lepidoptera > Crambidae > Anania > Anania crocealis. Next base: position 4,806,697 of record OX438863.1, read on the forward strand.
AAATTTCACCCTGTATAGGGAATTCAACAGACAGATTTTAAACATTTATGAACTTTAAATATTGTGTCTATTTATAACTCTTATAACTTACTACCATTTATTTCTGAGTACTAACAAACAGTATTCGAATTCAGTGTATGTATAGATTGGTTGCGAAAGAGTTGGTCAGCACATAGTTTTTATTATACTATAGTGTATATACATATCATAGTGCTTCGTTTAACTTTAAATTACGTAGGTGTGTTACTATCTCGAAATGTGAGACAAAAATCTTTTACCTTCTGAATTACTTTCTAAACGCTTTTTGGTTTTATTTACGTATTTATCGGGAAAACAGTAGGTTCAGTAGATAATTACTTTACTTATTCTAACAATAATTGTTCAGTTTATTTCTAACACTATTACAGCTTTTTGGATTAAGTGTACAGATAGTTGCATTTGCTAAAACAGTGAACAGCTTTCTTGACATCAATAATTTGTCTAGTAAGAAGAGTGTCTTGTTTGCTTATTATTAAAGAGTTTTGGATTAGGTTAGTATTTGCTCAATCGAAAATAGTTGGATAAACAGGTACAATATGTAGGTATCATATACTCGTATATCGATCAACTATTATTTTGTATTAACTTTAAGTACAAGTAACAAACATAGTTTAAGATTAACAGTATATAAATATTGCACTTGTTTAAACAGTGGGATTATCAAGTAGCTACCTTAACATCATTTTACATTGATTAAAAAGATTGTGTTGACACTAATATAGTTTAAGATTTAAAATACGGACGCGTAACTATCGAGGGAACAGTGGGTCGATATTTTTTTTATTATCAACTTTTAAATATAGTTCTGCATATTTTGTAATACTACAAACAAGTTCTATAAAAGAACATATTTCTTGCACACAGTTTACATAAGGAGTTTAACAGGTACATATTTTTTTAATATACAATTATAATAAATACTTTAATGATTGTGTTCATTTTTGATGCTGACAATAGCGTTGTTAAATGTGTGCAAGGACGCATTACATTTACGGAAGCAGTGAGTAGCACAAACCCATCTGGTCCTTCCTGTACTGAAGTAGGAAGCTTTCCTGCAGAAGGTGTACTCTCCGATCCTCAACAATTGTCTTCCTCGCTGCGACAATATCACTTCCGCCGCTGAAATGTCATATGTTATAAAATCCGAACCATAAAGCTATTTGTATGACAACAACGAATCAGCATGCATACGAAAATCATTCTGCTGTTTACAGTTATCGTGTAAAAATTGAGAAAGATAATTATAAAAGATACGAAATATAATCATCCTACTTCAAGGCTAAAAACCCATCATTGCGTTCAAAAGTTTCCACAGCAATGATAGGTACAGGCATAATCACCATAGTAAGATATATTTATTTAGAATTTCAGAACGTTTGATATTTGGAGCCATACAGCACAATATAAAAGACAATACCTTAAAAAGTTTACCTTTTTTTTATAATTTGCATTATAATAAATTGTCGGACAATGCGTTGTTTTTGTTAGCAGCAAATCATGATTAGTTCAAGTCATTATCAATAAAATCAATAAAATAACATGCACTGTCCCTAATAAAATTTAATAAAAAAGGTTCATTAACTATAATAAATTAGCTATGTGGTGCCAGCCAAACAAAATCATCTTCCTTGTTCATCCATTAGACATATATTACCGACCAGCTAAAGAAACCCTGCCAGCAGGCAACACCGTTTGCTACCACGATTTGACGAACTGCGATCGCCAACCGCATGCCAAGTGACGAGGCATGGTAAAACACTTTTAGGGAAGCCTTTGTCCATACTGATTGATTGAGTGATTAATGGTTATGTGCATTTCGAACTCTGACAACTTCGTCTTCAACTGTATGTACTAACGCGTTGCACCCGCGAGAGCCGTGTGTCGAACAGATCCACCTAGTCTTCCCATGGACGTTTGATGCTTTCATACAGTATGTATGACCCATGTACCGTAGCAGTTGTTTCCCTTTTCTGGATCTTATAAATTCAACATCTGTAACAACTACAGCAACTGTAAAATTATGTGATGCAGCGAAAGGCGGTTGGGGCATTGGGGATTTGGATACCTTATATCTAACCACCTTGCTGTAGCCCAATTTCAAATATCAAAGTCATAATAGTTTTAAAACTGTATTGTGTAATATTGTTACCTTACCAAGAAGTAATAATTTATCGACATTACTTAAGCTAGTTTTCAGTGGAGTTTGACCGTGTAACTAACTTTTTAGATCTTAGTTTTGTATGTTAATACATACTGATTAATATTAACTAAAGACATGGCATGTTTAAAATTTTAAGCTCTTCTTAGATTCTTGCATATAAGTGGTACAGCGGGTAATAGGTACTGTGGGATCAGAACAACATACCTTTTTTTATTTTATTATTTTATCTTATATCCAATTGTACAAGTATTTGTTACATTTGTATCATCTGCCAAACTGCTCAGCAGTTTGTCGGCAGTAGTTCTCATCTAGTATGTATGTAGGTACATTAGAATCTTAGCAAACCACGTGTGGTATAGATCTACACTTATTTTAAAAACAGGAACAAAATATTTTATAGATTAAGTAGGTATCTTTAATATAAAAATGAATCGCTGATTGTGTTGTTAAGCGCAAATCTCGAGAACAGCTAAATCGATTTCAATAATTCATTTTTAAGAATATTACTTGAAGTACGAGGATGGTTCTTACGCAGAGACAAAAAAATGCCTGAAAAAGACAAAAAACAAAACTGTTTCTATACTCCTATACAAACATTAATTGTTCCAACCCCGCCATATTTGATTACAATGTCACTTAAGACATCAAAATCAATACGAAGCTCGCGGAGTGCGCTAGTGTTAAATAAAAAAATAATTGAACTTTCGGGACACTATTTTGCAACAACCTAATTAATACCTATACATTTCGTATTTTTTTTGTTTATATTTAATAAAAAAAAAACTCATCAATATCATTAGTTTAATAATTGAATTATTTAAACACACATCACATAAACTTCACTTCAAATCGCACATCAAATTAAGTAATATGTCAATTTTTCAGTGAATTTTATCTAAACAATTTAAAAAAAAGTAAAGATGTTCCATGGATAAAAATTATGTTATTTTGAACTTTGCTAGCATGTAATTAAGTTGTAATACTAGTGTTCGATAGTCTTACCAATAATTTCACAGCAATTAGGTAACCAGACGCTTAATATACCTATTATATACGAGTATAACAGATACACCTAATACTAAGACGTTTTAGGGATCAACATAATTCCTATATGGTAAGTATTCCTATTACATTTATACCCAAATTTACAATTTACAATTACTTCGAGACATTCTTTACCTATTTGTATTATTTACCTCATTTTTACTAAATGCCAACGTTTTAAAGTGTAACACATATTATGATCAAAATCTTTATATAATTCAATGCCGGTGGTCTGTTTAATCACATCTGTTTTTGAAATTTGTTTCTTATCTACATACGAAGGGTGAGGCACTTGTCCCACCGCTGATGATGAACAAAAAGCGAGTAATGCTATAGACTAATGAAAAAGCGCAAAACCTGAAATTAGTTTGTTCGGAATCAAGAGTAGAATCGATTCCACTAATAAAAATAGGGGTCAAATTTTAACTAAAAAAATATTTTTAGAACGCCGTGCTTAATCATCACTTAACTTTAATATCAGAGGCGACTGAAGTATAAGCTACTGACCTACTCACATACGTGCATGCCTAACTTAGATTCTTTGGATCATCGTATAAAAAAAGCAACTCTGCTCCGTTGCGATGAGAGTGACGGTGCCAAATTTGATATGCTCAGGGGCCTAATTCGCGTAACCGAATCGCAGTTCGATCGTGATTGAATTGGACGATTTTGACATTTAACCCATACTAGAACTGTCAAAAACCTGTCGTTCAATTACGATTGTGATACGATTCGGTTACGCGAATTAGGGGCCTGTTTGATAACTACGTACCGCGCCAAGCGGCAAGCGGCATCGCACCAGATCGCGCGTCATTATCATAAAATATCATTTCCAATGCGTTCGAATCAAAAAAGGTTCATATTCTCGTAAATAATCCGGGTAAATTAAATTTTATGATATACATAATTATTTTATACTAAAAAAAGTTGGGGTATCTAAGGTTTTGCGCTTTTTCATTAACACGTTTTATATGCATCTGTTTTGTTTACATAGTGAAATATATAAGATTATAGCTATAGTTTCTCTTCCTCCCCGGCGTGCCAATCAAACATAATCATAAAATGTATTTTATCTAGTGATTGTGTGAATTTTTAAAATGAATTTCGTCGTCAATCAGCGTAACGGATGCAAGGCAACCCTTGAAACAGTGGGTTGAGCAGACCCACCTACTTCTCTTCGTGCTTGCCTTCTTCAAGCAATAAGTGTAATTGTCATACTTAATCAACTTTTTGCCTCTCGCTGAAGTCAAAAACTCTGCAACTTTAAAAAAAAAACATTAATCTTAGTTCTTTAAATAAAGAACGTCACTTTTGCAAAACTCACATTATAACGTAAATTTTTTATTTTATTTTGATACTGAATATCATCGAAAAAACCGTAGAAGAATTATTTAATGTAAATGAAATAAGCCTCGAATATTTGTAATATTATAATTAAAGGTGCAACACATAAATAAACACGACTTTCATTTCGACGGACACAATCATGTGCCTTTTGACGGCGACCCAAGCCGAGGCGACCCACGCCGAGCCCACAGAGGCGCCTTCGAGGTCGCTGTCCAATCCTCTCTCCCAGAGTATATAGTGTAGACTATAAATGAGTGACAAAAATATGAAAAAAATAAGTCCAGTTAGTTAAAAAGTTTAATTTCGTAGCCAGACTTTCTTTCTAACACATTACATTCCGAGGTATCGACGAGTTTCTGTATTTGATCTAAACTGGTTACTGCTACACTGCTACCTGATTTGGAAGAACAGCAGGCTTACTCTTGACAAGTTCGAGTTACGATCAAAATCGAATCGACGTCGAGAATCAGTGATTTGGTACTCGGAAAAGTGAACCTAAACCTTTGAGTCGATGGTGATTACGTTATCAACCGAAAATGTTTAACGGATCGCCATTTTAGATCGATCCTGACTTGATTTTGATTTCGATTTGATTGAGTATGTTATGAATCATATTCAAGAGTAAGGGGGCAGGTCTTTTTTGTGATCATAGCGCTTGCAATGTCAGTCAAATCAGGGAATGTCAGGTGTGACATTACCTAGTGTTGCTTGATTTTTATTTGCCCGATAGTTATACCGTAGTGCAAATTCAACCATACATACATGTTAGTATTTAAACTTGAAAAATTATGTCTCAGGCAGGACTCGAGCCCACATCTCCTTGCATGCCAGGCGCATGTCTCGGTGGCTGAATTGGTAAAGCGTCGCGTCCGGCATGCGAGGAGATGCGGGTTTCGAGTCCCGCCTGAGACATAATTTATAATTTTTTAATACTGATATTATAATTGCAATTAAATTGCTTAAATATCATATAAAGTACATAATAGGGGTTAAAGTATAAAATTGCCGATTATTTTCCCACTTTTTATTTTGTTTATAGCTCTTAAGTATAGTCATATTATTGCGTAATTCTTTTTGTATTGTAACAAAAACTAAATAAAGTAACTTTTGACTAAAAAAAAATGCAATACTAGTGCCTATTACTTCAAAGGAAGTCGTTGAAAAGACCACTTACAATGTGTCAGCTGACCTTCTTGCTTCAATTAAGTATATTTGTATTATAAACTTTGATTTTCAGATATTTAAATACTATAATGCGTAGCTTTAAACCATCTAACTTTCACCTTTAATTGCATCAAAAACGGTTTGGGCGTTTTTGAAAAAACTAAAAAATTGTTAGTATGGAAAAATGACTTTTCTCGATTTCGTCCATACAAAACGGCAATTTCATACTTTGACCCCTAATACATACATAACTTAAAGATGACTTTTGCAGATGCACTCAATTATTCAGTACCTAAGGTATGAAGCTTATTTAGTGAGGATATTTCAGTCACTACGTGAGCATATAGTTTTTAGTTTACGTCAAAAGACGTATCAATAATTTTTATAATGGTGTATAATCCAAAATATTTCCGGCTAGCAATGGTTATGAATATTCTTCAGTTTGATGATATCATCTCCCAGCGTGTGCACCACAGCTCGGCAGCGCTTATGGTTGTGTGTGGAGCACACCCATCTCTTCTTTAACCCAGCCGAGGCTTGAACGCAGAATGTATACCCTCCAATTTCCAAAAGAGTCTTGCCTCGCCTAGACTTAATAAATTTCACTTGTTCAGCGTAGGGTTTGTCTAGGTTGAAAAATGATTCCTCGGATAGTATGGGGCACTGGAAAAAATAATAAAAATTTCTTCTGAATTTGTTCCATGGGGACGCATTGGAAACAAATCAATGATTCTATGTTTATTTTTGTGTTTAACGTTCTATAAGATGAAACTCATAGTTGGTCGGAAAAAGTATTTCATTTTAAATGTGTTGCCGTAATTAAGCCATGTTCATTTAGAGATGGAATTTTGATTTGAGAATTTAATTCTCATCACTAATCGACATCAATAATTCGAAACAGTCTATAGCGAAGCCTTTCCAATCCATAATCATCATCATCAATCGCTTGGCAGGCGATCGTATTTTAGCCAATGGTGGAAAGAAAACATGGCTGCCCGTCTTATTCTGTGAACTCTTTATATTGCTTCTTACAACACATTAATAAGAGGCAAGGAGTGGTAACTATTTTGAGCTGGCTCAAAAAACTAGTGTGTTATCACATTGGAATTTGTATCCTCATACCTCATGATTATGCTCGTTATATAATTTGATGATCTCGTTTTTGTGCATGTGTATCATTGCGCTACAGCCTTTAAAGCTGTGAGTCGAGCAGACCCATCTGCTGTTACGACCACTTGTACCGTTCTTGTAAAATGTGTAGTTGTTCACCTGAATGATTGGATCACCTTGTCTTGAAATTATTGTAGTATAATTAACACCTGTAAAATAGATTCAACTGTAGCCAATTAAGTAAAAAAAAAAACAAAGTTAAAAGAATAATAAATTTGCTGAGGACGTTATTAAATGATACAATAGGAATTTGCAGGTTTATTTCGCCTCGCTTCTTTTATGTGAAATTATGCATACGAAAATCTTTGGAAACCTCAAAAGTAAGAAATATTGTCTTTTAAAATAAATGAAATTTAAATAAGTACTTTAAATAAAAACTTTTATTAAGATGCTTTCATCTGACGTAAAAACATTATTCTTAATGTTACTTTGTTAAAAAGTTAAGTATAACTAGTAGTAGTAGTAATCAGCTGATGTGATCTGATAATAATAAGGAAGACAAAATTAATAATTCTTAAAATTGCAGCACTTTATCTCATTTCACTTTTTATGTACTTATTTTTATTAATAGAACTTCTTTCAAGTAGGTATGAAATCTTGTACAGGTTATTGCTGATTTAGATCAATTTTACGTTCTGATTTTAATTTATTATCTTCTTTTTAGGGTTCCGTACCCAAAGGGTAAAAACGGGACCCTATTACTAAGACTTCGCTGTCTGTCCGTCTGTCCGTCAGTCCGTCGCTCTGTCACCAGGCTGTATCTCAAGAGCCGCGATAGCTAGACAGTTGAAATTTTCACATATTATGTATTTCTGTTACCGCAAAATTAAAAAATACTAACAACAAAATAAAATAAATAGTAAATAGGTTCTCCTATACAACAAACTCGTTTTTTTGGCCTTTTTGGTACGGAACCCTTCGTGCGCGAGTCCGACTCGCAATTGGCCGATTTTATTTCTTTTTTTCCTCTTCTTGATCTTTCAAAATTTGTTGAACTTCTTCTGCTGACACAGATTTGCCTGGAGGTAAGTTCAGACGAATTCCACGTCTTTTTATAGCTGGTTGTTCTTCTTTATTCTGTTGTTCTAAAACAATTTCGACGTTTTCCGCTATTGAATTCTCCGGGAGCATCTGATTGTCTTGCAGACGTGTTTCATTGAACACATAGACCATCATTATACCTTCATCAGCTATGTGTTTGATAACTTCTTTCTGTAATTCTGGATGACGCCTAACTTTTCTCAGTCTGGTGGACATTGGTTTTTTTATTCTGATATCTATAGAAGACAAAAAAAAACTATTGAATATCTACTTTGGTAATCGTAAACATATAATTTAATTAAACCAATTAAAAGTTAATACCTACATAGGTTTGGGATTAATGTTGTAATGGATATAATAATTATGAATGCATTAATTTGATTAATTAGATATAGTAAAGGTTTGTATTTTTGTTAACAAGAACCCTCTCCTTGAAAGGTAATCTATAATTTTTTCATTTTTTTTAACTACAAAATTATGATTGTGATGAATTTTACTTAAATTGTTAAATTATTCTATTTAAATTTTTAATTTTTTTTATTATACTAGCTCTTGAAATGAAATGGAATTAATTACAATCAATACAATAATTATTTGCTAAACACCAATAAAATTAGGTTTTAATCATATTATTTTCTTTATTGTTTATTTTTAAATGCATTAAAATCATAAAAAATAATTCAAAATTGTGAATAATTTTGCACGCACATTGTTATGGAAAGCAAGAAAAAAAAAGTTTTTTTTTTTAATTTGTTTTATTTACCTACATAGGTATATTCTTACGCAGAACAGTATAATGTATTAAAGATAAAACCAAATATTCAGTGCTATTTACTTTAATACTTTCAAAATAAAGTTTCATTTCACATGCTTAAGCGAGTACTTTATTTTTAGAAGCACAAGAAGATTAATATACCAAGGAGTTTCTTAAAACTGAAAGTCGTAAACAGACCCACAAATATTTTTTTCCAATTAGGTAATTTATAGTTAGTCTACAACACATAATTTTTGGACTAAGACCAGCAGCTAAAAGCTTTTTTCTTTAATATTATAATTTGCTTTTTATTTACTGTTGTCAACATTTGGTTGTTTTTGCGCATTGATATCATTAATAAATAAATATATAAATAAATAAATAAATGTGGACCACATCATATACATTGTTCTGATCCCAATTTGAACAACTATTTAAAGCGTCGTATTTTCGAAATCAGAAACAACGAAGGTACCACTAACTCCCAGATACAATAAAATGTAGAAAAAAGTAATTATCTATATTGACCCATCCGGGAATCAAGCCCGGGACCTCGGAGCAGGCGACACCTTGAAAACCGGTGTGTACGCCACTCCGCCACGGAGGTCGTTAAAAATATTAATGTACCTATCAAAGACACATTTTCAAAAGCAATGCTTCCGTAAGTAAAAAAATTATAAGTTTTCTAATGATTATGCGCGTTATTCAGTTTTATAATCTGGTTGTCGTATGTATGTAATACAGCTCGGCATTGCTTGTGGTTGTGCGTGGAGCATATCCATCTGGTTTTCAAACCTGACACAACCTGGGAGCAGAATGTAAACTGGCCGATCTGTATCATTGTTCGTCCTCGGCGCGACTTCACGAAACTAGCTGAAATTGATGTAAAGTTAAATAATGTTGAGCAGAAATATCATGAAGTAGAGTCTAATGATCAGTCGAAAGCGTCAACCTACACATACACTTCAGATCCCAAAAGATTTGCGATTCCTGGTCTTTATAAATGATTTGCCAGCATTGATATCCGCTTCGGAATGTCTCCTATATGCTGATGACTTGAAGTTGTGTCTGGGTATTAAAACTGAAGCAGATGCCGTGGCTTTGCAAAGAGATATTGATGCTGTGTCTCAATGGAGTCTAGACAATCATCTCCCTTTAAACAGTCTCAAATGCCAACTTACCACTTTTACGCGTAAGTTAAGACCGACGAACTATAATTACAGTATATTTGACATTCCTATGAAAAGAGCACATGACATTAAAGATTTAGGTATATTATTTTACAGTAAATTCGATTTTCATGCACATATAATTAGTATAAGCAAGTTGGCACATAGAATGCTAGGCTTTGTTATGAGGATAGCATCACACTTTGACAATCCATCGGTAGCAAAAGTATTATTCTTTGCATAATAATATGTACGCAGCAAGCTTGAGTATGGTGCTGTTGTCTGGGATCCATTGGAAGAGAAGTATGTACTCATTTTAGAGAATATTCTGAAAAAATTTGCCCGAAGGCTTTACAAAAAAATATATGGCTATTATCCATATATGTATCCTTCATTGTTTGTCTCGGGAATGGTCGGATTGGACACTCTAAAGTTTAGAAGAGCTGTGCTGTTGATGGAACATTATTTGTCAGTTGTGCACCAGAGGATATTAAAGAGGCTCCACCTCTTAGTTCCCGCGATCTCCTGGGACTCTGCGGGGCTGGTGGCGCCGCGCCGCAGGCCGGGCCTGGTGGCGCCGCCGGCCGCGCGGATCATGTACGGTAGGCACGCGCCTACTAACCGTGCCTTACGTGCTATCGAGGACATACTTGCTCAGCACTATAAAATGGATTTATTTGCTGATGGTTATGGACATCTATGCAATTAATTTCGGACTATCCTAAATGACATGTAAACTGACCATATTAGTATTTAAATAATGTTTGTTTTGTTTCATTGTGTATTTATTTTGACTGACATTGTACTGACATTCTTTTTGTTTTATATAATTCAATTTAATCTTTTAAGCGTTTTGGATCTATGTTCTGTTAACTTTTAAGAGAATTTATAATAATAAACAAATAAACAAATAATAAGAGAGTGTTCGATATTCGTTAGTGGTACACACGTGCGAACAGAGTTGTTGCGTATCATGCAACGCAACAAATCTTTTCGTACGTGCGTACACGGCTTATGCTTTACTTAGGGGCTAGGTAATGCCTTACGAGTGGTGTTAACACTAAATAGAACGATACAAACCCATCTGTTGACAATGGCAGTTGTAAGAAGCGACTTGAAGATTACCGAGAGAAGTAGACGGGTAGCATCATCTTTTTACTTCGATTAAGTAATCTGCGATCGCCAACTCGTTTACCAAGAAATTTTAGCTAAATCATCCTTTTGAAGAGGCTTATGTCCAGAGTGATCAAGTGATAGTTGTTAAGCAATTGATGCGTCGAATTACTTAATAGACCAACTCCAACGTATAAAATCAAAACAAGAAAACCGTGAAAAAACATACATTTCAAGAACGTCATACAAATATTTTATCATTTTGCAATTTTCTTTTAGATTATAATGTATATGAATAAAACTTTCAAGCATCGGTTTCAGCTTATTTTTACATCACAAGTAATAATTAAAAATTAATTGGCTATCATTTTTGCCAATCAAAATGGTGTTCTATGAAAAATAATTTCTCAGGTGTGATTTTTACTCATCACATGACGTAGTTGGAAGAGCAGGCGTTAGAATATCAGGAATAAACATGTAAGAACAGGGTAGGTACTCTAGCGCCATATTATTTTAAAAGGATTATTACTTTTCGTCTTGGCATACAGACGCCGCCATGGCAATTATGTCGAAATATGTAAAATTTGACAAAAAATATGGATAGACCCTCGTTAAAGAAAAAAAGTTGTGCGTGTACTAGTGTACACACGTAAGAAGTGAAACTTCTTTATGGCCTTATTTTTCGAAAAATGATCTACATGCAACTTTCCAGAAATTGGTTAAATTAGTTAAATTGGTTAAATTGGTTAAATTGGTTAAATTGGTTAAATTGGTTAAATTGGTTAAATTGGTTACATTGGTTAAATTGGTTAAATTGGTTAAATTGGTTAAATTGGTTAAATTGGTTAAATTGGTTAAGTTGGTTAAGTTGGTTAAGTTGGTTTAATTGGTTAAATTGGTTAAATTGGTTAAATTGGTTAAGTTGGTTAAGTTGGTTAAGTTGGTTAAATTGGTTAAATTGGTTAAATTAGTTAAATTAGTTAAATTGGTTAAATATTATTTCACTTTACCTTTTTGCTATCGTCTGAACCAACCGTGGTAGGGGCAAGAAAAAGATGGCGCGTAATCGAAAAAAGTGACGAAAATTTGACGCAAAACGTGACGGTAAATTTTTTCCAACGCCGATAAAGAAGTTTCACTTCAAAAATAATAGAAAACAGCACACTCAGGCACGATAGAAAGAGTGGGAGATACTAGTTCCTCTCCCTTCCCCTCGATCTTACGCTTTTTCGATCAGCATCACGTGACCCTGACGCGAGTTTGGAAGTTTTTACCCATCCAACAAAAAGTGCTCAGCGCCGCTAAAGAAGTTTTCACTTCAAAAAAAGTTTATAATAGAAACTGTCAGAGGCTTTACTCCGCAATACAATGTCTGTATATTCGACTCTATATATTTATCTTTCTTCTAGCAGTGTCTTACAGTATGTGACAGAATTAGATATATTCGTATATGTGGGCATCATGCCTACGTCTCCATTGACTGTTTATTTCACCCATGCCAATGCCTTAAATCTTATATGTCCGACCGTTGCACGCTACTGTACTAATCCCACTAAGACCAGAAGTGGATCATTTCTCCCCACTAATCAAATGATTTCTTCCATGCATATGACTATTTGTAAACCTAACAATTTGTCCCTCGACCGTGTACAAAGACGCTGGACATCCTCTGGCGTGGTGCGTCGAACAAACCCAACGAAAAGTGTAGCCTCCTATCTGAATCATTGGTTTACCTTTTTGGGACATTATTGTAGTATAACATTCTACGCCTAAAAACGAAAAAAAATTAGATAGTACTGAGTCAAATTATCTTGCTGAATTATTGTGAAATTAATATTTGTTAGCTCGCTCACTCGCTGCGGGTGATCAACGCAATGCCAGAGAAAACTGATTTATTTTCATGTATGTCAACTTGACATATGAGTTCACTTGACATTGTCAACTTAGTGTTAACATTTAACGTTTTCTGCTAAGCATAGGCACAAAGATCAGACCCGCATCGCCCGCGTTATAAATAACACACTTTGCTTATTATCAATAAGGGTAATAAATAACTAAATAATGATTACATACTTATTAAGAGGTCTAAAACTATTCTTGGTAATACTAGACTCAACTAGTTTGCAAATAGGAGCATGAATTTAACCGATATTAAAATCATATTAACAAAATTGTACGCATTTCCGCTGCTTGTGAGATAATAACCTGCAAAACAGACATATACGAGTAACACAAAATAATTAAACAAAACTAACTTGTTGTTAGTTTTGTTTAATTAGTTTGTTTGTTTAACTGTATTATTGCGGGCTTGTGCCCGCAATTCTACCAGAGGAATCTAAGACGGGGAATATAGACCACATACAAACTTTCACGCCTCTTTTCACCTCCTAAAATGATGATTTTTAGGACAAAAGTTATTTTAAGTCGTTTTCGGGGATTAAAACTATAGTTATACCCAATCGGCTTAACGGTTTAAGTATTAGAACGTGACAGACAGACAGACACACTTATAATACTCGTATTATAATTAGTGTAGATATAAAAAAATATTAATCACGACAAGAAAAGTACAGGCAACGGCAGGTCAACCTACCCAAAAAGTGAAAGGTCATTGAATTGATTTTCAACTTAAAGTCCAACTAGTAGAGATCAATATCAATTGAGAAAAATTTGACGGTTTGTGGTAGGTCGACGTGCTGTTGTCTGTTCATTCATTTAATTCTTTACAGTCATAAGTACGCTCTATAAAGCGAAACAGCTTATTAAGCTTAACAAATTGAAACGTAATTAATAATCCACACTTGTTGATTTAATCCAAAACTTTTGGAATTGATATTCAATACTCAATAATTTATTTCGGAACTATAAACATAGGTAGATTTACGGAATATTAGATATATGATCAGTGCTATGGGTACTCAAGTTGGGGCTAAGAGGGAGAAAGCATTTTGGACCAAGATATAAAATATTTTACACATGATTTATTTCGAATGCAATTAAGATTACAAATTCATTTTGGTATAATTATTTAATTAATTAAATGTTAAACGAATTATGCGAATGTTTCACATTATGAGCTACAATTTCTCCATCAATTATTTTCAAGGTAGCTTTACACCCTTTCGTGTGATGGGTTGAACAGGACCAACTCTCCTTCACACCGAACGTTCTTTTTTTAAAGTAAGTAAACCCAGCTAACGTTATAATTACTTTCCCATTTTTGGATATCCTTGTCGTGTAACCTGCAAATAAACATAATTAAAACTGTTAATATCTACATTATTGTTATATTTTTTGTTATAGTATTAAAATTTTAGTAATATGTATATTTTGTGAAATAGAAAAATAAAAATTAAGGTACTACTTTACACTGTGAAAATCGTATTAATAAAATCGTCCTCATTGTGATATAATAACCTGCAAAACAGACCTATACGAGTAACACAAAATAATTATACAAAACTAACAACACGACCACAAATCTATCAGAGTAAGAAGGGGAATTTATACCCCGTACAAACTTTCACGCATCTCTTCACCTCCTGAAATGATGATTTTTAGACAAAAGTTATTTTAAGTCCTTTTCGGGGATTAAAACTATAGTTATATCCAGTCGACTTAACGGTTTAAGCATTAAGACATGACAGACAGACAGACACACTTATAATACTCGTATATAAGTGTGAAAATAAAATAAAAATAAACATGACAAGAAAAGTGCAGACAACGGCAGGTTAAAGTTAACCTACCCAAAAAGTTAAAGGTCAAAGGAATTGATTCTCAACTTTAAGTCCAACAAGTAGAGATCAATATCAATTGAGAAAAATTTGACGTTTTGTGGTAGGTCGACGTGCTTGTCTGTTCATTCATTTAATACTTTACAGCCATAAGTACGCTCTATAAAACGAAACACCTTTTGTCATGTTGCTTAACAAATCAAATGTGAATAATCCGCACTCGTTGACTAATCCAAAAATTTTGGAATTGATATTCAATACTCAATAATTTATTTCGAAACTATAAACATAGGCAGATTTACGGAATAGGAGATATAAGGCCAGTGCTATGGGTACTCAAGTTGGGGCTAAGAGGGAGAAAGCATTTTGGACTAAGATATAAAATATTTTACACATGATTTATTTCGAATGCAATTAAGATTACATATTAATTTTGTCCTTAAATTTCTTCAGGATACTCAAACATTTTTTTAGATTTCCTCATTACTTAAAATTGTCGTCTAGAGACCTGATGCAAATGGTCATTGTTTATCTTTACTATTTCTCCGTTTATGATAGTGAGGGTGGCTCTACATCCCTTTGTATGGTGGGTAGAGCAAGCCCAACCCTCTTTTATTCCTCTCAGTCTATTACGCTTTTTAAAATACGAGAATCCGTTCAAAAATATTAAAGTCTTCCCAGTTTTTGATATCCTTTTCGTGATGCCGTCTGAAAAGAGAAACACTTGTTTGTTAACTAACTCACCTCGATTGTACTGAGAGTAAAGAAAAAAAAGTTATATTTTTTTTATGGATAATTTTAATTAACCGTAGTATTGTTGAAAGTAATTCCTAGCATTGTTAATTAATATCCTTGAAATATAAATGTAACGCGAAACAAGCTGTAAATTACCTTAATTATAGTAATGAAAAGCCAAATTATTAAAATAAAACAAAAGACCAGACTGCCAAAACATCTATATAAAACTGAAAAGAAGAAACTAGCTCTCAGATCCCAGAGTTCAATTCGCAGATGGGACAATCGCCCATCTGTGATTTCGGATTTAAATGACCTAGCCACGGCGTTTGGTTAACGCAACCCTTGCTAATTAATGTAGGTTCATCATCATCATCATCATATCAGCCGAACGACGCCCACTGCTGGGCATAGGCCTCCCCCAAGGATCTCCACAATGTAGGTTGGTAATCACAAACTCGAGCATTGTTCGAATATTCGCCGAACCGAGTAACGAACCCAGATCCCCGAGATCTTGGTCCAGTACAAAAACAATTAAGCCAATTTGATCTACGCATTTAAACAAAAACGCAATTGAATTGGTAAAAATGGTTTGTTATTCTGACAATTTAATTTAATTTTTACATTATCAACTCGTAGAGTAACAAAAATTATAAGGAGTGAGTCTCTCTCACTCCGGATGAGTCATCCATTCAAAAAATATTACAAAAATTGCAATAATGTAGGTAATGTTTCCCGGTAAATAACAGTTACAGTATTCCTTTCCGTATTTTTTTTCTCTTATAAGTAATTGTAGTCGGAATTTGTAAACATGTTCTAAATTAGCTTTTAAGATGAATAACACCTAATCATGGCACTCGAAAAGAACGCTGTATAGTAAAGTCGAGACAAATACAATATTTTCTTTGAAGATACTTTTTTTTGTTTGTAATCTATAATCTTCCCAATCTATGTATATTTACAATGGTATTCTAAAAAAAATAGTTACTTTTTAATCCTTAAGCATTTTCTTTTACCTAAGGGTTAAGATAAACAGCTTTTTATCTGCAGTTGTTAAAACGAATTATGCGAATGTTCCACATTGTAAGCTACAATTTCTCCATCAATTATTTTCAAGGTAGCTTTACACCCTTTCGTGTGATGGGTTGAACAAGCCCAGCTCTCCTTCGCACCAATCGTTCTTTTTTTGAAGTAAGTAAATCCAGCTAACGTTATAATTACTTTTCCATTTTTTGATATCCTTGTCGTGTAACCTGCAAATAAATATGATTGAAACGAAACTGTTAATATCTGCTTTATTGTTATATTTTTTATCATCTGATACTAGCTTTTTCCCGCCACTTTGTTAGCGTAAAATTACTGGATTATTGAACGATTAATGTGTGTGCTAACTAACCGACAGCGCCACCTATCATTTGTGTTATGTGACTTCATGAAAACTACAATTGTTATGCCGTGTTTCAGCGACAACTTGACGGAAATGATGGAAAAAATAAGGACTAGTATGTTAGTTTGCTGTATGAGCTATGCTATAAATTTTATTAAAATTTATTGTAGTTTTTTCATGAAACAATAACAAACTTTCATGCATCCTTATCCTCATACATTATAATACCTACTGTCTTGCAGTATAGTAGTAGGATACTATACTTTAAAACCTGTTGAATGGTTTAATTTAAATGCTGATTCTGGGGGTCGTCCTCATATCACGTCAAAGATTAGTGGCATTGGGCCAAATAGTAGTATGTAGTAGAATTTTCGAAAAAATGCGTTACAAGAGGTGAGGGGGTGGTCTAAAAATCTCAGAAATCGTGTGGCGTAATTTATAAATGACCCCTTGTACTAAAGGGAGGATAAAGGGAAGTTTTACTAGCATAAAAAAAACTAGGAAAATATTTGAAAAACATTATTACTGACATGTTATCATGTTCAAACAAAGCTCTTAAACGCACTCTGTAATAACCCTTTACAGTTAAATGAGCGTTTTTAATACAAGGGTTAAATCTTTTTTTTTTTCGTTTTAATAATGTTTAGTTTTGGTAACGCCCATTGATCGAGTGGTTAAGGTACCGGGCTCCTGGGTTCGAAAGCCGGGTCGGGCAACTCATGTTGCTAAAAAAACTAAATTACTTTAATTGGTTGGTATTTTCACATATTCAATTAGTGTTTAACAATCCAACCCTTTTTTTCTTCTTAATAGTATTAAAATTTCAGGAAAATTACTATTTTGCTAAATGAATCAGAAAAATAACAATCACATACTATCTTACACTGAGATTATTTTGATCTGGTTTAAAGAAAAATAGTTATTGTATTATTTAAAACCTAAATTAACTAAGTAGCTTATATTAAGTACCTCTTACATGTATATAAAATATAGTACATAGTATACATATATTTTGTTTTAATGAACTTTTTTTAAATTTAAATGAAAAGGTACCTAACATTAATAATGTAATGAGTATTCAACGTCCGATACCTATATAATTTATTTAATATTAATGGGAATGTTCATTGCTTCTCTTCATTATCGCGCCTTCTAGGACAGTAAGCGTTGCTTTACATCCTTTGTGGTGATGAGTTGAACAGACCCATCTTTCTATGTTAGTCTTATGGCCTTTTTGTTTTCTAAAATATGAATATCCATTCACTGTGATTATAGTGTTGCCATTTCTGGATAACCTTGTAGTGTACACATCTGGAATAAATAAAAATATATGAACCATTTTCCGCTTGCTTGCCGTCTTTAGCTTTTCTTTTAGAACAGTAATATGGACCCTAAGTGTTGTATATTACTTGCAATAATGTTATTTTGGCAACTATTCAAATATTTAATGCAGAAATACCTAACTTTATTTCATTGTATTCTGTTGGCAATTTTGGACCTATGGATTTTTTTAGTCGTATTAAACAGCATTAAAGGCTCAAAAACAAAGATAAAGATATTTTTTATTTCCAAAATTTGCTTGCGTCTAGGAGGAGTTTTGGTTAGGTTAGGTTATGCTTAAGGTTTGTTAAGACCACAAAACACGGGAAAAGGGTGAGAAAAACGATGTAGGCAGGTGGGGAGCCACTAAGGTTATAAACAAATGCCCATGAAAGTAAAGCCCCCGACCTTACTAGGCAAAGCCATCCCCTGGCAAACGTCTACAAAATACTTAGGTGTCACTCTAGATCAGAGTCTCAGTTTCGATCCTCACGTCGAAAGAGTGAAACGAAACGCCCGTTTCTACCTAAACAGGTTCAGTCCAATGGTAGGTAGATATAGCAAAATGTCCCTACGAAACAAGCGAACGCTCTTTAAGGTTTGCATACGACCGGTGCTGTCTTATGCATCAGTAGTATTACAAAACACTCAAAAAGCTGCAGAGAGTGCAGAACATCTTCTGCCGCCAAGCGGCTAATGCCCCCTACTATGTCCGCAATGCGGACTTACACAGGGACCTCAAATTACCAACACTCCAACAGCACTTCAAAAAGGTCTCCGAGCGATTCTTTGAATCAGCGAAGGATCATTCCAACCCACTTATCAAATCGGCGTCGGTGTATAACCCACCTAACTCCCCTAAACCACTGTCACGTAAACCCAAATCCGTCCTCAACGACCCACCCGACAAACTCACGGCCCAGCTGAACCTCCTATTGGAGGCAGAGGAAGCCGTAAATGCTACCCCACCTCAAGACCCTTCAGGTCAACCCCACTCAGTACCACAGGACCCTTCAGGTCAACCCCAGTCCTCTCAACCGACCGTCTCCCCTTCTGGGAGTCAGTCGATCTAAAAACAAATACATTCCGGCCTACATCCACTTTGGACGACGGCTATTTAAATTTTTAACCCATTCACTCATGTTCGCATTCTTCCCGAATGCCGGCCTCCTTCAGTGCGCACTTCGCCTAGGCGAGTGACGCCCGGCACCACCCCCTTTCCTGGGGGGTGGGCGCCTCAGATGCGCTACGGCACCTTTGGTGGTAGCGAATAAAGGTGGTGTTTAGTGAGTAAAAGTCTCACATAACCTCACAGCCGGCTGTGAGGTATCCATGAGAATTCACCACCTCCTTCCCCCGTGGGAGGGTTGCCAGTCGAGCGATAGTTTCAAGTAACAGCCTATAATCATCCCACTGCAGGGAAAAGGCCTCCGTCATTGAATTCAAGTTACCACTGCAATGATAGGACTGGCATAATCACCACGCTTGCCAAATGCGGGTTGGTGATCACAAACCCGAGCAACGTTCGAAAATTCGAAACTATTTGTTGCCCGACCCGGGGACCCCGAAATCTTGGCCCGGTATTTAAACCACTAGACTGACGAGGCGTCTCATAATTCTACCCAAACATGAATGTAAGTTAGCACTGTGGTTGGTTTCTTTCGACGTCAAAAGTATTCTCTTGATTGGCGTTCTTTGAACTTGTTTATGTGTGCGATAGCTTGTGTTTATTATGTGCATAAGTAGTAGTGGGGCGCAAACGGCTACATCAGTTCTCATACAAATGACGCTTGACAGTCTTTCTAACCTTTTTCCATATTCAGTGGTTCAGACGCTGGTTCGGATTCTGTTGCCAGATGAAACACATAAAAAGAAGTCACGTTAGAGGCTTGCACAAAGAGCCTCATATAGATAATGCTTATTTAAACTTTCATGGTTACTAGAGTTAATTGATTCAAGGTTTGTACCATTTACAGACAACAGCACGTCAACCTACCAAAAAACGGCAAATTTTCTCAATTGATATTGATATCTAATTGTTGGGCTTAAAGTTGAAAATCAATTAATGACTTATAACTTTTTGGGTAGGTTGACCTGCCGTTGTCTGTACCTTATTTATTATGAGTTTCCGATATTTTGGCACTGTTGCCATGATCACGGTAGAACCAACATAATAGATCTTCTGTGATCAAGGCCCTTGCAACCGAATCAACTAACTCTAGTAATAGGGACCAGGAAATTTGAATAGGGATAATCTATTATCAGAATTTTACATGCCGCCTTTTACGCGTTTTTTGACGTGATTTCTTTTAGGTAGATGGATAGTCATTTGACAAGCGGAAGATGCAATCATGACCGGGTATCCGTGGGAGCTATTTTAACTACCCTGCGTCTTCTAGTTCATGATCACCAATTAAGAACTTTTCTTACACAACTGCCATCTGTTCTGCAAACTATGTGAACAAGCCACTTCAGCATTATGATTAAGAAAGCAACGTTGGTGACTATAGTTTTGAGGTTTTCGGTTCTATTGCTTTCAAATTACATTGTGTGAAGATAAAGACATAACAACACTTGATATATGTACTATGTACAATAAAATAGGTTATATTATGTATGTATATGCATCCACAGAGACTTTATATTTTAAACATACCAGTAAGCACTTACGTGCTTTGTTAAAAAGTATTAGTGTTATTTAAATACGTTTCCTGGCCTTGACAGAAGAATGAAAGAGGTTAAAACAATCGTCATTAATGAAACACGTATTCATCATCACCAATAATCTAATTCATTATAAAGTATTCTAAGGCATATTCTTGTCGAATATGTTTTTATTATTAGGTATTAGATACCAGTGCTGTATACCTAATATTATATTTTTTTTTACAAATAGTGTTTAACGTTACAAAAACATGATTAATAGAATACTTGGGGTGAAGGGTTGATAATCCAGAATACAGGAAACATCCTAAATTGGATGTCAACCCACCATACTTTTTTTTTCTTGTTGTTCTTAATCATTGTTACCTATTTTACGATATTGTATAGTATGGTGAGAAATAAACGTTATTTATTTATTATATTATTATTTATTACTTATCAAATCATCCTGTATTATCTTTGCAAGTACAATAATGCTTGCAGTTTGAATTTCGTTAAGGTTAAATGTTTCACACATAAATGAGCCCATCGTTTTTTTACATTTTCTAACCAAATTTGTAAATATTCCAAGGAATGGAACCACTGCACTAGAGCTTACTCGAGATGTTATAGGTACCCAGGCAACTTTGAGAACCATTGCACTATAGAAAATCAAAATGTTATGGTTTTAAAAATCATAAATATCAGTGACTATGAACATTATAAACTTTAAGGATCTGTTCTTCTACAGTATGGATCACCGCGCGACAACCTCTGCTGTGATGTGTAGAGCATAACCATCGCGTTTTGCACCCGCTCACCTTTTTCTTGAAGAATGTATATCCATCGAATCTAATCAATATCTTTCCCTTCTGACTCTTTACGAAATGAATTACTGAAAAAATAAAACAACTAAGAAATCACTGATTGAAGAACGTAGACCACCTTTTAAAACATTATAATAACATTCCTGAAGAAATGATTGAGCTGAATTGAAACAAAAAAAAAATAGCACGAATATATCTTTTGTATGTTGCAAATGAATCGAGACTCATAACAACAACTTTGAAAACATATAAACACTTTTGTTCAAAAATGTAATGACGTTTTTTTAAATAACAAAATGTTCCTGGCCTATGAATATCCTATTTAGTGTATTACCAACTTTTGGATATTCGTCGGCCTTTTTATTCATCTTAGTCTATTACGGTTTTGATAATACGAGTATCTTGAAGATATAATTTACAATGACGTTCAAAGACGATTGTAAAGAGGGTAATCTAGATATTATAGGTCCTTACCTAGGCAATTTTGAGAACCACTGCACTAGAACCTAATCAACATATTATGGTTTTTCAAAATCTCAAATATCAATGACTATGCATATTATACACTTTTACGATCTGTTCATCTACAGTATGGAGCAACGCGCGGCAACCTCTGCTGTGATGAGTAGAGCACAGCCATCGCGTTTTGCACCCGCTAACTTGTTTTTTGAAGAATGTATATCCATCGAATTTAATCAACAGCTTTCCCCTTTTCGACATCAGGAAATTTACTACTGAAAAAACAAACAACTAAGAAACCACTGATTGAAGACAGCAGGAAATCTTCTTATGTTATAAAAATAATATTTCTGAAGAAATTATTGGGCTGAATTAAAACAAAAAAGTTTAGTAACATAAATATATACATATTACACATACAACATTGTATGTTGCAAATGAATCGGGACTCATAACAACAACTTTAAAACATTTAAAGACTTTTTTCAAAAATGTGAAGATAATATTTTTAAATAACAAAGATTCCTGGCCTATGAATATCCCATTCAGGATATTACTATATTTTGGATATTCGTTACCAGCTACCAAGTGTCCAACTCTAGCGATAGTGACCATGCATGTTTAAATGAGTATATTTCGTATATGATTGTGTTCTAAGTTCAGTCGTAAAACTTCCGATCCTATACGAAGTACAGTTGCTTTGCATCCTTTCCTATGATGGGTGGAGCACATCCATTTTGTTTTTCTACCAGCCTTAACCTTTTGGAAGTATTTGTAGCCATCGATGATCAGAAGTGGTTTCCCTTTTTGAGACACACTTTCGATGTAATCTAGAAAAGGAAATAAGAGTTTAACGTTATTTTTCACTTTACAAACAGGTTTACAACTCGTCATTGAGGTACATTTTAGCAAATTATTGGTGTGCATCCAAATCAAGTAGAAAAGCTTTAAGTTAAGAAAAATATATGAGCCATTGTAAAATAAAACCAACTTGTTTTATTTAAGCTTATAAGAACACATATTTAGTTTTGTGGTTATGAATAGTGTTTTCCTTAACCACTTCATCTTCCATAACATAAACTGTTGCTCTTCATTATTTGCGGTGATTGGTAAAGCATGACCATCTAGTTCTAAGGTCATTCTTAGACTTTTTATAGAATGTATAGCCATCTACACACAGAAGTGGCTTGCCTTAAAGGGACCTGATTATTTGAGCACGTCCTAATCACACATAATTAAAGTTGATTGTTATACTTCATGTTTTCCCAAAAAACTTTCAATTTACCTTTATTAATAACTTTTTCCTTTCACCAGAAATATCTGCATACTAATTTTATAAATTCAAAGAAGGTCTCTCAGTCTGTTCTTCTATTCATTATTAGTTTTGACACTTAAACTACTGATCTGATTTTGATGAGAATGGAATTGGTAGCTCTCGCACGCCAATTCGCACGGTCCCATCAGGCGGACCTTCGCACCCATGGTTCTGCCTACCTTGCGGCAGAAATTAATTTCAGGACAGCGCAAAGATACTGCTTAGGCTCTTTAACCCCTGTGTTTATCTATGCTCCCTAGACCAAGGAGCATCCCTCCAGTAGGATGACGACCTATGTAAAGAAGTTGGCATCGTTTGATAAGTCAAACGATAAATCTTATCTTCACATCTAGGGATGATGATGATTATCATACCATATTCCAGCTAATGATCTATCTGCGCGCCGTTAATCCGCTCTAGAGTGATTGAATAATAAATCATTCAGTCAAACTTTTCCGATTTATGATGGAAATAAAATAAATAGATTTTACTTCCATGAATATGTGCTCTTTGATCAAGCGATCAAAGGGATCATAAGGATTTCTACGACCGGTCGATACGATCGGTCCTCGCCCCCTTGATTTGAACTTCACCAATCATAATAGAACTGAATAGTGTAAAATAAGGCATGCGTAGGAATATCATGCAAAAAATAAATAAAATGTTAAGTGTTTGGTTTCTTGAAAATTTACCTTCAAGAGTGTGGGGGTTAAGACATTGCTCGAGATGTGAGTTTGGTCTAATTTGGGGATGTTTATCATATCAAGTCGGTTCTACAGGGTTAATCAAAAACAATTGTCAATCTACGTATGATTTTAGTCTGCTGTACCCAGGCACATTCTGTCTGTATTCGAGTTCCTGTTAAACACAGATAAACATCATAGCATAAAATGATCAATAAAACTAGAAAAGGTTTATCTATACATTTATTATAGTACACTAATTATTGTTAAAAATTCAAAATATATACTATGAAACAATAATTATTTAAAAGCCGTTCTGTCTGAGTGTGAGTGTTTTTGTCATTCGATATCTAAGATGGCGGCGTATCGGGATTCATAGCGGCAGAGCAATCAAGTATTGCCATTTTATAAAAATATTTTTTTAAGCCATCAACATTTATTTAAATTTGTAAGGCCCTTACAAATTTTTACAAATTATTTGAATGTTTTTTTTTTGTTGGGTGTTGAATTTCTAAACAGTGTATCATTACTGCCTTGACTTCAGTACTGCGTTAGTCCAAAAATAGAAACATATTTATCTCGGAAATTAAAGCGATATTACCAAGTTTGTAAACAAAATTGTGTGTGTGAGTGATCGGATGACGTCACTCAATTAGATTTAAAGATTTTTGGTATTCATCATTAATATTGCAGTTAATCTTTCATTTATAAAATCTAGTTTATTTGAGTGGGTTTAACGATAAATACCTCTATGATTCGTTTTATACACCTTACCAATTCAAAAATATCCAACTTTAGTCAACTTTCTTTTACCAATATCGAACCATTTTTTTCACCAAACACCATATTTAATAAACATTATTTTACTAGGCATCTAGATTGGGTTTTGATGTTCCCCGGTGTTCTCCTTAGAGTACTACATTTACAATCAACGAGAAATTTTGTAGGAACGATTTTGAATTTTTCTTATCTTTTGGATAATCGAACTTATTAAAATGAAATTCACATTTGTGGAGCATAATGAGTATGTACATTATGTTGTTTTATAATTCTATCCTCGTACGTGTAGATCACCGCTCTGCAGCCCTTTGTGTGGTGAGTGGAACACACCCATCTTGTCTTTTTGGTAATGAGTGCTGTAGACTTCTTGTAGAACGTATATCCATCGACGAACAAAAGCGGCTTGCCTTGCAATGACTTGATCATCTGAATGTAATATCCTGGAAAAAAGTGTTTTTCATGAGTAACATGACAGCGAGGCACACGGTTGTAAGCGTGTTAGTAGGAGAGCTAGCAAAATATCTGACTCACCCGTTTCACACAAAGTTAAAAACATTTAAAGTGTTTTATTATCGGTACATTGTGATAGTATCATTCTAGCTGGCAACACGTGGTGGTGTCATGCATGATCGCTTTAATTTTTAAAAATGTCAACTCAATAGGTTTTTAATCTTCTTCTACAAGGCTAAAAGTTGAATGCGGTGTAATATAAGTATGTTTAAGTTTGAAAAAATTTGTCAATACATTTTGACGGTTCCAAGTATATATGCTAGCCGATAACAAAGTTGTCATTGGGGTAGTAATTGATAACCTGCACGCTCCTACTATGGCTACAATTTTGAGGGCATATTCTTTTGACCATTTAGAAAGTATTTGCAAAGGTCTGCTAGACGTCGGCGATGACGCACGATGGCAGTGCGTATGCAACAGACGCTTCGACTATATTTCTTTCTTAGAGGTCAGGTCAAACTTTTACAGTCGCAAGGAATTTGATAAGATTAAAGGCCGCTTGTCCACTGGAGCGGACTGAATTGTTGAATCGGTGAGGGAGGTTAAAATATTGCTTAAAACCTCTGCTCCTTTTCAGTGGACTGAGTGTTGTAATATAGTTTAAGATTTCATATCAATTCACATACGTACGTGATTACCGTATGACTCCGTGTATGGAAACGGTACGAAATTTCGCTCCGCATACTTTTACTGCTGTCCATAGTCACGGAGCTAGGTGGAGCGAAGCGAAAAAGTGTGGGAGCGGATACCATAGTGGAGTGGAGCGAGGTTACTTCCTTACACACGTGTACACAGTCCGCAACTACGCTAGATATTACTTCCTTGCTCCACTCCGGTAGACCAGCAGCCTTAGAAACGATTTCTGGAGTAAGATTTAAACATTTTTCGAATGACCTTCTAGACGAATATCACCTTAGTCTACCCGTGACCACGAAGACCGTAGTGTTCAAAATGTCTGGATAAACTAAAGATATTAAAACCTAATACGATAACGCGAGATTTATCCGTATAATATTATTATATTACTCAAGGTAGTCAAAGCATGCTCCAATAGCAGTGCATATTTTAGCGATCGATCTATGGGACGGACTAGGCAAACGCGGCTAGAACGCTCTTCAATAAGTTAGTGTCACAATAATATTGTGACACTAAATACAATAACATATTTTGTTGCTGGAAGCATATGGAATACATTTCATATGCTCTTATTACAGGCGACTCGAGCTATTTCAATTTTATGACGTTGGATTCCCATTTGCAAAAAATAACTGTCTTGACGACCCGATTGGATTTGTATTGGTATTGGTATTGATAGCGGGCTCCCTTTTTGCATTTAGGCTCTAAATGGACCATTATGCGTAGGGGAGATTGGGGTGGTTAGTCCAACCATCCGAACTCCTTCCAGAAGCACAGAAGACTCTTAGGGCGTTCGCAGGCTTTTGAAAGGGAACTCGCTGTGCCGATGATTGGATTAGTAGCACGTTAATGGTTTGTTCTTGGTGTCCGATGCATTAAATAGATAACGCTTTATTATAATAAAACAATGACAGGCTTATCTGAAACATTTATTATTAAAAAAAATACAAAACATGCAAAATTAGTTTAAAAAAAGAAAAAATCGAAAAACATATTATGCCTACCACATGTTAAAAAATGTTATGTCAAATAACATATTAAAAAGAACAACTTCTACCTACTACCTGTTGTACCATTAAGTAACATTTAAAAAATATATTGAGGTAAAATGGTTATTTCCATCGAATCTAAACTACAAAGATTCTCTACCAAGCATCTCAAGTTTGGAACTCTAGGAAATAAGAAAGCATTTATCACATTTGTCGAGGAAACAAAGACGAAGATTAAAGAAAATATTAGAACCTCCATTTTAATGTTATGTGATTGTGATGCTTAGTTATTATTAAATGTGTGACCAACACACCAGTCTTCTCATGACATAACATACCTAAGTTTGATAAACGGAACAGATTTTAAGCTTCATATACCCGTAGTAGTGACAACCGGCACTACTACAAGCGCGCGGAGCATGTGTACGTGACCACTGGCCGCTAGTCGCAAACGCGGCGAGACTAGAAAAAACGGTTTGCGGCACGTACAGCCAGTTGACAATCGTTTATAAACTCTGTACCGTCTACTCATGTGGTTGATACTGAATAGCTTAACACGTCAACGAGTAAGTTAGTCGGTTTCCGTGTATCAGGAGGTACTTCAACGTTAATAGCCAATAAGCGTCCGTTTTCCTCAAAAGAAACATAACAGTCTTATTAATTTAATTAGTATTAAAATATTTTTTTGTTAGCTAAAGATTTACAAGTATCAAAGATTTTCATAAAATAGTCAGAATTACCTGACTAAAAAGCATTTAAACAAAACAAATTGTAATAAAAGCCAATAGATTCTCAAAGTTAAACACAACGCACAAAGTTTAATACAATTAAAAAACGTTATTTTAATTATTAGAATCTGATCTGCTGCATATAACGTACATGTATAATAATATTTTTTCAAAAAGATACAGGAACATTTGATAACAGTTTAAAATTCAAATATCACAAGTAGTTTTTTGCTTACACTAATACCTCTACATTACCTCCGTTTTAGCGAGCAGTGAACAGTTATAGCCATGATGACAGTGAAAATTCTGTTATTTTTAGAATACTGTCTAAGAAAGTGTTAAATTGTATGGTGTTTTCTCAATGGTTATGGACTGTTTTGGTTCTGATGACCTCCGTATCTGTCGTGTGGATGAGCGCTTTACACCCCTTAGGCCCGTGAGTTGAGCATAGCCATTTTGTTTTACCTTTAGACGTTCCCTTTTTGAAATACGTGTACCCGTCCACGCACAGAAGAGGCTTCCCCTTTTTCGACATAACAATTTCAATTGATGCTGAAAGAGAATACAATAATATTAATTTACGTACTTGAGTTACCTACTTGTTTCGCGGTTTTTACAATTTTTGAGAGTTTTTTTATTCGGCATCATTGCCATTACTCGGAAGAACTGTTCTCCATGATTAGAGTGGTTGCAGCAGTAAAGTACCGGCCCATAATCATCTCACTGCAGGGCAAGGTCATTGAATTCAAGTTACCACAGCAATGATGGGTACATGTGTAATATCACGCTTGGCATAAGCGGGTTAGTGATCACAATGTTCGACAATTCGCACGACAATTAAGTAAGTAACATGTAAGCCAAACATTGTGAAAAGAAAGTAAACTATTTTTATTATTTATTAATTCGAAACTCTGTTGCCCGCCCCGGAGATCGAGCCCAGTACTTTAACGGCCATTTCCAATAACCTATCTATCTTCACTTTTGGCATATCGGAGATAGAAAACAACTTCTGTCTTTGTTTCTCTGGACGGCAAAAACAGAGATAGAAACTGTTTCTTATCTCCGATATGCCAAAATTGAGGATATATAGGTTATTGGAACCGGCCGTAAGAGTTCTTAAAGTACTGGCCCGGTACTTAAACCACTATAACAAAGGGGTCTTGTCAAATGGTTAACATCATAGGGGCACTGACCCCTATGATTGTATCCATGAAGTTTCTAATCAGTGCGTCATTTATTTGAATTTTATTGAATCAGTACTTGGCATGCACTGTTCGGCAGCAGTTGATTATCACAAAACAAATCTAAATAATTTGTTTTTAGAGTACTAAGTGTTATTTTTTTGAAAGCTATATGGATTTAATATTTACACTAACAAAATTATGACTCTATTTAGTTAAAATGTTATGATTTTATATCAGCTTTTAGAACAAGGATACTTTATAAAATAAAACAAGAATACTATAAAAATCATAAAAATTTAATTCAAAATACAACATTTCTAATTATGTCAGTTATTATATATTAAAATGATACAATTAAATACAACTATATGTTTTGAGAACATACAACACGGATACTTAAGGCCTTGATGTTTTTTTATGTGTAAAAGGTGCTCTTTCAAGGGACAAAGAAGTCAAAAATACTCTACTCTAGGAGTAAAGACGAGAGACGACAAATAAAATTCGATGAAACCAATTTGATGGTTTTAATTTACTAGATAACACGTTAGATAAGTACTATCTAGTTATCTAACGTGTTATCTATACTTATTTGATAAACTATTATGACATGAAATCGAATAAGTATTAAAATTAAACAAAAACTTTTACAATAAATTTAAATTTATTGAGGTATGTGACTATTAATTAAAACATCACAAATCCTTTATTATCCTTATCCTTAGCGACATTATAAATACGAAAGTAACTCTGTCTGTCTGTATGTTACTCTTTCACACCTACGGCCTTAGACAAGTCGTTTACCCCAGACAGTTGGTAGCCTTTTACTTACGGCCGGTCCTGATAACTTATCTATCTTCAGTTTTGGCATATCGGAGATAGAATACAACTTCTGTCTTTGTTTCTCTGAACGGCAATATCAGAGATAGAAACTGTTTCCTATCTCCGAAATGTCAAAACTGGCGATAGATAGATTATTGGGACCGGCCGTTAATGATACCCATATACAGCAGAATAAATTTCATAATTAATAACAATCAATGTGTGTGATTAGTATTAGTTTTAACAATATCTGATTCTATCGTGACGATTGCAGCGTTGCACCCTCTAGAGTGGTGGGTCGAACAGACCCATGTAGTCTTCACATCATGCTTTTTTTTCTGATAATATCTATAGCCTCCATGGCACAATATCGGTTTTCCCTTAGTAGAAACCATTTGGGTAAACTCTAAAAAAAACATTATAATTAATAACATACGAATAATAGAAAATCAATAAATTTAAATCGGACTTAAAACCAGTCGTTCAGTTAGAATGATGAAAAAAAAATAATGAAAAATGTTTATTTTATTTGTGAACCATAACCACCTAAATCATTCGAGTTTGCAGTCTAAACAGGAAAAAAAGAAACCTGTCGTAGCCGCTACTCAAAATCACTAGCATGACAAAATAGAAGTTTAGAATAACAAATTAATATGTAGGTACAATAAAATTATTTCATTCAGAAGATGTTTGTGAAATCAAATAGTGTGATTTGTTATTGATAGCAAATCACGACTACTAAGGAAAAAAATCTAATGTTCTAATAACAATTTAAGTACTATAGATCAAATTCCGAAAAATACTTTGTTGTGAAATACTTTGTAGTATGATCATTCTTATAATAAACAATTTCATTTTCAACTGTGTGTACGGCGGCTCTACAACCAAACTTTGTATGGGACGTGCAACGCCATCTTAATTTTCCTCTACCATCTCCATTTCTTCGAAATTTATAACCGTCGAACAAGAGTATCTCGTTTCCTCTCGAGTTTGTTGTAAATATTGCGTGTGTATCTGCAAAAATATTTGGTCGATGAATAACCAAATTTAAACTTTCATAATGCTATACACTTTAGGTTAAACTAAAATTACAATCGATACTGATTATAATTATGGTTTAATATTTTATCTTTTCTTAATAATTCGTCTTTTACAAATAACCAGCATATTATCATATTGTTAAGAACTATATTTTTATAGAGGTGGACATCTTTAATGTACAGCGGTGGATTGCCTTTGGCTGTTTTGATGATGATGACGAATACTCGACAAGAGATAACTTAAGTTCCTTGATTCGTGAACCTACATTAAACAATATTTATCACCAACATGTTAAATGGTAATTTAAAAGTGGACGCATTCTTATCTATAGCGCTCTAGTTTCTCTGTCTATCTATCTAAGTTTAAGGTCCAATGATAATGGTTATCTTCCTTAAAGAGAATCAGATAATAATGCAGATCAATTCGTACCCATTCATAAACAAAAGAAAAGGTTTGTGCAACTTAGGTTGGGTTTGGCAGAAGTATATTTATCATTCGTACATTTAAAAGTCAAAAGAAGTCACGTAAGTGGCCTGTAATGGCCTGCGCAGACGACAGACTCCGCAAAGTACGCTCCGCAAATAAAAAGTCCGCCGCGGATTTACCGCGAACTCAACGCACATGGTGTGCGATCATTTGTTTGTTTATCCTGGTGCATACGTACGTCACTCTTGAGCGCACAACGCGGACTATAGTCCGCCATGTGCGTTGCTTCACCTAGTCACACGACTCACGAGTTCTATTTTTATCGGGGACTCCCTCGTACTTTTATCCGGTCCGCTCCCTGCATGTTCTCGGTAATTCGGGGGACTTTTTGTACGCGGTACTTTTAATCCCTCGTTTGCGTTACTCGATATAGTTGTAAGCAATCTATTTTTGCGGATAAAAATCCCTCGTCTGCGCAGGCCATAAGGCAGCTTAAAAAACTCTTAAATCCTTAAATGTTAGTAATAAAACATGAAAAATAATTATTTATTGATTGCATTTTATCAATATTGAATTTATTTTGACGACTAATAATTTCATTCTGTTTGGTTTTATTTACTTCTTGAGCTAACTGACTTTTGTTATAATGCACGAATTTTCCCGGTTCATATGAGACAATATAGGTTTAATAACAGATTTCGAGAATTTGAATTTAACAGTGTATGTATGGTGCGACTGAAAAAAATGATTTAAATAGTACACAATCAGATAACAAACGAGACGCCAGTCGTGTGGTTGTTAACATAGTACAAAATTTGATGGTTAAAAGTATGGACTATTGCCTTGCAGCTGAATCTTGCGTGAGTGCTGCACCTCCAACGCATCTTGCCCGAAGCTGTGATACCATTTGGCCTGTACTTGATACCCTCAAACAAGAGAAATTGCTTTCCTTTGTTGTTTACTAAGAACATCGCTTGTGAATCTGGAAAAAAATATTTGAAAAGGTCAATGGCATTATAATTTTAATCGACGAAACACAGGATGTTTGCATACACTTTACAGGGTTTGTTTAATAAGTTATTGCTCAAAATTTAAGCTAGAAAATATATAAAACAAGCATTTATTGGTAACGCGACACCTGCATCCAGCAGCAAAATAAATATGTAGGTATAATGTAGCAACAGCATTGCAAAATACCAAGTAACGCTCTCAATTGCTCGCTGTGCGACTTTGAGCCTTCTTATGAGATAAAATTAATAGATTCAGGAGTTACTTTACGGAAATCCATTACTAAATATGGATTTTGAAAATTATATTTCTAATGATTTCCGCTCGTTACCCCCGACCTAGGTACCTTCACCAATCCAAGTTGCTTCTGGCACTTCGCCGGCCGCTGCCGCGGCACGCTCGCTCCGCTCACGCGGCTCGCGCGTTGTCTTTCATGTTCTAACTTAACCTAACCAAACCAAACCTAAACCTATTGACCGTTTAGTTTAAACCGATTGATATGATATTTTATATATAGAGTCGAATATACAGACATTGTATTGCGGAGTAAAGCCTCTGACAGTTTCTATTATAAACTTTTTTGACGTGATAACGTCTTTAAAATCGTTTTAGTCGGGTGACATATTCAGAAACTTGTGTCACACCAAAACCTCACGAGCGCGATCGCAGGTATAACGAGAGAGAGAGACGGACCGATCTCCCGTCTCATCTCGAGCGCTGCCAGTCATTCCGTGAAACTTGTCACGCGGAATCCTCACGAGCGGAGGCTGGTATAGCGTTCGAGTGAGTGGACCGATCTTCCGTCTCTCTTACTCTAGCGGCATACAAACGAATGGAGATTTTCTCGTGCGGTTAAGTTTTCGTTGAATGTTTAAGATGTAATTTAAAATTTGAAAAAATTGTTATCTTCATTAATTCCTTACTTCCCAAAAACTTATATCACCAATAAGACGTTATCACGTAAACATCTCGATCGTAAACCTACTTTACAAACAACCAATTTTTTTCGAAACAATTTCGATGGCCAATGATTTTATGGCATATGGTAATTACGGCTTATAATGATGATAACAAATGATGTTATTGAAACTGACTATAAGGGAAACAAAGTTTCTATCACGTGACTAATATAGTAAGCAATGAGTATGACATATGAATATTATGAGAAACAATATTATGTCTGTTGACCATTATAGCAGATGAAATTATCGCAAATGAAATTCTGGCAAATGGGTGTATACCAAATGTATGGCATTAAATTGTCCCAGCTCGTACTTGCTTAAACCTTTTGTAAAAAAAATATTTAAAAAGAGGCTGACAATAGTGACCGAGTTTCTTGCGCTGCTTCTTCTCGGCACTGGTCCGGACTTGTCCCGAGGCAGTGGTAGGTTTGAATTGGGACGTGTAAAGGCGCCTCCTGGGGCCTATTTGCAGAAATAAAACTGATTTTAACTGATTTTAACCTCGATGCGTTCACGTCCTCAGGAGATATTGTAGCCTTCGCTGCGTTCCGACGACTATGCTAGTAGTCATCGCTCATTAGCAAAATAATTTTCAAAATCCGTACTTCTCATGAGATCCATATTAAGCGACCAAGAACCTACTGTTACTTTTGAACTTACTGTTAAACTAGTATTTGATATTACTTATAGTTTCAGGATAAGAAATAGCAGCAAAATATAATTTATAGTCAAGAGCTAGTGTTAGGTATATTAAAATATATGTTTTTAAAATATATATATTTATTTATTTTTGTAAATAAACTCAATTTCGTAATTTTATTTAACGTGTCAACTTAAAAATACCTAATTTATCTCTCTCAAAGCTTAACTAAATAGTGGTAAGCTAACTTATTGTAGCAAAATCAATGCAAATACTTCTTAACTGTAACATCAATAATTGTCTGTGACATCGTGGAGGGAATAAAAATATCTAGGAAAGACTGTAAAAAGAACAAAAAACTTGTTACAACGTACCAACAGTGTCTTATTAATAATAACGATTTGCAAAAATTATTACATAACTACAATAAATAGACTATATAATTAGACAAGGCAAAAGGTGATCCCTCTTTTTGTAAATAGCCGCTAATATCCGATGAGCACAGCAACACATCAAGCAAACATATACAGTATAAGTTTATATTTTGTTTGTGTCAAACATATAAATAAAATTATGTCAGCTTATACTGGAAATGTTATGCTTGACATGATATTAGATATATTTTTAAACCTTTGCATATTCCCCTGTTTCATACAAAGATTTACATGCAACAACTTATATATTTTGCACCATACGTTAATTTTTTATTATGGATTCTAATTGTTACATTTTAGTTAAAAAATCTCACTTACGCCACAACACACAGCACTGTTAAAGCTAACTCTTGTGCCGGTTATTTTTTCCGCATTAATCGTAACAGCTAACAAATCTAACAATCAACTTATTTTACGGAGATATTGGTACAGTCTTTTAGAAACACTTTCTTTAAGTAGTTACCGAAAAAGTTACAATAGATATTTCATGTTTTATTAAACGTTGCTTTTTTTGGGTAAATATACATCTAAAGTTAATCAAAAGTGATTACTTTAGGACCCTCCCTCTTCGGATAAATAACGTTTATTAATGTCTTTATTACTAGGTATATAAACTTTAAAACTTTCCATAAAATTTACGACAAATCAAACACAAACAAAATAGTTTCTAGTTATCACCTGTGATAAATTCTTCAGTTATATGTTCATCTATAAAATATACTATTTCATTGTCGATGGTGTGGACTCTTGCCCGGCAGCTGTATCTTTCGTGAGTAGCACATCTCC
The DNA here is from genome assembly GCA_949315895.1 of Anania crocealis. Classification (NCBI taxonomy): domain Eukaryota; kingdom Metazoa; phylum Arthropoda; class Insecta; order Lepidoptera; family Crambidae; genus Anania; species Anania crocealis. Next base: position 4,841,748 of record OX438863.1, read on the forward strand.
ACCTGATCTTCCGGCCCAGAGCTTTGTTGATTCGATACTTGTTGCCTTGTAATAAGAGCATCCTACTCCCTCGAGCACTCATGAAGAATTGCACTGTTGAAATTATCAAGTTGATTAGACTGATAATTATTTTCGGTCTACTGTTACAGTAAAAATTACACAAAAAGATTTTTTCTGATCAAAACCTATTGACCAACATTTTACCGTAATGATTTATGATAACAATTTTTCGATACACAAGCCACAACTGCGTGAATGTACACACGAATCTAAATAAGAATCAAATGATAAATGCCACTACTGGACTTTTTTATATGCAAATAATTAATGTCCTGAGATAAAGGAGTAGGTAATTATTATGCTTCACTAAACAAAAACAAAAATATATTATTTAAATTAAGATAATAATATTAATATACTGAAGAAAGAAATAATTTATTGCACAAAAGTAATTCACAACGAGTCAAATAAATAAGTCTATATTTCAGCTTGTTTTCATGTTATAAATTTTATTTTACGGAATTCCATCTTTTTGCCCCGTTATCATACTATAAGTAGTATGGCTCTCGACATAGTTTTCAGTTCGAAACTGATTGCTACATAACTATTATTGCGAAGGTGAATACGAGTAGTACCTTCTATAAATCTTAGGCGAAATATACTAAAAACGAGGAGGATGATTATGACATTCCACAGCAAAGATGACTTTGTCTTCAAAGGTGTGAATCCTGGATGAGCAGGTTCTTACAGAGCACCTCCACCTTATTTTATTCAAACAAGATACGGTGTTCTTGCAGTAAGTAAAACCGTTGACTAGGAGGAGCTTGTGGCCGCGGTGATTATGCATGAACATTACTGTAAAAAAAAATTGCATAAATGTGTATTGCTTTTTTATCATAGGTAAGGTTGATTGCAAAGACACAACATTAAAAGAAAAACAAAGGAGAAAGAGAACATCAAAATGTTTTTAACAATGTCTTATAGTTATTGAATCACGAAAAGATGGTTAAATTGGTGGTGTTGTTGTATTAGAGAACGCATGACATGTTGTGATATCATTTATAGTAATAAGCGATTTAGTGGGCTTACGTCATTTTTCTAACACGTTTTTATTTGATTAATACTACCATAGCAAACTCTTGACAGCCAGGTTATTAAGATATTTCGCCTTATTATAAATTCGAACACATTTTATGAATCGATAAATTATCTCAACAGGTATTTAATAAGATATTAATTTAAACACAATAAACATAAAGCAGGTCAACTTATACATCTTCTTAATAAGACTTCATACAAATGTTTTAGGTGGAACGAATTTGCGAATAATAAGATTATTATTTTTTTTTAATTTAATTTATTTTTAATGCTCCACATAATATGTATGACTTGGTGTTAATAAGATATAGTAGTAGATTTAATTTAAATACATAGTAGAGTAGCCGGGTATGATTCAATTAAGGACGACAAAAAATAATAATTAATATAACATCTAGTAATTTTGTTCAAGTTTTCGTGTTGGAATAAGTCACTATACGATCGATACAGTATTTATGAAAAAATAACTTTTAACAAATATAAATTTAAAATAATCCAACCAATGCAGCAAAGAAAAATTTACTGCATAATAAATAGATACTGATTCATTCAGATGTAAAAATATCAGGCTAGGATCTATAAGCATATGTATCCCTAGAGACTATTGCAGCCAAAACTACGTTATGAGTTTTATGGCCACATATTTAAATCAGTATTTTATGGCTTTAGCTAATTAAAGTTGCAATGACAGTGTTACTTTTCTATTAGAGATCTGATAGGCTAAAATGGTTATGTATTTCTTGCCTCCTAGTAATAATTCCACAGACTACATAGTAGTATGCCTTACATCCTCTTTTGGTGCATCGCCATCGGACTTTTTGGGGCCCTTCAACTTGTTTGTAGTACTTTTTGCCTTTGTACACCATTTGCTCTTTGCCTTTCGATGATAGGAAAATTGCTGCTGCTAAAAGCGCAACAAAAGCAGTTATTTATTATTTTTACTATAACAATTCTAATTTTACAAAGTTTGAAAATAAAAACATTGCAATAATAATGTTAATACATTTTAAATAAAAAAGTTCCTTGAAAAAAATTTAACGTAATTTCGTCTGTTCGGAGATTAATATCCATTTAGAAGCGCAGTCACTCTTTCTTATTCAAAAATATTATTTGTATAAAAATAAAAAAGAAAGAGAAAACTTCCTAGAGATTTAGAAATTAAATAAATCTACAAAAAAACGCCAAATTGTACGATGTAATTATTTAATAATCTCGTCAGTAATTAGAAAAAAATATATATTTTGCCTTGTCAAACTAACATCATTACATAAATTTCCCATTTATAACAACAACAAAAATAACATTTCACACACAGATGCAAATAAAACAGCTGCATTACTGAATGGAATAAGTTCCGAAAGTCAGCACGTATAACATGCAACTTTGAACCAACAAGGAAACCATTAATGACACTTTGAAGATGGCAACGCAGTCACTGCACTTACTACGAGTAATATGTAGTTTGCAACACATTCCCAAATGCCACTTATTGCCAAATATTATGTCACTTGACTCGAAATAACTTTTAGCTTTTCCTACGAAGTCTATTTTATCTTTTCCTAATAATTAAAAGCATCGAAGAGAGTGTTTTTGTTAAAATGTCCAATATATCTCTTATATTTCAATCAGCATTAGATCAGTTTGAAACGCCTAAACAAACGTTTCAACATTATATGAGGAGGCAAGGAAGAAGCAACTAAACAAAATATGTACAGACCAAATAAAAATAATGAAAGAGTACGTTATCCGTAAATACGATTGCTCGACTTGGCTAGCTAGCGTAGTGGTTATGTTCTCCAAAGACGCCTATAAGTTTTCCCTGTACTGTCCTAATAGAGGCCAAACACTTCATTCTTGTTCTTTTAGAGCAGTACCACCTCCTCCTTAGAGATTCTTTATTTTTGTTGCTGCACCAGTAAGAGTAGCCTTGATGAACGACTAGAACGTTCCCTTTTTCAGTTCTTACAAAGAGTAGCGCCAGTTCTGAAATTTTATGAATATCGTAAAACAAAATAATAGTAACTTTGTAAGAGTTTATTATCTTGGTCTGTTACTCGTATTTTTGAAAGTTTTTAAAATTGTTTCGAAAAACCAAAAAACAATGTTTAGCTACTTAGTAGTTTCATATATTTTCCTATTACTGGTCTTTTAATAAAATTATATACTTAATGACAGAAGGAAATGTCAGAACCCGTGCTTGCAAACAAAAAAAAAACAGTAACTTTGTATTTAAGTAGAAAACCGAGTGTTCGGACAGCACATCTAATAAAGAGGATGACAATTGAAATATTGATATTTCTTAGATTATTACAAAATATCCCATCAAAATTTATATTGATATTGAATGCTTAAATCAAAAACGATAGAAATATAAATATAAAAAGAAAATAGAAATATTTATTTGCTTCAAACATGGTGTAAATAGATGTAAAAATTATTGGTGAAGAAAACTTCCGTATAAATAAGGCTATTACTTCTTTGTGATTTCACTGACAATGTTAATAAGGCTCACACTCTTTAGCGTGATATTATAGAAATATTATCCACTAATACGCCTCCCCTGCGCTTGAAGTTAAATCTGTTGAATTCATGGTTTTCACCCAGGGTGTCATTGTATGCAATAATCCCTAAATCTGTAGCATACCGCAGCTATCTTTTGACCATCCATTTTAACTGTCTTCTGTCTACATCTTTGATCCTCAACACTTTTTGAAATCATCACTTTGCGTCATTGCGACTGTTTTATGATATTGTCACTTACGTCTAAAGTTTTCATTAAGCATCCCCCACAAACAGGCTCTCGCTTCCCGTGAATTATTAAAAAATATCTATAAGTTCAATATTTTATACGGTCAGGGTCTTGTGTGCGTTGCTTTAGCGAGGCTTTGGTTGGCCGGGCTTAACTCTGCGAGCATCTTTTTCTTCTCCCTTCTATTTTTATTTCCTTTTTGCCAAATTCGCTTTTTGATAAGGTGTTCTCGCATGCTCATATCAGCCACTAGCTTCTTCCGAGCATGGTATCTTTCTAAATTCTTGCGCTTTACTTCAGCTACCTTCTCAGGGTATTTTTTTTGTTTCTCCCGATAACGCCGCTGTTTTTCTGCCGGTGTTAATGTTTTTTTTTTCGCCATGATTGTATCTGGAAATAGGCAAATAAGTTATAGTTAACTAAACAAACAAGAAGCTAGAAAAGTATTTGTAACATTTTCCGTAGGAATAATTACCATATTACCATTTCAGTATTTCTCAGATTCAGCATAAATAATAACATGAATATTGTTTCTTTTATCTCTCCGTTACTCCGACACAAAAAACATTGGACGGAGTTGTCATGTGAAGGAGGGGTAAAAATTTATTGCAAAGTCGATAACATTACAAAATTCAATTCAATTTTTTTATTTTATTATCAACACTTGTCTTTATTATTATTGAATAAATACAAAAATCAAAATTATTTATTTAGTACAAACGTTACTACACAAATCTCATACACAAATCTGTTGATTGAAATATTTATAATCGTAGTAACTACGAGTATAACAGTTGCTTCGAAATTTCTAAATAGTAGGAACCCCGAAACTATTATACTTACTATAATAACCATCAATGGGGAAGCGGGGTGCGGAGGTGTACTCAATACTATCTATTTAAAAAAAAGGGTGGGTGGCGGTTCGTACAATAAAATATGCTCATTATATATTCACTTAATATATACTGAGTAAATTTAGTGAGGATAGCAGGTTAAAGGGATATGTAACTTGTAGGCTGACCTGAACAGGATGCCTATACTTTAAATGATATTCAAGCAATTTAATTTCAGTTATAATGTCAGTATTTAAACTTGATAAAATATGTCTCAGGCGGGACTCAAACCCGCATGCCGAGCGCGGCACTTTACCAGTTCTCGGTGGCTGAACTGGTAATGCGAGTTCGAGACCCGCCTGGGACATAATATTTCAAGTTTAAAGATGCTTAATTAAGATATTCTTTCTCAGAGTATATATATAGTATATATATAGTTGTATATATATAGTTAGAAAGTGTGTCTTACCTTAGAACGCAATGTTATTACATTAGGTTTAATAAACTCAAAAATATAAAAATTACTGATACTAACTAACAAATATAAAAATACTGATATTACTACTATTACCTATATTATGTATAATACATAATATATATCAGGTGTCTATGTTTTACTTATTAAGATTTTTTATTGAAATATTATAGCATGTGTTTTCTTTCTAGATTCTAGTTATTATTCAAAGCTACTGTAGTAATAATCTGCTCTCTGAAGAGAGGGAAATAAACAACGTCATCATAAATCTTATATTGTATTAGCTTTTTTTATGTTTATAATAAAAAGATATCCTTGAACTCAGAGTAATCACATGTTCAACTTCAGTCGTCCTTTTTTTATATTGACATGTTTATTGTGCTCTCCATAAACGGCAACAATTTCATGGCCAACAGTCTTGACTGACGCCCTGCAATCCGATCTTCTTCTTTTGGAACAGTACCATAGACACGTAGCTATGGCACCCTGGATCGTAGACTTACGGCCACAACAATAGTAAGTGTAGCCTCCATAGTCGAGAATGGGGTTTCCTTTGTCGGATGTCACAATTTTAGCATCTAAACATTACGAAGTATGGTCAGTGGGGAGTAGTAAATATTCGGCTCCATGAGAATTAATGCATGGAAAAAATATACTTTCTTTAAAAATTTTACTTAGTATTACAATATTGAAGGAGCTACCTAGTATGCATAACTGCTATGACTGAAGCAGGCAGCTTCGTTTTTATCTAAGAAATTCACATACTTACATATACATTTTCAATTTAAATACATAATAAAAAACAAATACTGTTTAAGCGTTCCTCTATTCCGTCATCTTATTTTTATTGTTAATTTTCCCGTTAAGTTTTTTTAACTCATAACATGTAACATTTGTATAAATACTGCTTGAGTCTTGCCGTATAGGGAACTATTAAGAAAAGCGCCATTATAATAAAAAAAATAACATCAAGTTTTTCAACAGAAGATTGTTGTTTATTTAGCTTTACTTACTCATAAGTTGTTACAAGAACTATCCAAATTGCTACATTCAAGTTATGTTTCTAACAGTGGATATAGCATTTCATGGTTATGCTCTCCATACACAGCGATAATATTTCCATTTACAATTTTCACTGATACCTTGCATTTCCTACTGGTTTTTTTTGAACAATACCACCTTCTCACGCCATCCTTATTTTGACTTTGGTAGCCACTCCAAAAAGTACACCCTCCGTAGTGTAGCAAACTTTTGCCTTTATCGTCGAGTATGATTTTGAAATCTGTAATGACGATCAGCATTTAAACTAAGAAAAATCTGATCTAGTTCAGTCAAAACAATAGTTAAGCAAAATCTGCATAGGTCATAAATTTTAAACTGAATACTATGATTTTTTAGAATTCTATTCATAACTGCTTACGGCTACATTTTAGGGAATTTGTTATGTAGTAATAGTTTAAACTCAAAAAAGGATTAGTAAAAATATACCTACTACAATTATGATTATTGGCATTGACCTAATAATAAGGTTCGTAAATGAAAAAACACACTTGTCAAACGTACTTTTAATCGAATATAATTAGTTGTATTATAAGATAAAGTCAAAAGTTAAGCATATAAAAACAAGATATTATCAACCTTATGAGTAATTTACATTGCAGTAGTAGAATGTATTTCATTGAAACACTTCAGACAAAGTACTTTGTTGCACATACTACACATCGATCTAACCTTATTAACCTTCTTATCTGCTTCTCTGCTTGATAGCGTAAGTCTTAGTCTTGCGTAGCAACAAGTGCAAGCTTTTCTTTTGTCGATTTTTTTGAATTCGTGATTTTCAGTTATTTCAACCTCAAATTTAACTGAAATTAAATAATAATAATAATGTAATAATTAAACAACCATATGAAATCTTAAAATCTAAGCCGCTCAGGTTGTGTGATAGATAAGGCTGTAAAGAAGTAAAAGAATGACAATTTCAAAGAAGTTAGCACCTTGCTTAAGAAAGGTCCCAACCTTCATTCGAAGTATGAATATGGGCTGATAGTCCTTAAAATAGAAATTAAAAATAATTCGATGGATAATTTGACGTCGTTAGTAAAAAGCAAACAGTGTTAGTATCAATAATTTGACGACCAGGTGATTGTTTTTTATTGATTATTTTAAGTATTCTGTTAAGTATTCTATGTTCTGCAGTGATGTATGTTAAGTATTCTGTTAAGTATTCTATGTTCTGCACTCATGTAGACGATAATGAATTTAAATTAATTCAATTGAAATAATTTATTGCATACTATAAGACGAATGCTTACGCAAATATGTTAAGATGATTTTATTAATCGTGGTTGTGCTCTCCGTTGACGGTGATTACAATATGATCTATAGTTTGAACGGTCACACCACAATTCTTTCTTTTCTTCTTAGAGCAGTACCAGCGGCATACTTTGTTGTGCCTAAAGTAGCGTCTGTTGCACCAGTACGTGTTGTTTGCGAATGAGAGTAAGTAGTGTCCTTTATCAGTGGGTATAAGCTCTGCACCTAAAAATTAAATTTTAATAATAAGATGCCAGTAAACTTAATTTGTCGACATCAAAAACAACGAAGATACCGCAGACACCCAGACTGTTCTTAGGTTAGTATATGAATAGAATTGAGATACTTAAAATATACTCATGTTGACCGGTTCACTTTTCAAAACCAAATCAGATAATAACCAATTATTATATATTTGATTATATATTTAATTATAATACTTTAGCTGTAGGCCAATAAGTCAGTTAAGCTACGTACACAATTAATTACGTAATTAACCTTAATTAAGTATGTGGTGTAAGTACCTACTTACACCACATACTGCATTCTATGAAAATTACATCATAATAATTGTGCTTCCGATTTCCAGTTTGTAAGGCTAAAAAAATAAATCTAGATTCATAATTTTCGGCCAGATTACTTTTAAAAATACATTTAATAATATATATGAGTCTGTAGTTAAAAATGGTGATTTTTAATATAGATTTACAAGGACGTATTATATTTTAACAAAGACAAGACGCCATAGAACACTATTTTTTTTCTTATACCTGTTAAAAAGGATGACGGTCTACTTGACTACGCGGATCCAATCCATCTGACCCTTCTTCCAGATCCAACTTGATAGAATATAACTTGACTACCGACAAAAATAATTTTATCACGGCAGTTCTGGTCTCATCAGAACCATCTCTAGGGGGATGCCCATTAGGTAAGATGCCTTTTGCAATCCACGAACGAGTCTTACATTTGGCCTAGACAGAAGATGTACTTAAGCAAAGCCCTCACAGCGTTACACAATACCGGCACAGAAGCTTAAGAATGTCTTCATAAAAAGCTACCAGCATTTTATCCATCCGTGGATGACAAAGCGAACAGTTTAGAAGAGATAAATCATGTGAAATTATTAATGACTGTGTTCTCCACTAACAGTCACGACTGCATTGTTCAGAGTTTGAACGGACACTTGACAATTCTTGCTTTTCCTCTTAGAGCAATACCATCGACATAGTTTATCTTTGCCAAAAATGCGCGTATTACACCAAAAAGTGTTGTTCGCAAATGAAAGCAAACTAGTTCCTCTTTTTTTCTTTCTTCCTGTCGGAATAAACTCTGCAACTAATAGATACAATTAATATGCACGTGGCCAGTAATAATGTTTTACTAATAATACTTTGATGGAAAACTTTTATAGGAAAACCAACAAAGGCAAAACGCAAGAATACATGGATTAAATACGTTTTATTTACGCAATCGCTAATTAAGTATTACATCTATCATTTACTAAATTGGACAATATCATCAATAGTATACTCCGTGTAACTATCAATTCTGATATATAAAAAAAACTTTTTAAAATATACAAACTATGACAAGACGACCAGAAATACTCGTTATTATCAGGTATTTTTACAAAATACCTATATAATATTCGTTAAACCAAAATATCACCTGATTTCAGCTTATAATAAAAAAATAGAAAATTTTCTGAAATGACCTAAATATTTATAACTAATTTGGCAATTTCGTAAAATATCTTAGTAGAACTAAGACTTTTTAATAGACATAGAAAATTTGACATTTATACGTCCTTAAGGATGACATGCAGTTGTTGCGAAACTATAGCGACTAGATAACAAATAGACGTGAATCCGCTGAATAGAGGTTTCTTTGCAGCTTGATTGTGACTGAAGTGAGGACGTTAGAAGAATGTTATTGTTTTTGTGAACAGAACAATTAGGTATAGATCTAAAAGTTGATACCAATTTATAGTTGATCAGACGTAACATTGGTGAATATCCCGCTAGCTGGAGGTCGGTTAGAAAAGTTTATATTTAGGTTATTTATGCGAAACAAGTTCTGTATTCAGCATAATTCAGTAGGTCACTTATAAGCCTCACAGAAATGGGATCCCGCTAGGTGTAGACATATAAAACGCTACCGTATTCTAGCTTAGAAACGATAACAACATCAGATGATCCTTAAGATATATTGTGTAAATGCTGATATGACTAGAAAGTACAAACTAGATGACACATAATAAGAAAGTTTTACATAAATATAAATTTACAACTATCTATCAACAAAAAATCCATACGCCTAGGCATACCAACAATCGCTTAGACATTTGAATATCAATGGTTATGGCACCCATACACAGCTACAACATTTCCGTAAAGGGTCTTCACACCAACGGGACATTTTGATACTTTACGTTTGGAACAGTACCATCTCCTCACAGGTTTGACGTCTTTGCTACCATTTTTATACCAATTGCACCAAAATGTGTTTTCTCCGTATCTAAGTATATAATTCCCACTTCTAGTGGGTAATAATTCAGCTACTGCAATTAAATAGAAAATTGTAGCACACATGAAATTTATTTTATATTTAGGATTCCCCAATTCATTTGCTTAGTAAATTTATATTGTAACATGCGGAGATTACTTATCCAATGTCTTTTTATTAACTAGAGGTTTATAAAAATAATATAATAATAAATACATTAAAGGTTTATTTGAAAGGATTAGATTGAATTCATTTAAACTCGAACTAATAGGAGCTCAACGGTCGGTTAGGGAAAATATAGTAAGAAAACCTGATCATAAAGACAAAACTAGGTGTTTAATTGTTATTTTTTATATAATCTAATAAAGATAATAGTCATTAGGCATTCGATATTAATTCAATATGGTAGGGCCCCTGTGAATGTGTATTCTTCTTATCACTATATTTATTTTCTGCAACATTCTGTTCTTAAAAGTAACAGAATTACTATCCAGTACACCTACCATGAGTTAACATGAGTCGCTATCGTCGGCCTAAAAATATGTATGAAAAAATGTACAGCGCCTCTAGCGGTCACTTGAGAAACCAAATTCGCTAACATGAGTCAACAAATAAAAACCTATCGATATCTAATCGTTAACGAGTGTCGTTTTGCAGCAGTTGCTCTATTAAATAGGTACCATGAGTCACAAATTTGACAAATTCCATCGACAAATACTTTCTCGACTGTAGCTAAGTAACTTAATAAAATACTCTTCTTAGAGTATTAGTTTTGAAAAAAACATTTCGACAAGAAGATACATATTTAGCATTAAATATATTAACGGCTGCTGCATATCACGATTGACGTTGCATATTAGTGCTCATTTAATGAGTTTCCTTAGTTAAACAAAATCTCCAAAAGAAAGATCTATTTCACACATTACACAACATCACATTTTTCTACTCCAGCATTTCAACTAACCACATAAAATGAAATATTAATTCATATAACGAGCTTACCGGCCAGTCAAAAATCAAAGTCTGAAACATTTTTCTTAACTAACTTAAATCCACCATAAACTAGGATTGCAACGCACTGGTTCTCATTTAATAAGAAACAATTAATCATACTCTTTGCAATTAATAAAACTAGTTAGGAAACTAACAAAACAAACAATAATAGATCATCAAAACAACAAAATCTGTCACACTAACAAAATATAACCAAATATATGTAATTTAAAAGTTATCAAAATGTTTAGTTATATTCACTGCTCTGCGACGTTTAAAATAAGTCGGGTTATTTTAGTATCGAGGATTGTATATTCTTTATCGTAGCTGTAGGTACTGCGTAGATCTATTGTACTCTGTCTTATTAATACGGTTAGAAAGAAACAGCACATTAGGTGTGAAGTTAGGCACGTTACGTGAACTATCGAGCTATCGCTTGCGACTCTTATGAACTCATGGTACGTGTTCAATGAAAAAATATTCGATGCCCGTTAAATCATTAGCGACAGTAGCTACGTAATTTAAGTTTTCGATATCAACTCATGGTAGCGCTACAGAGTACTATTTTCCTAGTCGATAGTGGGCATCGAAAAGTGATAAAATAGACATAGAGTATTCTTGCTTGAGCGGAACCATCCTATTCAATTCTTATGAATTATCATATAAATGTTCGCATACCTAGAATAGAAGAGATTATTTTCTTGAGATACTAATAATATAATACTGTAAATCTAGGATATATAATTTTAGATTTGAGAGATTACCAAAAGAAGTGAAATTGACATTTTTTTTTTAAATACCGTAATACTACTCAAACTATAGCGTCATGATGTATCATCAGCGGGCATGGAGCAAAAGGAACAAACTTTTTTTGGTAAAACAAGGGTAGTCCACGAAAATCTCATTTAGTGCTATATTTGATTAATTACTCCTACTAACAGTAGAATGTGTATGTTCGCCGATCACGATGATCTTGCTTCCAAACGTTTTAACCTTAGCCTTGCATTTCTTGCTGATTCTTTTCGAGCAATACCATAGAGTTGACTTGTTCATATCCCTGCAATTAGTTGAGAAAGTATTCAACCCGATCCTTAAAAGATGTCGACCACCTTGTAACCGTATTAATTCCCAATCTGAAAGTTAGAATCAGCAATAATAAAGAAAAAGTTTGGAAAAAATACGTCTTTTAGATGATATAATTGTCTACCTGTGACGAACGCTGATAAGTGTTCGCAACTTTGGGTTAAAACAAATTAAAAGCAATATACCTGAGTTTCAAATCCGAAAACTTATCTTTAATTTCAATGATATAATTGGTTTTCTATAGCAAAATTAACAACACAGTGTTTTCGTGTAGGCAAAAAGAAAAAAATATAAATATGTGTTTAATGTAAATTTATTGTCAATCTATCAAAATTCCTATAACTAACCCAATATTTAAGAATTGGAAAGCCATATTCGTACTTCTCACACATAGTCAATATAATTGTTTAAAGGTAAGCTATGTTTATTTAACATAACCATACAATTCAAACATGTGCGAATATATGAGGTACACAGGAATTTTCGTACAACAAAAATTCAAAGAATCATAGAGTACTAGTTTACCTAATTCCAAAAACACTCATTTTAAGACAACTCAAATTAGACCTTTTGAAATATGTGTACGTATTGAAAAAATGAATGTTTTTCTTTTTCGTTAAGTTGGATGCAAAACCGTATGTGACCTTACCTGGCATATTTTGAATGACTAGAATGTGTGTGGTCGCCTGTTATGGAAACAATTTTTCCCTCAAATGTTTTGACCTTAACTTTGCAAGTTTTGCTATTTCGTTTTGAACAATACCAAAGAGTTGTTCTTGTTTTAGACAAACCCATGCAGCGATTTGAGAATGTGTTCGAGCCGACTCTCAATAAATATCTGCCACTGTGTAGATCAATTAATTCCCAATCTGTAAATCAAAGTAATCAATTATTACTATCCTTAATGAAGAAACACAATTATTGTTTGCTTGATGAGCTTGATCCTTAATAAAAGAAATTTTTAGTCAAAACCAAACCAAATAAATATATTTTCTAAATAGGTAAACATGCTGTAGGTTTAAAAAAAGGTTAATTGAAGAATTAAATTAAATACCACATATATTTTGCTTAAATTGTAACCTAAAGTTTTACAAAGCAAAATAAAATTATACAAGTCCAAAAACGGCAACCATATGGCTTGGTGTCGTACAAAGCAAACTGAAAATTATTAAGAGCCTGGTTATTACAATGTCATTCCTCTTTTCACTACAATCTTAGTTTATTTTTCAATTATATTTTGAGAGTCCCCAATACAATGGTTTTACCTATTGGTTTCTGATTTACGTTAAGTGCTGTTAATATTCACATAAATGTATCACTTCAATAGTATTTTGTTATTTATTTGAATTTTTGAACTTTTTGTTTTGATTTATTTAAACATACAACAAAAAAAAAAGGAAATTATACGAAAATAAAATGTTTGTCTTGACATAATCTTAGTTCATGTGTCAAGCAAATAATTTTATTGGACTAAAAAGATCATAATTTTAAGTACCTAATTAATAGCGTTTTTCAAACAGTAATTGACTATACGCTAAAAATGACTAGAACAGAAAGCGTACCGTTTTCTATTCTATTATTTCAAAAAAGCACGGCATTATTACAACATACACTCTAATTCTAATTATTTTAAGCAACTACACATTAGACATTTAGTAAGTGATTACATTTTATATGGCATTATACAAATTATCTACATTTTAAACGATTAATAGTTCCTTAAACACAGCAGTATTTTCTTTACCGATCATAAGTGATTGACCATCGTTGCTTTTAAATTTGATGTGGTTTAGATCATGAGTAGCTTGTTTGGTTTAAACATAACAAGACCAAACATAACAATCTCACCAAACCAGGTAGACCTTTTAACACTCAGAAAAAATTTTGTGAATTACAATCGTATTTTTTCAAAATGTTAGGATGTGAATGTTCGCCTGTTATAGATATGATTTTCCCTCCTAAAGTTTTAACCTTAACCGTGCATTTCTTTCGTACTCGTTTGGAGCAATACCATAGAATCGTTCTTGACATATTTCTACAATTCGTTGAAAAAGTGTTCGAGCCGATCCTTAGCATATAACGTCCACTTTGCAGACTGATTAATTCCCAATCTGAAAATAAGAGTAAACAATTACATAAAACGATCTATTTGTTTGTAAAAAGCTTGATTCTGTAACCTTTCAAGCGATTTGATGAATAATGCAGGGCTTTAAAGCGTCAACATCGAAAAATGGCCGACTGCCGTTGAGCGTCGAGGTGCGAAAGCGATGGGGAGCTGCTTTTGACCTACTGTCAGATTTTCGATGACATCTTCAAATTTAACCATTGTACCTAACTATTTCATGTCACATATTTTTAGAAACTATATAAAATATTCTATAAGTTTGTTTAAAATATATTTCAAAAAGGATAGGTTAATAAAAAAAACAAGGAACAAATTATAAAGTTCCTTTACTTCCACTGCTTTTTTTTAAAGAATAGCCTTTTATGACTTATTAAATGCACTTAAATACTATATTTTTTACTAATGTAGTAGAATGATATCTCGGCTATATGAAAAAGTTCCATAAATAGATTACCGGAGTAAAAAAATGAATTCAAACACATTTTATTACAGCCACTAAACAAACGCAAAACAATTCAACCAAAAAAATTCTGCACCCAACTTGATTGCTCTTTTAGTGTTTGATATGGCACAAATGGTAATGAAATTGGGTTTTATTTAACATAAATTTCAGCTAGCTGGAAATATGCTGTTTTGTAAGTATTAACGTAATTACAGTAGTGTACAGAGCCAGCAAAAAAACTCTAGATTTTAACAATGTCTTACAAATATTACTATAGCACTAAACCCATTAAAACTATACGAAATGTGTTTGTAGTTCCTAAAACTACATAAAATTTCTAATCTAACACAAATGTATGTTATTTTAAACATTTTGTATTTTAATGTTTAACTGTGGTATGAATATGACCAATTCTTCCACACAAAATGCTAAAATAGTAAAAAAGCCGCCGTGTGGGCTTTTTTACATAAAATAATAAACCTTATTATTGACTTCAACATAATCCTGTATAATAAATATTTTAATTCTTCTTCTTCTTCGTGTCGATGACGAACTCTGTCATATTTTACAGGCCCAGTACTTATATTTATTAATATTTTAATTAGAAAACAGGAATGTAATATATATTATTTAAAAAAAACAGTTTATAGTTTGTGCCTATGTATGTGTAAGTAGTCAAGGATACGAAGGGAATAACTCGCTATCGTAGTTAACGTTATATGTGTGTGTGTGCCTATGTGGGTGTATTGTAATTAATAATGTGAAGTGTATAAGTGCCTCCTGTGGGTCTACATGATAAATAATGACCTTAAAAACATTTCCTGGTAATCGGTCAGACAGGGTACCCTGGTACCCTTGTACAGATACCAGTCTCCCACAAAGATGAAATATGTTTTATTAATGTAACTAGACTTAAGTGCTAATCTTTGTGGAAGAGAAATAAATAAATAAATAAATAAATAATAATAATAATTTTGTGGGTAAGTATTTGCCAGAGTGAGAGTGTATCCAATCAATAGTACTCTATACCCTACTGAAGCGGCTCCTTGGGATCGGTGTGAGTTCACCACATATAGGGACCATGATGTTAAGAAACACCCAATTGTGAGAAAGAATTCCAAATGAATTTGTTTCTAAAAACATCATTAGACCAAAGAAAATAAAACTAAGAGATGCATAACAATGCATTGGAGGATAGCTATACTTATCCTCTGAGCAAGAAACAAGCCAGCTTTCCAAAAAGTTATTTTGCTAAGTGTCCAAATGAATCAACACCAAACTGCATAATCACATGAAAAATTAAATCTCCTAAATTAAAGACAAATACGTTAATTAAAGTTTTTTTGTAATTTTTATACTTAAAGACATTTTCCTTAGCACACAAAAGGGTGCATAAAAAATAGATGAGAAATAAAAAGCCGCATCAACACCAAGACCCGCATCAGTCAACAAAAGAAGGTACTGTAAAAAAATCTATTAACTGCTCTGACATAAACAGGTTAAATAAAAAGCTGTTACATAATATATAAATAAATAATTTACGGTTACCTATGATATTTTTTAATGCATTCGTCAAAGCAAAGAGGGACGTTGCATAGGCAGGGCAGGGCAATAGGTGGAAACGCGCTTGTGGCAAAGCACACAACTACGCCGAATCCTCTCATTCTTCGTTGAATTTGGTATAAACCCATACTGTGCCGGAAAGTGCATCAGCACTTCCGGGGGCAGTATGGGCTTTGGGCCCGTAGGAAGAGGTGTTTGACGAGCTAGGGGAGTTGCGTGCCTTGCCACAATTTCATATATCAATGTTTTTCTAAACTGCCTGTGCTGACTGATGCGTCTCTCAGCATTGATGTCGCTGTCGCGGTATAGTATGAAAGAATTCAGAGTGCTGGAATTTAAAAGGCGATTGAAAAACTTCTTGTACCATATTTTTGTTCTCTTCCTCTTTTAAAATTCGTCAAAGGTATCCCTAAATTGATTCAGACAAAAAACTAATTGAAACCGATAAAGAAACTCAAGCCATACACGACACAATAACTTATGAGATTGTTAGCAACCACACAAACATCAAGCAAAATAGTAAATCGCTCAAGTTCCTTTACGCAAACATACGTAGTATCGTAAAGCCAGGAAAACTAGACGAACTTAGATGCATAATTAATTCTACGTCATATCAAATACACATAATAATATTAACAGAAACCTGGATAAAATCTGAATCAGAAGCCCAAAGCATACAGCTGCCGAATTATACCCATTATTTTAATTTCCGGAGAGATGTGATAGGGGGTGGTGTTTCGATCTTCGTACATAATAATCTTAATCATAATTACATAGAGGAACTTTGCGAGGACGACAATCACTTTCTGTGGGTACACATAGCCAAATTTTCTTTAGACATAGGTGTTGTTTACAAACCGGAGAGGACCAATAGCCCTAATTTTCTTGAATCTTACTCAAGGCAGCTAATGAAACGAAGGAGAGCAATAGTATTTGGTGATTTTAACTACGATTTGCTTAAAAAAAATCAATCTACCAGAGACTACCGACAAATTTTACAGGAAAATGGTTTTATGATACTCAATAAAATAGATCCCAAATTTTGCACACGAGAGACAGCAACTTCAAAAACGATCCTAGATCATGTTTGTTCAAATATTAAGAATAACTCGTTTCATTTGGCAATTATTGAGTCGGTAATATCTGATCACAAGCATATTGCTCTGGAGGTAAACAGACTTAAACCAGAAAAGATAAAAACAGTTGACTATCAAACTATTAATTACACCAAACTATCCGATGAACTAAAGAGCATGAAAATAAACGAATGTAATGGCGAATATGAGAAATTTGAGGAAAAAATACTTGAATCTGTGAAAAGAAGCAAGGTGGAGAAGACTAAGAAGATGAATCCCCCAAAAATGGACTGGATCAACAAGAACATAATTAAAATTATCAAAAAGAGGAATGAGCTTGGATATGGCTACATTAGAGCGCCAGATAACGAAGAAGCAAAAGAAAAGTACTTAACAGAAAAGAAAAAAGTTCAAGAAACCATACAAAAAACGAAGTCAGAATATTACCAGAAACTATTCAACAACTACTTGAACAAGCCTCTTAAAATGTGGAAACTTTTAAATAACTTGAATAATAACAAAGTCAAGGCTAGTGTAGCCCCTACCAAAATTATAACAGCAACAGGTCAAATTACCAACCTTGCAGAAATATGTAAATACTTCAACTCATTTTTTGCTAACATTGGGTCAGTTCTAGCTAACGATATACATCGGACATCTCATTTAAATACGCAAATAGGTCCTACACAGAAATCGCAAAATAATTTTTCAAAGTTCCATCCGGCTACAACAGAGGAAATTAGTAAAATCATTGATAACCTGAACTCAAACACGAGCAGTGGTCTTGACGGTATGAGCCCTAAAACTATTAAAATTGTCAAACCTTTAATCCTGGACGAATTAACAAACTGTATTAATTTTTCTTTAGAAAATGGCTGCTTTCCCGATTCACTTAAAGTGGCAAAAGTTAATCCCATATTTAAATCGGGAAGCCGAACTGATGTTGGTAATTATAGACCAATATCTGTCTTACCAATTATTTCCAAAATCTATGAGAGAGTTATTTATAAACGGTTGGAACAGTATTTGAATTCTATTAAATTTCTTTCTGACAAGCAATATGGCTTTCGACCTAAATCAAATACTTTATCTGCGTGTATAGATCTCATTACTAATATCAAACTAAAAATTGATCAAAAACAGATACTTCTCGGTATTTTTATTGATCTTAAAAAAGCGTTTGATTCGATAAGCCACGAGCTGCTCCTAGGTAAACTGAGATCAATCGGCGTCAGAGGAATCGTACTTAAAATGCTACAGTCATATCTTACGAACAGACATCAGATCGTAAAGATTGATGACACTCATAGCTGTCCCGAAAAGATTACCTTTGGAGTTCCACAGGGATCTATTTTGGGACCCTTATTATTCCTAATTTATATAAATAGTATTGATAAGTTGGATCTCAAAGGTCAAATATCATTATATGCTGATGACACGTGCCTATTTTACTCTGGCTGTAATATGACTTGCATAGCCAAAGATGCACAGGATGACCTGAATATTTTGTTCGCTTGGTTTCAGTCTAACTTGTTAACCTTAAACATAGCTAAGACTAACTTTATAATTTTTAGTGCTAAAAATAAGCCAATAGCCGATTTTGAGCCTCTCAAAATAAATAATGAAGTTCTGACCCAAGTACATTCTGAAAAATATCTCGGACTCATTCTCGATAGTCGATTAACTTGGAAACCACAGATTGAAAAAACCCGTAAAAAACTATCAAGCCTTATGTTTGTCCTTCGCGGTAACGTACGCTGTTTTCCCAAGCCTGTTCGATATACAATTTACAATGCCTTAGTAAAACCTCACCTAGATTACTTGATCGAATTATACGGCTGTGCTGCTAAAACTAACCTTAAAAAACTAGAGACTGCACAAAATAAAATAATAAAGCTATTGTTTCATTTTGACTACTTAACTCCAACGTCAGAAGTTTATAAAAGAACCGGACTCATGCCACTGACTCAAATATATAAAATAAATACATGTATACTTGTACGTAAAATACTAACAAAGACCATTCATACTCAAATATCCTTTAAAATAAAGTCGCAATTTCAAAAACGTTCCTTACGAAGACCCAATGACATCCAATTGTCAGCACCCAGAACAAGTTACGGCAAGAAAAATATAATGTATGAAGGGGCGAAACTGTATAACAAATTACCTAATGACATCAAAAACACAAAATCATTTTTATCGTTTAAAAATAAGCTTAAACACTATTTTCTGAACCAATTTTTGACATTTCATTAAGTCTGTTAAAATAATTAATAATAATAAAATAAAAAATATATATTTTAGACGTATAATTAATTTAACTATAAAAATTTTAATAGAATACCCAAAAATTTTGTTTGATCATTGATTGTTACGTTTTCATAGCACTTGGAATACGATACGTAATTGGACCTGTTGTTGCAAATAAGAACTGCTGTTTTCTTAGTTTACCCACAAATGGCCAATATGAATTTTATAATGTAGTATCTGTTTTTTGTGGTGCGTCTGCTTCGTGCAATTAATAATAATTATTATTCAAGAAGGTAAATTTAAATCTTTAATTGTTAGCAAACTTAGTCTTAAGGTAAATTTTGTATTTCTCTTACAAGTGAATGTAATTCTTTTAGAGAAATAAATGTCTTAATCCATATTCCTCTCAATTGGGTACATACTCAACATCAGATCTTTCTTATCTACCCCTCCCATCCGTACGTTATAGTCATATACTACAGTGGGCTTGGTTTCACCGCGTGCAGTGTGGATGCCAGCACCGTGGTATGTGGATATCATTGCCACGCGGTTGGCATCTTTCCACACCACAATATCGACATCCCCACTAGTGCAGCCGCTGATTTGGCCAAACTCCATATCTTTTTTTGTAATGTTTTTTATTTGCGCTGGTTCGCCTTGGCGGTTTGTCTGCAGTGTACCGACGCAATCAAAACCTCTGGTTTTCAGTATTCGTGCAAGGCCTGGACTGTTATAAAAATTATCCATCCAGATAGTATGGCCTTTGTCTTCAAGCCCCTTGGAGATCCAAAACAAGGGCTGGGATGTACCCACTGAGAGGACCGGCGCTTGAGATGTTTTGCTCGCATTGCCCAGTGCAGACTTTGAATCGCCACAGGTAACCTGTAGACGACTCGCAGACCTCGTATGTTTTGATGCCAACGCTGGCAGCTTTATTTTTGATAAACTGTTTATACGAAAGCCATCCTTTCCACTGTGTTAATGACTCATCCAAAAGCAATATTTTGATTTAAGTGGTATAAGGTTTGAAATTTTTCGTTAAGATGGTCTACTATTGGTTGAGTTTTTGCTAGCCGGGCATCCTGGATGGTCATTGTCAGTAAGTCTGTCCTTGTATTATCTATAAAATGTAAACAAGCTGAAAGTAATGAAAAGCGGGCATATGACATGCACCTTGGGAAAAAAGGAGACTAGATAATTTCCTCCTGTGCCCAGTACTCCTTCAGATCATATTTAATATTTAATCCAGTTTCTAAGATTAAGGCCAAGTAAACGTATAATTCATTGACATTAGTGTCTTGCCAATGAATTAAACGGCTACTTGGCCCAAAACAACCAACCCTAATATCAGTATATAAACTTGAAAAATTCCTAAAAACCCTAATCCTACGTTCAGTGGTCTGCTGCGCGTATTTAATAGTTTGATCGGCAATCATTTCCATGAATTCTGGAGTCCATATCGCGGTAAATGCATCGTATGGACTCGAGAATTCTCTACACGGACCTACTCTCTCGGTACGGAAAGGTTCTCTTCGCTCCTCTGCGGGTACAGGTGGGGACGGAAAATATTTCCAAGTAAAATATAAAAGGTCTTCAGGCCCATGTGGGGTGAAGGTGGCCTCACCACTCGTTGAAAAATGCGATTCAGCATCGGCTGTTGACGCCTCAGTCAACGTTGGTTCCGTAAGACAGTCCTCTTCTTCCTCGTCGTCGAAAAACATTCGGGTTGCCCTCGGAACAAAGTTTGACTGCAACAGCTTATCTTCCTCGACTCGCAGTTCCCCGACATTTTCGTCATCACTCCCTTCAATAAAAAGTTTGTGTTAAAAAAAACCTTCACATACCATTACTAATAATATAAATGCGTAAAAGTGTCTGTCTGTCTGCTACCTCTGAATGGTTAAGCCGCTTAGCTGATTTGTATGAAATTTGGTAAAGAGATAATATTGTTGTTTTAATCCCACAAAGCATCCTTAAAAAGGGTAAAAAAGAAGAAATAAGTTTTTATAGTAAATTCGATATTTGCACAAGTCGAACCGCGTGGGACTTCTAGTAAAACCTATGAATGTCATATTGTGTATCTTACCGGAATTGACGAAAAGGTCTATTTCGTCATCGGTAAATGGCCGACTTCTTTCTCCAACCGAGTTCATTGATTTAAAAGAACACCCGTTACTTATATAATAATGCAAGTTTATAATAAACTAGCGGACCCCGCGAACTTCGTATCGCCACAGAATAGTATTCATATAGAAAAACGACTTAAATGTAATTGTCATCAAAGATGACGGCGTTGGCATTTGTATGAAGAAATATAGTTTCTAAGTTAGTTATGAAACGTTAACATTCCAATGTTTTGGCTAAACTTCTGAACCACCAGACCAGATTTCTTCCTGATTTAATTAAGATGCAAACCTTCTCCAATAATTTATTATACATTTAACAGCTTAGCATACGGATTTTATGGGATCATCTTAGTAGTCTTAGATGCTCTTGACTGTTGTCTCTGCGTATATGCTCCGTTTTTTATCTTCGAAGTATAAACAGTTTTGTACATAACTCCAATCACTATTACTCCTTTTTCAATAATCATGGTGTCTTTAATGACACTCCCGTGCTTCGTAATAATAAGCTATAAACTCATCTCAAACACCATTTTCTAATCAGACAACTACCACCACACCGGTTACTTACTATGCAAATATATAATGTAACTCAATGAATGGATTACAAAAAAGACATTCATATTAAACAACGGCTTTAATTTGAAGCTCAAAGCTATACAGTTTATCGTAATACTACATATAACTAAAATATATCATTAAAATATAGAATATGAATACTAAATAGCTATTAGTCTATCAACTATTTTAAAATTATAGTTATGTTGAAATACTTTTATTCTTCACACTTTTATCAACTAACGTATAGTTTTAACTTTCCTAAAAATAAACATGATTAAAAAAACAGGAAATTTTA
Organism: Anania crocealis; assembly: GCA_949315895.1. Classification (NCBI taxonomy): domain Eukaryota; kingdom Metazoa; phylum Arthropoda; class Insecta; order Lepidoptera; family Crambidae; genus Anania; species Anania crocealis. Next base: position 4,864,238 of record OX438863.1, read on the forward strand.
CTTAAAAAATATTTGATCTGTTACAAAATACTTATACCACCACCATTTTAATGTACAAAAACTTTAAATTCATTTCAACCATATAAGTACGACATTTGGTTAAATTCATGATTTTTAGCCGGACGCAGTAAAAGGTATACAAATTTAATAAAATATGATGAAAATGATCCCTTCAGGCTGGCTGTAGTTTGCAAAGTAGTGCATATCAGGTGAAATAGATTATCCTTGCTAATATTTTATAAAAATCTGTCCGTCTTTTACACTTTTAGGCCGATATTACTGAACCGATTTACGGCCATTTCCAATAACCTATCTATCTTCAGTTTTGACATATCGGAGATAGAAAACAACTTCTGTCTTTGTTTATCTGGACGGCAAAAACAGAAATAGAAACTGTTTCCTATCTCCGATATGCTAAAACTGAAGATAGATAGGTTATTGGAACCGGTCGTTAATGATATATTAGAACAAACAGATTAGACCTTCAAAAAATGCTATTTTGTATCCTACTGCTGGGCATACGTTTACGTCCGATATAATGTGTAGCACACGTAAGCAGATCTGTGGGTATTAAGCTACTTCTAAAATAACTGTTAAGCTAACTAAATATATACTCTATAAAATCAACACATGAAACATATTTTTTGTTCTAATCGCTATCATCTTCTTGTTTCCATACATCTGATGTGACAGATTCCGCCTCCATTTGCTGCTTTCTCTTCTTTGTCATAAGTTTTTTAGCCAAACAATTCTCGACAGCCACTTCTGGGGTCAAGTCGCTGTGTACAAATCTTCTCAAAGTCGACTTTGGAACCGAAAACTCTTTCACCGCTTTCTTCAAACCCATTTTCTTCTGTCTGAGTGCTTTTATTGCTGCAATCATTTTGTTCTGGTCCCATGCTCTCCTTTTTTTTGGTTCGATCATCACGATTTTGAGGTAATCTAAAAAAACAATACAATAAAATATCTATATACACTCTTCACATAAATGATTGGTTAAAACCTAATAATTTAAAGTAAATGCGTCAACCATATTATGGTCGACCATAATCATATCTTTGAACTACTTACTACTAAGGCAATGACAAGATACTTTTTGATTTTCGTAATTATTATTAAGTAAAGTAAAGGCTTCATCAATGACAAAAAAGTTCAAAATATAATTTAAGGAAGTTCTTTATTAGAAATAGATGCAGATAAAATTGTAGCTATACATACAAGCCCTAAAACAATATTATTACTGATATTATTGCTTAAAGCTTTATAACTACTACTTTAAAAATAAATTTGTGTGCCTTATAATATAATATTTAAAACATTTGTTTTAAATTACAAACTACGCTTAATCAGATTTATTGCTATAAAACCACAAGAAAATAACAAATCATTTACATTTCTTTATCGAAATACTAGGTCTTGTGATCTAGGTGATTGAAACATAACATAATATTATATGGGTACTCGAATTTTCATCATCCTAACTTGTTTTTATTTTGTAGTAGTTATCAAGAAGTATAGTTAGTATAATATAAGTAAAGTTCAACAAAACCAAACATTTTGAGGTATTATAAACAGACAACCTTACTTTTACGCAAAAGAAGAAACACGTCACTAATACGTCAATTAGTCTAGTAGATGTTTATTGCGCAACGGACTTATAGAAAGACTATAGAAAAGTCTAACAGGAAGAGTTATACAAAATAATAGAATTCATTATGATATATACCTGAAACAATCACACTATAATCGAAGAAACGATAATTTTTGAGGACATAAGGAAGTCAAAGAAGAAATTTAACATTAATCGTCTGAATTTTTACACCGCCAAGTGGAAGACGTACCTATACAACGATACATATACCATTAATACCCAAATAAGAATAGCAAGACTGATAAAATTCAAAAACAAACTATATTTTAATATATTGTCCTTCGTGAATTACGTATTTTGCTGGCGGATGAGTGTGATTATTCTCAAGGTCAATAATAGCGAAATTCTCGTCCAGCTTCAGTTTTGCGTTGCACCCTCTACAGTTATGTGTGGAACAGTACCAATGGAAGTACCTTGTCTTTTTGCATTGCTTTTTGCAGTAGTAAGTATAATCGTTGTACATAACGAGGTGTTTGCCAGTGTACCGTGACCTCGCTAGCAGGATCACTGAAAAAATCATAAATGTCAGCAATGAATTTTATCAATGAGAGTTCTGTCTATTGCCTTGTTTGCCTTCGACCATATTATTATGTGGATCGTTTAATTTGACTTTCAGTGACGGTGTAAAGTTAAGTAACGACCTCCAATCATCTCACTACAAGGCAAAGGCCTCTATCATTGAATTCAAATTACTACAGCAATGATTTCATTATTCAGATTACAAGTATGTATCTATAAACCTAAAATAAAGATTTCATAATCTTAAATGATTTTTTTTGTTCACGTAATCTTTTCAAGTCGCATGTTATTATAACAAAATATGACACATTGTCTAAAATCTGAGCAATATTTTATGGTATTGTAATTTTACAAGTAAAGCAATTTTAGGTAAGTTATTTATGCTAACAGTAAATGGACACAAAAATTTACACTAAACTGCACATAGATGGAAGTTTTGAAGAATAAGACTAAAAGATGATCTACAAATTGCACTGCAAAAGATTTATACAAATACAGAGGTATGTTCTAAAATACTATTATTTTTGTAACACGTGATCTTGTTATATTATTGACCAAACAAACAGTCACAAAATGTTTCTTAGATTTCTACCACATGAGTGTGCCTTGCTGTTTGAAGAAAGATATCGTAATCGCATTTATAATTTGTGCCATCAGTAGGTTTAGTGCCTTCGAAGCCTAAGCCTAGGCCCATTTTTACTGCGGCCGACAAGAGTTTGCAGCTTGTTCAAGACTGTCGAGGTTGTCTACTGCAAATATTACGACTGGAATTAATATATGAATGTATACTTATTAAAAATCAATATAAATTCTATAAAATTTATTATATTTAAAAAACTTATTTTTTTCCAAGGGCTGAATAGCATTTAATAATTAATAATTAAATTAATAACAATATAAAGGTAACCGTCGTGCTGTACAGATTGTTATTATACCCTGTCGTCATATTAAACAAAAGTAACGTCATTTAAAAAATATTATCTTACTTATCATAGTTTTACATCTAGTTGGTTCTGTCGTTTGCTTTTATTCGTTTAAATGTTTCATATATATTCCATCTTTTATTATAAACTTAGGTACAGCATGATCGTGGTCGAGATTCGCCCTTTTTATTATTGTGGATGATTTTATTGTTATGAGCCGCGCCTTGCACCGGCCGTTTGTACATGTCCAGATGTTAGTTTTAGCGTTTCTCTTGTGACAGTAGAATGTGTATCCATCTACAATAATCAATTCCTTCCCACACGTTTTTCGCACCCATTCCACTGAAAAGCAGATAAAAATGTGTCAAAAGATGTATTTTTGGTAACATCAAATAATTATTCATACAGGTAAATACTAAAATGATTTTGTTTTTTTTTTTATTTTACAACTCGATACAATTGATGCACTAAATGTTGTGAAAAATAAAACAATGCCAAATTTAACTACCAGTATGTAGCATCAATCACTTAGCTTATTTTGCATACAAGAAAATAATTTTATACATCTTGCCCAATTCAGTTTATAGTTAAGCTACAACCTAGATATAATATTCTAATGACTTCTGAACTTTAAGTCGCACGAGTTGAATTGAAGATCTAATGAGATTATTTTGTAGCAAGTATTTAACCTTTTATCGGTACTAGACTTAGATTCTGTGAAAAATCCCGTTCCGAATAATAAACTTCACTGGTTTATGGGTATGCTCTAAATGTGAACGTAGCAACCGCAAATCACAGTCCATGATAAGACGACCTTTGCACGACCCTCCGGTGGTGCATCGGAATATACATCTGGTGTTCGTCTTGACTGCGCAATAGTAGGTGTAGTTTTGACACAATGCCAGCTTTTTACCGCTGCGGCTTTTCACCCAGAGCACTGTAAAAGAATATTGATAAATAAATTATTTCTTACTGGTAAAAAAAAAAACAATTGCAAATCAATACATTTCAAAGCAGAAAGCAATTTTAGTAAATGCCTTACTAAGGATTATTTTAAAAAAAGGATCAGGTTAAATGAATCCTACTTAATGTAATATTACAGTTTTATGTTAAAAACGTTAACGCCCCGTTGGTCTAGTGGTTTAAATACCGGGCCAAGATCTCGGGGTCCCAGGTTCGAATCCAAACAACAACAAACAACACGGTCGGGCAACAAAAAGTTTCGAATTTTCGAATGTTGCTCGGGTTTGTGATCATCAACCCTCATTTGGCAAGCGTGGTGATTATGCCAGTACACCCATCATTGCTGTGGTAACTTGAATTCATTGATGGAGTCATTTCCCTGCAGTAGGATGATTATAGGCTGTTACATACTTTACTTTTTACTTTTTTATGTTAAAAAGGTACAAATGGGTATTTATTTAAACTTATTTAATGCAAAAACTTGAGATATAAATCTAATTATTTCATTTATTGTTTATTTATCTAAAATGGCATATAACATGTTACCACCACATTATTAAATGCACTATTCCATAGTACAATATTTCACAGAAGAGAAAAATATCCATTATTTTCTACAAAACAATTAATATTTTAGCTCCCTTATAGGCTACTAGGTTACACCTGAATAATTGGTAGGTATGATGGTTAATTAATAAAAATTGGTTAAATAAGCAGTACGCAAAAGTTTTTCATATAAAAACTAGAGCATTAAGGAAGCAAACTGTGATGAAAACGGGCTCAATGTACTCACACAACGTGGTATCGTTATTTATTATAACATAACGCCATTTTCGAATATAATTCATGTTTCTAAGGATTTTACATTTTATTTAGATTTATCCTGGAGTTTCGAATACTTCACAAGTGTTTGTGGTCACGCGTCGGGATAAATCAGTATAAAAGGCATAGTCCTAATAAACGCGTGTTATATCGGAATCCAAATTCTGGATAGATTCAATTACCGACGGTCAGCATCGAAAGTCGCTATACCTACCCTCTCAGCATGACCATCCGTACATTCTCTATACATTTTTGGCAAACAAACTATTTTCTTCCTTTCACATGGTATTAAAATGTTTAGCGACTTACGATGATGACTGTACGGACCCTAGGCTAAAAGATTAAGCAGCCTTCATTCCACTCCTTATCTTTGTTTAACATTATAATTTACATCTTCCATTTCAAATCTTAATAAACACTCCTTTCTTGATGATGAATTTAGGTGGATCATGATTATGCTCCAAGATCTTCTTGGTAAATGTTTTGTCCTTGTTTTTGATAGTAAAGCAAGCCCGGCATATCGAGCCAAAGGTGCATCGCCATGTTTGAGTTGACAAAGACGTACTATTGCGGTAGTAAGTAAAACTATCGATTATAGCTACATCAACACCAGAGGGTTTCGGGTAGAACCTCACTGAAATAAGGTGCGAGGTTAATATCTAAATGCAATTTCAATGGTTCTTGATAGCACTCCTATTGAATGTGGTTTCATTGGTTTATTTCTAAAATAGAATGGGGATACATATTTTAAAATTACAATAAACAACTGTATTTTTTTATATCATCTTATATATTAATGTAAGTTTCCAACTTTATTGAAATCGAGAACATATATAAACCATTTATACGTTATGTTAGTAGCTAATACATTATACTGATAAAATGTAAACAACTAAATCGACAATACATTATTACATTACCGATGTACTTTCCAGAAATATGCCAAAAATGAAAAGAATGCAGTTAAACTTTAAAGTAGATGCCATCTCTGATAATATATTTTGGCGGTTCGTGATTTTTATGTTCGAATTCGGTTTTGATGAAGGAACAGTCGTCATTTCTGACTATGAAGCGGGCTTTGCACTGCCGCCCGTTGGTGCACCGCCACAGTCGAGTTCTTAATGTCTTCACTGCACAGTAATATGTGAATCCATTAATGATCGCTAATTCTTTCCCAGACTTTTTACGGACGAAACGAACTGAAAAGGATTAGAGTTAAACCAGCAGGAATAAGCATTGTCCCAAAAATAACATCAGTGTCTAGTCTCATGCCAAGCAGAGCGAAGGCAGGAGAAGACAACGGATATTAATGATAAACCTGTACATTCTACAGATAAACAAGACTCGTGCGTAGAATCTTGTGAAAAATATTGACTTATAGAAGAAGTTCCATAAATCAATACTTGTACACAAACTAAAACTTTCATACCATCTGACGACCCCTGAAACTTGTAAGAAGTCGCAAATTGATTCGTTAACACGGTCGTCAAAGTTTCATGACACTCAACAATGAAACTGGTGTATTTCATGCGTATATGATGTGTTGCATCATTTATTTATTCACAATAAATAAAATCTACAACACATAATGCTATACTGTTTCAAGCAGGCCCGCCAACATCACATCATATATCATAATCATCATATATCATATATCATCATATTTCATAAGAAAATATTAAATTTTAATGAAAACACCATTGATAATGTATTGAGGTGGTTCATGTCATGTCCGTGTATCAAATTCTTCTTGACAATAGAGTTGTCCTTATTACTGAGAATGAAACGGGCGGAACACTGCTTTCCTTTCGTGCAGCGCCATAATTGTGTTTTTGAATACTTAGTAGCGCTGTAATAGGTGAAACGGTTGACTATCGCCAAATACATCCCAACCATATTGCGGACAAGAAATACTGAAAAAAAAATTTACTACTTACTTATCATCTTTATTTAGTATTTATTTTATATGTATATTTGAATCATTTAAGGCCTGATGAAGGTAACCATCTTGTGTTACCGAAAAGTGGCCTTAAAAACTCGGCAGTCGAAGTCTTTATAGAATCAGCATGACACGATATAAGTAAACACGAGTTTTAACCATATCAAGTCATTCATATAGCTCAGCCATTATAGTAAATGAAAAGATTAGTTGATATGAACTTGAATTAAAAATGGCAACCTAATCGGTCATTGGCAAGGTCTCGGTTAAGATTCTCAGTCGAATTATCTACTAAGTCGAATTATCTACTAAGCCATCTTTGCTACTTAAATTTGGCGTTAGAAGGGCGGGTTGATTATAATCGTACTTGGTAAGGCACTTTAAGCCGTTGGCCTATTAACCGTAATTCTGTCACAAGATGAAAATCTTAACATCCGATGACAGGTGACTTAGAAAACAAATACCAGATGATCCTTGAAAGATAATAATCATAAGAAGACGAAAAGCGCTTGAATAACCAAAACAGCTAGGTACTCTGGGCGCCACTTACAAACAATAGTTTCCAAAAATCAACTCCTAATGAGGTCTGCAAACCAGATAAATAATATCTCAAGAATTTCAACTAGCAAGATGAGATCGAGTATAATAAAAGGCCTGTGATGTACAACAAATTTCACTTTAGCTGACTATGCTTATTAACTCGTATGTAGGAATGTTACGATACAAATGTTTAGGAAATAAATAAAAAGATTAATCACTGCACACCGACATAATTTTATTGACGCATTCGAATTGTGATTTCATCTCACTGGATCTATTTACATTTGACAGCCAAAATAATTTTCTTACATTCTTCGTAAAGTTTAAAATATGAGTATTCCAATAATGACTAACAATACTTTAAAGTCTAGTTATAGTTATCACAACACTTGTATAATAAACTCGTGGAATGTTTTAATGATGTTCTATTTTCTATTATAAATGATACCTGTTAAAAAACACAGCAAAAAAATATAATATTTTAAATTGGTTTTCAAAATATTGTCTAAAAACACAGTAAGTATAAAAAAATATTAAGAGTATTAAAATGAAGTGAGCTTTGATACTATTTCTACCCATAAAAACTTCATATTGAGATTTATTATAAAATGCTAAAATAATACGCAATATATTCTTGACACCAAAAAAAATGATGCTACCATTAAAGACTTGACATTGACTAGAAACACAATAAGTATTATAATTCATTGGCCTGTTTCACAATCGCTGAGTAAACTTCTGGGTAAGCTACTTCGACCCTATCTGCTCAGTAAACTATTTTTCAGGTTTCACAATCCCTGAGTAGGGTTAATCACCACTTTATCTGATCGTTAAGTTAATCACCGGATGCACTGCCAAGTAGCCTTTTACTTGACAAGTAAATTTAAAAAGATAACCTCAAATACGTCATTTCCAAATTTTCATCAACAAGAAGTTATTTTATTATTTAAATGGAAAGTTTTGCAGTCATTGTAAAATAACACAATGTTCGTAATGGTAAATTCAATGCAAACAAAATCACCACACAAAAAGTACCAAACGTCTGCAAATTTGACATTTGTCATTTACTGACTAACTGACGTTGACTCGACATAGACTTTTTGTTGAAACCTCGCTGCGTTCCAATCTTACAGAAACATTGATTTTAGAAAAGGTGAAATGACTCATTTACATTACAGTGTAAACATTTTTTGTATGAATTTATTGTTTTTATTACTTATTATCATAACAAAAAATATTTTTAATGATAATTCTGTGATTACTATACTTTATAGAAACACATACATTAATTCTTACCTTGAAACGAAACGTAACTTGTAAGTAAGTATTAATTATATAATCTTCACTTTAATTTACTGATTGGATGATTGTGAAATGCAAAGAAAGTTAACGAAAGGATTTAACCTCTATGTAATTAACTCGTTGAGTAACTACTTAAGCCTTTACTTAATGATTGTGAAACAGACCGAATAAACTTAAATAAGCTTTGGTGCTATTTCTAGCAAAAATGCGTATTCGCAATCAAAACTTCACATTGCGACTACCTAGTTGTAAAATGCTAAAATAATAATGCGATATATTCTTGAAATTCGGGAAGAATTTTCATAGTTTGATATAAACGCCGTCTCTAACTACAAAGTTGGGAGGTTTATGGTCATGCATGAGGTTGCCTCTGACGATCCTCCAGTCATCTTTAGACATTACGAAGCGAGCTCTACAATTGGATCCATTGGTGCATCGCCAGATGTCAGTTTTATGGCCTGTTTTATTGCAGTAATATGTGAAACCGTTGACAATAACAGCGCGTTTGCCATTCCGATGCATAACCCACGTCACTGTAACAAACAGTGTAATGTAATAACAGAAATCATGAATACTTTCTTATGCAAATACACAATTAGATCTAATAAGCCCTGGCACATCTTATAAATAAAAAAATACAGACGACACGACGTAAAATAAAAGTAATAACAAACATAGTCAAATAAAACTTATATTGTTAAACTGATTATTTTAAAACAAAGTTTAATTAAAACACAAGTAATCCTCGCAGTAAGCTTGTAGGTATCGTAGTCATAGAAGGGAGACCTTTACGACACATACAGTTATTCTGTGTTGTGCAGTACATAATATTTTTATATGCAAATCAAAACATTTGTCATCTGTAGCGTAACTGGGTGAATTAAACTAAAGATTTATTTATTTAACTAGGTAAAAAAAATGTTTAATGCTAGTTTACCATTTTAAAATATATATGAAAATTCACATGATAGATACATTAAATCTTATTATAAAGAAAGATGGATTCCTATCAAAAAAAAAAGACAATCATGGTAAAAATCAACAAACTACCTTTATGATGATGAATAAGAATATTTAAATCAGATAATCTATGTCAAAATTAAATTTAATGCAAAATAAGTGTGAATATATAAATTGATAAATACAATACTATTTCACTATATTTTATAGAACACTCCGTTCCTAATGATAAAATGCGGTGGTGCGTGATCGTGGGCAGTGTTTAGTTTTGACACTGTCAAGTCTGGTTCCACGTAGAAACAAGATCTGCAGGAACCTCCTTTAGTACACCTCCAGAATTGTTTTTTTCTACCTTTCGGTGTGTTGCAATAGTACGTGTACCCATTAAGTATAGCTTGGGGCTTCCCAGTGCTGCTTTTGATGAAATGCGGCACTATAACAAGATATTTGAATATAGAATAACCAACCACTATGTCCTAAATTTATTGCTGCATCACATTTGCTTTTAATTTTACTAAAGATTAAAAAGGTCTAAAGATAATCAATTAACTGGAAAACTATAAACAATCACGGTTTGCCATTTACCTTTAAAATAAACATGTCAATTACTGTAGACGATACTACCATTATAATTAAACTAACTGGCCTGATCAACTTCAGAATAAATAAATGTTGTGTTATCTTATTGCTGAATTAATATCTGTTTTTTTTATGTTTTGATGTACAAAAATCAAGTGTGTGAAGTATGTAGTTTTTTTTGTCAATTAGTTAAACAACATTGCGTGAAGTAATGTAGTATTCCAACAGCAATTTGAGATGCCACGATGAAAAAAAGTTATATTTTATTTTAGAAAACAAATTGATCCATATCATTATCAACATTAAAGTTTATTTTGACGTACTTACACTCTGTAATTATTAGAATAATATATGTATAGTTTTTAAAATTATTCCGATGATTTGATTCATATAAAGCAAACCCCGTTCTTAACAAAGAAATGCGGCCGGGCATGATTGTGAGTAAGCTGGGCTCGGACCACTTCCCCATGTTTGGCAGTGTTGATGCGTGCCTTGCATTTCGTACCTCTGGTACAACACCAGTAGTCGGTGGCCATCTGCTCCCTTAGACAGTAGAATGTGTACCCGTCAGCGACTATCATCCGTTGTCCACGCTTATTCTTTATGAACTTCACTGGAAACGAGAAAAAAACTAAATACCTTTCATTTTATATTTATACTGCCATATTGTATAGCACGTGGTGTTTTTCACAGTTTTGTGTATGTTCAAAGCACTAAACGGATATGAAAATCAGGTTATATTCTAAATTACAATAACAAAACACAAAGGAATATAATTTATTCATCAAGGTAAAACAGAAGAATACAAACATTTGGAGCGTTTATTTATAAGGCGCTGGTCGATATATATGTAACCTGAAATTGTGTACATACGAAATTGAAAATATAAGAAATTGTAAAACAAATTTTGAAAACGTCCTGAATAACCTAAAAACAACAAGGTAAGAAAGCATTATGTCAACCTTAAACTGTAAACAAGCACATTCTGAAAAAGTAGAATTTATAATTTGGTTTAAAAAGCCAGTTCGCAAATGACCTGAAATTACATAAAATCATCATCAAAATAAAAAACATAGCATTACTGCAATAGAATTTTGACTCTAAATCAACCTATAAAGGGTTATTTTAACTTACAGACATGTGGTGGACTTACTGTTATTGTACAGACAACAGCACGTCAACCTACCACAAAACGTCAAATTTTCTTAATTGATATTAATCTCTACTTGTTGGACTTAAAGTTGAAAATCAATTCAATGACCTTTAACTTTTAGGGTAGGTTGACCTGCCTCTGTCTGTACATTAATCTAACGGTAAATGTACACTGCCTCTCATTAATAATCAACCTTAACTCCGACAAATAGAGTTTAATATCAATTAATAAGATTGACAAGCTTTGTTGACTGCTTGTCTGTACCGTCTGCACACCTGCCATCACTGTACCACAAAAGGTGAGGTACCGCGAGGGGTGCCCTTGCAAGCTAAATGATAATTTAAACCTTACTGCATGGAGATAAAGAAAATCCATACAATATGTGTCAGTTTAAAGTCCTTTAATCAATCGGCATCGTAAAGGATTGCAGCGCGCAAAACAGTCAAAATATTAAAAGCAAAAATGTCGAACAACTTCACATGTAAAAAAGTTGGTGCAAAGGATCGGCAAACTTACAATACTAGGACTTACCAGTCGCTGGTATTCAACAGGCAATGGATACATGACACTTGTTGTGTCATCCAATTAGATAAACACACACACTTACACATTCACATAAATCAATATACGGCCTCTTCTAAAAAAAAATATTGCTTGCACATGAAACTGATAACAAAAAAGTATACATCGCCAATCAAAAATATACTTTTAATATTAATTGTCATTTCGACAAAATTTAAAGCATTTATCTTTCGGTATTAATAAAATGACATTAAAAAAACACAAACACGATCTGTTGTATTACTTAAAATTTACAAATTTACGAAATGAAGAAGCGAATGCTCCCCGCGCGCGTGTTGTCGTCTACTGGCAGGTAAGAGTCCATACCCGTAGGGCACCCCTAACGGAACCCCTTGTTATTGCGACCCTGTCGAACCACCTGCCATTCAGTACAGTTCATGAAACGTCGCGAATATGTCATAAATAAAATAATTCCAATTATTGCTACATAATTAGAAAGAAAAACAATTTTAAAAGTTATATTATTTTTCTAATTATGGTATCTATTTAAAATGATACAACTTTCATTAATTCTTCAAATATTACTCTTGAAAACATACATGTTGTTCGTCAATAAACGTATCGACAAAAATATTATATGCCGTAATCAGCATGCTTGGCAGGCTGGTTGGCAATTGCAGTTTGATAAGCGGTATTCATTTAGTCTCCTCATACGACACCTCAAAGAACGAGAAATGGTAGTACTACTAGTATTCTGCTTTTATGGTCCGGCACTTCACAATCATTCAATAAAACTTCCAAATATAAAACATAGATAGATTTAATATCAGAATTAAATATAATTTTTTTTGTTAATTAATAAATTTTATATAATAAAATTTAAATAATAAAATTTAAATAATAAAAATCAAATTTGTATAAGAGCGTGGCGACCTGTAATTAAGACGGCACATAGTTTAAAACGATAATCTATCTTACCAATTGCTCTTATTTTGTGTTTGCCTTGTTGGTTGTCCTAATATATATTAGGTGATTGTATTTACTTAACGACCCATTTTGCATTATAATTTATAGAAAATACCATTCCGTATAGTGAAGTTGGGCGGTGCATGAAAATGCTCCAAGTTTGCTTGAACGATAAACCTGTCTTTAGTACTGATGACTCTAGCCTTGCATCTGGTAGTGGACCTGGTGGAACAGTACCAATGGAATGTGTTGGTCTGCACCCTCCCGCAATAGAAATTGAAACCGTTGATAATGACGATCTCGTGACCAGTATGTCGTCGAGCCCAAATCACTAGAAAATAAAGATAAGTCTACATATAATACGATAGCAGTAGCATTGGTGAGCCGAGAGATGATACAAGAAAGCTTTTTGATACAAACGAGCTAGGATCGCTTTTTTGGCATCCTACTAGGAATACCAGGTGCGTACGATGGAACGCTATGCAATCAAACAGTGCCATCGATTTTTATAGATAAAAACATTAGTTTGAAGTATTGCCTAATAGAGCAGAGCTTGTCCGAAGATCTCATCCACATTTACTGTGACTTCCCATGACATACAGTAAGTTGCGCATGCTTGTATATGCATACTTGATATATAAGAAATAAAAATCCTTTGCCTTGGTTTCTGCCGTCTACGTCTGTCCAGTTTGTATGTAATTTTTGTTGAGAAATCTAAGATTAATTGAACTAAAACTTTCGAGTCAAGTGTACATTTGTGCTCAGAGCTAATATTATGCTTGAAAATTCACCCTAAAACAATGTTGTAGATTTTGAAAGCCATTTTTTTATTAATGTAGTGGTAATGAAAATGTCAGTCTTCCTAGTCCTAGAACTACCAGACTAAATTTAAGATATATATTTTGCTGATCATTTTGTTCCCTAATTTATTTATTATAACTTTATTGCACATAAATTAAGAACAAAAGGTAAAGGTGAATTTGATGCCATATGGCCTTTTCTACTATTAACTTTTTTTCCTTATTAACAAAATTAAAAAGTAATAACTAGACTGCTGCTGCCCAGAAACCTGTTAAAATCAGTTAAAATCAGTCGTACGGTCTGGTTTCCCGGTCTAAGGGGATGGATGACCATCTTTTTAATTATTGAAAATACTAGTACGTACTACGACAAGAAACTAACAAACAAAAACTTTTTTTTTCTAATGTTTAGTAAAAAAAACAGTACAGAAAAATCGGTCCTCATGTTATTTGCCTATTATTTAACCGTTTCATGAATGGTTGTAAATTAACCTTGGCTATGGTCCAAGATGTTTTAGTCTTTGATGAACCAGGACTCTTCAGTACTTCACTAGCGGATTTGAAAGTAAACTCCATCTTGTATAGTGAAATTGGACGCGCGGTGGTTGTGGATGAGGTTTCCTCTAAGAATGGTACGGTCTTTGGCGGTGATGAAACGAGCAATACAATGCCTCCTCGTGCAACTCCAGTGATCAGTCGTGACGTGTCTCCTCCTTAAGTAGAAAGTATGCCGGTTGACAAGATATATCTCCTTGCCGTTTTTATTTAAGACAATTATACCATTCATATCTGTAATATTAAAATTAATTTAAGCTTCGAAGATCTAATAAAGCCTAATCCTGCTTGTTAATGTTTTGACCACAAGAAAATCGAATTATACCGTATGGTATTAACTATACTTACTTATTACCAAATATTAGGTATCAAAAAATCATTATTTGAATTACATAATATTTTGAAATCGTCTACTGCCAATGTCATTGTAACAATACTCAAGAATTTAAAAAATGTATAAAACCCATATTAGAATAATAATACTTGCTATAATTAACACCTTTCATAGAGTAGTTAACACTTAATTCATTTATTTGAATTGAGTTTAATTCATTAAACAACTGAGATGTAAGAAACGCAAAACACACATCCCAAACATCAATATAAACATAAAAATCTAATATTTCTTGTAAACTCCTTCCCTAATAAAGTAGCGAGAGGGAGGATGATTGTGAACTAGATCGTAGCGGAGAAAGTTCTTGAAATTGTCGATGCTAAACTTGGCTTGACAAGTAGTACTCCTGGTGCACTTCCAACGACTGGATTTCTGGTACCTCTCTTGGCAATAAAAACTGTAGTTATCAATGAGACACATCTCTTTACTGTGAATGTTGCGAAGCCAGGTAACTGAAACGAATTATAACTTTGAAAAATACAAATTAATTTTTAGGAGAACTTCAATTGCTTTAACTTAATTTCAAACTGCTAACAATGCTTATCAATCAAAATCTCAATATGGAAAAGATAATAAATATTAGAGATAGTCAAATATTTTATATAAATTATTAAAAAATATAATTGTCAGTCCATATCAATTAGCTTTTAACTGCTCAAAAGCTCGAACGCGGCACACAAACATTTTCGCCAATCCTATTTGCAAGTTCAGGTACAGAAGGAATAGCTTTATAATACGAATCACGAACAAGTACAACTTGAAATACAGCTACATAAATATCATCTGCGAGGGAATGGCGAGGCCGTCTTATTTCATATATTTTCTTATTTCATAAATTTTGTGGTAAATAATATGTTGTTGGTTATCCACTTTTTAATCTCACTTTTGTCTTCTCATTAACAATTATTTACTAGCTAGCCTTAATAAATATTAAGCTAATATACTATACATGTTGTTTTAAGCCAGTTGTAACATAAAAAACTGTTTGTTTTCTTAATAAAGATAAAAAAGAAATACAAGGGTAAAGCAAATTTGTTCTATTGAATCATATTAAGTTCCAAAATGCAATATAATAAAAACCGGCCAAGTGCGAGTCGGACTCCCGCACTGAGGGTTCCGTACCAAGTTTAACAAAAATATCACAATATTTTGATGACTGCAAAAATAACTTTGTTTTTCGTAGAGTTTGTATGGAGGACAAAGTTATGTTTGCTGTTGTTGAAATAGTGCTAGATTTTCAAAACTACCAGTTCGATCTCGTTCGAACCAATTTTCGTTGAAAGTTTTTGTTAAGATCTACAATATGTATTTTTATCAAAATTTTCACTTGCTTATTTTAAAAGTTAGAGGGCGGGACACTCATTTTACCACTTTGGAAGTGTCTATCTTCCAAATGTTAGACTTTTGGGAAAAATGGTTTTAAGAACCTCTAAGTCTTTTTAGAAGACCTATCCATAGATACCCCATACGTATAGGTTTGAGTAAAAAAAAATTGTTTTAGTTCTATGTATGGGAAGCCCCCCTTAAATATCATTATTTTTTATTTTTTGTATGAGAATCGTTAAGCGATCAACAGGATACACCTACCTACGAAGTTTTAACTGTATCATGCTAATACTTTCAGAACGAAGTGGCTGTGACAAACGGACGGACAGACAGACAGACAGACAGACTTGACGACTCTATAAGGGTTCCGTTTTTTGCCAATTGGCAACGGAACCCTAAAAAACAATGCACAAGCTGGCTACCACAAACTTTTTATGTTAACTTAGTTACAACAACAATCTAGGTATTGCAGTCGGATCAATGTTTTCAAAGTATTTCGATTAAGAAATCTATTCCATTTCTATTTTTATGTAGAAAGTGCTTCATACCGACAATTATAAAACCACGAACATTTGAACTATGTATATATTATTTTAAATAAACAATATGTATATTAAATTCAATAATCACAAAGTAAAACTATATTAATTATTATGTGAATGATTATTTTGTTTTGACTGTGAAAATTGCATTTTCGAACAGTTTTCTCAAAATACTTAACCTAAACACAATTTTTCAAAAAGTACGTCAGGTCTATCGTCTCGGTAAGAGCTCAAACAAAGCATAGAATATGAAGAACATGCCAATCATTATATTTTCTTGAAATACCCCAAAATTCTATAATTTCCGATTAGCTGCAATTGCCAACTTAACAAAATTAACATTTTACTAATTCGTATAATTAATTTGGAATTTATTTCGTCATCGTTTGCTGCAATGCATTTGCATTCGTATTTTATTTTATTATTCTAATCTCATTTTTTCTTTACCCACCAAGGCCCCTTTTATTAGAGATAAAAAAATAACACTGAATAAAGCAGTTTTAAAATACTAGTCTTACTTTGAAATTGGTAAAGTTTTTCAATATAAAATATAGGTTGTCCCAAAATGACAGTTCACAATGAAGTTGTTTTAAGAAGACACCGTATGTTAGTAAATTTTTATCTTATCTTCTTGTATTGTTTACCTGAGACAAGAACGAATAAAATATTTGTATTAGAAACAAAAACTTTTAAAAATACTTCACCCTATAAGTCTGTCGTAATAAATTAACTACATTGAGGCCTATAGCTTATAATAAACGCCATCTCTTATTGTGTACCTCCCTGGGAAGTGGTTATGATGGAGGGAGCTGCGAAGAATGGTATTATCCTTAGATGTGATGAGTCGAGCCTTACACTTCAAGTTTTTGGTGCAACACCAGTTGTTTGTTCTGTGCAGCTGACGTTGGCAGTAAAAGGTGTAACCATTCACTATGAGAATCTGCTTCCCTGTTGTACTGTGTGCCCATAACACTGTCAAAAAAGAAAATACTTCATTTTCCTTTTTTCTACATATTCTTTAACGCGTTCCTTTTTTTTGTTCTGTTAAAATATTTATGCATAATTATGTCAGGCTATCATCAGGTTCTATTTGGTTAGCTCATTTTTTTTTTAACGAATTGATTCTACTTTTGATGTAAATACGTTTTACTATGTGACCTAAATATGAAAATCGCTAAATAAAAGCTTATGAAGAAGCTCATTTCTATAACACAACACATAGTCAGCAGAAAAATTCAACACAAAAGAGGAACTTCGCAAAGGGAGAAGTTTATAACCCTAAACTTCTTTGCTGTTTCTTTAGGTATCATTGATCAGAACTATTGCTCAAACCGAAATACCAAAACTTTATTTTGTTTTCCCAATCAATTTATCGGTAGTACCTTAGAAAAGATCAACATCCATGATTTTCAAAAACCTAGTTCCTTTGTATAGACAACCTTATGTCCAGAAATATGACTAGAATTAATGTCAAACGTTTTGTTATAAATCTTTCTTTTTGTTCTACTTTCCATTTTATGAATTAGTGTCAGAGTTTTCCTGGTCGCTCAATACACGCCTATGATATGACTTAGGGACTAACTTTTAACGGTAATTATAACATTACTACACCAGTCAACTACGTCGTCATTGACCCTATACAGATTACACACATAGATATATCTTGTTTTATGTATTATAATTAAAGCGCGTAATTGCTAGTTGTTTTACCATTTACCAATATTAAATTCCTATCACCATGATAACATATGTATTAAATTAGAGGGACACAAAGTTATTAAACCTATTAAAATTTAAAATGTATATTCAAATTTTATAAGGATAAAAGCTGTCTCCATAAATAATCTACAGCGAATATGAATGCAAATCTCCTATCATTTTTTTCCATTAGATCTTGTAATAAACGCCATCTCTTATAACAAACAAGGGTGGATTATGAGGATGGTCCAGATTTGCATCGAGAACTTCTCCTGTGACTTTCATGATAAGACGCGCCCGACATGCCCCCCATCTGGTACATCTCCATATATTCTTCTTACAACCTTTAACGCTACAGTAAAACGTGTAGCCTTCAACTATTGCCAACTGCTTCCCAGATTTGTTCAATACGTAATGTACTAAAATCATAAAAAAAACTTTTAATTATTATCAATATTTAATGGTTAGCATAAAGTTAATACTACATTCATAGAATGTGATTTCCAGTTCAGCAGATCCGTAAAATTCCTCAAGCAATAAGGGATTGTCAATAAAAATACTAAATTGAATATCAAAAAATGAATTTATCACTACTAAGCTCAGAAGAAGACAGAAATCTACAGACATAATTTTAGGTACTATAATACAATACATAGCTGTACAAGTCAATTATATCTTGAAATATGTGCCATTACGTATAACGAACATGGGTGGTGGATGGTTGTGATCCACCTTTGCAGCAACTAGCTCTTTAGTAACTGTCATGATAAGTCTGGACCGACAGGAACTCCAATTGGTACATCGCCATCTATTTTTGAAGACGCCGTTGGAACTGCAGACGAATGTGTAGCCTCCAAGTATCGCTAGTTCTTTTCCAGATTTGTTCCAAACGAAATTCACTAATTAAATAGATTGTTCGATAAAATTTGTCCTTGTTTAATTTTCATCAATATTTAATGGTTTTCGCTACTTTAATACAACATCCATCAGCTCCGAAAGCCGTGGAAGACCAAAAATGTGTCACAACCTTCTTCAAGCAGCAAGGGCAAACATTTTTTTATAATGTTAACTCGGTGCATTTTAAGAATGACTAGGCCTTAAAAATTTGATTATGGAAGAAATGTGTAAGGTGTATTTCGAAAATTACTTTATTGATAATTACTTTAGGAAAGTTTAGGAAAAGAGTCAGATACAAAATGATTTCTAAATCCTGTAATGTATTGATTTCTATCTTCATTTACTTTTATGGTTTAACGTGGCAGAGCTATTTATTTCTTTAACTACTCATGGTATCCGTGTTTCTTTGTAATCCTCCCACTACTTGTGAAT
Organism: Anania crocealis; assembly: GCA_949315895.1. Classification (NCBI taxonomy): domain Eukaryota; kingdom Metazoa; phylum Arthropoda; class Insecta; order Lepidoptera; family Crambidae; genus Anania; species Anania crocealis. Next base: position 4,883,721 of record OX438863.1, read on the forward strand.
TATAATAATTAAAATAACTCTTACGTGAGCTTCAATTGATGCAATTTTTGTGAGAATTTTAAAGTTCATTTATGTCATGATTAAATCTTAAAATAAGTGACATCCCGTATGACAAACGTGGGTGGTGGCCATCCACCGTTTGTGGTCTATTTTTGCAGCAACTAGCTCCCTAGATACATACTGTCATGATAAATCTGGACCGACAGGAACTCCAATTGGTACATCGCCACCAATTCTTGTAGACGCCGTAAGAACTGCAGAAGAATGTGTAGCCTCTAAATATACTCTAAGTTCTCCCCCAAATTTAGTCCACACGAAATTCACTAAAACGTATCATGTAACTTGTATATTTAATGTAACCGGAAAATATAGATTGTTAAATAGATGTTACCGCATGGTTTTGATTTGTGATAAAATTGATGGTACAGTTGCAATTGGCTCGTTACAGATTTATTTTGGATGATACAATAGTATTAACTATGTGAATTGAGCTATAATAATAATATATAGAGTATAATCAATGGGCTACCTGTTTTCAAGTGTAAAACCACAACTTGGCGGGTAAAGTATTGGCATCTTTTGAGAAGATTAAATCTGATAATGTTATGCAAATAAATGATTAATTGATTGATATTTTCGGTTAAACCAAGATTTGCGAATGAAAAGAAGAATATTGTTTTTTGCAGAAGTGAAAAAACGGTGGCGGCAGAAAGGGCATCAATTGTCAATTACCTTACAAATGACAAATAGGGCACATAATTTCAATACATTCACAACGGAACCATAATAGGTCAAACCATAAAAGGTTTAATGTACGTTGGATCACAAACATACATACATACATACATATTATCACGCATCCTTCCCAACGGGGTAGGCAGAGACCAAGGCCTTTCACTTACTATGATTCTGGCATACATCTTTCGCTTCTTCCACATTCATCAATCTTTTCATGCATGCTCGTCGGTTTGGATCACAAAATTATTTTTAAATGATGATTTTGTTTATTTCTTCTTCAGGATTTGGAAGAAAATGGTGTAACTGTTATGAATTAAATCTAGGGAAGAGGCCATTTGAAATTATACACTGCTAACAATACATTCAATGGTTAGATTTATTGAACACAATTGCGACTAGTTCTGAAAAGGTATTTGGTTGAACATCTTTTACATTTTGAACATAAAACACCAAAATTGTTTCTACTAATATCTTGGTAGACTTTGGAACTATCTCACTAACATTAATTTGAGGCATAAAAAACCTGATTGATGATGCTTTCATAAAAAAGGCATAATGCGAAGATAGTTTTAAACAACTAAAACAACGGATTCGGCACTTTCGAATAATCCACCGAAAGCAGTAGTTGCAGTTTTGACGAGACTTTAGACATATTAGATCTATTAGAATAGTTTCTTGATTGCCAGACTTTTGAATTCAATCAGATATTTCAGTCAGCATTGAAAAATTGTTTTTACTTTGAGTAAAATTTAGTAAAATGTCTTTTCGTATGTTACATGGAAGTAGCATGTATAGGGTAAAAGCCGGATAGTTGCCCCACTTTTTGAAAAAGCTCTATTATGAAAAAATGTGTTCCTAATAAGAATAATGCAACATGTATATCAAAACATAGGTCTTTGATCTATAGTATTAGCCTATTTTTATGAACATAATTAATAACGGTTATAAGCAAATCCGGTTTTATCGAACCTCCCAAAAAAGGGATAGTTGCCTTCTCTGGCGGATAGTTGCCTAATGTAAAAAATACATCGAAGGATACTTGCCTCGTGTGGGGATAGTTGCCTCGTAGTGACTTTTTAATAATAAATACAAATTAATAGCAATTTACGTAATCATTCATTATTATTTACCGCAATCTTGTATTAAGTAATAATTGACATTATTAAATTTTATGTTTAAACTATATAAATTTAAAAAAATAGCTTTAAAATTATATGTTGGTTTATTTATCTCACAGTTAAAATTGTAGCATCAATTATCATAAGAAGTAAGGGTTTTCATCTTTTCACATGCCATTTTTTATATCTTTTCGTTTGGTAGACTTCGTTTTTTTAATATATTCTCATTTTTTATGGATTTAATGGCATCATTATGTTTAATTTTAATAATAATAAAGTTGGAATTTTTTAAATCTGCTGATTGCTTAGCTCTCTTAGATATGCTTAACAAAACTTTTGGCATAGGATACCTATGATTAATTAAAAAAATAGGTCGGTGTTTCTTTTTTAAGTTATTAATTTAAAGATGGTAGCAATGAAAACAATAATTCAGTCCCATCCATACCATTTCAAGGATAGTTGCCCCTAGAGCAACTATCCGCTCAAGTAACTAGGGCAACTATCCTTTTCGCTAGGGATACTTGCCTTTTTTATTTGCAAAATAAATAAAAACTATCTAGCAATAAAATGTAATAAAATATGTAATTTAAGATCTCATGTATGCAAATAAATGAATAGTAAAGTGATATCACAATCAGAAAGAAAAATATTCAATAGTAAAAACGTACCAATTTAATTTTAACGCCGTTCAAAGTCTCTCACTGCAGATTTTTGCTCATATAGACGAAACCCATGCGTCTATCCTAACGGTTTACATGACTTAGAGGTCTGCAGAAAGGGTGTTTACCATTCCTGTAAAGTGCTAACGCTACTAACGTACCTAACATAGTGTATTCAGAACCAAGGCAAATATCCCACTGAGGCGACTATCCGGCTTTTACCCTAGGTAGGTCCAAAAACAATATACCTAGAGACCGATCACATTACATTCTGTGCAGTATTCCGTTTCTTATTACTAATTTCGGTGGTAGGTGTACGTGTGTATTGAAGGACCGTATAATGACCTCACCACATGGAGTTGTTGTAAATCTAGCTTTACACTTCCCAGCTTTAGAACATTGCCAGCTTATGGTATACTTTCGTCGTCCATCCTTGTAGTATGTGTATCCATCAACGATTGCTATGTCCTTCCCATTTTTATTTCTAACGTATACAACTGAAAAGTAAGGTGTCATGATAAAAAAAGTTAGCAATCCACAACAAACTACTGTTCAACCCAGCCGTGTAAGCTGACATAGGCTGACGATTATTTAAGGTTCGTGCAAAGATCACAGCCCTTCTAACTATTATACTTTGTCCCAAACTTAGCAGCTATATAGCTATTCTTGTAAACAATCACGTATATTTGGTAGGTTATGGGTTATAGGTGCTAATTACTGTAAGATATTATAAAGCATAGTACACTTTCAACGTTAAGTAACTAATAGATAATTGGGATCGTAAGACAAATTTTTTATTTGTTTAAACTAATATTACTCTTTAGTCTATGCACTGGCAGTTGATAATAACCTTATTATGTGTGATTTATTCAACCAAATGGTTATGTCCCCCACCACTTCTTACAATACTGTTTTCTACAGTAAATACATAGGCCTTACAACCAAAGTTTTTCCTAAAACAACGCCATCTAGTTTTCGTGCCAGAACTGCTGCTATAATCTTTGACAAATCTGATGTTCCCTACTTGAAGGAACTTCCCATCTCCACGGTTAGTTGGGATGTAAACAGGATCTGAAATGCCAATACTAAGAGTTAATTGTCTTGCTGAAATATAAATAGTTTTATTGTCTGTCTGAACGTAGTTATGTGTACGCTCAGAAACACAATCAAAATAATTTCAAATGGCAATACATATCATTTGGTCAAATTAAATTTGCCGAAATGCCTTCACGTTAAATCCATTAGTTTAAAAACGTCTAAAAAACGTCTAAAACAGCGAACACCGCGTACTCTTGTAAACACTTGAAAATATCGATTTAAGTTTTATGTGTTTTCTTTCATTTTATGGTTTGGTTTTAACAAGAGTATCATATAATTTCCAGCAAGGTTTAAAGTGAACCCATATTTTGTTCCCTCGACTTAGAAGTTCACTTGTTCCCACTTCCAGCACCCATGTGTAAGTGCAATCAGCGTTACACCAGAAACACAGTGACGTATAAAACTACTTCTTTGTGCTCGACAAATATTAATGTCGTCTAAAAACATTTGAACGGTTAAAACATCAAATATAAAAATAACGCCGCTAATGATGGTCAAAATAACTGTTTGTTTTAAGTAATTTGGGCACGGTTTTAAAGTCCTATTAATTTACTTTATTTGATATTTTAGCAACTTAATTGCCAGCGTTGTTTCATCAAATGTTAGGAGTTTGCACCCTTAACACCCGAAAGAAACATCTTTGCAGATGTTTGACAGTCAGTTAAGATGAAACAGCTATTTATATACTTTATTTGATATTTTAGCAACTTAATTGCACTTATAATATCAGTATATAAACTTGAAAAAATTTTTTTTGTCTGCCCGACATGCGAGGAGATGCGGGTTCGAGTCCCGCCTGAGACAAAATTTTTCAAGTTTATATACTGATCCTATAAATTTATTTTTGAGCAAAGAATTCAGTGTTTTGAGTGTCGATTATCGTTATACGGAGTTTTGACTTCAAAGCATAGAACAAGTTTTTACATTTCATTGCCAGTATTTATGGGGTGCACGGAAGTAGCCTCCGGTACATTTTATAATCCCCAATGTACTCGGCACACACTGGGCAACAATCTGCGAGGACAGCTTAGTCGGTAACGCAGATTGGCTGATCCTTCCAACACGATGGCAACTCACATACACCCCTTTCGAGGGCCAAACCAACGGCCATCGACACGATGAAAAGAAGAAGAAGAGAAGAAGACGTACGGATGTGTACGGTCTGTCTGGTGACGCCTGAGTGATCCACCCCGCGGTGGTAGGCAAGGGGCCGCCTGGATTGCGACCACCATCTTGCAGAAGTGCGACGCCAAACAGCACTCGCTGTAAGTTCGCTCGGTCGTAGGTTTCCTCACAACTCTAGGGTTCAGAGTGAAGACAAGAGCAAACAAATCATCAATAAAAATAAAAAAAGACATATTATTCACGGCGGCGAGGGAGAATACCGTATGGAAACCCGTACATTCTAACATCACTTGGTTTCCCTATTTAAAGGGTACAACAGTGTAATTGGACACTCCTTTAAAAAAGGGTACTGAGAAGGAGGACTTTTTCTGACTTAAGAATTAAGAATAAGAAACCTTTGTACAAAGAAACGCTGCCACAATGTTCTCCGTTGTATTTTATGATTCGAGTCGTAAGATAAAACTTTATAAATAGTATTAGTAAATTCTAGAAATACTTTCTGAGGGATCTTTCTAACCCGTATTCGTAGTACATTCTCAGTTACGAGATAATGTTTTGTTATAGGAGTTGCTCTGGTAAACGCAATCTCAAAAAAGTGTTACGAAGGTTTGATATCCCCAAGTATGCTGCGTTTGGGATCATGATCAACTGTACCTGAATAAAAAAGGAAACAATCTCTATGAAAATAATATTATGTAATGGCACAACTTGAGTCTTTCTTAGAGTTTTTCATACAATCCATCTGAATTACGATATAGTCTAGGCGGCATATGATTGTGGCTGTTCTTGTACCCGATGGCGATAAGTTCTTCGTCGGTGACAACATTAGCCGGACAACCCCTGTGGTATAAGGAGCAGTACCATCGCCGAAAGCCATTCTTCGCGGACATCATACGATTGTAAGTATAACCACCCAAAAGCAGAAATGCAGTGCGGCCTTTCTGCATCGTGACCATTATTCCTATTAAAACCAAAAGCATATTAGTAATTTTAATAAAATTCATCAACATGCTTCAACATGGTTCATCAGCTTGAACCCTAAAGAAATTCGGGAAAATAATAAAATAAAATCAAGTTTTAAATCGTTTATTATAATTCACATGTAAGTTCACCACTATAGTGCACAGTTAGGGACCAAAGTATGTACACTTTAATCAACCTTGTCACTTAACAGATACACAGGTATTTAAACTTGTAAACTTTTGTCTCAGGCGGAAGTCGAACCCGCAGCTCCATGTATACTGAGCGCGGTGCTTTTCCAATTACGCTACCGAGATAGGTACTTGTAGTACGTCACAGCGCCAATTTTATCAAGCATGATCTTAAAATTATTGCTGTAAGCCAGCGTAGAGTGTAGTTTCACCAAATGTTAGAAGTATTGCGCTCTAAACACCCGAAAGAAACTTTTTGAACATTCAGTTAAGATAAAGCAGCTATTAAAATACTTTATGATATTTTAGCAACTTCATTGCAATTATAATAACATACCGGTATGCATGGAGATACGGGTTCCTGTCCCGCCTGAGACAAAAATTTTCAAGCTTTAATAATGATATTATAATTGCAAATTAAGTTGCTAAAATATCATATGAAGTACTTAATTATGATTTGTATGTAAATATTTTTTTCAAAAATGATTACATCAAATTTCTGACTTCACCATAATATTTACAGGCATATGTTAACATAGGCTGGTTTCGGCTTGATATACCATTTACCTAACACCCTGTAAATAAATAGTTTAAAAAACTGTTAACCGGCAACGAAAATACCAATGATTTCAAAGTCAACCTGTATATTTGCGGTATTGTTAAATCATTTTTACCACGCTTTTATTATTAGCTTGGGTTGTACCTATCTATGTATGTAATGGAATCTTTGAGCATATTTTTTACCAATTTCTAGAAGCTTGATTAATTTGAAACTTTGCACACGTATCAAGGACCGATGACAATGCAATAATTTAATAACAGTTTCCCAGTTTTCCTCTGTAAGAGGGAGTAAAAGAGATAGAGCTAGCGCGCGATCTGTATCAATTACGATTCCTGCATAGCTTTGGACTTACAGTCCATAAAGAAGGAATCAAATCTTATAAACTAAACTAAAAAGTAAAAAATAAATTATAGTTTAAAAAACTAAAAAACCACGCTTTTAAAACGGATTGAACTAAAAAAATAATAATCAAACTGTAGTAATCAATTGAAAAATTTATAATATTGCACAAAAAGCTGAGCTGCTTGCTGAAAGCTTGTTGAAAAAATAAATTGATGTCCGGCTCGGACAACTCTTTCTGTAGAACAGATTATTTGTATACCGTGTATTATTTGTACCCGTTTGTACAATTTGTACTTTAGTGCTTTGAAATTACAAACGGGTACAACGAGATTGATTCAGGCGTGTGTTTGCACTGTTTGCAGGTGTTTATAGTCTTCTAAGGGCGCTGTATCATTGGCCGGTCATGGATGTGGGTGTTCCTGAATTTTATAGGAGTAAGATATTCGTTGGTTGAGACGGTAGCAGAACACCCCTTCTCATACATAGTGCACCGCCACCTGTAGCCTCCCATCGACTTTGTCATTCGGTTGTATGTAAAACCATCCAATAGCAGTGTATTGTAGCCTTTCCGCAACGAAATAATCTGTCCGACTGCAATGTTATTGGTATATTAGTATTAAGTAAGTAAGTACTATAACTAAAAAGGAAAGATAGATCAAGGTCATTTAAAACTTTTCGCTGAGGACAGGTAAGTAAGCCGATGAACGAAAAACTAATGCAGAAGTACTGAACGTAGTTAAAGAGCGAAAAACCCCTTATAGGAGCTATTGATATATTATTGGAAACGGGAAAGGAAAAATTTTGGGATATCTGATAAGATCTTTTTCTGTTTAGTTTTTAACAATATATAAAGATACATACCTCAATAATGCAATTAAAATTGATGTCGTGGCCTAGACGTATGGAAGAGTCCCAAATACAAGCTAATAGTAAAACTAAAGTGAAAGAAGATTAAACAGTTTTAAACTTGCTTTTATTTAAGTCAAAACTTATTTGACGACCTCCGTGGCGGAGTGGCGTACACACCGGTTTTCAAGGTGTCGCCTGCTCCGAGGTCCCTGGTTCGATTCCCGGACGGGTCAATGTAGAAAAAATGCGTTTTTCTACATTTTCTCGGGTCTGGGTGTTTGTGGTACCTTCGTTGTTTCTGGTTTCCAAAATACGAATGCTTTAAATAGTTATTCAAATTGGGATCAGAACAATGTATGTGATGTTGTCCACATTTATTTATTTATTTATTTACATTTATTTATTTATTTATTATGTTTATAACAATTTAAGTAAAGATCTCAGCACATAGATCTAAATACCGGGTCGTCTCATATCATTGAAATAGATGACGATTTTACAACCAAAACATTAAGTCTGGTGTGGAGGCAGTAGTAAGAGCACTATATACAACGTCCCATACAAAAAGACACATAGAAATAATCATAATTGTTTGTGTCATAACCTCCTTATTATCTATGGCAAACGGTGGACTGATGTGGACTCATCAGCTCAACATCATTATCAACATGATAAGAAGAAGTGGTTTTCTGGATGAATAGCGAAAGGTCGTAACTTCAAATGACCTGAGACAGTTCAGTTTCAAGGATATTAGTCTAATCTGTGTCAAAAATGGCATCATATGTATGATGTGTGACAGTGGTACGATCGTATTAACTTACAAATACGAGTACAATCAAACGTCGATTTGTTAAAATCGACATAATTTTTAATTGGACAATATTAGGCAATTTAAAAATATTTGAGAACCTGTTTGTATAGCCTTCAAATTATGTTTTATAAGTTAGAAAAACAATGTCCTAAACAGAAATGTTAAAATTTCATCCTAGGCAGATTCTTGTTTTAAAAAAAACATACCGTTCCGATTTTACACTTTTACATAAAGTCCAGTTGAAGTGCGACACAGCTTGGGAGGGTCATGGTAGTGTTGGTTCCTGAACTCTGTATCAGTAAGATCACCCGCAGTGGACACGCTAGCCGTACACCCCTTGTGGTACATAGAGCAGTACCAGCGCAGTCTGTTCGTTGATCTCGTCATCCTATTGTATGTGTAGCCACCCAACAGCAGAGTATTGCGTCCTTTTCTGAACGATATAATCTGTCCGACTGCAATGGAATTGAAAACATAAATACGTTACACATTCTACACATACACATTACACATACGTTAGATAACTCTACTACAAACAAGACATGACTATAATTGGTTCACTGCGATGTGCATGTTCTTTGGTTTTTGAAATTTGAAAAAAAAAATGTTTCATTATTTTTTAATGTATAAGCAACTTGTAAAAACAAATCATTAAGGGGACTACAAGAGCTATGTGCTGCCCCCGATTGATTTAATTTTACTACTTCTAAGCAAAATTAATTCTCAAAAAACTAGAACACTATTTACCTTAGCAAATGACCAGTTGTACATTATTGCCATAAGCAGCCGCTTTTGGCGTAAGCGACAAATTCGACATATATAAACAACAAAATGAAAATTGTTCTGTGATTCAATAAATACTAGAAGTACTCGTAGAACATAGCTCTAGTAGAACCGTTAAATAAAATAAAAATACTGCCTTAGGTGGTACTCGTATTACAACCTTTCGCTTTAAGCGTAAATTAAAAAAAATAAGTCATTCATTACAGGTTTATTTCGATATTTTCAAAAAAAGCAGTATCTCGAAAACTATGACACTTTTACAGAGGTTTTTTTTTTGTATGATAGCTGACCCTTACACCTTGATTTTCCTTAAGTTTGTCGTGGTACTTACTGGATACCCTGTATGATTAAGCCCTACGCACTACGATTGCATCTCTATCACCGCAATGTCTCATATAGCCGGCCAGCTATCATTGCTAGCTTTCAATGAATTCGTCTACACTTAATGTCCTGGAAGCAATCGCCAGAGCAGTAAGCGGATGTTTGGGAGTTCGAGTCCTATCTAAGGCAATCTTATCTTTATTTTATGGATTGTGTTTTAAATGCAGTTGCTGAAAACGCCGTTTACAAAAATATTATGAACACCATTGGAACGAACAAATATATTGAGATACTTAAGTTTGAAGCAATATTACAGTTATTTTAGTGTCTTACAAGCAAGTTTTTTTTCTCATAATAATACATGCATAGATAGTTACATACGTATGGCTTAAAGCTAAGTCATCATGGACCCTGTAGGGCACATCAAATATTAATAACCGGCCAAGTGCGAGTCGGACTCGCGCACGAAGGGTTCCGTACCAAAAAGACCAAAAAATCAGGTTTGTCGTATGGGAGCCCCCTTTAAATATTTATTTTATTTATTTTTTAGTATTTGTTGTTATTGCGGCAAGAGAAATACATATTTGTGAAAATTTCAACAGTCTAGCTATCGCGGCTCTTGAGATACAGCCTGGTGACAGAGCGACGGACAGACGGACAGACAGCGAAGTCTTAGTAATAGGGTCCCGTTTTTACCCTTTGGGTACGGAACCCTAAAAACGACACAAGAATTTCGACACACAATATCATGAACGTACCGCAATAAATCTAGCCTTAATTGATTTTGAACATTTCAACATTAAATTGAAAATCTTTTTTGCCTTGCCGTCATCTAATACACACGCAGCGCTATCTCTTTGTGTCACGTGGAACTGCTGGTCCATCATTTAACTATACTACTTATATAACTAGCCCGTGACTTCGTACGCGTGGAATTTAGAATAACAATACTGTCCCACGGGGACCGTACTTTTTCCGAGATACATTTTGCCGTTCTGTCGTGATTGAGTTACAGACACCCATCCAAACATTTGCATACATAATATTAATATAGTCCAATGTAATAGTAATAATAATAAATGTTAGGCTATGTTGCCCCCTTGTCGCTACGTCACTATGTGCTAGCGGCCGTTTCCGGGGGCCCATTAATCGAGTGTGCAAGTCACCCCCTGGCATTTTATCCGTGTGAGTAACATAGGTCAGGCAGGGGCCATAGTCCTTCCATAGTTCCAGTAGCCCAGTCAACTAGCACCCAATCCCATAGCACAGTATCCTTTCTATCCACTTTCTGCAATAGTCCTGCACTAATCGGGGGTTGTCCTTGGGTGTACTTGTATAGTGCGAACAGGGATAATCGTCGGTTAGTGTCACATTACATCATTTAGATAAATGTTGTCTAACGGGCCTCTGCGAGTTGGCATCGGCCTCTCGTATGCCTTCCAAACGTCCGGGACTCCATAGTCCCGTGATAGGAAATAACACACATAATAATAATATTATATATACCTATATATAATAATAATATAGTGCGCACAGGGATAGTCGTCGGTTGGTGTCACAATACATCATTTAAATAAATTAAATTGACTTCGGCCCCTCGTATGGCACCAAAGATCCGGGACTCCATACTCCCGTGATAAGAAAATGACCAACATAATAATAATAATAATATGTTCTTTTCACACAAATTTTACGGCTTCGGACGAGTCCATACAGCCCAGTTTTAAGTTATAGTGTCAACTTGAAATGCATACAATATCATAAATACTTATAGCCTAACCTAACCTAAACCTAAGCTGGCCTGACTCATTAAAATGTATGGGTGGTTTACACATTCTAGTAATTATGGGAGTTTTGCGCGATAACGTGGATCGCAGTCAAATAGGAGCGCCTTTCCTTGTTTCTCACTTTTGATTTATTTGTCCTGCTCACTGACAAGTTATTGTATCAATGCCACCACTTTATCGCAATGGATGCCGCTTGGGATAGTTTTGCAGAATTGCGAAGCGGGGTCAATCTTTCACTTTTTGTTTTCCTCGCAAGACTCCCAAACAAAACAAAACAAAGGTTGGGTTTATCAGGGTTTATGGTTTTACATTTTTTTCCCTTATCTTGCGGCCTCGGCCTCATCCATGGAGCCAATCATTAGCATCCATTGGTTTTGTTTTTCTCCTTCTTAAAAATCTAATATGTTCACTTTTATTTTGTTTTATTTAAGGTCTGTATTATTAATTACTTATTATTACTTTTTTTATTTATTATTGTTATAATGGATACCGCGTAACGTCGGCAGTGGCGTGTCGACTCATCGGGTGCTGCCGGGTTCCTTCGCTCAGGCTTCGGACCTTTACTTACTAGTAGAGGTTACGGAGTCGGCTGGGGGATTGGGTAGTGGCCTGGTGGGTCTATCTGCCTCTGTCACACCCACGCTCCCAATCAGGGTCCCCGCTGAAAACCAGCGTCGTGATAAGCCTCTAGCTGTCACGACAAATGCTGAGCGGGAACCAATTTAACACTAATTTCCTTTTTTTTGTTTTACATATTTTTGTACTAAGTGTTTGTTTTTGTGTCAAATAAATATTTCTTTCTTTCTTTCTTTCTTAATAGTATAATGCCACGCTGTGCCACACAGAGCCATCTAGTCCCAAATGAAGCTACTATTAAGTAGCTCGGTTGTCCAGTAAGTACTCCATAAACTGGATAACCGATAAACTTACTTAAATACTTTTTTTCGTAAATATATACTTATTATACATAGAAAAACACCCAGACCAGTACAAACGGACATGACAGCACACTGTAAAAGTTGTACTGTGCGGGGATCAAACCCGCAACCCACGGCTCAGAAACAGCGTACTACCACTGATCCAAATGGTTGTCGTATGATTGGTAATATTACAAGGCATAGTAACCAGATCCCGAATACATTAGTTTTGGTGGTGCATGGTTATGGATACCAATGGTCTCAACGATGCGAAGGCTGTTAGTGGAAACTACCCCAGCTTTACAGCCCTTGTGGTACTTACAACAGTACCACCTCAAGAGGCTGTTCTTTGCAATTTGCTTTCTGTTGTACAGATACCCGTTCAACCTTAAGGTTTGACTGCCTTTTCCTTGAGCCATTGTAATGATGTCGCCTGTAAAAAAAAAAACTTTATTTCTGTCACAGATTTCTGTAATGTGATGGCTTGATAAAAATTGTAGTAATAGTACAATGTGACTAACAAAATATAATGTTGGTAATTATTTTTAGTAATTTTGTTTGTCCATAACTGGTAAAAAAACAAAACTCTCTTAAAATATTCCATATTTATATTTTTTGTAACACAGTTGAATATACCTAGTAATTTTCATCGCGTAATGCTTTCCCTGTTTTGGGACCGACCCAAGTAATTAATGGAGATGGTGAGAAGCCAGGTTTTAATTCAGAAGGTGCTACATTGTATGTAATATAGTTCGGAATTGCTGACTGGTATGTGAACTGAACCCTTAACAAATTAAAATTTGTATACTTTTATTAGTTTGTAAGCTTTTAACTGCCGGAAAACTAGAATCAATCAAAATTTAATTGTTTGGGGTCACCGGTGACCCCCATGTCGTTTAATGGGGAGGGGGTTTGCTGAGTAATAATACAACGCGCTAAACCAAATATTTGTTTTATTGTTGCTGTTTTGGCATAATTTTTCATATCAGTTACATAATTAAGATACGAGTAACATAACACACGATATAATAAAACATTCTTCTGTTAATCATGACAGCTCTTGCGGCTAGTGAAGAGAAGAAAAATGTAGCTCTTGGTACAGACCAATTGAGCAACAAGGGGCTTGACATCCCTATTCCTTATCAATCTATGTAAATAAAAGTGACAGGTCTAAACTCATCAGGACACCCAAATATCTCATGAGTTCAACAAGAAGCTTTTGATAACAATTTGGTCTACGATAGGTAAATGTTTGAGAAAATGCCCTTTTAAATAGTCAAATCACAACTATTTCAAATTGCTTCAAACATTTACGGAAGATAACTTGAAAACTAACCCGTCATCATCTTTGTCATTATCGTATCCAAAGTATGCCTACATAGGCCTTCCCTAAGAATTTCTATTACACCAGTCCCAGTTCCCAGTGACGACCGCTGCCAGCGGTTTTCCACAACCGCATCGTCGGTCGATCTGTTGAAGGGCATACAGACTGACCGTCTTAAAAACCTGACCTCCTTCTTAAACTACCACTTTAGCTAAGCAAATTCTGACAAACATCGATAGTGAAATACCAACAATGACTTCACTTGCCAGTCCCGTAGATAGAGATCCAATGCTTTCATTAACAAGTATTAATATAAAAAAAAACTATAACCCGACTACGAAAATTCGTACTCAGAATATTTCCTTCTTCTACTTGATACCCTACTCGTTATGAGTGCGAACTTTTTTTTAAATCCCCGAAAAAACCAAAATTTATTGCAGTAGCATTTGCCTTTTCTAAAGAAAAAGGTAACCTATGTTACCCAGACTATGATAAGGAATCGATTGATACCTCATTCACCAAAAGCAGCTCAGTAGTTTAGCTGCAAATGTGAAACCCACATAGATACCCACATGCATACAATAAATAGACTGTTAAAATCATTACCGTTACTGTTGACTTTGCCGTAGTCGGATAAAAATAGAGGCATTAGTATTACAACATCGATGTACTAGTACTTAATAACTTAGTATTACAATATCGAGCTCAGATGACATATCAAACCCTAAAATAGACTCCATCGGACTGGTAGTATTTTGCAGGTGGATGATCGTGAATTCCACAGTTTGCCACAGCATTCATATCGCGGTCCGTGACCAGCACAGCCTTGCAGCCCCTGTGATAGTTCACGCAATACCAGCGCCATCTATTGCTGTGCGTCGACCGTTTCCGGTTGTAAGAATAATCTTGCCATAATAACGCTTCCGAGCCAGAGCTCAGTTTTATTATTTTTCCTGTAAAAATATTTCAATACTACTGTATTACACCATTTTTTATATTTAGGTAATCATTAAATCAGTATTATGCATGACGTTAATGAACGAAACCTTAGCTACTTCAAAATTAAACTTTTCTTTTGGAATTCTGTTCTTAATTATTGTTTTATTTTACCGTATTTTTTTTAATATTGTGCTTGAGCAAATGCATTAACATTTGGTGATTATTTAATAATGTTTACATTTTCATCTACAGGCATAAAATAAAATAAGCATCGGAAATTTTTGTTTAAATAAAATTATTTATATTTTGGTTTCAATAAAATCATTAAGAGTATATAAATCCAAAAATTCGTCACCATAAATATAAATTTTGAACTCAATGATATTAATTATTTTTTATAATAATATCTTACATGCTAATTAGTAATATTAATAAATCCATTTTTAAAATTTTGATCACATTTCATTCCAAAATTGTTTCCAAAACCCACTATTCTAATTATAATATAAATAGTTTATAAAATTTTATATTAAAAATGTTTTACTCAAAAGATATACTTTGGTAGCTAATCCTAATGGTGTTACTACAACCAATAAACAAGATATAAAGTACATATTATATAAGACGACCTAAATGAAATATATAACATATTGCTTTATCTTTTTTGATAGTAGCACTATCAAACTTTACCGTAACACACTTTTTTTAAAATAACAATAAAGCTTCTAATGTTATGTATACAGCATGTTTGGGTAACTAGCTATATTCTAAAAACATATTTCCACCTAACACTACTTCCAAACCAAATGTAATTAATAGATTTTCAACTTAAATTGCAATATTTAAAAGAGTATCACTGACTGTTCAGAAAAACTTAACTTAATCTTTCTAACGATGCACCAACAATTTAAAATGGAATAAACTAGAGTATAGCTAGTTATTTCCCAAAAACTGTATATTGGAATGTTAAAACACAATTATAAATAAATATTAATTTTAACAGCAATCGTATAAAAATATATTAATTTCAACACACACTCCATTATAGCCACACTTAAAAGGAACGGAAATAGTATACTTATAATAGTAAAACTTAATAAGAATATAAATTAATACTTATAAATTAGCAACGTGCAAATATTTAAGCTTATTATTTAATAACACATAATACCGACAAAAATATTGACTTATATTAAGATATTGCAAAGACCAATTTCATTTTATCTTTTTTACTGCCTAAGGCATTATTGAATATGCAAACATTAAAAGACAAATGCATATTTATTTGAGTTAAGTTTGAAATGCGCTATGCCTCTCTGTGTCCTATATGAAGTTAATCTATTTATAACAAACAGTGTTGTTGTACTTAGCACAAATAATATAAAATGGTGATGTCAGATTTCATGATTAACAATAAGCGACGATTTTTATTTTAAATATACTAAGAATATTTAACTGTCACTATTTATGTCAAAATTTTACCTGCAAATATAAGTTGTGGTTCAAACCATTGGACTCCATTAAAACTACAAACCTGTTCAATATTGACGGCGACGTTTGTTTCGACATGTATGTAGTTACAGAATTAATCTCTTAATATTAAATTCCATAGATTTATTTATAGTAAAATGTAAAAAATCTTTTAGTTTACTAATCGACGTTACCTAAAATCACTCAAAAGACGACTGTTTAAATTAGATCAAAGTTAAGAGATTCTGAAACACATTATTATCGATAAAGCTGAAAGTATGATGAAATATTAATAAGAAGAGAAGTAGGTATACTTATTTATTAGCAGCGTTTTACCCTGAAATAAAACGCATATTAAAATACTTACCTCACTGGAAGCTTTATATTGAGATAGCATTTCCGTTTCCCGTCATTTGCCTACCCTTTTTTAGTACGTAGTTTCCGGCTAAGTGGCGCCACCTGGCGTTCGTGTGCTTTTGAAGTTTCTTAAAATTTGCGGCACACCATTTTGCTCATTGGCTCAATTGCACCAGGCAGAAATAAAGTGAAAGCTTCCAGTGAGGTAAGTATTTTAATATGCGTTTTATTTCAGGGTAAAACGCTGCTATTAAAACACTGTATCGTAACTGGAAGCTTTATATTGAGATCTGTTTGTTATCGCCTGGTGACGCCACTTAATATTATAACGCCTTAGCGTAACGCCAATGTGACATTTAAAAATAAAAAAGTATTTATGATAATTGAATACTTTTTATTTTATGTAAGACAATTGTCTTTTCCGTGTATTACACAGGAGTAACAATAAAAATTAACACGTAATATAACTATGAAAAGGTAAAAATTCAAACTAAAAAACTTTCTAGGAAATTCTTTTAGTAATCGCATTAGTTGTGTAAAAGTTTATCAATACTTGATTTAATTTCACACATATGGGATTGATGTGATGTTTTAGCTGATTACCAATTCCCATGAGCTAGAACTTCGTCGATGGGGTAATTTTCTAACCAGTTCTTGGAAGCTACACAGATCTTACGCTATCTGGG
This sequence comes from Anania crocealis, assembly GCA_949315895.1. NCBI lineage: Eukaryota > Metazoa > Arthropoda > Insecta > Lepidoptera > Crambidae > Anania > Anania crocealis. The sequence goes on from OX438863.1 coordinate 4,900,758, forward strand.
GTAGCTGTGTAATCAAGAAACGTTTTTACAGTTCCTGCTATAACAGTAAGGTACCTACGTGACGTAGGTACTGCACCTCAACTGATGAAAATATTGAATAATTTAAAATCTTTTTTATCTATCACTCAGCGATGTTTTAACTAATAGTAAATATTATAATTTTAACCACCCAGACAGGAGGCTTACATTTTTATTATTTATATTCAAAATTTATCTGTAGACTGTCTGTCAGTACCTATGTATTGCTATCGGTTGTAGAACCAAATGCAGGCCATACGGTAAAGTTTATGTATTATGGTTAGGTAGGTACTTTAGGTAGGGTATATTCTAAGGTCAGGTCATGAATGCATCTGCCTGAACAAATAAGTATTAAAATTGCTGTTTGATGTAATGATTGAAACATTCTTGTGTCTGTTATAAATTTATAAGTACACTGACATCCCATACGGTTTGGGGTGTTTTATTCTTTGTAAAAGCAATTAATTTAAGAATATGTTTTACTAGAACGTGAGTACTTCACTGTTCATGGTTCACAATCGCAGTATTTTCAGACAGCTAATTTATGTGTAAAGTATTGTATTATGTGATAATGCATATATTAAATGTAAGCCTGATAAGAATTGCGCCAATTGCGGAAAAGTAAGGCTTTTAATCTTTATTGCTATTGAAATTGTCCTTGAACAACAACAATTCTAAGTTACTTGACAAATTTATAAAATAGACTCACCAAGACCTTTTAAGTAAAAGCTTTTCTTTAGAGGTCTAGCCTTCCACCGCCTCACCAACCCCCAGATTTCCTTTATTCCATCGAGGAAATGTATCTGGAGGTTACTAAGTGGTGCTGCAAGTGCTCAGTCTCTGACACGCCAGAACACTTTCTCCCATCATGGCAAAAACAACCATGTTAAAAGATTTAGTTGAGTGAGAGCACCCTGGATATTAGAAATGTTTGTAGGAAGACCCAAGTAATGGGTTCGCACCATGAAGAACCGAACGCATCGCCAATGTATCCTGGAATGTATTCGATGCCGATCTAACGTATGATATTTTCATTAGAAATAAAGATTTCGTACTTTCCCTTTGCGGAGATGTAGGTACACCTGTTAATATTTTGTCACACTAAGAATCAAACTGATGTAGTAGTGAATGTGGCTCTGAAGAGCATTTAGTATTGGTAGCATTTCTTTACGGATGCAATGACAACCTTTTCTTAAAGAATTTAACTTCCCGCTATCGCAATGCCTTTTAAGTTAAACAGTTTAACTCTTGACCCTCGATTTCTAAACCTTACGTATTTGGCATGCTTAAATGCTACAATTGCGTCAAACAGTATTCCTAGTTACGGCCTATAATCATCCTAGTAACAGCCTATAATCATCCTACTGCATGGAAAAGGCCTCAATCATTGAGTTCAAGGTACCAAAGTAATGATGGGTAAAATGAATTGGAAAAGAGCTTAATTCAGGTCCAAGTCAAATCCAGGGTCAAGTGATTGCTGACAATGTGAGCAGCTTTGGAGGCAAATAGGTCTATTATTGGACATTCCCGTTTTATAATCACGAGATCTGTACAATGTGCTAGTCGGTTCGGACTCCGCAGTCGACAGTGCCTATTTGCCGAATATGTGGAATTTAATGGAACTAGTAAGTTCAAAATTCGAAATATAATTATTGAAATCAAGTCTAGGTTTAAGCGCAAACCTGCTTGGTCTAAAGCATCCGTAGTCAAAAAACGCCCCTGGGAAGGGCAATGCAACTGTCGATCTACTACTTCAGTTGTTCGATAACCACCACTAGGGACTGGAATCTTATCAACTATCTATGATTTATGTGACAATGCGGTACGATAAAAATGACGAAATTCATTCATATCACTAATTCAATTCATCTTTGTAACTATTATTTTACTTGATTGATTACTTTGTTGCAGTTTTTCTATTCGTTCATGTTTTCACATTATTCCATTTTTCATTATATAGTTAATAATACTTTTTTGGGGACAAAAAACCGATATTTCTAAATTCACTTGCCATCCCAACTTCTGCAATGTTTGAACCATAACTTTTACATGCTCGCGAGCATTTAGATGTAACAGTAAGTGTCAAGTACACTAAGAAGGGTTCTGACATGAAATATTCGATTTGGCCTTATACAGGGATAAAAACCAACTGCATGACTACATTCGAGTTCACAAGTTGAGACTTTTGACACAAAGGAATGCGATACTATAATTCTTTCAAGTCAACTTTTTTAATACCTCTTGGGAGTATTAAAACGACCTCGGGTACTTTAATCGAGCCGCGAGCCCTTTTTTATGAAATGAACATCTGGCCATGTTGCAAAAACAGGTCCATTCCTTTTTGAGGGTAGCTGGTACAAAGCAGGCGAGGTAGCCCCGCAAGGGTGGATAATTTTAGGCGTATCGCTTGCATGAAAAAGCCTAATTTTAAGTCATTGCTTGAATATCTTTGATCTAGCCGCGAGCTCTGATTATGAAATGAACCTCTAGCAATGTTGCTATAGCAGGTTTATCACTTTTCGAGGGTAGTTCGTGCAAAGTAGGCACCCGCGAGGGTGGATAATTAAAAGGAATAGGCTTACACGACAGAGTCCGATTTTAAGTCATTGTTTGAACCTCTTTGATCGGGCCGCTAGGGCCCTGGTTATAGAATTAACTTCTAGCAATTTTGCTTTGGCATAACTTACCTTAGGAGGATAGTTGATAAATAATAAGACACCCCGCGAGGGTGGATAATTATAGGCTTGCATGGCAGAGCCCGATTTTAAGTCATTGCTTGAACCTCCTCGAGCCCTGGCTATAGAATTAGCCTTCATTTTTGCTTTGGCAGTACTTACCTTAGGAGGGTAGCTGATAAGTAAGTAGGCACCCCGCGAGGGTGGATAATTAAAGGTATAGGCTTGCATGGCAGAGCCCGATTTGTATACCAACTACCCTTAGGAGGGTAGTTAATAAATAAGTAGGCACCCCGCGAGGGTGGATAATTAGAGGCATATGCTTGCATGGCAGAGCCCGATTTGTATATCAACTACCCTTTGGAGGGTAGTTGTTAATAGGTAGGCACCCCGCGAGGGTGAATAATTAGAGGCATAGGCTTGCATGGCAGAGCACGATATGTATATTGTAAGTAGGCACCCCGCAAGGGTGAATAATTGATAGCATAGGCTATGAGACTTCTAAAATTTTTTATGCCTCGTCCACACGAGAGACAGCGCTTTGATTGATTGTTCTTAGCTGTGTGGATTTTTTGCCCTTTGGAGGTCAAAAAGCTTTACGAATGCCATCTGTTTTCTCCAGAATGCATTTGAGTGGAATGTGGATCTACACTAAATAAGTCGGGTTTGTAAAGGTATGCAGGCTTTAATAAGTGGATCTCTAACTTGACTTATACTGAATTCTCGTCGCATCTCTGTAAATGCTGCCCGGTGGCCACAAACTAATTGCACTTTATTAGAATCCGATTTTATTTGTGAATAATTCTTTTACCTTTGTGTACAAATTGTTTAAATTAACGTCTGTTTAATTGAAATAAATTTACGACTTAAATTCGCGTTTATCAATACGGACTTACGTAATATTTTGGTAAATTTCTTCCCTTTTAATGAATAGGTTGCGTGAATTCAAAAAATCTGTATACTTAGTAATCTGTTGATCAAAAAAGGGGCTCCACTGACCTCAGAGATCTTATATCAATACTGATCATTAGCGGTGTGTAGGTATGCTATTTTGAGGCACTTGTTTGCCAATTTTACCCATTTCATAAAATTTTACATTAAAACGGGATTCTCAAGGCACTGTTTTATAATTTAAATGTAAAGAAAGGCAATTTGCCCATTTCGTCAAGCAATTTAGCATTAATTTGATTAGAATAAAGATACATTTATTAAGCGTATTTATTTTATGACGGCACCCGAGGTGCCGTTCACCTCGTTAACCGGCTAAAGAGGAGCTCGAGGAGCTGCTAGCCGAGCCAAACAAACCACTCAATGCTAAACGGAAAAGACACCATACACTTTTACGTATTACATCATGACTTTAATCCGAACGGCAAAACCGTTAAATTCATTATTTAAGTCACACAAATATTTAAGCAAGATATTTCATATTTTATTAAAAAACATGTTGTTTTAAGCAATAAAATTGCTTTTGGAAACTGAAAATAAAATTCCTTGAAATAAAATACATTATTCAATTAAAAAATAATGAGGGTAGGACTTACCAGATTTGTGTAGTAGTTTGTATAAAAACTCACTTGGTTAATAATTCTGCTCTGAGAATTATAATATCACTTAATTTTAACGATCACAGAGACAGGGCTTGCAGTGAACGTGTTGTTACGACGGTAAACTAAACGCCAATGAGCAAAATGGTGTGCCGCAAATTTTAAGAAACTTCAAAAGCACACGAACGCCAGGTGGCGCCACTTAGCCGGAAACTACGTACTAAAAAAGGGTAGGCAAATGACGGGAAACGGAAATGCTATCTCAATATAAAGCTTCCAGTTACGGTACAGTGTTTTAATAGTCAGTGTTACTGTGTCGTTATTAATAAAGTTTTTCTTGTAGAATATAGATTTTGCAGTTGTGATGTTGCAACTTATTTCATCTCTAAAAAATGTGTAAGGATTTTCACGTATGTGAATGCAGGCCCGCAGTAGAAACAATAACGCCATCTATTGTGACGGCTGAGGCTTTACATTTGTGCTTGTGCTTTTTGGAGCACGTCCATCTGATGCGATCTCCGATGAGAGAACGAGAGTGCCTGAAGTATTTGTGCCCACCGATATAAATGTTCGTCGATTCCTTTGCAAAGCGAGCACGCAGAATCGCCGATACAATAGCTGCAATTAATGATAAGTTTGCTACAATTACCGATATTCTAAACTATTTTAATTATAAGTAACTAAATTAAGATGCATTGAAAAAACTTAAATTAGTATTTAATCAATTTACTAAAGTTAAACATAAACTAAGAATGAAATGAAATGGTCCGATTAACTTAGCCACTTCATAGAAGATACAACGAAAATAGTCTGGGAATTTTTAACCATAGTAAAATGATAAAATGTGTGACCAAGCTTAAATTTAAAATTAAAATTAAATAGATACAACGAAAATAGTCTGGGAATTTTTAACCATAGTAAAATGATAAAATGTGTGACCAAGCTTAAATTTAAAATTAAAATTAAATAATTACCGCAGCTACTAACACGGTCCTCAACTTTTAAACTGCGTGACACATAACTGTTTTTGTTTTTGAACATACCATATTTTAAGTGCTTTAAACGTGCAGTTGTTTTCGTGACTTCTTACCAATTATTATTTGTCTTACTTTTTTACAAACTATTAGGAAAACATTTGATTTCCAAATAAGCAAAATTACGCATTTAACCTTATAAAGACTGATTATATTCGTGCACAAAAAAATGATTTTATGAATAACATCGAAATAAAAACATTTAAAAAACACTCTCTCATACTAAATTACTAATTTGTATATTCAAAAACTGCTAATAAAATGTTAGTATGGAATTAAAATACAATTCCTTCAATAAAATTAAGATGAGATTCGAACCTTCCTCTTACCGCGCGACTGCTCTAACTATGGTCTAACTATAATTTGTATGGCATTGTATTTTTTTTTTCTTTAAATTTTAATGTTGTTCTTATTTTTGAAGAATTCAGCCAAATAAGCCTTTTCGCTTTATTTCTGTACATATCGTAACCAAATACATTAACATGCATCAACACTGACGAAAAAATCCTCAAGTATTATACAAAAACATATTTTAAATCTAACGGCATTTAAAGCCCCAATCATAACTTACTAAGTAGTAGGTTTGTAGTCTGGTTATCGCAACAGACTAGCCAGATGATCTACAAATGTATAAATGATATGTAATAAACAGGTCTTAACTTATTGCTTTTATTCGTTTAGCCAGCCCTTACAACGGATTGAGTTAATTTTTCGACCAAAATCTTCACTGCAGTCTTATTCACAACAACGCCATCTCTCGAACTCACGTGAAACTGCTAAGATCTTCTATTCCATTTTGATGAATTTACCAGTATGGGTCACGTGGTATTTCGGTGGATTATGTGTATGCGTCTCTACGATCATGATCACGTTCTGATGTGCGTCAGTGCGTACTTTTGCCTTGCAGCCGAGTCTCTTCTTAGTGCAATACCAGTAAGTAGGCACGGTCTCAGAGAAAGTGAACCCGTTTACCATCAACATATGTTTTTTTCCATAAATACTTGGTATTTTGAACACTGAAACAAAGTATAAATTAAGACGCGTAGGTACCATTGGACCAACATAGAAATTTCACAACATTAGTAATATTTTTGGACATAACTGTGGGCTAAAGAAAATTAAACTTTGTGCCTAATCGCCGTCATGACGTGATATAATATAATTTTACGAAATCATTTTCAAATGCACTTTATTTCTTAGTCAATGAGATAGTATTGTCCTATTTTTATTGGCCATACCTTAAAATATCGAACATCTTGAAACACAAAAGAGTCAGAAATAATTCCAGCACCATAATACGTAATTTGTTTATATATTCTGTCAAAAACTTGGCTAAGCAATAATGCTTAAGGCGATACTTATGCAAATATTCCAAAAATATTGTTTTGATTATTTCTTATGTTAAATGTTTACAATTCAAATAAATACAATGTTTTTTTTTTGCTTAAACATTAATTAATTAAAACCCAAATATCAGTTGTTTATCATAACAACATTGATCACTGAATAAATATCAACTTAAACAACTAGTTTTGGTAGGTGCTATTATTTTCATTCTTTCATTAAGTTCATCAGGTTTTAGTGTAGTTACAAAATTTGTCCATAATTTATGTATACCCACTCCTTATAGCATCAGTGAGGTTCTTCCCACCACAGGTCTAAATATTTTAGCTATCCCACGAATTGGTTAGGCTATTTCCAGCAAATGCTCAGCAGTGACCGATCTAAACGTCTTAAACTAGGCTGGGCCCTTGGCTTTTGGAAGGTAAAAAATGAGTGAGAGAAATTATCGGGCCCCCTGAGAATGGGGGCCCTGGGCACGGGCCCCGTGTGCCCTTATGGAGAAGACGGTATTGCGTGTTGAGTATATCTTGAAAATGATTGCGTTCGACCATCGTTAATAAGAACTAGACCTGAAGTTGTCCTTATTTTAACGATTGACGTTGATTCTATGACACTGACAACTTTATAACCCGGCCATATTAAGTCAGCATACAATAGTATGGATATGTATGTCATGTTGTAACTATTAGATTGATATAGGTTGAACTTAAACCACCCCTTATGTCAAATAGATGTACTTTTAGTTGGGGCATTCTTCGAAGCTGATTTTGTGTAGTATCTAGCTTCTTATACTACACACATACACACACTTTTAGCCTGCAAAATACCACTAGAACTTGTAGTTAAGAACAGAACACAGTTAGGTTAGGTTAGGTTCTGTGCAGAATTTTATGTCATCTTAACGAATTCTCCAAATTTTGTAATGTGATAGGAAGGCTTTTCATGCGTGTGCTCGCCAAAAATATTCACGACTTTGTGGTTTTTATCAGTGCGCACGCGCACCTCACATTTGAACTTCTTCATAGATGAACAGCGCCAGTACGTCTTGCGCCGCTCAGAGAACGTATAACCATTTACCATCAACATGTTTTTCTTTCCATAAATACTTTTAAATACTAAAAAATTTTTTCCAAAAATAAGTATGATTTAGTACAGTTTAACATAATTACAATAGGTCTGAACGGTTTCATAAAAAGGATTTCGAGCTTAAAAATTAATACAAATAAATGAACAATAACATATTATATTACTATTTGTTTGCCTCAATTTGCTATTTAAAATAGCTGAAAAAAATTGAATTAAAATATTTTATAAATCCAATAAATAAACAAAAAAGCCAATAAATATATTTCGATAAACTTAAAAATCATACAAAATACTAAACTATAAAAAAATACTGTAAAATAATATTACGCAAATTATAAATAAAAATAATTATATTATCTATGTCAGTAGGTATCATTTTATAAAAAAAAATAAGTTTAACCAAACTCACTAACTGACCAACCGACAACAAACTAATGTATCTCGACTATAAAAAAAACTTAAGACAGTATAAAAACTAAAAAAAAATGAACAGCGATTATAACTCACTAAAATAGTTGAGGAAAGCAGTACACATAGTACTTAGGTTCTACTTTCACTTTTAATACTCAATTAGCATACATGCATAAACTCAATAGTAAATGTATAAAATGTATTGCTATATACAGCAAACTAACATTAGTAATTGTCCATAGCAAAGGCAATTTGAGAGTAGAGTCGCTTCATTCTATGAAAAATTCTGTCCAGCATCTTCATCAGTAATCTTCTGAAGGTTAATAATTAAAGAATCTTCATGACATCTTGATAAAATCTCCGCTATCCGTAACGTGGTATTGCGGTGGTTCATGGGTGTGATTCCCGTTCATACTAACAATATGCTCGTTTTTAGTTCGCACTTTGGCCGGACAACCAAAACTTCTCTTAGTGCAGTACCAGTATGTTTTACAGTATTCGGAAAACGTGAATCCATTAACCATAAGCATATTCTTCTTCCCGTACCGACTAGGTATCAAATGCACTGAAACTGTAGAAGAATTTGTGTTATTATTGCGGTTTGTCAAGATAACAAAAAATATTGTATCATTTTCGTTCTAGCACAAGCTGTTAAGATTTCTGTTTTTTTTTTAACTTTATTTCTTTATGGATGTTATTTTTTTTTAAAAAAAGATAGCATTTCATTATATAGCAAAAATCATCTTTTACTTGTAGCTTATGAAAATGTCTTCAGGTTCTTTCACAATTCACAATCATTATCTACGTGGATATTTGTTTTTGCGTTCTAGGTTTAAAATTCTGTATTATAGTCAGAGTCGACTCAAACCATTTCATTTCAACGTCAGTGAAAAGCAAGTTTACATGAAAGTTAACAGTGTTGTATTGTACGGTAAAATAGTAGAAATAAACACTTAATTGCACAATATGTAAGAGAAGCAAACAATTGACAATATCTGCCTTATCTGATAGGATTAAAGGACACTCAAAGATAAAAACTCATCATCTGCCACAATGATTCTCTATTCGACGTATGTCTTTAAATTTTCATTACTATTGTAAGATATTAATTTAGTCTTTTTTCACTTTATAATACGGAGGTATTATTATCACGACCAACCTTCGTCAGCATCGTTTATGATCACTTTAGTAAAGTGTCAAAGCCAAAAGTTCGTGGCTTCTAAGAGTTTTCTAAGAGTAATGGACGAATATTACTTTGACATAGCACTAAAATGATCAGCGACTTCCGATAAAGGTACCAGAATGCGTTCAGGGGCCTAATTCGCGTAACCGAATCGCAGTTCGATCGTGATTGAATTCGACGATTTTGACATTTAGCCCATACTAGAACTGTCAAAAACCTGTCGTTCAATTACGATTGTTATACGATTCGGTTACGCGAATTAGGGGCCAGTTGCTATAGCAGATGAGTGTTACTTTAGTTTTGAATGTTGTCCAGTGCGTAATAAGATTTAATAAATCTATAATAAGTACAATCAATTCTTACAGTATAATACTTACGAGTATTATTCATTAAATTATACTGATTAGTTCCTATAATTACACTGCAAATAAAAAAATGAGATTTCAAATAAATATACATCATTATGAATTGCTAAATTTAACTCAAAATAATTATGACGATAAATATCTTCCATAGTTAACTACCATCAGCTTGTCGCGTAAACTTACATGTGATATCGTACATTCTTTTTTTTTTCATATATAGACATTTATAATTGCGAGATTCGAAGTCGTAACAGCGAGAGTTTTGTAATGGCATCAAGCAATACATAAAATGAATAAAATTGTTTACAAAAAAATAAATCTTATCTACTCAAATCTACTGCATTGCAAACTTGCAAGTTTGATATTAACCATGTTCTCCAATTAGTACCTACTTATTTTATTAATCCCTTTTAATCCCTTTCTACTGCTAAAATGACACAACTTTTACAAACCAATATCGAAATACATATATGAACTATATAATATGAATTACTGTTTCTATTAGAGATTTCGAGTATGTAAATAAAATATAAATAACTAGTTGTTCCCTGCCATGCTTCGCTGTGGCACATTGTGATTGAATTGTTTTTGTTTTTTATTGTTTTTTATGGTTCTTTTCTTTTTCACGGTCGCGGATAAATCGATCGGTGCAGAACTTTTTGAGTTTTTGAAGCGTACACAAACCAACATAATTTTTTTATATGTATATAGATTATCTTGTTACAAATAGTCGCATAAATAACTACAGAATAGTAAAAGACTAGGAAACTAACGTCTGTTAGAGACATAGTAATTTTCTCCTTATAATGATGGTAATAATAATAAAAGCTTCAAAACACTATACAGGGTGAAATTTTAACCACTTTCCAAATTTTAATATAGCAATCTACGAGGCAAAAAACAAATGGCGTATTTTTTCTTTTGGTATAGCCCAGTACAAAAATGTGAAGATAAAGCACTTTGAAAATGTCCCCAAAAAACCAAAAAATTTTGATAATGCATCCTAGTAGCACTTTTTTTACGCGATGTGCATCTCATTTATTCATTACAATACTATTCATAAGTTTTTGTGTTTCTCTTTATACCTTAACAGGTGTGGGACCGTAAAAATTGAAAACTATATCGCGAAAAATATTTTCGGGTGACAACTTAATTTACATTTTTTACTTCATAAATAAGCTCTAAAACCGATACTGAACTCATATAAAAATTTTGGACAGTGGTTAAAATTTCATCCTGTATAGTACAAACGTAATGGGTTCAAACTTTTTCATCGATAGACTCGGAGGAGTGACGCTCGAAGACGGACGGACGCGATGTTAAACCTTGCAAAGAGACACTAAAATATAGACAGCAAAGAAATAACGAAAGATAAAATTGAAATTCCCGGAAGGACTAAAACTAAGGACTAGTGTTACCGACTGTATATTGTTCCTGAGTATATATGTAGATTAGCTGTTTCCCAAGATATCGACGACGTATTTTTTTTTAGAATAAATCAAATCAAATCAAATCACATCAAATCATTTATTTATGTGTAAAAGGTAGCCTATATGCTATTCCAGCCTGTATTTTATCTCTGTGTCAAGAAGTTTATTCCAGATCATTTATGTCGCTCTAGCGTGATCGAGTGACAAATGTCCATGTAAACAGTCGCATTTATATTATTAGTAAGATAGGATATATTTTAATTTAGACTAGGATTGACTGACAAATGAATAAGACTATTTTTTCTTGTATAGTTTACCTATTCGTAATTTAAACATCTATCTATTAACTCGTAAATAAAGCATCATAAAGCATTCCACAATAAATGTCTATAAAATATTTACCATGCATTTAGTAATTTAAGGGTGTCCTCTACAAGTGGCTATAAGGACATTGTTTTTACAGTGTTAACGAATACTAAACTTTATGTGACAGTGTGGTACTTTTTGTTGTTTTAATTCTATAGACCTATTGTTACTTTGTATGATATTTAAGCAGTTTAATTGCAATTATAAGATCAGTATTTAAACTTGAAAAATTCATTACTTCTCAGGCGGGACTCGAACCCGCATCTCCTCGCATGCCGAGCGCGGCGCTTTACCATGTAGAGACACTATGTCATAAGCGTAAATTTTTCAAGCATATTTTTATCGCTGTAAGCCAGCGTTGTTTCATCAAAAGTTAGGAGTTTGCACCCTTAACACCCGGAGGAGATGCAGGTTCGAGTTCCACCTGAGACATAATTTTTTAAGTTTAAATAATGATATAATGATAGTTTTTACGTTACATTGTGTCGTTTTGTTTTGTTGTTATTTTATATTCTAATATTCTCATAAATTTTGAACTGATACGAGTATTATTAGATGCTTTTATTTTAAATTCCGACACTTAATCTTTAATTAAATCCTATTATGTAATATTTTGACATAATTATAATTTTTAGTTGCCTGCTATTTATATATGGCTAAAAAAGCTGAATGCCATTATATTGACCACCACAATGGTGTAAACTTTTTCAAAAGCAAATAAATCATTTCAGGAAACTGATGATTGACCAAAATCAGCAAGGAAGAGTGCGCAATTAGTTTTAACATTAGTCTTTTAGTAAATTTCTTATATATTTATACAGTACAATTACCACCTAAAAATAAATTAACTATTAATTGTTAATATATTTATCTTATTATCTTATAAATAAATGACAAGAACATTATACAAAATTGGCACTAAGTTTTTAAAACATGATTTTTTCCTACACGCAAGTCTTGAATAATATGTGATTTTAAGTCGTCATTTTGTAGAATTTAAACACAAGGCAAGAATTAAACGCAGCCATACCTTAGGTGCGACACTGTTCCAGCCAGTCTGCGATCACGGTTAGTAGGACCCGATCACATCAAGATATCAAGGTGTGATCACGATTAAAATTCCTATTGAACGTTGAAATTATCAAATATAATAACAGTTTATCAGAAGTAAATATGTGGAAATATTTAGCAATTATCTTTCTATTAGATTTTTTTATTTCCCCAAATAAAATGTGATTTCCTAGGATTCCCACCGTTTTAGAGGATCATTTTCGAGATAAAATCTATCCTATTTTATCTTAAGACCTGGTAGTTCGCATTTATGAATCGATACCTATCATTCGAACGCCTATTACGGAGCGCCTCGCCTACGCGATCCGTAAGCGCCAGTGCGCGACAGCACGGGCCTTACGAGCCGCCGCGCCACACTCGCATTTTGTAGTTATTTAAATATAGTAATTAAGTATATCATTTAATGAAATCAAACTCGGCGACTTTAACTATAAATATATAGGAGCTTTAAATTTGCATAAAAATGTTACATCAAATGTCCGTAGTTTAGTCGAAATATTAAAAAACATTACAAACAGGTGTAGGTTTGTAATTTTTTTCTATCAAGCCAAGTTAATTTGATTAACATGTAACCGACAACAAATGTGACTAGACTAGATTCTTAAGTAATATATATATTTTTTCCAGACTTTAAAACGTCGTTTTATAAATCTCATATGGGTTTTAAAAATTCAAAAACGCTGCCTCTAAGGACTACCAAGCCTTAATCGATTCAACGTTGAGAAAATCCAACAGCAAGACAGATTTTTATTGGCATACAAGGGCCCTTACTCTTGAATTTGATTTAAGCTCGATCTCGATTCGACCTAGACAAAACCTGAACAAACTCAATCGAATCGAAATCAAAATCAAGCCGAGATCGATCTAAAATGGCGATCCGTGAAACATTTTCGGTTGATAACGAAATCACCATCGACACAAAAGTTTAGGTTCACTTTTTAGAGTACCAAATCACTGATTCTCGACGTCGATTCGATTAGATCGTAACTCGAACTTGTCAAGAGTAAGCCTGAAGGATAGGTAGAGATACTTTAGTGTTTGTAATAACTGTGAATAGCCTAGTGCGTGTGCGTATGTTTCTTATTATACTTCACTATAGTGTTGTCTACGGTCCACACGCGTGCGTTGCATCCGGAGTTCCGTTTGTTACATCTCCACACGACCTTCCCTCTGCTTCCTCCTTGTCTGTTGAACGTCTGTCCGTCAAGAATAAGGTTTCTTGCGCCATTCCTCTTTTCAACGTAGGAAGCTAGAATAAAATACAACGTCAACAAAAGATGATTGGCAGAAACACATGCATTTTATTTACCGCATATAGTATCAGCGAATTTTTAACTTTTACAGTACATCAGACTACCTACCTACATTTCTGCGGTAAAATTTTACCCAGATTAGATAAGCCTGGTTCTATGTCGTCTGTGTTGGAGTGCATACAAACCTGCAGGACATTTAAACAAAAAAGCAGATTTCTGGAATATTAGGACGCTAATCTCAAATTTCAAGCAATTTGTAGGTGTAACCGTAACGTAAAATCAACAGCGGACGAACGTCAGTGTCGTATTTCTTGATAAAAAAATGCCCTTACATATTTATGTCCGTATATATTAAACTCTAGTTTAGTTGCAATAACAATAAACTAGAGAAAGTCTCAACCACGCGACATAATATCAGAAAGCAGAAGAAACGACGAAAATCAAGCGATATGCAAGAATATATTTGCTGAAGGAAATAAGTATAGATCAATTCACCATATTGTGGACATTGTTTCCAACAAATTTACATAACAAGCTATAATATCTGAGCACGATGTCAAAAAGATTTACAAACGGAATACTGCAAAATAAATAAATCAATAGTCAGAAAAAGTTAAGATTATAAAGACAAATAATTTTGTTAGGACGAACATTTATTCTTTAACACTATAAGAAGTTACAAAATCAAATCCATATAAAGATAAACATATATTACCTGCACCGATAGAAACGTTAGCCTATTTAAGAATTTCTGACCATTACTCAGAGAAAAAAATAATTTGAACTGTGTATTTTTACTGCTATTGTATTATTTGGTCCTTTATGTAACTATGTCAATATTGTGAGAGTAGTTGAACTCTTAAGAAACAATAAAGTAGCTGAAAATATTAACTACCGTACCGTACATATTAAGTCTTAGTAATTAGTTATGTTGTTAAATTTGTTTTAAATACAAAGTGTGTTTACGTTCAAACATAATACAAGTATTACATAAAACGTAGGTTATAATACTCTTATATAAGTAACTAACGTTATATATAGCTAATAACACTAAATAAGGACCTCCAACTGAAGTATTAACACCGCGCTATTTTTACAATCCTCTAGTGCAACCGAAAACAGAATAACTCGTCACTAGAAGCAACTTTTAATATGGAGACTAAATATCAAATCACGCAAATGTGTAAAAACAGCTGTTTTCCGAAATAACAGGGTTGCCCTCAACTAAAAATTTATAAAAGCATTATGAGTAGGTTCTCCTACTTTTGGCTGAAAGGTAAAACAGCGCAGCGTAGGTAAAAACGACAGGTGATCAGCCTTATTTTGTATTCTACAACAAATTGTAACACATGCACTTGAAAACATTTCGGCTGTATCACGTCGGCGTCAAGCCAACCCACCCTTTCTCTATCATAATTGCAATTATAGAATTGCTGTCTTAATAGCAGAAGGGAAATAGCTTGGGTAAACTTGGAGCTACCAAAGATTGTTTTAAGTATTTCGCAGTTGAATGCGTATTCCAACTCATATTCAGTTTTTTTATTGCTAAAATACCGTTATAAGTACTCATTCACTGGACATCCATAAGAGTTAGCCTTACATCAAAATGGGTTTTCGACGCCCAAACACGCATTCGTAAGGCCGATTCGTCGTGTGGTTATGGGTTCCTCTTAGCGAAACTACCATGTCCCCATCAGTAAACACCACAGCTCGGCAGCGATGGTTCTTTTTGACACATCTCCAAGACACCAGATTGTTCTGTGTATCTCTTCCTTTGATATACCGATAACCATTCATAATTAACACTTTATTCCCTTTAGAGTTCTCTAGAAAGAAGACTTCTGAAACAATCAAATAATATTCATGTTAGTACTTGAAAACATGCAATTATCTGGAAACAACTACAGTAGTGAAACAAAAATTAAAAAAATAATAAATAAGTTTGTTAAAGTTCATACATATTTGAATAATCTACACTAAGATAATGGCCAGACGGGTCATGTATAAATAGATGTAGTTTAAAAAGATAAACAACTTTATTCACTTCATCTATCCGCAGTAGATTTCCTGGAAATTATCATCTATGAAAAGTCAAGGGGCAAAACTTTATTTTGGTAATTGATCCAAGGGACTTTTTTGTCATAATCATATCTATTTGTGTGAATTCCCAATAAGACATGGCCCATCTTTTCAGCTACTGGAATTGATGCCAGACAACACGATTTGTATGACATGTCACAGGGTTGAACAAATAAAAAGATTGAAGCAAGATTTAATATATTTACTGCTGTCCCTTTAAAGTATAATTAATAATATGTTTCTATCTATGTGATATCTAATTTTGAAAGTAACACGCACGAAACAGAAATTAAACAATTGTCTAGTATATTCAATTTATATACCTACTTTAAAAATTCAGTTTATTTTATAGGCAGAAGTTTTTATTTTACACATATCAATAACTTACTATACTTAACTGGCCGTGGTTAGTCAGCCTGTGTCCACGCCCGATAGGGACAGGCAATAAAATAAGTATGGTAAGTGCTCTAACTTTATAATTTATTTTATAGTATGCTTCGGTTTTATCATGTAATGCTGCAGTGTTTACTTTATGTGAAAATAAATAAAGAAGGTTTCACTTTGAATCTCGTTATACATTTTTAATCATCAATAACTTTTGATGTGACATCAAGGCACACAAATTTCTAGATGAATTTTCTAACTATGGCCTGTTACCAGCAGTGTAAAAGTCTCTAAGATACCTTTTAATGTGCATGCTGATTACTGATATGGCTTTAATTTGTCACAAAGAGCTTGACTTTGCAGGTATGATGCGAAAACTTTCACATTCTCCCTAAACTAAGAGAGTACGCGCACTGTTTTCACTTCTGCCGAGCTGTGTAGCGAAAAGAGTAAGATGCTCGTGACATGGCTACATCATTTAGGACCATATTACACAAACACAATTCATATTGAAACAAAGAAGAGGTATGTGGACCATTGAATATTAATAGTGAATACTGGTTGTCTGCGTAGCAATTACAAATAGAAACGCAGCCTTAAGCACTTTAGCTACGACCAACCGGAGCAGCACATTTGGTTTGTGTGCATGTACTTTTAAAAAGCTTATTATAGTTAAACATAATTTATCGACTGTCTCAGATTAAATTCAAACAAACTAGGCAACTGTAAAGACATTACTTGTGTCGACGAATTTAATGAAGCGGTTTGTGCTGTCAGACATCGTTGTATAAATAATGTTTTTGGTATAAGGTATAAGTTAAAAGAGCAATCGCCCGTTTGGACAATAGTCAGTTTCTGTGATAGTCAGGAAATGTCTTTTTTTTAATTATTAAAAAAAAATGTATTTGCTTGAAGTTATTTCTGATCCCCGCTGGTGTTATTATTTATGATTATGAAGAACGGATTGCTTGACCTTCTCGCCGAAGGTGACCGCGTAAGCCTTGCAGCCTTCGCTCCTTTTAACACAGTTCCAGAAAATCTTGTTGCGGATTGAATAATCTTTTTTGAATCGATGCTGGTCAATAATCAGAGTCGTTTGCGATCCAGTGCTAGAGAAAGTGTTCCCTGAAAATAAATTACAAAGTTTATATTTACAGACAACATAAAAGTGCTCAACAACTAGTTTAAGTAGTACTATACCTATAAACCGGCTTAACCTATAACTATAACCAGCACAACTTCGATTTGCTGTTTTTATAAATAATATAATAATAATGCTTCTATAATAAAATATTTTTCAGACATGCCATACTGGGCGACACAAAGCCATCTAGTCCCAAATAATAGCTTGGGTTGTGGGTAACAACCGCTAAACTCACTTAAATTATCAGTATTTAAATATTTTTATTCCATTCCCTTTATATTTTTTTGGAAATATATACTTAAACATAGAAAACACCCAGACCAGTACAAACAGACATGTTCATGCACACACACAAAAAAGGTTGCAGTCATAAAAAGTGGGGTATCAAATGAAAGAAGACAAAATTCTGAGTACAAAAATGCTAAACAATACAGCAAATATACAGGACTAACTTTGAAATCACTGCATTTTCGTAGTTGGGTTTGATTTTATGTTAAAAAATTAGGCAAATTATTGACTATTCACAATAAGGAATTGCCATCATTTTTTTTTTAGTTTATCTTTCTAATTCCTTGCAGGGTTGGCAGGACATAACAAATGTACAATAAAAAACATGTTTCGGTGCTTTAAATTCTTTTCTTTTGAGTAGGAGCGAATTGAAGATGAAGAAGTAGTGGTTTTTAAAGTTGTGTAAACCAAAGTTTTACTATCACCACCAGAAGTCGGAAATATTAAACACTGCCACGAAAATATGATAGAAATACCATTAATTTGTTCTTTATTAGATTCACATACACTATTTTGTAAGTAGAAATAAAACACAAACACAATATGCTTTTACATTTATTGGTTATTTTACCTTACTGCTAACAAATATTCAAAAGTATAAATTATTGGTAAAAGAGTTGTAACTTCGGTGAAATGTAAATGGTAACAAATGGTTTTAAAAACATGAAGCTTTTACATGAATAGAAATAGAATAAAGGAGATGTCCCAAAATATTATGGGACATCTCCTTTATTTTGATTTTTATTCTTCTTTACAACATTATTACTAGAAGTGAACGGTAAGTTAACAAGAGATACACAAAAGATCCTTTTTAGGGTTCCGTACCCAAAGGGTAAAAACGGGACCCTATTACTAAGACTTCGCTGTCTATCCGTCTATCCGTCTGTCCGTCTGTCCGTCTATCCGTCGCTCTTTCACCAGGCTGTATCTCAAGAGCTGCGATAGCTAGACAGTTGAAATTTTCACAAATTATGTATTTCTGTTACCGCAATAACAACAAATACTAAAAACAAATTAAATTAAATATTAAAGGGGGGCTCCTATACAACAAACTCATTTTTTTGGCCGTTTTGGTACGGAACCCTTCGTGCGGTACATGGCCGGTTTTATTTGATGACTAGAAGTTCCCTAGCCCCTGCCAACAGAATATATTCTGATTAAAGTTTCATACAAGAGTTAATTGTTTTGGTGTTTCTATCATGCACCTTATTTTTATGGCATACGATATTTAGGCACTGTGCAAGCGCCATAATCACGGAACCGATTAATAAAACAAGGTCCAAGGGAGATACCTCAAAACAATAAACTCAAAAGATCTCTCAACTATTAGTCGATTTTGTTTTGTGCATAGTATGATTGATTTTATTGGTATCACAGATTAATCATGATTGTGCTTCCAGTCATCCAGCCTTATTACTTCATCGTCAACAGTGATCGCACACGCTGTGCATCCTCTGTTCCTTTTTCCACACCTCCAGTGTATTTTATCTGAGTCCTCTTTGTGTTTGTGGAACCGATACCCATTGATCATGAGAACCCGCCTTCCTCTGCGTGAAGGTGCAAAGTATACTGTTCCTAAAATCCAAATTTCATTGATGCATACTTGTCTATGTGAATTTGACTATGGATGTAATGCGTATGCAATTTAATTTGTTGAACATCGAATATCGAATAGTAACCGGAAATTTCCCAAGAAGTATCTTTGAGCAAGGCGTAGCGTTCTGTTTACGCATAACAATTTAAATTGGAAACTTAAAATAAGTTTAACTAAGAGGAACAAGTCTACGTAATAAAATAATACAGTACAGACAAAATACAGTAACTTCATCAAGCTAGCTAGAGTGCTAGTCAAATTGGGAATGGATATTAAAAAGTCGTACTAATGACATGATTAAAGACGTTAACATCTCATGGAAATTCATTCTATTAGTCACATAATCTTTGTAACAGCTAAAGTGATAATCAACAAAGAGTGTAATGCATAAAAATACATTTAAATATTTATTCAATCATACGTAAAAATCAACTTATAAATTAACAACACATGTCAATAATTATAGCTATATTTTAACAATACAAAGACTTTTATCAATTGTGCCACTCAATAATAGAAACTTTGCCTGAATAAATCTTTATTATATACGTTATGTTTTTTTTTACATCCGTGCCTATCATCAACGTAAACAAATAGTTAGATTCAATCTAATTTGAAATGAACTCTATGTTGAGCACCAAACTACCTGACAACTAAATTGTTTCTTCATGATTCAATTGATCATACACAATTGTTGTGTAAAGGCGATAACTCTTATGAAGCAGATAAGAGTAGCAAATCCTAATGAATTAATATATAAAAAATAATTAAGTTTATTTAGTGACCATACATGAATAGGTACCTATATTCGAGAAAACAAAAGAACTATTTGGGTGGCTATACTTACATAAGACTAATTAATTCAGTTTGTTACCTAATTTTTGTTGTTGCAATTATTGACAGTATAAAGAACGCAGGCAGCAGCAGGCGCGAGAACATGATAAATATCTAATTGTAAACTTTACGCTTAAATGTAAACTTGTTTATACTAACGGCCATTTCCAATAACCTATCTATCTTCAGTTTTGGCATATCGGAGATAGAAAACAACTTCTGTCTTTGTTTCTCTGGACGACAAAAACAGAGATAGAAACTGTTTCTTATTTCCGATATGCCAAAACTGAAGATAGATAGTTTATTGGAACCGGCCGTAAGTCAACATGCTAAATGGTGCTATATCACTTACTTTTGACTGAAAACAAACGCAATTTGTAAACCATCAGTCTAGGTATAAAGACACTAGGAGATAATAAATTCTACTACCTATATGTGAAGTTAATTAACAACTGTTGAGCCCGGGTCTCTCTGACGAGGTTAAGGCCTTAGTTTCACCACGCTGGCCTAGTGCGGGTTAGTCTAGTTAGCAAGGGCGACACTGTGGCAACATCACCTTCTCAAGCCGCTCGAAGGCCTCAAACAGGGATTAACGACTGTTATCTCGTGGCAACAGCCGGGACCGACGGTGTAACGTGCCCCCCGAAGCACGGAAGCGCTCAAGGTATGATGCCACAAACGGTCCAAAACGAAGTCATTCGAGCTCCGCTGTCGCCATCGCGCCCGCATCCACGGGCTTCCAATTTGCAGTCTTCAATAAGTCAAGGTTGCAAACTACAAAAAGCTCTCCTTGAGAGATAGTTAGTCTACATTTCTTGATTTAAATATCACACCATATTTTATTCACCCTGCATGCTCCCTTTTGGTGAGAAGGCTTAATAATATCATTACCTACATGAAATTTTCGATAAAAACCTAGATAAAGAATATACAGTTAAGTACTTACTACTTATAAAAGTAGTACATAGTTAGTAACTTTCCTTTTTATAACTTTTCGAACTGTTTATATTAATAGAAACATCAATTTATAACATTTTTAAACAAGTGGGACGCCATAATATAAATAAATAAATGTGGACAACATCACATACATTGTTCTGATCCCAATTTGAATAACTATTTAAAGCACTCGTATTTTGGAAACCAGAAACAACGAAGATACCACAAACACCCAGACCCGAGAAAATGTAGAAAAACACATTTTTTCTACATTGACCCGTCCGGGAATCGAACCCGGGACCTCGGAGCAGGCGACACCTTGAAAACCAGTGTGAACGCCATTCCATCACGGAGGTCGACAAAATATAGATAATAGTAGATTATAATTAATTATTTCCTTATTCACATTTTTTTTTTGTAAAAGTGCAAGAACCGATTCTAATCCTAATCGTAATTACACAGAAACGTATTTACGTGTTTTTGGAGTCACATTACCTGCTGCTCAACAAAAAATTTTTCGACATGACACAACATAATATGGAATTGCAACGCCCCGCGCTCACTCCAAGACTGGCAGTATTTCCTTGTCCTCCACGTCGACGTGGTGGTTGTGCGTTATGCTGTGGCGCATCAGCTCTTCTTCAAATGTGACTGCGGAGGCTTTACATCCATAATTCCTCTTCACACACCTCCAGGTGATCTTCCCCATTCTCTGTCGGTCTTTGTTAAAACGTTGACCGTTGACAATAAGAACAGGATTGCCGCGATTCGAAATCTCGAATTTGAATTCTACATCTGAAAATTTAAGGGAACATTAATAACTTTAGTAATAATAACATATAATCATCTCACTGCTCAAAGCTTCCGTCATTGACGTAAAGTTACCATAGAGTAATGGGTGCAGGCATAACTAATCACCACGCATGCCAAATAAGGGTTGGTGATCACGACAGCACTGTTCGAAAATGCAAAACTATTGTTAATTCTGTTTAGTTAAATAGTTGTTTAAATGTTAGTGACTAAAAAATAAGAGAGAGATGAATATAAGTCGTTGATCTTTTAACAGTTTATAATTTATTTTCTTCCGTGATCAGAATCAGTATCAGAAATAAGATTTTGTTAGTCGTAAAAACAAGGCAATACGGGTAGAGCATGACAGAAATATAGAAACAATCAACTTTAATGCTATAGAAACCATTACAGTTTTGTATCAGTTTTTAAAGTATATGGTTTTCAAATTAACACTGTGAGACCATTTGCAAATCACAATCGTAATCAACTGAAAAATTTATTAATTTTCTAACAGACAGTAACAAAAACTTATTCAAAATGAAAAATAATTACATTTACTTATTGTTTAATTACTGATTAATGATAGTACCTAGGTACTTAAAGGAACACATTAAAAATTGTCAAATTTTCTCAGGTAAAATTGTCTAGTACTAATAAAGAAATTTAGTATTTATGGTGCCCTTCACTAAACAATATAAAGAAATGATCCTTTCTTTTCTTTAAATACGTCTTAGTCAAGTCCGAGTAATGCATTATTATTTTTTTACGTTTTATTGCATACCTATATGCGGAACTTGCTACATTGAACTAATAGGTTCAGTTGAGAATAAAACATAAATACATTCATGATAAACGAAACATTAAAAAAAATCATTAACATACTATACAAGACATGTCAAAACATAAACTACGAAGACAAATGGTACAGATTAAAACTATCTGTATATTTACACATACTTAAATGATAAAAGATAGAGAGAGAAGTTCACTGTGAAGCTAGGGTATCACGACAACTCGACCCCGAGACAACTCAACCCCGACAACTCGACACCGACAACTCGACCCCTTGACAACTCGACCCTATGACAACTCGACCCCGACAACTCGACCCCGACAACTCGACCCCGACAACTCGACCCCGACAACTCGACCCCGACATCTCGACCCC
The DNA here is from genome assembly GCA_949315895.1 of Anania crocealis. Classification (NCBI taxonomy): domain Eukaryota; kingdom Metazoa; phylum Arthropoda; class Insecta; order Lepidoptera; family Crambidae; genus Anania; species Anania crocealis. The sequence continues at coordinate 4,923,763 of OX438863.1, forward strand.
GAGACAACTCGACCCCGACAACTCAACCCCGACAACTCGACCCCGAGACAACTCGACCCCGACAACTCGACCCCGACAACTCAACCCCGACAACTCGACCCCGACAACTCGACCCCGACAACTCGACCCCAACTACTCAGCCCCAACTATTCATCCTCGACTAATCAACCAGGATTCGGAGACAAGGAGTTGATGTTGAGTGCAACATCAACTCCTTGTCTCCGAAAATGATTCCCGACTCAACCTCTCTCTATCTAAAATAAATCCATATGCAGGGAGTACCTCCACGCGGTGAAGGCGGTAACACATAACCTTATGTGGCTAAAACTCCCGAAAAATATTAAAAGTCAAGACAAAGAGGTAGCGGAAGAAGACCACCAACATTCAAAATAGAGCTCTGGAATTGTTTTAATGCTATTAACGAAGGACTTCCAAAAATAAAAAAAATTACTCTGTGGAAGGTTTCCATAGAGCTTTTAGTTCGTTACTTTCTGCACATCATCCAACAATCTGGAAGTTTATTAAGGCTTTGCAGAAAGAACAAAGCATAAATGAGACCAGAAGGGAGCAATATCTATGTGGTCAACCGCCACCAAAACAAAGGAAAGAATATAAAAACTGTTCTGACCGAATACTCGATATTTCACAAAATTTTAATAACATACCCTTACTTAAATATCTCAGAGGTATGGCTCATTATTTTGATCTGAATATGGATTAAAATATCATTGTAAAATCAAATGGACGAAAAAAAATCTTTAAAAAAATAATGTGTACCTAGGTGTAAGCAAAATACACCGTGCAATTTTAACCACCTTTAAAACGAAACCCACGTTATGTAACCATTATGTTTAACATCTTGACAGTGTTATTTTAATTTTTTTACCAATAATTTTTTTTATTAACATATTAACTATTGGTTCAGCTATTTATATTGAAACACGCTGTGACGCACACAGATGTAGCTGTGTAAGGTCCATTCACCCGAGACCCCGCCGCAGCAAAATAATACTTCTGGGCGCGTCACAGCGTGTTACAAAATTAAAAGTCTGACACAAAATTTAAAATTTTTCAAAAAATATTTTTAATAAAAAAATAACTAATACTGATGTTATACATAATGGTCCAATAACGTGGGCTTTGTTTTAAAGGTGGTTCAAATTGCACAGTGTATAACTTTTCTAACTTAAAACAATAAAAAACGAATAAATAAAAAAAAAAATGGTGAGCAAACCGTTCCTCTTCGTGGTTTTACTGGTAATCCTTTATGGAAACTGATGGCGGTACCTGTGTTAATGTGATTAATAATATTTGTGGTACTTACTACAAGATATCGGGGTCCAGTTTTCCGGATCGAGTTGTCAGGGTCGAGTTGTCATAGGGTTTAGTTGTCATGGGGTCGAGTTGTCGGGGTCGAGTTGTCCCGGGGTTGAGTTGTCGGGGTCGAGTTGTCGGGGTCGAGTTGTCGGGGTCGAGTTGTCGGGTTCGAGTTGTCGGGGTCGAGTTGTCCCAGGGTTGAGTTGCCGGGGTCGAGTTGTCGGGGTCGAGTTGTCGGGGTCGAGTTGTCGGGGTTGAGTTGTCATAGGGTTGAGATGTCATGGGGTCGAGTTGTCAAGGTCGGGTTGTCCGGGTTGAGTTGTCTCGGGGTCGAGTTGTCGTAGAATCGAAGCTAGCGGTTCTTCAAGTAATTGTCATGGACTTAGGAAAACAGAAAAAAGATACTTTACTCGATCATCGAACGAAAAAGTATAATATATAAACTTACTCTATAGTAAAAATATGTACGCGGTTATTTATAACTCGATGCGTTCCTCTGAAATGGTAAAGGAGCAAAACTACAACAACGTTACGTTAAGAACAACGATGAAATGTAGGAAAACTTACTGCAGAACTAATATTACAACAAATAATATATATTATACTGTATTACATGAATACTTTGCTATACTTGCTACACTTGATAGGCTTATTGGCGTTCGCAGTTCGGCCAGTGTAGACTGGAGAGGAGACTTTGCTAGTCTGCTGCTGACTTCTCCTAGCAATATCTATTTTATGATGCTACTCGTAATTCTATTTTTTGACGTGATGGCAACAACAATGTTAGATGCGGCATATAATATAGGAAATCGAGCTTTCTCCTGAATTATTCATAAAAGTTATTGTACTCGTATCTTTGCTTCTTTACCTCTTCATCAAATTTCAAATAACTTTACTAAATATACTCAATGATTATGTTTATTGTTCACACCAATAATCTTGTTGTTGAATACAACGACGTTGCATTTGCACCCTATCTTCGTTCTATGAGCGCAACGCCAGATAGACTTAGATCCTTTCATACTCTGGTAATGGTCCATGTGGTACTTGTAAGGTTTTATGATAAGCAGCGGTTTCCCACGGGTGGTGTGAGTGATAAATAAGTCTGAAAACGAGAAGCAACATTATCAGTACAGGCAGTTACTATTTTAAGACTGCGAAAATCTTGCCTCATGCAACAAACTTTAGATACACTGTGCACATTTTAATTAATATTTATTTTTTAGTTGGCGAAACCTCTAAAGCACACCTTTTGTGTCACAGTGTATTCTTGTGGACCAAACCTACATAATTTTTTTTTTATAATAAGGACCGCGGTTAAGTGGAGTACACATCGCTTTAAGGATAGGATAAGGCCTGCTATACGGCCGGTCCCAATAATCTATCTATCTTCAGTTTTGGCATATTGGAGATAGAAAACAACTTCTGTCTTTGTTTTTCTGGACGGCAAAATTAGAGACAGAAGATGTTTATCTCCGATATGCCAAAACTGAAGATAGATAGATTATTGGGACCGGCCGTTAGAGATCGAAGGTAAGATCAAGACCCCGGACGGGTCAATGATGAAAATTTCCTTTGTCACTGATCTGAGCGCTCCTAATAACTTCTTTGTTTCAAAATCCATGAAACAAGCACTTGATAGCTTCTTTATGATAAGATATCTTTAATAATTTTTCGCTAGTATTTACAATACTAGTACCTACATCAAATAAAAATTCCTTAAAATTAAATTAGACGGTCGATAAATCACGGAACATTTTACATACCTACATTTGACTACCTAGTATTTACACGGTAACCTAAAGAATTTAAACAAATAAAACTTTTGAATTTCTTGATAGCATTAAATGTTTATTAATTGTAAGATAAATTACAAATTATCTTGGGAATTTAAATAAACAAATGAATATTAGCATTAATTTTTTTTTAACCGTGATTATGTTTGTTGTTAGATTTGACAATAACATCTTCTATAGTAACAATATTTGCTTTACAGTTATTTCCCCTTTTATGACAACGCCATTCGCATTTGTTGTTTCTCTCGCGTTCTTTGTAAAATTTATGTGTTCCAACCATGAGAACTCTGTTTCCTCTTTTATTAGTTGAAAAGAAGGGCAAATCTGCAATGTCAAATTAATCAGAAACAGAATCAGCGTCTACTATAAAAGTTAGTTAAAGTATAAACCCTGTAAACTCTTGTAATTGTGACCAAAATGTAATTCTGTACAGGAGTGTTATCTATGTTTTCTGCGAAAACCTAATCTTTGTAAATATGTGGTTAATACTATTTGCAACCGCCAGGAGTATGACAAAGCCAGGAAATAACTGTCAATATTTCTTGTGTAAGTTTCGTTAATACTTAGGTAGTCAAAATCCTATCCTACCATTCTGATAATATTGTAAACGTGAGTCTGGATGTTTATTGCTCTTTTACACTAAATCGACTCAACTGATCTGAATAAAACTTAGCACGTTGTTAGTTTATTGGCTGGAATGACATAAAAGCTACGTTTTATCCCGGGAAAAGGTACGGTTCTCGTGGGATAATTTTAATGCATAGTTTTAATTTAACGAATCTGATTGTAATTTAACCTGTCTGGGAAATTATTTACGAATAAATTAACAAGTAGATTCATAAAACTCTGTCATAGAATAAAAAATATATTAAACAAAAAAGTTGTTATTAAAATTAAAGAAAATTGTCATCTAAAAAACGTATATTATATAATTTCAAAAAACTTCTGAAGAATTAGTTATTAGCATTGGTGTCATAGTTCTTATTATACATCAATCGTTAATAACAACTTATTCTGTGGTTAACATTATTCTAAAAAAATACCTAATTTGAAATATGGATGATATAGACATTATAAGTAAATGTAAATGTTAAACAATTGAAAAACATCAACCTGCTGTAAAAAATAAAAAATTCTTTAAAAAAGTTTTAACTTAAAATACTTACCTACTCATTGTAAATTTTGATCGTTAAAGTTAGCACACGTTTTTGTGGTAGGTACTTAATTGTAATAATTGACAAAGAATAATCGAAAATTAGAGGCCGCTAGAATTTTATAATTAATAGAATACAAGTTTGCAAGTATTTATTACTAAAGTGGGATGCGTTGTCAAGCAAAATAATGAACTGCTAGTAATTTTGGACCCTAATTAATATAATATAACACATAAATCCATCAATGCCATAAATATTATGCATGCTTGCGACTTAATATTATAGTAACTCTATTAACAAGGTGAAGGAAGAGCTGTGAGCATATTTTTAAAGTAAAAACGACAAATAAAATGTACACTATACAACGTGTTCCTTTTGATATCCCATGACTCTAAGGTTATATTCTATAGGTAAAAATAATATAAAACGCACTAGAGCGTGTGGTTCATAAATCAATAGTCTTGAATAAAACATCAATTTAAGTTAAATTTGTTAAAAAATGTAATCAGTATGGCGAATCCTTAGTTTTGCGAGACGTTGGCAAACTTGCACTAAAGTGTACCTAGTAGTAAAGTAGTGGGAGAGCGTAACTTGTAAAAAACATTGACGTATGTGGGTGTTTCATTGATAAGTAGGTACGAGTAAATCGTGTTCATTCAAAAGTTCATTCATAACAAGGGTAAGGGTTTTTTTACATAAACAGTCGTGACTTTTTAGAATTATATTGTATGAAAAAATTAAACAAAAAAACTAATAATTGAAAAATAATTCATATTCAATTTGATTGTCTGTTTAATATCCTAGAGCAGGGTAGGTAAACCAATGGCACGCGTGACATTGATGGCACGCGACACAATATTTTGGGCACGTCGCCGATCATAAAACATGTGTAAAAAATGTGTTAAGTATTTTATGACGAAACAAGGAAAGAGTTGGAATTAATTGAAACTGAAAGATTGGCAAGTAATTTAAGTAAAAATGCTAATAACAAAATTCTAGAAACATGGAATGCGTTACCATACACATTTTACTGTTTAAAGAAGCTGGCTCATGCTATTTTAACAATGTTTTCATCTACCTATGCCTGCGATTCATTATTTTCAGAGATGAATAACATTAAAAACTCGGTTAGAAACCGTTTGACAGATGAATCCAGTTCAGCATGCATTTTGCTAAAAGTAACATCTTCATCAGCAGCAAGAGAAGTCACACAAATTTTACAGTAATTTAATTTATGCGTGAAATAAAAACATCCCATAATGTACCTTTTTTGTTTACTTATTGAATAAAGAGTTTTGATAGTATTTATTATTATTATTTTCCAAATAATCAGAAAGTCAAAATTATTTGATGGCACGTCAATGACCCCATTAAACATACTTCAGAAAAAATGGCACGTTGATGCATAAAGGTTCGCGTACCCTGCCCTAGAGTTATGGGATATCAAAAGGATCACGTTGTTATAACTTTAGCAAAATACTTTTTGGCGACCTCCGAAGTGGAGTAGCGCTAACACCACTTTTAAAGGTGTCACCTGCTCCATAGTCCCAGATTCGATTACCGGCCTGGTCAGTACAAAATTAAGAATCTTCTAAATTGTAGCGGAAGTGTTTGTGGTGCCTTCGTTGTTTCTGATTTACACGAAAAACAAATGCTTTCAATAGTCACTTACCTTAATGCTTAACTTATTACCATTTTTATATTAAGAATTGCCAAAGGTTGATAAATTTGATAACCCAATCTTGGTAAACTACAATTTACTAACAATTTCACTATAATTGTTATATTATAAAGCTAACAAAAAATATATATGTCCTTCAGTTTTAAATTAGAAATGTCGTTGCATTTTGAATATACAGGATGATAGGTATAATAAGCCGAAGTCTTCTTTTTCATAGAAACTAAAAATAAGATTGTAAATATTTTTTCAATACAATCATTCTTCATTCAATCATTGACTTCGCCATAGTATTTATATGCATTGGTATACAGAGGCAGGTTTAGGCTTGTCATACTATTTACCTAGCACCCTGTATAAAATCAAAAATAATTTTATAAATGATTGTGTTCGTGGTTGCTTCTAACAATTAGGCCATTTATCGTAATAACATTCGCTTTACATCCGGAAGTGGTTCTCTTTCTGCAACGCCACTCGGACTTTTCGCCGATTTCCCTTTCCCTTATAAAAGCATTGAAACCAAACATCATCACTGGTCTGCCACGCTTATTGTATGTGTAGAACGGCGTACCTGAAATTAAAAATGAAACAATGCAAATAATACACGCTGCTAATGTTCAGAATATGCAGGTAGATACCATTTGTTTGCACCACTTGACAAAGCCACGTATATAGGAAATATTTTTATCAAACCGATTAAAAGCTGAGTTTTAAATGCGGTCGGTTTTATATTAAAATACTTTTAGTAGGTACCTATATCATAAAATTGGACTCATTATAAAAAAGGATAGCATAAAAAGAAACTGATTGAAATTTGATTGTGTTCTTGCAACAGACTTAAAATTGTTAATATTAACTTTTCGTAGTTTTTTTTTTGTTAAATGATTTAGATTTTGTATATGAAGTGTATTAACCCAGATATTGCTACCTCAGTTAAGATAGTGCCAAATGTACAAAAAAACACTACAAAGCTTTCGTATTTTTTATAATTCGCAATTAAAAACTATATTTATGTAGAAGTAATCGATACTAATTTCAAATAAAACACAATCCAACATATCGGTGTCTTTAAACATCAAAAAGGTCTTTTTTCTTGTTACTCGTGGTTATGATCTGCACTGCAACCAATGACAGTGTTATCAAAGATGACCACTCTTGCTTTACACTTTGCAATCCTTCGCTTGTAGCACCGCCACTCCTGCTTCCGGCCATTAACGCGCTCTTGACGAAACAACCTACCCTTGTAATACATCAGAAGAGCGCCATTTCGCCTGGCATTAGTGAAAACACCTTCAACTGAAATAAATTTTGGTTTTCAAAGAGATTTTAAGGATTGCAAAAACTTATAAAGCTGTTTCCTCTATAAAACTATTTATTTCGGATGCTGATGGCAATAATATTAATATTGTTAAAACTACTGGCTCAAATCCCTTTGATGAATTCGCAGGTACATATTCTCTGTAAGTCAGTTGTAATAGGATGCGCCCAAATATCGAAAAAATCTGTTTGAAAACCCACCACCAACAGTAGGGCAAAAGATTTTTAAAGATATAATATATATAATGCCTTGAAAGCTTTTAAACATTCATGCTGATGCCAAAATAAAAATAACAAATAGGTATGCTTACAATCATATTTATTTACAAATAATATTATTGAGATACGTTTTCATATACATATACATTTTTTACATTATTAAGTATAGGTAATACTGTACTCAGTCAATATTGGTAGTAAGTACATTTTGATTTATGTACACATTATCTTTGAATTTATCATAATAAAATAAAATCAGATAACTGGGGTAAATTCCATGTTTCTGAACTCAGACGGACCCCTACAATTGGGGTAACATACCGAAGCGACAGAAATTCTGAAAACACAATTACTATTACCGAAGATATAAATAACGCATATGAAAAACGTTGTGCTACGAGACATGTAGACATCAAGAAATTGGTGTGACCACTACTGCTGTGCCAAGAGCATACGAATAAGACGATAATAAAATATTGTAACGGACTTACTACGTCCAAAACCCTGCATTTTGAAAAAATAGCTTACATTATCAAAAAATAGGAAAATAAAAAAATATGGTTAATATAAATCTTAAACTTTCTGGGTAAGCTTGCTCCATCATAGGCTTCTTCTTAACCGTAGAATCAAGTATGTAGTCAAGAGCAAGCCCATTGATTATTGTGCTCAACGCACATATTGTAAAATTAACCTTTTTGGAATGTTTAGTTTGTATTTAAATTTGTTGTCTATTGTTATAAAAAAGAAACCATTATTATGTCAATAGTATCCCACCAAAAACATTATATAAAAAACTAGCCAAGTCTCGATGGAGCTGCTTGTTTGTCTCTAAAATTATAATTTAACTATAATAATAAAGAAATCGCAGTAAGGAACCTTAGACTTGTCACTTGGCACGACTTTGTCGAGATTTCATTACTTTTTAGAGACAAACAAGCAGCTCCATCGAGACTTGGCTAGTTTTTTACAGAATGTTTTTGGTGGGATTTCACTTCTTTTTGTAGAACGTAGGGCATATTGATTTATTTTATTAGATTTTCTTATTTGACACTATTTTTTTAATTTTTATTCATATTCATTTATTTCAAAATTTAGATACCTACGTCAATTTACAATTTCAAATAGACACACATATTTATGTTATAATTTAAATGTCAAGTTTAACCTAATTAATGTATCAAATGTCATAAAATTAAAAATTAAATGTCAAGTTTAACCTAATTAATGTATCAAATTTCATAAAATTAAAAATTAAAACAATATCGTCAATTTTATAAATTATGTAGTAAAAAAAGCAGGATAAATAAAATTACTACTTAAAATACTTAATCGTCACAATAACTTTTATATTTTATGTCTGATTCAACATGATTATTAAATAGAATAAATAAAATGTCAATAAAATATACGAATCAGCAATCCATAATGTAGTAATTTTAGAAACAACTAATAATAAAAGATATGACGATTTAAAAATTTGAATTTAAAAATGTTATTATCCGAAAGAGCTTCATTCATACTATGATAACTTTTAAGAATAAGTATTGTTTTAATTTTGTTACAAAATTCATTACCTTGTAGATCTCTTACTTCAGATGGTATTTTATTTAAAAACTTGATGCCTATAAACAGAAAACTCTTTCTTTATTTAACCAGACGATTTTTGGAAAGTGCTATCTGAATCGTGTTGAATATTTGTGATAGTCACCCTTTTTAGTCATATTATTAACATTCTCTTTTATTTATAAAATGCTTTGATATATGTATGTATAAATTCACCAGTTACCGTCATAATTCCTAATTGCCTAAATTTATCCCTGCAAGTGTCATTGTATTTTAATCCTAAAATATATTTATCAGCTCTTTTTTGCAAGACAAAGATTTTATGAGCATCTGCTGCTATGCCCCAAAACATCACTCCATATGACATCAGCGAATCAAGCGAATTAAACGTTTTTTGCTGCTCTTATACCTCCTAATTCTTTGATTTTCCTAATCGCATATGTTGCTGCACCAAGTTTCTGTGAAAGTTGCTGTATATGAGATGCCCAAATTAACTTCTAGAGATGTCTAATTCAATTCCGAGAAATTTTACTTTGTTTTGTTCATTTAAATCAAGATCGTCAATAGTATCAATAGTATTACTCACACATAGAGGCGTAACTTGATTACCAAGTCTGAAATGTATTAATTGTGTCTTATCAATAGTCATAAGCAGATTATTTATTGAAAGAAAACAAATCTGTTATTGCGGCTAATAAACAATTAGTGTAATGTTCGAGTAGAATAAAGTTAATCGTTCGACTATTTCTTCTCGTAAACTTGTAAGTATAAGTATAAAAGCCAGTCTAGTCTTATCCAGAGTTTTCCTTTAATTTTATTTATATGCGTATTAAAAGCAGAAGGGGAGGCATTCGCCCAGCAGTGGGATGCTGTAGGCTAGATTAAATTAGAAGATGTGTCCCACTACGCTGGATTTTTGCAATGACAGTCGATTTTTTTTATGTACCAATAGTAGAAGGGGGCATTACCATATCTCTACTACAGCTGAGACCAGCTGAGGGATCGTCATCAGATACTTCAGACCTTCGATTTTTGACACCGAATGAAGCGACCCACCAAGTTGAATATTTTTTGTAAAGGCGGTATGTCGATCTCTTATAGTTTGGTTGGGCTCTTGTGTTTTCTAATCAGGGTCACCTGGTACTCCAGATCTTCGATTATCCTAGTTTTTATAGTTTTCCCTTTATGTGGCCATTAAACCCTAACTCTGTACCAAATTTCAGCTCTCTGAGTTTATGGGAAGTACTAGTTCTATTTTGCTGATCATAAGTGAGTGAGTGAGTGTCATAAATGCGAAACTTTGCTTTCGCTTAACTTCGGAACTAAATGACCTACAGACTTGAAATTTTGGATTTAAAGTATGTAATTATAGCTTACTGGATGACGAAAATTTCTGCGTTCTGGTCTTATCCAGAGGTTCTCAAATAGGGGCCTGAAAATGCGGCGAAATGGTTCCAGTAAAGGATGGTACGGCAGTGTTTGTAAATAAATATCGGGGGCACTGCCGTGCCCCCGATATTTAGATTCATGTTGGAAATTGTCTTGCTTTGCCTTTGTATATTTTTCTTTAGTAAATCCGTATAAATTACTGATCATATTTATATTATTTTTGTCACAGCGACCTTTTAAATCATACAGTCCACTATTATTATATTTTGATACTTTTAATTAAATTGTAGACCCTTGATTAGAATACTGACAGCCATTAAGAAGTACCATTGCCTTATTATTTTTCAGAAATCAGGTCTTTTTCCCACTTATTTATTTGAAACCTAGTCCTAATGGTTGTGATCATCTCTCGCTTTAATGATAACGTTATCTATGGTCATCACAAACGCGGTGCAGCCCGAGGTTTTTCTCGTGCATCTCCATCTGGTCTTCATACCCTCAAACTGATGTATGGTATACCGACAGTGACCGAAATCCAGACAACGTTTACCACTTGATGTGTACCCGAAGACCGCTGAAAACATGCTTAAGACGTCAGAATAATAAGAAAATTATTTTAGCAGAGTTCAAAAACTTTTACTTTTAGGTTAGACAGAGATCATTATTAAGAAGATGAAGCTAATAAAAGACCTCAATTGAAATTGATAAGATACGTATTATATTTTTCTAAGAACCTAATATACCTGCAATGGAAAGTAGAATATTGCAAATAATCATCCTTAAATTAATTGTCACTAAGTAATAGATTAACATGTCGAATGACAATTTGTACGAGCAATGCTAATCAATATAACTAAAAATATAGCGCTGTCTTTCCGAACTCGATAACAACAAATAAGTTCAAGTTTATATACTGATATAACAACAAATAAGTATCAACAATAATACAGAACAAAATATACTGATATACAGGGCCTGTTAACAGACGGTTTATGACTGATATTCAATTTATTACTATTAGCTCTAAATCATTTGCCAATGCTTCTATGTGTATGAATACCCTTGACTTTTAGAATCATGTCATCAACTGTTAGCAAAGTGACCTTACAACCGTAGTTCCTTTTGCAGCAGATCCAGTGACTACGCCTTCCTGCAGCCCAAGATTTGTTCTTTACGTATACGTTATCTTTAAAAAGTAGCTTCTTTCCACCACGGGCAGTAGGGATAATCATCGCTTCTGTAATTTAATAAGTGGGACCACATTTTTAATTATAATTTATAATTCATCATAAGCGAAACATTTTATGTAATTGTAATAGGGTGAATTATCAAAACGTTGGTTTATTTGATTATAAAACCCGTCCGTCGACATATGTACGAGGTTGGTCATAATTTAATAAGTATTTCTGTGAAATGACCATCCGCCATCGTAATGTTCAGGTATGTTTTCGAATATTGCCGGTAACAAAAAGCCGCTTTAATAATTAGGCAATCAGGCAATATCTAAAAGAAAACAAGTAAATAATGTTTAGTGAAGAAATGTATTCTTTGCATGTTCGTTACATCGAATAATATACATAGCGCATATTTCATTGTCAATACGATTAATTAAGAGCTAATTAAAGAGACTTGCGCTGCAATGTTCTATTAAACTGGAATAAAACATGGTAGCTCTTCTGTACACAGATTTCGGGTCTTTTGTCTCTTCAACACAGACGGCAATAAATTGATCAATAAAATCAAAATAGAAATTTTGATATCAATAATGCAAGGAATGTTGCAACTTACAAAACGTCTACGTGTTCATTTTTTCCTTTTTGCGCTGATGAGACTTCTTTGCGTACTCTCGCCACTTCTTTCTTAACATTTTTTGATCTCTTGGTGATAAATTATTTACGGCCACTACTTTCCCTTCTTTTTTCTTTTCTGGTACTTTTCCTTATTATTTTGTTTTTGTTTTGTATTAAGATCTGGATCATTTTTGATTCTATCATACCTTTTTCTTTCAAGGATCCTTTTTTTAGCTAGCATTTTTTCTCTTTTTTTATTATTTTTTAATATTTTACCTAAACAAACAAGTTAGTTAAAAAGCTAGGTTAGAATAGAGCCGAATACCTTTTTGTATAATTCTGATATGGTATCAAAACACAGCTTGTTAGCATCATAAAAAGTCAGAATTATCATGAACATAGTAAAATACAGACAAAGAACCAAACTTGGAATTGTGAACTATTGATGTATCGTCATTTTTAGGTGAGAACAGTTGTCTACCTTATTTTTCTTTAACGCAACCTCTACACCATATGTTTAGTATATTCATCTTTTATCGTATAATTTATACAGTACAATAAGTCACATATTAATTTTCCTAACAAAGTAAGACAACTTACTTAATTATACACAGGATAAAATAAAAAGCTGTGTTTGTTTAGATTTTTTTTCTAGTAATAACATTCTTTGGCTAAAATTTCACACAAACACATTCTTGAAGATTATGAAAAAAATTATATTGTGCTGTTTTCAAAAATTTTTTTTTATATATTACATAATATCCCATATCTAATCTTGTTGAGTAATTACTAACTAAATTGTAAGCACTACTAAACACTACTTGTGCTGACAATTAAATGGATCTATTTCTTAAAATAAACAATAAATACCTATGCTACACCCATAAAACCGTTTTTAAAACGAAATTACGTCATATTAGATATTAAATGAATTAACATCAAAAACTTATTGATGACTTTATAGAACAAACACATAGATAACTCTCTCTTATTACATTGTCCATAATTATATTAACGAATCGAGTCTCCTACAATAACATGAATAACTGATTGATTTTAATATGCATTGTGTGAATATTTAGTACATGGGTTTCAAATATAATACATTTATATTTTACGATTCACGAGGATAATTTATGTCTTAATGCATCGCGAAACGGCCATGTGACCGTTTATCATGTTTATATTTTTCGGTTTTAGTCTCACATAAATTCGTTTAATCTATTTTTCAGTCATCAGTAGTTGTAAATACGTATAACGTAGATTGCCTTTAGTACATTTTTATATACATATTTGACGACCTCCGTGGCGGAGTGGCGTACACACCGGTTTTCAAGGTGTCGCCTGCTCCGAGGTCCCGGGTTCGATTCCCGGACGGGTCAATGTAGGAAAAATGCGTTTTTCTACATTTTCTCGGGTCTGGGTGTTTGTGGTACCTTCGTTGTTTCTGGTTTCCAAAATACGAATGCTTTAAATAGTTATTCAAATTGGGATTAGAACAATGTATGTGATGTTGTCCACATTTATTATTATTATTATATATGCAGTGCATGTCTCTAAAAGATCATCATGGAAATTTATTTCAGAAGTAGTTAGTATGGTATAATTTTCCATGCTAAGTTTTATTTTTATGCAGTGATATCTTTCAGAAATAGGTTTAGCGTACAAATAAATATCACAATAGCTCGAACCACTAATACAGCAAAAGTTGTTATTGGTGATTATGGCAGTTTCTTATTTCGATGACATCATCGTTTATAGTTACCAACTGCGCGTTGCAAGACCATCTTCTCCTCTTAACACACCTCCAAGTGACACGGTTGCCATTACGATCCGTTCTTTTATTGTATCTGTGCCCCCCTAGCTCGATCACTGGTTTCCCGAATATAGACTTCGAAAATATGGGCTTCAATTCTGCAACACGCAATTTTGTGAAGAATTAGAACTGTGCTGCAGTGACTGCTGCTGAGTAAACACTAGGCGTAGGTTCTACTTAACGGGTAAATTTACTTACTTAGGGTACAAATCAACAACTTTTTTATAAAGAAAGACAATCAAAGTTCATGTTTTTAATTAAAAAATATACGAAGAGTCATCATATTTACTTTAAAAATTAATTTATGAATATATATTAGACAGAAATACAATAATGTTTCCTTAAATGTGGATTTTTAAAATTATTTTGCTAATATAATATTGAAAATAATTTTCAAAATCCATATTTAGTTATAGATTTCCGCAAAGTAACGCCTGAGTCCATTAATTTTATTTTTCTTTACTTTATTACACTACTACGAGTAGCTTACCCTGCGAACTTCGAATCGCGGACGTCTTAAAAGTCATTGTCATCAAATATAGCGTGGTTGGAACAATGTATAAGGAAAACAGTTCCTTAGTTTACTTTTTATGTTTTAATTCCCAACGAAAACAAATTAAAAATACAAAAATCATGAAAATCGATCCCGTCTTTCTCGCGTTATAAGTTGTGTAACTGACACGACTTTCTTTTATATAATCAAAGATAAAGTCAAAAAAGATTCAGTTTGTACTTGGTATCGTGACATCTTCCATAATGTTGGAAGAGATACACCAAGTATTGATAGCTTCCACATCTTCTGTCAAATGTTCATTATTGACACAAAGATTCTATCGAATGACTTTTTGATGTTATCTACAATTAATTCACACACGGTGGAGATAAAGTTATTTGACTAGAAATAGGATACGAATATAATAAATATATTTAATATAGGTAACTAAGATATCACAATCTATATAATCCATAGCGGATTATTATATTTAATCCTAAGAGAAAGTAACAGTTTTATTACGAAGTCTCGTAAAACTCTGGTACTGTTACATTTAATAATGTTCATAATCTAATCATAACAACTTCTTATTTGAAATTCTTATATTATATTTAAGTTATCTTATATTATATTTAATTTCTTATATTTAAGTTACTGACTCATTCTGCTCTTCTTGAGGGAAGATACTTCTTTCGGCCTTTAAAATGTTATTCTAACCTGTTTATAACATGCGTGATTGAACTGTAGAGTAATTTTGTAATGAATGAATTGAACAAGAAATTTGTGGCAACAAATATCATGACACAAATGGATGAAATTTTAACCACCTTCTAAATTTTAATATATCAATCTACGAGACAAAAAACAAATGACGTATTTTTTCTATTGGTATAGCCCAGTACAAAAATGTCAAGATATAGCACTTAGAAAATGTCCGCAAAAAATCTAATATTTTTGATCCGGCAGCCTAGTAACACTTTTTTTACGCGATTCACATCTCATTCATTCATTACGATACTATTCATACGGTTTTGATTTTCCCTTTATACCTTATCAGACCTAGGATCGCAAAAATTGAAAATTATATTGCGAAAAATATCTTCGGGTGAAAGCTTGATTTACATTTTTTACTTCATAAATGGGCTCTAAATACGATACCGAACGCCTATAAAAATTTTGGAAAGTGGTTAAAATTTCACCCTGTATATTATAGCCGACCTACTTGGTATAGCAGTATATGATCACCGGATTATCCTACTAAATTCACGGTAAGAGGTTCAATTCCAGGTGTAGTCAATTTAAGAAAAGATTGAGCATAAGTCTGGAAAGGACGGGGATTAAAAATTTGGTTCAGAAACCATGTTACGCCGCTGGTCCCGGCTTCTGTAGCAAAATGATATCGTAAAAACAAATCACGTTAAAGTCATATAATTAACGACATTGGAAAACCTTGACATCAAATCATACATGTAGCCTAATCTATACTAATATTATAAAGCTGAAGAGTTTGTTTGTTTGTTTGAACGCGTTTATCTCCGGAAGTACTGGTTCGATTTGAATAATTCTTTTTGTGTTAGATAGTCCATTTATCGAGAAAGGCTTTAGGCTATATAACATCACGCTGTGACCAATAGGAGCGAAGCATCTGTGAAAAATGTTGCAAAAATAATAGCGTTCACAATAACAGAAATTGACGCGGACGAAGTCGCGGGGAACAGTAGTCAAACAATACGAGGAAAACCGAACATTACATTGTTTTAGTGGTTATGTGTATCTCTGAGCCTCATAATTCTCAGGCCAATAGTAAGCGCAGTAGCACGACAGTGCCGATCTTTCTTATTGCATACCCATTTGATACAGTCCCCGCGGCTGTCACTTCGCTTGTTGAAACGATAGTTGTCGATGATCATCACAGGGTTCCCAAATCTGGTCTCGCTGAAAATTGGTTTGGGAAATTCTGAAATGAAAAACATAGTTTTATTATAAATAATATATGTAATAAAAACAATATTATTTTTCAGTTGGATATAACTTCTTCTCCGTGCTACTTCTGGTGCATGATTGATATTTATAGGAGTTAAAATTATATGTGCCTGTTACCATTTAAAAATGCATTTACTTTTAATAATAATTATAAGCTTGTTTTTCAGGTAGTCAAACTCTGTCCTAAAGTAAGTAAAGTAAAGTAACAGCCTATAATCATCCCACTGCAGGGCAAAGGCCTCCATCATTGAATTCAAGTTACCACAGCAATGATGGGTGTACTGGCATAATCACTACGCTTGCCAAATGCGGGTTGGTGATCACAAACCCGAGCAACGTTCGAAAATTCGAAACTTTTTGTTGCCCGACCCGGGGATCGAACCTGGGACCCCGAGATCTTGGCCCGATATTTAAACCACTAGACCAAAGGGGCGTTACCGGGGCCAACATAACTCTGTTCTGTATGTTATTAACTCTAAATTTAATCAAACTCCTGTAACACTTTCAAATACCAGAAAAGTAATATTTATATCACGATTCACAAATTACTTTACTACAAACTTAAAACTACTAAACAATGACAGAGAGATAAGAGGCCCTTCACACTAGAGTTTCAACCTTGCAACCTAGCGGACCCTACCTACTAAAACGTCTGATCCTCAGGTGCTTTTCAGTGATCAGGAACTTCGGGTCAGTGCACCGTCGTTGCTAGCCCGGGCAATAATCCATCAGGTCCACCTCTGGCAATTCCTCGCTTGAAATGTAAGCAAGGGAAAGTGAGCCTGCAGGACCACCGCAGGCCTCCTAAAGCGAACCATTGAGGAGGTATGGGTGATAGTTTAAGATGTATTGCATGACCAAAGATACCAAAAAACCAAATTATATAGGCTATATTTGTATATCTTAAGTCAAAACGACCAATCAGTATTAATGATCATTTAATTTGTTTATTAAATAACATACATAATTATGTAACATAAACAGTAGAGCCTTATGGGTGAGAATGGCAGTTTCTTACTTCAATGACGTCGTCGTGAATTGTTACCAGCTGCGCGTTGCAAGACTTACTCCTCCTCTTGACACACCTCCAAGTAATGCGAAGGCCATGACGATCCAATCTTTTGTTGTACCTGTGTCCTCCAAGCTCTATCACTGGTTTCCCGTATATTGACTTCGAAAAGATTGGTTTTAATTCTGCAAATATTTTAGTATTAATAGTATCCAGCCTATGTGATTGTACTTAAAAACTTTCCAAAAAACAAGGTTATGATTAAACTGGTAGCCAACCAACAAGACACTATGGTGTCTTACGGCCATTTCCAATAACCTATCTATCTTCAGTTTTGGCATATCGGAGATAGGAAACAGTTTCTATCTCTGTTTTTGCCGTCCAGAGAAACAAAGACAGAAGTTGTTTTCTATCTCCGATATGCCAAAACTGAAGATAGATAGGTTATTGGAAATGGCCGTTAAAAAGTAAAGGTAGATGCAGTTTTACTACGTGTATGTAAAAGGGTATAAAACCACTAGTCAATGATTATGAACGTTTTTTATATAAATAATCGCATTGTCAACGGTAACTACAACACATTTACATTTAGTTCGATTTTTCATCTTACATGCCCATCTAGTTCTTAAACCAATCTGCTTTTCTTTCCAAAACTTCTGGTTTCCGCAAATAACTATTTGATTTCCTCTGTTGTTTACGCCAAAAACAAAGTCTGAAGAAGGAAAATGAATTTTCAATCAACAATTTAGTATCCTACATATGCTATTACCATATCAGGTCAGATACACCTTCATCAAACATTAGGCAAAGCCACTGCAAAATATGTTTTGCAGAGATGTTACTGGCTATTAGGTATTACCTACCTATTAGCCAGAAGTCCATATGATGACAACAAGGAATGGACAATAATATGCATATGAAATGAAAGGATAGGCTTTACAAGCATTCTTTGGAGATATTTGAACAACTAACAAACACATAACTTCAATGTTAACAAGAAACACTATGAAGCTTCTATTTCAGAATACATTGCTAATACTTTGTGTTCAAAACAATACAGATTAATTTGTAACAAACACTTTTATTCAACGCAGTCATAAGATATCAAAAACAGGCTTACTTAACAATACTAAGAAATACAATTTTTAGGTGAGCATCCTCTTCCAATGTCGTACCACTTTAAAACTTTGTGTGTGTTTAAAAATATATGCACAGATTTATTTACTCCTCAGCATGTAAGTAAATGGTAAATAATCTAATTCTATGACTGTTAAAACCCAGTACATCGCTTCATATTATCTGCGACAAATATAACCACACGTCATCGCTGAACAAGATGTCTTTTATACAATAATATTTAAAGCTATTAAAAAATAACCAGACTCTATAAACTCTCATTTAATTCAATATAGGTATGTCAAAGTAACAGTATATTAACAGTTGTTCCTCATATTAGTGATTGTGGGAAGTAATCATACTAATAATAGATTCCCCAAGGGTAGTGACGGCAGATTTACATTTTGTAGTCTGCTTCATAGTGCAGGCCCATCTAATTCTATTTCCGTTTTGCCTTTCCTTTCCGAACACGTAGTTTTTAAAAAGAATAACCCGATTTCCCCTTTTAGATACACCGAAACGCGGAACTTCACCTAGAAAGATAATAAAACATGTTCTTAATACTATAGCGATACAATTTCTTGGAGGATAGAGATATGCAATATTTACTTTAACAGTAAGCCATTAATACGAATTCCCACCTTTTTTTTACTTTAACTAAAAAATATTTTAAAAAGTAGTACTGTACCAAGACTCTTCTTTATTGTTAGGCACTATTACTATTATTAACGAGAAGATTTATGAAAGTAAATATAATGAATTTAAGGCCATTACCTAAATTCCGAAATTTTAAAATTTATGTTTCACGATAATCAACATTATTAATCA
Organism: Anania crocealis; assembly: GCA_949315895.1. Lineage (NCBI taxonomy): Eukaryota > Metazoa > Arthropoda > Insecta > Lepidoptera > Crambidae > Anania > Anania crocealis. Next base: position 4,943,231 of record OX438863.1, read on the forward strand.
TTTGGTATTTTAGTCACTCGTCATATAAATCTTGGTCATAAAAATAGTGCCCAATATCGCTGTTTTTCGGTAAAACATGGGAGAGCTCAATGACATCTAATAGATCTTTTTAGTATGTAAAAACTGTAGACTAACGTCAGATAAATGAAATTATAAAGACTGATATAATTAAGTATTAAATAGTATCTATATTATTATGACACAAAAATAGTATATTATTATGACACAAAAATAGTATATTATTATAACACAAAAATAGTTCTTATTATGATAAAAATTCTAATGTATGCATGAGTTATTTCTTATGTAAGCTCTAAATTTAAAATTATCTTTAAAGTTTTCATCTGATAAATTTTCAATGAACAAGACTTTTTCTATAAAGACTGTAATAATTTTATACAGAAAAGAGAGATCGCTTTGTTGTGCTGTAAAAGTACAGAAAACCATTTTTCCGAGTTTTCTATGATATTTTTATTTAAAGTCTGACAATTCTATTTCAAATTGTGGCTGTGTATGTAATGCTTTGATGTAATGTAATAATTTAACTGACTTTGTAATATTGATAGGCTAATGTTAAATGAAATCTAACAAATTTAACACTATAAATTTTACACACCGAATATCGGTAAGGCATGTTGATACTAACGACAGTAATACCAGTATATCTCTGTCCATGCAATGTATATCTCACACATGTTTTCGTAAATAAAATTATCTTATCTTATCTTATCTTATCTTAACAACAAGCTCTTCTAAAACTGAATAGGGTAAGGTCTTATTTAGCTAGGGTATTTATTATTTTGCAATTAAACTGCAAAATTAATATACTCATTAATACAATGTGAATTATCAGATAGTAACATAAAACAAAAACGTGCGAAGCCCAATCATTGCATTAGAATAAACCGAAAGAAATTCTAAAAGCTAGTAACTAATCTCCATTTAAAAATGACACTTCAAGTCGGAGAGAGCTACCTCCCTCCTATTATTATATTCTAGATAATGGAAGATGAAGCTGTCGACTTTATTTGAGCCGACATCATGCTGAAGTTCATTAGTGGTTATGATTCGTGACCATACTAACAATGACATCCTTAACAGTGTTCAGAATTGATCTACATTTAGTGACATGTTTCATCTTGCAGACCCACTGAGTTTTATCACCCGTATTTTTTCCTTTTCTGTACTCTTGAACTCCAACAAGAATAACTCGATCACCATTTTTGGACAAAGAGAAGCGTGGTATTTGCTCTGGAGAAGAAAAATAGAAATATTAACGAACAGTCAAACAAACATATTATTATACAGCTGTTCTACCTAGTAGTTTGATAGATAGTAGCTAATGAACTTAAATTGATTGAAATATTTATGTAGAGATACATTCTCGCTATAAAATTATATCATTAAGTCCGCGCCTTTAGCAGTAGAATCTTAGGGTGGACGATGATGATGATAATAATAATGTGGTAGATACACCATGTATAGTCATTTTTGTACTGTATATTACGGTTCCGAATAAAAATAAGGTAAGTATTTACTATGTCTTTTTTTTTTCTAGAAACATAACTATCATTACCACTATCGTGGTCCTGGTAGGTCTAATCGACCTCTATAATTAAACTAATAGGCAATGGTTTTATTTTACTTTATTCATTTCCATACCGGTATTAATTTCTTATAACACCAATAGCATATACACAATTTGTTATGGCAATATAACCAAATACATGTTTCCCTGTATACCTACTTTGGTTGCGATATACCCACATACAGCCAGAGCCCCAATTCTGCTAAATTATAAATAGCTCAATAGCATCGCAATCGTATATTTTGACATTACTTCCATATTAAATGTGTCAAAATATACAATTGCGATGCTATTGAGCCATTTGTAAATTAGCGGAATTGGGGGCCTGATAATACGGCTAAGTGATCAATAAACTCACTGCATAAAATACCTACCGGAATTCTTATTTTTAGAGTAAGCACGAATAAGACTAAAAGGTTTATAATGTTTTACACAGTTTATTTGCCAATAGCTTACATAAGTTAAATAAGTTAATTTAAACTAAAAAACATAAATCAACTGATAACATTTTTTTTAATATACTCATACTATAAATTAATATACGGCGAAACAATACGATAAGTCAAAATGAACTAAAGCTTTTTAACCAAATGGCACTGAGTATTGCGTAAAACTAGCCGTTATACAAAAACGACCTATTAAAAAAAACAATGTACTTTCAACCCTTAAAAGACTAGCACTACCCACACCGAAGATATACATCGAGACGAAAGTGTTGAAAGTTTTCAGTCGCACCTTATAAATAATTTGAGATTTATTTTCCGGATGCTGCAAACCATTTACAGCGTTCGAAAATCAACCATGAAGTCGACACATGCGACCTAAATTCTAAATAAATATACCATATCAAAAAAGCCAGGTTTTTGTTTCACGCATACACGAATCATTAAGAACATGGCCACCTTTAACTATGACACCGTTTGATGACTATCCAATATGCTAAGTCTATAAATAATTTCTATGAGTATGACTTCTATTGATTTTGATTAGTTCCCCAGCATAAGTGACTAAAGAAGCTGGGCATCTCATGGATTTCCGCTTGCTGCAGACCCACCAAACCTTCTCTCCCGAGACTACGTTTTTGGAATACTTATAGCCGTGGTGCCAGAGATACTTGCAGGCCTTGCAGTCTATCGGAAAAGAAGCTGAAATAAGAATTATAAATTAAGCATCGTTATTGTAGGTTATAAGAAATATATACTGGAACTTATAAAATTTTAAGAGAAACGTGAATATTTTCATTACGAATATTATTTGAAGCATATTAAATTTAAAAACATATTTTTTCCAAAGCAAGGTGATTTACATATTATTATCATAGTCGTCGACATAACTTAATTTGTTGTAAGATCTTATATCACTTTACTTAGACTTGATCTTGTGTAATCTGAAATAATTAATAGCTGAACTAAATAACCTTCAACGGTTGACATTGTTAAAAGATTTCCGTAACTACCGAATTTGGGATTCACTTATTTTTATTTTTTTGTTTATGAACTATTTGTTACCCTAGTTGTTTTTAGCTTAGATTTCCGGCCCTAACTCAATATTTCGCCAAAGTAAAAAAGGCAACCGAATTAGTGGTTATGTGTGTTGTATGAACAACACGAATAAATGATTTTCTAATTATCTTACCCAAAATATATGAAACCTAAAAAATCAATTTCCGTATGCGTGTTATATTTAGATAAACAGTTTTATAAACATACCTTATTATGATTGAAATTTTCAACAATTCTGATAAGTTATAAATAAAATACGCTTGACCCAATTCTTAACACGTTTTATTTAAAAATAGGAATCAGACCATTGTTGAATATATTATAAAATCCTTATAAGATTTGAAAGTAAGCATACTCATTGATAAGATCCGAAAATTAGTCATGTTTACCCAGTTGGGTGTACTCGTAGTATGTGCAAGTCGGAAAACTTAGCTCTTCAACTCACAGCCGTGGGGACTTTCGATTTCGTGGAAATTTCAAAGTTGTACCTATTGATAAAACTAGACAACTGATTATATCGATAGTGTATTAGGAATGCCCCAATGCAGTTCAACTAACAACAATTTATTTTCTCAATGAAAACTGACTTTCCTGCTTGGATCTTAAAGTTGAAAATTTCTTGGAGAAATTTGACATTTCATCGTAATTTGATGTGCTGGTCTAGTGAACAGAACGCTTTGAGTATTAAAACTCAAAGCCAGAATGACTACAACAGGCTAGTTAACTCCACTAATCAATCAACATACTTTTTAAAGCGATCATGCTTGTCTAGTTTTACGTCATGTGTTACTATATTCAGCTAACTAAATATTTATTTACGGTTTCATAACAATTAAAAATGTGATAATACAAATAATTAAAAATTCATAAATTAACTTAATTAAGATGATGATAGTCTAGTAAAAATGTCGTAATAATTTATAAAAGATGTCACCTCTCTATTTAATCAACTAGAAATTCAGGATCCGATTCGGATTCTGTAAGTTTAATATTCTTTTTAGATTTTATCTTGCGATTTTGAGTACGCTTTTTTCTTTGACTTACAAGTATAATTTTTCCTTCAGCTTTTTTTCGATGATATCTTTCCCTATCTTTTCTTCTCATTTCTTCAAGTTGCATGGGATCCTGTTTAATTTTTAATTTTCTCTGTCTTTCCACCAGTCGTTTTTGCATAAGTCTTTCTTCTCTGGATAAAACAATGCGAGGTCGACGTCGACAAAGGCCTATGAAAATAAGTTATGAATAATCACGCTAGTTTAGTTAAAAGTATTTTATTTTTTTATGTATTAAATGAGATTATTTCAGATATGTATGATTAATGTCATATTTTATTCTGATAGGGGAGATCTTAAATAACACATTAATTTAATTACAATTGTTTCATCTTAACCGGTTGTAAAATATTTGTTAAAAATATGGAGATACACAACCATAAAAACTCCGCTGGCTTACTTCGTAAACCCTTGAATAAAGTCGTCGACAAATACATTTGAATCAGTGGTAGTAATACTGCTTCTGAGCCATGTTCAAGTATTTGTGTGCTTGAACGTGTCTGTTTGTACTGATCTGGGTGTTTCATATGTAGGTATTATAAGTATATATTTACAAATATATATATATATATATATAAATAAGTTTATCGGTTGTCTAGTACTCCATACGACAAGCTACGTAGTAGTAGCTGAGTTTGGGCCTAGATGGCTCTACTTTTTTAATGTTTTGAGAGCTCAATTGGTTTAGAACTGTACCCGAGAAAGCGAAAGGTTTTGGTTTAAGTCCTACTAAAGAAAGGCGAAATTTTTATTCAGGAAAATGTTCTTCCAATTAAACAATTGTATTACCTATACATTTGTTTAAAAATATTTTAAATTTTTATAAAACTATTTCATCTTGTAAAATATTTCTCTTGAATGTTGGAGTTTCACAACCAAAAACATTGATTTAACACCGCTGGCTTCAAACCACTTATCCTGCCTTAAAACAAGTCAAATAAAACCGTTTAAAAAGAATCAAAATCTATAAACAGACATTTGGAAAAGAGATAGAAAAGGAAGAAGGAAAAATAGGAATTAATGTAATGCACAGACTTAAACTAAGGCTTGTGGTACTGCTTGAAACACCCTACAATACAAAGAATGACATCGCACTGTTCACACTTGTAACTAGACCTCGCCTGTCTATTGTTAGCTGTGCACATCCAGCATCATGTATTTCTGGAGCCTGTTTGTTTTGGGAAATGGTTTCCTTCCACATGTGTTCGTGCAACCTTCTTAGAAGATCACCTTTGTCGTTTTAATGTTGGAGTTGGAGTTTCAGTCAAATCAGTTTTTATTTGTGTAAATAGGTCTTTAGACTGCTTTCCACTAAATAAGCGAGGAAAGATGTTAATGACATAGGTATCTGTAATAGCGAAACAATTACAAAAGCCATATTTGAATCACCGTCCAAACAGCTTCTTAAACCAAATCTTGGTGTATTTATAGCATAATTTTTTCAGAATATGTTATCATCATAATCTCAGCCAAATGACGCCCACTGCTGGACATAGGCCTCCCCCAAGGATGTCCAAAATGATCGGCCCCACGCCACCCGCATCCAACGGCTTCCCGGGACCTTCATAGTGCGCGGTCGGCATTCTAAAACCTTTCCGCCCCAACGGCCATTGGTTATTCTTACTGTGTCCCCCAGCCACTTCAGCTCCACAGTTCTTCGAGCGATGTCGGTTACCTTAGTTCTGCTAGGGATTTCCTCATTTCTGATTCTATCACGTAGAGAAAAACCAAGCTTTGCTCTCTCCATGGCCCGCTGTGCGACCTTGAGCCTTCTTATGAGACCACGTTGCAGTTTCATAGGTCATCACTGGCATCACGCACTTGCAGAAGACATTCGTCTAGAGACATTGAGGTAATTGGACGTGAAGATTTTCGTAACTTCCCGAACGCTACCCATGTGAGTTGCATTCGACGAGAGATCTCTTTCTAGAAATTGCACTTACCTAGCCGGACCATGTGTCCCTGTAGTAAATATGTTATCAATAATAGAAAAATCTTTAGATAATATTTTTTAATATTTATTAACATACTTCTAAAATCATAAGCAATAAAGTTTTCTAAACTACTACTATATAATATATTATGTGTGTGTCTATTTACAAAAGTATTCCTTACTAATGAGATGAACATCTCATAGACAAATCTTGGGGATTAAGCAACAAATACCCGTCCAAAATTGCACATTTATAATACAAGATTAAGTAAGAAAAGATTTTTTGCTTCCAAATAACAATTTACTTAATTTTTTTTTCATAAAGCCTGGTCACTCTGCTATAGTATAGGATCTTGTAATACCTACTGATATAATAACGTAAGGCACTTATTATTAGTTACCGGCTATTATCAAAAAGAAACAAAACCTTCCAAAAAAACTCTATAAATATAGAAAACTATCAAAAAATATATGTTAACTACATAAGTAAATATTCGTATTACTTAACTTTATTTTACTCGTTTTTAAAACAGTTTTTATGCAATTTAATTTAATTGCTAGTGTTAATTAAAAACGATCATTTTGTTTCTGGTACCTACTCTAAATTGATAATTAATATAATATGCCCCATTGGTCTCGTGGTTCAAAATATCGGGCCGTGATCACGGGGTCCTCTGAATTCGATGCCCGGGTCGGGCAATAAAAGTTTCGAACTCGCATTTGGCAAGCGTGGTGATTATGCCTGTACCCATCATTGCTATGGTACCTTGCCCTGCAGTCTGATGATTACTTTACAGTTACTTTACATTATTTACTTTTTACGAGAATATAACGCTTTTCAGACAGATACCAACATTAAAATAAAATCTTTATTATTAATCTGATATGCAAATTTTAATGTTGAGTCTATATTTAAATAGTAGAATACTAAAAGAAAGTTAATTAAGTTATAGGCATACAACGATAAATGTTAATAGTTAAATCATGACAAATTCACTTAATAATTTTATCAAAAACTGTTGTAAGACCCAACAACGAGTATAGTCAATAATTTTAAAATGTACTTTGTTTCTCTGCAAATAAAACCCAAAATTATAAAAACATCACGAGCTCGTGTGGGCCAAGAGCATTTCTCTCGACAGTTTAAACGAAGACTCAGCATTTCATGCAAGCACTTTAGCATTATTCTAATTATGGTTGTGTATCAGATTCAGCATGTCCAGTCTGGACATGTCTAGCTGGTCGTTAGTCAGCCTAAGACTGGCGGTGCAAGCTTTAGACGTCCTTTTGATGCAATGCCACCAAGACTTGTATCCGTAGATCGAAGTCCTCTTAAACCTCTGCCCGTTGACCATAAGCACGGTGTTGCCTTTTTGTGATGTACAGAATAATACTGGAACAGATCACGATATTGATTAGTACCAAAATACGCTTAGTGCATTATTTGATCGTATTAAATTTTAAGTTACTCCTTAAACAATTCACAAGGGATTTTTCCCCGATATTGTTATGGATATGAATCATGCAACAACCAAACAAATAGTATATCTTACAAAAAAATAAATTATTACGTTAATAGTTACGTATTTTAATATATATATATACGTTAATATTTTCATATGCGAATACCTATAAATAGCTAAGTAGATATAATTTATGTATTCTATTATTATCTGTTGGTGTTCCGAATATAATAAAATAAAATAAAATAAAATAAATAAAGTATATTAGTTAGTTTACTAAAATAATATTAATGAGTATGTTGGTTTTTGACTGTCAGAACTTCGTTGCCGAACGTAACTAAGCATGCCTTACACCCTCCAGGTGCCTTGTTGCATCTCCAATATCTTTTAAACTTATTACTTTTTATTAAATTAAACCTAAATGCTCCCATTTGGATCAAAGGTTTGCCGCGTTTTGTTTCCAAGAAGAAACATTCTGAAAAAGACGGAACAATAAGATTTGAAAAGTTAAAAAAAAATTGTCATTACTATTGATAACTGTCAAGAATACAATTGTTCTATTCAGCCCTGAACAGAACAATTGTTATGAAAACATATTGTTATCGCAATATGTTTTAATGCAACTATAAGAAATGGGAGTTAATTGTTTATATAGGTGTCGCGGTCACGAAAAACTTAAAAATGTATTATGTTTTTTTAAGAATGGAATTTTTAATAATTTTACTACACCCGGCGTTCTATGTTGAAGGGATAGGTGAGCAACAAAGGTTTTAAGTGGTAGTTGTATTAAATAAGATGACATGTTACTTTAAAAACCTTTTGGCTGACTATGATGGGTAAAAAAATACCAGGGTAAACACTAGTGCATCATATGATATTAAAATAGGTGCGACTCTACTACAAAACATAGTTTGAAGTACAGCACTATTTAGTATTAGTATTACTACTGCACAATGTCAATTACTTGTAAGTTAAGAACAAGACAATTCGTACGAATGTTGGAAAAAATCAGCATACTGTTATTCAAAAGCTTTTATTACAACAATTTCTCATACCTTCTGCAGCTATATCAAAATCACGTAATTAAAAATATTTAATAAAGTTTTTCCTACAAATTGGCGATTACCACCATTCTGCTGTTTTATTATGAAAACCAAAACCGTATGCGAACTGTCTTCTTAAAATACTTGACACTAAATATGGCCAGTATAATATAAAACACAGTGTAATGCCCTGAATATAGACAACAGTTTGTCTTTGAAATCATTCCTTAAATCGGTTGAAATGTTTGTGTAAATGTTTAAGAGAAATCATTGTTTTCTTAGTTGGGCACAGAGACAAACAAATAGCGAATAAAAATAAGTTTAATGGTGTCTAAGAAGAAGGATAAAGTCGGGAATACGATGTGGCCGATTCCCACGCAGACAGCATCTCAGGTGAAACGATACTAGAAAATCATTCTTAAGTAACTTAAGCTTTATTAGTTATTTAGTGATTATGCTCATTCTTTATAGTAAGTACCTCGTCTGATACCGTCACTGCCTTACATTTGCATCCGCTCCAAGCTCTATTACAGGCCCAGTTTTTTCTTATACCGTTATCATGCTTGAGGTTAAATCTGTAATCTTGAACCAGAAGGAGCGGTTTGTTGTTTAATCTTGTCAACAGTTTGAAACCTGGACATATAAAATATTGTTTAATTACTTACTGCGAATCAAATTTGGGAAATCACTTAAAGGACAACCAAGAAAAGATTTTTTAACGTACGATAAAAAATCATGCACTCTTGTTGACAAACACATTTTCTTTAGCCTAGAAATATCTGAGTTTTGAGTACCTACTTAATGATCAGACAGTATGTAATCATAACATGGTATTATCAAATTACAACATTTAGCGTTATTTTATTTTTATACCATTTGAGGCTTCAAAGTTTCAATAAAGTCATATTTTTAAGCTGTTGTACAATAATATTTGTTAATATTTTATTAATAATATAAAGTATTACTATTATGTGTTAGAAAAAAAGAAACAAGACGTTTCGACACAATTTCAGCTTGACTAGATATAGAGAAATACTCTTCTATTTATAAGTCCTAGTACCTACTCGCAACATGACGCATACCGAACCAAAAAGTTCTTATTATTGCACGCCATTTCCATTTGGTTAAAATTTTATTTAAAAAGCTCTTTTCGACAAGTGGTGCACTCATACATTTAGAATCTTACTAAATCTATGTGTGCACTGGTATCTTGGCTCATGGTATCAACTAATCTAAATTTAAATAAAAAACAGTTATTAATAATGACAAATTAATTCGTTTGATGTTGGTCTAAAATGGAAAAGCTTCGCCCCTTGTCGGAGGTTAAGATAAGGCGATGACGAAATGCACTATTCGAGAGACCTACTCGTATGTCCAGCAATAGACTAATTATGTTAAAATAATCGATTATATATTATAACTTATTTTTTTAACTATATAAATAATATTTTAGCAATTATAATGTCACTATTTAAACATGAAATTGTTTTGTCTCAGGCTGTAATTTTTCAAGATTCGGTAGATACTGATATTTGTTTTCAATTCAAACATTTCAAGAAGAAATCAAACTCATATTTGATTTATTTTCATTCGATTTCTTTAAATAATAGTTTCTTATTATTATATTTGGTATGTACTACATCGTATTTTAAATACTCTACTAAAATGCTACGACATTTTCCTTAAATTCTTAACTACATAATACAATTTATACAACACTTCTACAAACGTGTTTATTATTATCTTACCTGAGAATATACCAGTAATACTTAGTAATAACAACCAGTGTAGCTAATGGACAAGTCATTCGTCGCGTGCGCAGACTTAACGTAGCAAAGGCTTTTAAGGGGATAAAAAAATATAAACTAATATCTTGGGAATATTTTCTAATATATAAAAACGCAGATAATAAAATTATCTTTATAAATATTAATTTGGACCAATAGACTGATTCAAATATTTAACAGATGTCATGTACCTACAATAGTAAACAATATATATTGATTAAAGATTGTCCGCAGTTAAATTGTACAAATACACGTAAGCTGGAATTACGATCAATAGGAATTATTAATGATAAGGAATAACGAGATATAACAAACCTAAAAACTAATATCCAAAATTATAAATACGTTACTCAAAAAATAATGCTCGAGCACTGTAATATTAAATCAAGGCAATCAATTCCGAATTCCATTTTTTTCAAAACATAATCGCTCAAGTCTACACTTTGGAATATTTAAGTGATGAGATATTAGCCTAGGTAAGAAAACAAAGCCGGACTTGTATTTTATTACGCATGATTATGAGCATTATTAGTTTTAACGATGACGTCGTCCAAGGTAACGATAGATACCTTGCACCCCTGTGGGGCTTTATTACACACCCAGTAGGTCCTCGGTCCCATTATCCTCTTGCAGTTGTATCGGCACTCATTAATTTGAAGTAACGGTTTACCTTTTCTAGTCTGAAGAATAACGTGATATGGAACTGAAAATTTTATAAATATTTGTGAGAACTTATTGATTTATTCCAGTACAAGTAGTAGTAATTCATATTTATATTTGAGTAATAGCTTTTACTGCTGTAGGATCTGTACCATACAACAATGTAATCACAAGTCCGGTGGTCTGGTGTTAACTTCGATGTAAACAATTTATTTACAAAATGCAATATTAAATTATTTATTGTAAATATCAAAAGAGCGCAATAAATACTAACAAAATAAAATCGATGTTAATTTATTTGCAATTTTATTAAATTGTATTTGTTATCACAATAAATATAATATTTAATACCTATAAGCAATGCTTATACTGTAACTAAATAGAAGAAATTACGTATTTATTGCATATATAATTTCATTCATACGGGATTCTAATCCGCAGACCCTGTTATCATAGTCTAAGCAACACCAGACTATGGTAATCATACCTGCATTAAACAATAAAGGGCTAGTTCACGTACAGTCAAGGTAAGTAAGTAAGTATTTAATTCTATAAAAGTAATAGGATAAGGAAAAGGCTATAAACGGAATTTTTATAGGAGGAGTACTGCCAAAAGAAGGCGGGCATCAGCATCTTTTAAGTACCATTAGCCGAATTGCTATCACCAAGCGTTGCTATGATGGAAAAAGTCTCCTTTTAAAGTTCCCTACGTCCAGCAGTGTACTGATATTGACTGGTGATGTTTGATATTTCACGACCGTGATTACAAGTTAACCTGCCGTAAGCAACGTAGCTTAAGGTATATACAGAAGAAACAAAGCAAGATTTTAACAACGTGGTTTTATTCAACTGTAAGGTGTTCAAGTATCAATCATGACAATGAGTATTAATGGTTTTGACAATCATGTCGTCAATCGTGACAAGGCTGGCCTTGCACCGGGGGTACCTCGCGCAAACCCATGTACCCCTTGGGCCCTTACTTCTATGGTATCGATTGTACCGGTGATTTCCGATCTCAATAACTGGGTTACCGTACCGCGAAGTTGTAAACATCGGAACTGAAAACAAGCTGATATATAATTCGAGTTTAGGTAAATTAAACGCCTGCACTCTCACTTGGTGGTTTGTTTCACCTAGGCAATGCCCTCCCTAGGCCTGGAGGAATCCCTGGCATGAGGCTGGTGCGCACCACCAGGGTCCTGAGATTGCAGCTTCGGCCAGCCCGGAACCTGAAACGGTGGTTCCGTGAAGGGGTGCATCCCGGGGTTATTTTAGTGCTCTTCTTTGTCGAGAAAGGTTGGCGGAGGGAGAGTCCCACATAACCCGACCTTTCCCCCAAAGTGTCGAGTATGCGTAATGCATTTCCCCACGGGGAAAAAAAAGAACGCCGGCTGGAGGTTTGGTACGGCATTATGTTTTAAGGAACGGATTTTAATATATGATAAAATATTGCATTGTATACACCACTACTTTTTAAGTATATCTAAAAAAAATGGGGGTATCAGAATACGTTACTGAACATATCTGTGCAGTTACAAGTTTAAAAAAAAAATGTCCTAAAATTCTCTTTGAAATGTTATGATTATTACCTAAGTAATATTATTTTAACTATTGTGGGCGGGGCAAGGGTGTGAGCGAGAGAGCATGTATGTACGCTATCGCGGTGATTTTACGCGCGACTAATGAATGAGATTAAAACGCACATTCTAAAATTTTGTCCAAAGTATGGGACACAAATAAACCTTAATAACTTAATTACATATCGATACCTTCAGGTTCAATTGTCGTATAAACCAAAACCGTACTTTTCAGGAGAGCCAAAAAACGTTTTTTTATTTACTAAAAAAATCATAACTTTTTTATTTCAGAAGTTACTAAAAAATGACCAAGAGAAAACATTCTTATAATTTTGCGATGGAAAAATCTAAATATTTAAAACATGCCCATCTTCGTTAGTTTTAAAGTTAGCTTGGATTTACGTCTTTAAAAAACACATTCGGTGGTTTATACGTTGTCCTATAATGGATCTAAAAATATCTCTTTACGTCGTATTTGAATTTTTAGTAAACATGAGATTGCAATTGCTGACGTAAAGACCGATAGATGTAGATTTTTGGTTTTTACAACCATTGATTATAGTAATTTATTTAAATGAATTAATAAAACACTGTATAAAAGTAATGTAATGTTGACTATAAGCACACTTTTATTGTTTCGAGAATGTATAGAAATATAATTTTAGTGTTTTATCTATATTTGGTTGATGTAGATAAAATTAAATTGCCAGCGTACGAAAATAACTTTTTTTTATTGTTTTTATTTTACAATTTTGTAGCAATATTATGGCACAACATTAAGAATTTTTAATAACTCTAAGTAGAAAAAATCAACATATTGCAACTTAAAAGACGAAACTAATATTCACTTCTTTTATGCAATGATGGCAAAAAATTAAGACTTCTTTCATGGTTTAGGGCTGCCGCCAATAAAATTGATTTCGATTTGTTGTGATGAATTTGAGACTTTTGAACAGGGAGTAGAGCCATGGTGTGCTCGGGAGAGGAATTTGTAGTTTTTTGAGAAGTTCAATGGTGAATTGATCTTTTTACAACTTTCATTATTGCTAAAAGTGACCATTTATGGCAATAATAAAAAGTTTGGGTACTTTTAAAGAAAGAAATTCATTAGAGAGCATCTCTAAAAGTTATAAATTGCTTTCGTGAGTACACTGTGGCTCGTTTTCTGAATTTATCACATTTAGTCGAAGTCGATAGGCAGCGGCACTGGACCTGAAAAACAGCCTTATATTTATGAAAATAATTCCAAGTAGAAATAACTAATCAACTTTGTTAAACTCAAAAAATAAAAGTTCCTAGACCACCAAACAAGATATGTTTTTAGTGGCTAATAAAATAACATATTAATAACTAAATAAGCCTAGGCCTATGTAGAATATGTGAAACAAAATACTAGTCAAGCCGCTCTTCCTCATCTTCTTCATCAGTTAGCGTTAGAGTATCAGGTACATTACTTCCGTGTGATAATTGTAAAAGTCAGTATGAAATATCTTTGGTATTACTCCATTATCGCAGAGACGTTTTAAGTCCCTATATTTTGCACCATAACCGTGGACTTACGACATTGAAATCTTTGAATGCGTCTTAACACTCTTAACGTAAAAACCATTTGCAATTATCATAGAGTTTTACACCCGGGCTTAAAAAAATGTATGGTCATTACATCTTAACAGAAGTACCAAAAACAACCACTCGACTTTTACACTGTTTTTATAGAATTGGTTTAACTTTTCGGCAATGATTTTTTAGGGTGTATAAACATTTTTTTAGCGAATTTAAACAATTCGGATATACAGATCGATAGAGAAAAAAATTCTGATCAAAATGGTATATTTAACTCGATTTGGCCAAAATGGTTTATACGCCAATTGAACCTGAAGGTATCGATATGTAAATTTTTAACTTTTAACTGCACATATATAGTTAGTTAAGGGTAGAGATACGCCCTTTACTTTTTTAGATATAGTTAAAAAGTAGTGGTGTACATTACAATGTTATTTGCAATGTTATTTTTGTAACCAAAATTCCAAAAATAAATTTCTGGTGTAAATTGATAATACAATCCAGTGTATGAAGCTGTGACAAATATCATTAACCTTACACTACATAAATGGCCAATATAAACTTTATATTATAAAGGTTACTACTAATGTTCGTTACCTAAAAGTAAGAAACGGCCAAATGGGAATTGGGCTGGTAAAACACCACCTACTCGTCCTTTGGCAGTCGTAAGCGGTTACTAAAGGAACGGTTTCTTCTCTCCACCATTGGCGTATACAGAAAATCGGCAGCCAAACTGAAATCGCCTGCCAAACATAGCAATTATGGCAAAGTATTCCTTATTTTTATTCTATTTCGATAACAATAGGGGTTAAAGTATGAAATTGACGATTATTTTCCCACTTTTTATTTTGTTTATAGCTCTTAAGTATAGTCATATTATTGCGTAATTCTTTTTGTATTGTATCAAAAACTAAATAAAGTGACTTTTGACTTAAAAAAAAATGCAATACTAGTGCCTATTACTTCAAAGGAAGTCGTTGAAAAGACCCCTTACAATGTGTCAGCTGACCTTCTTGCTTCAATTAAGTATATTTGTATTATATACTTTGATTCTCAGAAATTTAAATACTATAATGCGTAGCTTTATAACCATCTAACTTACACCTTTAATTGCAGCGAAAACGGTTCAGGCGTTTTTAAAAAAACTAAAAAATTGTTAGTATGGAAAAATTACTTTTCTCGATTTCGTCCATACAAAACGGCAATTTTAATGAGGTAAATTTTAATGGTTCATATTTTTTATTGTTAAACTTCAGAATTCAGGTACGGATGCCTTGACCTTTGACTCAACCTTTGACATAGAATGGAATTCATGACGATCATTCCTACTTTTAATATTATAAATGTGAAAGTTTGTTTGTTAAGCTTTCAAGCAAAAAATACTTAACCGATCATGAAACTTTGTACCCTTATTTTTGGAGGTATTAGAAGCATCTTAAGCTAATTGGTATCCCGCTGTTAGGCACAAGTTTCCGCACGCGCGATATAAAGTAAGTGTGCAGAAGCCGCGGGCGAAAAGCTAGTTAATTAAAAAACTTTACAGATAATGGAATTTATTGCAACTGAATGAATTATATAAAGGTAACCAGTATACTTTTTTTTTTAATTAATTTTAATCAAGGTGGCATTTATGTTGAAAGACATTTTATCTTGAAAAATAAGTTACTACCTTAGGCTATTTTAGACTCCAGTAGACATTTAACTAAAACACTTCATTTGATTAATCTGTATATTAATATGCTAATTTATAAGTATTCACATAAACTAAATGTATTTTGAATTTGAATCTTAAAATCACATATTAACTGTCATTTTGTATGTGTTTTCAATAAAAGCTCTGATTATAATGGACATGTATCCATAACGTGATTAGTGTGGTATTGGAATATCTGGATGATCAAGATCGGGACCAATAATAAATAGGAATTTAAATTTACCCTTTCACGAACAGCATTATTATACAATGTATGTATTGCATATAGCAATTCAAATGATATTATTTAAAAAAACATTTAATTCATCCACACAGATAAATAGTTTTTAATGGCAATGCACGTTCTTAGACTTTATAATGACATCTTCTACAGTGGTTAGGGTGGCCTTGCAATTGGGGTATTTCGCGCATATCCAATGCGCCCTTGGGCCTTTACTGCGGCAATACCGATTATATCGATAGCCACCTAGTACGATGACAGGCCTGCCGTATCTTGAGGTAGTAAAAATTGCCCCTGAAATAAAAAAAAATTGAATAGTCATTTAATTAGTAATTATTTACAATTTCGAGCTAAGAGTTTTAAAATCAAAACTTCACAAAATACAAGGCTGACCCTTTTGGATTATTAATAATGTTAAGAGTCTGCATTGAAATAACGTAGGGTATTTCAATGCAGACTCTTAAAATTATTAATAGGTCCACATATTGACTGCTCATCTTTTTCATGCTAGATTTGACCTGTACCCGTATGAAACTTTTCTCGTCTCAGACGATCATTGAAATTATTTATCACTATCACTTTCAGTAAATTATATTCTTTAGGTTTCGATTAACTCTAAATAGTTATGCTCAAATACCTTTGTCATTATTAAATTATCAAGTCGGACTGTGAATGTCCAACTCCGAATTAAGTGGCACGTGACAGTTTATCGCAAGGATTATGATGAAATAATAATAATACAAATGTTTTTAACGTATTGGACGTTGGATACTTAGAGGGAGCCGTTCAGCAGCATACCCAAAAAATTAGAACGGAATTGCTCCTGCAAAGAATACATTATCCTTTATTTCCAAGTAACATTGCTGTTTAATTCATTCCTTGCCTCCAAGCTCAAAGAAAAGCACCACGCTTTTGCACCAAACACTGTAATCAATTTGTTGGTCAGGTCGCCATTGCATCTAGCTTTATTTGTTTTCGTTTTAATTTTACTGGCGCAAATGAAGTGTATAATTTTACCAATACTGACATAAACACTTGCGTCTGCATTTAACTGTGAGTATGTGTATTCCTCGTCCCAATAATCATTTTTTCTATTGTGCAAAGGTTAGCTTTGCACTTGGGATACCTTGCACAGCTCCAAGTAGCCCTCGCCCCATTACTGTAGTGAAGGTTGTATCGGTACGGGCCGACCACAATTGCTGGCTTGCCAAACCTCGAAGATGTAAATATTATCTCTGAAAATAAATCATTAATTGTAATATTTACCATGTCTATTCAGTAATTAATTAAACAAAAGTTATATGTGTCAATATAGGTATAAGCATTGGAGTATTTACTATCCTAATTCATACCTATGACAAGCAATACAGATGTTTGATTCATAAATTGGTTTGGTTCTGTAATAATTATTACCATATTATAATAATATGAAAAATAGAAGAAGAAAAAAAGAAAATTGCACATTAAGTTCAATAAATCAAACTACTACGACTCTTATTGTATCTCATAACAATGATAATGAATGATCTTTGCGTGTGATAATTTTTATAAATATGTGACATTAAATACTTGAATAAATAAACACTGGATTAGATATTCCTTAATTAAGTCTTAAGATAGAAGGTTTATTACAAGTAAGATATACACAATATACAAGTTCATTCGTGAGAGTGTGTATTATTGGCCTTAATAATGATATTGTTGATAGTGGTCAACCTTGCTTTGCATTTAGGGGACTTGACACACACCCACCAACTCTTAGGACCTTTACTTCGACAGTAGCGATTAAACCGATGATTTCCCAGGACGATCACAGGATTACCAAACCGCGAAGATGAAAATTGTACTGTAACTGAAATATATAAAAATTGAAAATTACAATTGTTAAATTAAAAGTGTAATTTAATCAAGCCTTATAAATACGAGTATGATACGGTACTTTACTGTATTTTACCAGCAGACTAATTAAACGTCAAAAAGGTCTTAATTAAAATCTTTTGGTATATATAAAACACTGAACTTAGATTGTTAATCGGAAGTAAAACAAGGTTTTGAAATAAAGTACTCGTATATTTGTGTTTTATTTCCATATCTTAAAGGATTTTCAAGATTATATGGCGATTGAGCCATGAGTAGCTATCTCAATAATTACAGTGTTATTAATCATTAATGTGTATGTAACCGTATAGTTCTGGCAACAGTATCATTGACAGTGACAAGAGTTGCCCTACATCTGGGGTACTTCGCACAGACCCATGTACCTTTGGGACCTGCATGTCGTTTCAAGTTGTACCGATAGCTTCCTACGACAATCACCGGGTTTCCATACAGCGAAGTGGTGAACACTGGCACTGGTAAAAAACCATTATAATAAATTTACAAATGAAAAACTTCAACAAGAAGAACATATTTTCCAAATATATACTTATTACAAATTCAAATATGTATCATAGTTGAATTTTGTGAATTACATTACATATCAGATAAAGCAGAATAATATCTGATATGTAATGTACAGGGCACAAACTTGGCAAAGAAAAGAAAAAAAACTGTGAATATCTTTAATTTTATAATTCTTGATTCTGACAAATTGTAAAAAAAAAGTAAAAAGAAAAGTATTTCACGTGCAAATAAATGTGTGTCATTGGATTTCTATCTTTTTTCAGATTTTATATATATGTACCACACCGTATATGTACCGTAGTCTTAAAGAGGTAAAAAGAACTACCATCAAGTACCAGAATTTTCATATCTTTTGATCAAGTTGTACTTTTAGTTATGAATGGTAAGGCGGGTATTTTATCGAAAACACAAATAATTCCATCAATTAAAGTTGTTTGTTTTTATTGATAGAAATCTTTGTTAAAGTTTCTAAGATGGTTTACATTACACTGTGTAATTACGTAGGTTTTGAAGATCGTCAAAAAGGGAGGGTATGCTGCAAACTATGAAAAAATAAAAGAAATAAGCAACTTGAAACGACAAGAGTAACAGGATTATCGGTGAGGAAAAGGTTGAAGGTCAGAAAGAATAGAAGACCTTCGAAATTATCCTAGACAGATCAAGTGAAGAAAAACTTGAATGTCATGTAGTATCAGGACATCAAGAAAATAACTGATTATAGAAAATAAGGAAAAAAACTCCAACGCCAACAAAAGCATTCTCAAATAAGTAACTACAGATACTTTTATATGTGGACATTGAAGGAATAGTTTGGTGTAGTGTTCAGATTCTTATAATTTCAATAGTGTGAATGTTCGTGTGCAGTTTTAATGATAACATCCTCGATTGTGGTCACCGTCGCCTTGCATTTCGGATACTTTGTACATACCCACGTCATCTTGAGCCCCCTCCGAGGTCTAAACTGACAAAAACGGAATCCCCCTATCACCATCACAGGATTACCATGCCGCGAAGTACTGAATTGTACTAGAGGACAAAATATACATATAATTTGTAATTATTGAATTAAAGCTTTTACAAAACAGACCATTACGTAAACTCAAAAAAGTTATTGCTATTAACAAAAAGAAACAGTAGTTCAACTCTTATTGTAATCCCATGGGACATGGCTAGTCCCAAGCTCATTTCTTCAAAATTAGATAGAAAAACGGAAGCTTGTACAGCTTTAGGCAACTTAGACTTAATAAAAGCAACAAGAATATTCATTGCAAGATATACAATTCGCAATTTTATTAAATATACCTACTGTAAAAAAAAATTTGATGAGGTCAACACAAACAGTCAGATTTAAAAAATTACATTATCAATTTTAAATTAAATTTGAAAAGCTTTCGCATTAAAAGAAATAATTTGCTCTTTGCTAAATCTGAATTCAATTTCAAACGTTTCAAAATTAAGATGGAAAATTACTTTATTACACAACTTTAAATTTATTTATTTGCTAAATATATTTACAAGTACATTACCAAAAACCGCAAGAACAAATATCTGAATCTAAAAAGATGGGACTTTTTTACCAATTTTTTTCGTTTATGACCGTTGTCCCTCGATGTAACGTTTCGCTCTTCCTCATTTTGATTTCATTCATGTGAATGAATGTTGTTAGCTTTGACAATAACATTGTCGATAGTGGTTAAGGTCGCTTTACATTGTGGCTTTTTTGAGCACATCCACATCCCTTTGGGGCCTTTGCTTCGATGATATCGATTAAACCGATATGTGCCGATTACGATCACTGGTTTCCCGAACCGCGAAGTAGTAAACAAAGGTAAAACTGCAAATAAAAACATGAGTAGATAAACCAATGAGTACAGGAGTTTAAACTTCATACAATCGCTCGAGAATACCACATGAGTACTGGGAGGCGATTTTCGCGCATTAGACATAATGTCGAATTAGAGATATGTCTAAATAAAATGGCGGATGTCGATGTCACCTTAGAGATATGTCTATGCCTAGCGCTCGACTTGCAACGAGTGGTAAATGTCAGTCGAGATGAATGTCGCGCGCAAAGTCTATTGAAAATTTTCCCTGGCGCGGTTCTTCTTCAGCTTCTAGAAACTCCACCGAGCGAACTTAAGTTTAGTTTTATCTCTCTAATCTATATAATTTAAACACGAACGTAATTTAATATGTTTGTCGTTGTTTTGTGTTTAACATTTTAAACAAAAAACAACGGTTGGCTGATACAATGTCAAAATTGACAGAAGGAAAATAGGGAGTTTTGCGCGGAAAACGAAAAGAGAAAGATGGACTTTGTTTCGTAATTTTGTGAAATTATCCTAAGCGGCATTTATTGTGATAAAGTGGTGGCATTGTTATAATAATGTGTCAGTGAGTAGGATAAATCAAATCAAAATGTGAGAAACAATGAAAGGCGCTCCTATTTGACTCTGATCCACGTTCTCGCATAAAACTCCTGTAATCATTTAAATGTATAAACCACCCATACATTTCAATGAGTTAGGTTAGTTTAGGTTTAGGTTAGGTTAGGCTATTATTGTTGATTTATGGAGTAGTTTCATATTTTAGAAACCATTAAAAATTGCGAATTCATTTATCCCGATTATGATTCATCACAATCGAGAAAACGGAACGCAGCCAGTGATAGAGATTCAAAAAATCTGCGACTTTTATCTCTATTGAGAATACGATTATAGAAGTTTTGTGACATTATCTCGAATTAAAGATATCTCGAAAGAACTGAGAATCGCCTTCCTGGAGTTTAATCTTCATACAATCGCTCGAGACGGGGCATGTGTGCGTGACCACTGGTCGCTGGGGTGTGAGCACAGCCCATTGACAATCACATTGCCACAAGTTGACGTTCTTAAGAAGATTAAACTCTGTTCCATCTATCTACCTACTCATGTGATGCCACAAAACATTTAGTTTAAAAAATCATACAATAAACTATTGTATAAGTAATTTTGGGTCAGCAGCACATAACAATCCCATTATTTGGAACAGACTTAGTAAGATAGGTACTAAGACTTTTTTAATTTTTGTAAGTTTTATGCATGCTTAGAAATGTGCACTTCGGAAATATATTTTTTTCTAAATTTATAATGAAACAACCTCTAGTAATCCTATCAAATAACCTGCATCCATTAAAAAGACAACGAACACCAGTTAAAGAACTAACCTAAAGTCAATCCTTACCATGCAGGCTAAAATATAAAACAATTGAGTTTAATCCTGGTACTACAGACATCAAGAAAATGGCACTTTATAAGAATACGAAAAAAAACTCCAACGTCAACAAATCATGCTTAATCCCACAACCCCCAGGAGGCACTCGGATGCCACGATAACAATTGATTTCAATTGTGTCTGGAATAACTCACCATCGAGGGATTAAATAAGTAACAACAAATGTGTACTTTCACACTTTAAATAACATTCATTTATTTGCTAAATATATTTACAAGTCCATTATCAAAAGCCCAAGAACAAATATCTGAAACTTACTCGTACTTTACAACAATTTTTTTGACCGTTGTCACTCTATACAAGGCCTACTGTCCACGTGAACCGCAAGTCATGTGCACGCTTTCGACAATTGACGATTGCTTTCAGCTTGTGGCATATTTCATAGATACAAACGAAACTGTGTCCACGGAGCGGCATAGGTACTGCCGCGCGCAACGCATGACGAACGCAAGGCGAGCGGGCAGACGTGACGTGGACACAGTTTTGATTGTAATAGGGGTTAAAGTATGAAATTGCCGATTATTTTCCCACTTTTTATTTTGTTTATAGCTTTTAAGTATAGTCATATTCTTTATTTGATATTTTAGCAACTTAATTGCACTTATAATATCAGTATATAAACTTGAAAAATTTTGTCTCAGGCGGGACTCGAACCCGCATCTCCTCGCATGCCGGGCGGGCGCCATACCATTAGGCCAAAAGAATTACGCAATAATTATATCAGTATATAAAATTTTTCAAGTTTATATACTGATATAGTCATATTATTGCGTAATTCTTTTTGTATTGTATCAAAACTAAATAAAGTAACTTTTGACTAAAAAAAAATGCAATACTAGTGCCTATTATATCAGTATATAAACTTGAAAAATTTTGTCTCAGGCGGGACTCGAACCCGCATCTCCTCGCATGCCGGGCGGGCGCCATACCATTAGGCCACCGAGACACTGCGACACGGCGCGAATTTTTCAAGCATATTCTTACGCTGTGAGCCAGCGTTGCTAGTGCCTATTACTTCAAAAGAAGTCGTTGAAAAGACCCCTTACAATGTGTCAGCTGACCTTCTTGCTTCAATTAAGTATATTTGTATTATATAGTAAACCTTTAAATTTCAGAAATTTAAATACTATAATGTGTAGCTTTATAAACATCTAACTTTCACCTTTAATTGCACAGAAAACGGTTCAGGTGATTTAAAAAAACTAAAAAAATGTTAGTATGGAAAAATGACTTTTCTCGATTTCGTCCATACAAAACAACAATTTCATATTTTAACACCTAATATCTATGAAACACGCACGCAGGCTTCAACCAATTGTCAATTAACGAAAGCGTGCACATGACATGCAGTTTACGTGGATAGTAGGCCTAACGTTTCGCTCTTCCTCGTTTTGATTTCATTCATGTGAATGAGTGTTGTTTGCTCTGATAATAACATTGTCGATAGTGGTCAAGGTCGCTTTACAGTGTGGTACTTTTGAGCACACCCACATCACTTTGGGGCCTTTGCTTCGGTGATATCGATTAAACCGATACGTGCCGATTAAGATTACCGGTTTTCCAAACCGCGAAGTAGTAAACAAAGGCACTGCAAATAAAAAAGAGGTGAAAACATAATGCTACAAAACAATTAGTGTATGTACAAAAAGCATACAATAATCTATATAACTAATTTTGGGTTAGCAGCACATTACAATCCCATTGTTTGGAACTAATTGGATTTAAAATTTGTAAGATCATTACAACTTATTTACATGCATATGTGCGCTTGAAAAGCTTTTTTATCTAAATGTGAACCAACGTCTAGTAATCCTATATAAAAACATGCATCCATTAAAAGGCCAACGGAACACTTGTCAGGAAAATGAGCTAAAATTAATGCTAAGCGCGCAGACTAAAATGTAATTCAATTGATTTTACTGTTTTAGTTCTGCGAGTAACTTATTTATTTATACCAAACTCGTAACTAAATCTAATAAAAATGAATCCCTTTCCCCTTGGTCACGCCTAGGTAATGCAATCTTGATCTTGCAAGATCAAGATTCCACCAAGATCTTGAGTGATTTTCCAAGATTCAATATTGAAAGCCATCAATCCTGAATTTCGAAATCCTGTTTGCGATCTTGACAAAACAGTCCAAGATTGTAACAAGATTTCGAGACTTTTAAGCGTACTTTTTCTTTAAGCGTACAGTGTTTTTTGAGAAGTCATTTTCAAAAGGATTTTCAAAAGGTTTAAACTTTTTGTTCTTCATTAAATTACGTAAATTATAGGTTATAATTTGTGATCTCATTGCATTATTGCATTTATTTCATTTAAGTCACTAAATTGTTGATTATTTCTTGTTCATTTTTAAAATAAACGTTGATTATTGTCTTAGTATTGTGTTCATACAATATTGTTTAATTTGAAAAATATACTTCATTATATTACATAATATTAAAATACTGGTTACTATCAATTTGCAGTATTTGATACAAATAAAACGACCCGAATCTCAACAAGATCTCGAACTAACCAATCTTGATTCAGAAAAAAGACGCCAAGATCTTGAATAGTCAATCTTGGTCCAAGATTGCATTCCCTAGTCACGCCAACACGCGTGAACTGCTGAACCGTTTTCGCTAACTCTTTTTTTGTTTTGTTTGTCATTAACAGGAGAATGTCCTTATAAAAGAAAAAAAGGACATTGCGCGGAAAATTAGAAAATTGAAGAAAACTTTATCTCCATATTATTTGCAATGTAACCATCGCTTTTGACAATATAAACTTTTTTAATGTTTAGCGTTTGACATAACGTTGACAGAATGCGTGCTGCAAATAATATAATATATCGTCAAATAGGGGTTAAAAAAAACTGAATTTTGCACATGGCCAGTAATGTCGCCTGTTCCCGTGTCGGAATAACAACAAAACTATTTACCTATATACCAGTAAAAAAAAAACGAAGAATGTTGGTTATCATAGAGCATAATAATTTTTCAAGTTTATATACTGATATTATAATTGCAATTAAGTTACTAAAATATCAAATAAAGTATTACGATGGCATAGGTGTGAATTTGCAACCAAAATATATTGGTGTACATAAGTTTTATCACTACACAGATCTGATGTACCTATGTACTTGTGAATTTAGATATTAAATATTTATTTGCGGATTTGACTTACCTTTATTAAACTTTTACTGAATTACTAGTCTACTTGTATCCAAGCTAAATAGGTGAACAAATCTTTCACATCTAAATTCACAAGAACATCAGATCTACCAAACTGATGAAATATACACCGTGAAATTTTAGTGGTTGTTTTCCCGCAACAGAACGATTTACCTTTAGTAGCACCATCGAATCGTGCGAGTTATTTATTGAAAATAAAGATATCGTTGTTCTCAATTAGTACAGTGCGAGAATTTGTTGCGGAGACGCGTATTACTAGTTGCGAGTAAAAAACCTACGGTTCTCAACATGTTTACGTCGAAGTGTGCGGGGTGCTCTGAGCTTGTGGGCGATGGACCGGAATGCTTTGTCTGTAAAAAGAGATTTCATTTCCCTTGTGGAGGTATAACGGAGCGTGGTTTCTCCAGGCTTGGTATCGGTAGGGCGTCATGGACGTGCATGACCTGCAGGAATGTGTCAGAGGCAGAAACTTCAGCTATGGAGATATCAATCGCCAATACCCCAGGCTGCTCAAAATTTTCCTCGGGATTACCATTGGAGACTCACAAAGCTTCTACGTCTACTCCTAAACAGACTGGTATTGAACACAACGAGCAGAACTCATCTATCCTGGCACTATTGACTGAGGTTTCTTCCAAGATTGCGACTATGCAAACTGAAATGAAACTTATGACTGTTATTCAGCAGGATCTCCAGCAGGTTAAATCAGATATTGCTGATCTTAACAAAGTCGTAAATGCAAGGTTGGACCAGCTTGCCACTCGGATAGATGACATTGAGTCAAGAGTGTCAGCAGTCGAAGGATTGAAGACGGACCTTGAGGCAGTAAAAGTACAGGTCAATTCAATGTTAGAAGAGGGCTACAAAAATGAGCAATGGGTTCGTAGATCTAATATCCAAATTAATGGTGTACCCCAAAAAAATGGTGAAAACCTAATACGGATCATCAAATCCCTCGCTGAACGTAGTGGTTTTCTTTTGTTGCCCGAATATGATATTGACTTTGTGACACGAGTAGCAGTGAGAAATGACGTGGAAGGTAGAAAGCCAAAACCAATAATACTGAAAATGCACTCAAGATACAAAAAAGACGACTTTTTGGTTTCGCTTCGTAAATTAAAAAACATCTGTGCTAGTGATATTGGATTTGCTGGGGTGACTTCGCGGATATACTTTAATGATCACCTCTCATCGCGTAATCGGCAATTATTCCAGCGAGCAAAAGTCATTGCAAGGGAGAAGAATTATAGTTATTGTTGGGTTCGTAATTGTACAATAATGGTGCGTAAAACAGACAGTTCCCCGGTTTTACACATAACATCTGAAGATTCGCTAAAAAAAATTGTATAAGTAAAATTTTAGATCTACATGTAAACTTCGATCACATTGTATTCGCAATTTTTCATTTAATTGGTTTAATTTGTATTGTTGCGTGCGACAGTTTGAGTACCTTGTTTGCCTCGTTAAATCTTACGTACTATAATTATGTTGTGTCAACTACTGTATCGATGCATGCAACAACCATTGCGGAGTGCGTGAGGAGTTGTGATGAAGCGTTTCAAATGCGAAAGTCAATCTATGATATGTTAGTTTTAAATAATCATAGATATTTTAATGTTGTTATTTTTTCTCTATACAAATCAGGTTTGGTGTTAATATTGCTTTACTGTGACTGGGTATTTATTGTGGCTTGGAGGGTGTTTGTGAATCGTTTAATGCGGCTTATGACTTCGTCTGCGCCAAAAGTACAACGTAGCTTAGTATGTCTTCACATTTATATTGTTATGATTCAACTGATGCGCGGACATAGACCGATTATTTTATCAATGCTTTATGAATGTGGCGGCTTTAGAATATTACTGTTGTGCTTATACTATATACATGCATTTCGCCTGACTTTGAATTGCAACGTTCTTGTTTTAACTAAATTGAATCTTTCGACATTAAACAATATTTTAATGAAGGTAAGGGTTACACAGAATTACAAACTAATTTTATCAAGTTACAGTGTATTTTAATAGTTTAAATTGTTTTTATCAAAATGTACGTGGTCTTCGGACTAAAACTAAAATATTTTATAAAAACCTTATTAATTGTAATTACGATATTGTTTGCTTGAGTGAAACATGGCTGTTGCCGGGAATTTTTGATGCCGAGCTTTTTGATTCGAGATATAATGTGTACCGTACTGACAGAAACTATGAACAGAGGGGTATGACTATGGGAGGAGGCACATTAATTGCGGTTAGACGCGAGCTATTGGCGGATTCAAACTGTGCTTGGGTGCTTCCACAGCTTCCTGATGCCGATGTAACTCATTTAGACATCTTACTATCCAACGGTCCAAGTGCTAAACGGTTGCATGTGTTTTGTTGTTACTTTCCTGACACAAAAAATCAGGTATTGTCGCAACAGTTATTTTTAGAGTCTGTATCGGATTTGCGTACCGATAGACCTGATGATTCATTTTTCTTAGTGGGCGATTTTAACATTAGGAATGCAGTATGGGTAGAGAGCATGACAACGCCCCATGAACTCGTATTGTCAAATCCATCCAACGATGTGTTATCCTCTCAGTTGTATGCTTTCATGT
Source organism: Anania crocealis (assembly GCA_949315895.1). Taxonomy (NCBI): domain Eukaryota; kingdom Metazoa; phylum Arthropoda; class Insecta; order Lepidoptera; family Crambidae; genus Anania; species Anania crocealis. Next base: position 4,970,781 of record OX438863.1, read on the forward strand.
GTTTTACGAATTTTTCTCAGTTTAACAAAATTTTAAATCTCAACAACAGAAACCTGGATTTGGTAATTTCAAGCCTATCTTGTAACGTATCTCGCACGGAACCCCTATCTGAGCCAGAAGATGCACACCATCCTTCTTTAATAGTATCGATAGATCTGAACGTGACCGATGCCCTTCTGGTGCATAAACCTCGTAAAGTGCGTCGTTTTCATGCCGCCGATTATAATCTTATTCAATCGAAGTTAGAAGACATAAATTGGGCGGATCATCTTTCGAATGCTAACATTGAAGATGCATTGGACTGCTTTTATAAACTTGTTAATGAAGTCATTGACAAATTCGTTCCTACAAAATTAGTAAAATATAAAAATACTTACCCAGTGTGGTTCTCCTCCGCGCTGATTAAATTAATAAAAAGAAAACAAAAAATGCATAAAAAATGGAAAGTGTACGGCAGATTAATTGATTATGAAGTTTTTTCGGAATTGAGACGATCCGTTAAATCCCTTGTGAATTCTTGTTACAATTTATTTATCAAAAGATCAGAATCAAACATAAATCATTGTTCAAAGCACTTTTGGGCTTTTATTAATTCTAAGATGAATATTAACAGCATACCTGATTCAATGAAATTGGATGGTGTGATAGGTAATGATGGTCAGACCATATCTAACATGTTTAATAGTTTCTTTCGGTCGGTATTTGAGAATAATACTCACATTACCCCACAGTTATGTTGCCAGTCTGATATTGTTCGAATTAATAATATTGAAATCACCCAAAAAATAGTCGAGAAATATCTCTCGAAAATAAACACCTCGAAGGGTTGTGGACCTGATGGTCTACACCCAATCTTTTTGAAGACTTGTAGTAAGCAATTGGCTTTGCCCGTGTCTTTAATTTTTAAATTATCATTGTCCACTGGCAGCATGCCTCTCGTTTGGAAGAAGTCTTTTATTGTTCCTATTCATAAGTCGGGCGACAAGCACAACATACGTAACTATCGTGGTATTTCCAAATTATCCGTTTTGCCTAAAGTATTCGAAAAGATCGTTTGTGATTCTGTGTATCCAGCAATAAGTCCTATAATAACTATCAACCAACATGGTTTTGTTTCTAAGCGATCAACTGAGACTAATCTTTGCGAATTTTTAGACCTGGTACTGGATTCTATGGAGGAAGGGTTTCAGGTGGATGCTGTGTATACTGACTACTCAAAAGCATTTGATAAAATTTCCCATTCACTGCTAATTGCTAAGCTTGAGGCAGTTGGTATACATGGTGACCTTCTTCGCTGGTTAATTTCTTATCTTGAAAATAGGACACAGGCTGTTACGATAAAGGGGTTTACTTCTTGTTTTGTTCCGATCACCTCCGGCGTTCCACAGGGATCTCACCTCGGGCCATTACTTTTCAATATTTTTATAAATGACGTTGTTAACTGTTTTCTTAATTCTAACATTTTACTGTATGCCGACGATTCTAAGATTTTTACGGTTATTAAAACGCCGGAGGACTGTGAAAAACTTCAAAATGATCTCACTCGTCTGTGTCGATACTGTTCTAGTAATAAATTGTTGTTAAATGTTGATAAATGTTACACTATAACTTTCACAAGGAAAACACAACCTATTAATTTCAATTACACGCTTTATAATAAACAACTTAAAAGAGTCCTCGAGGTTAGAGATCTTGGTGTGCAGCTTGACAGTGGTTTATATTTTGAGTCTCATGTCAATAAGATTGCTGCCAAGGCGTATAAACTACTTGGTTTCATTTTTAGGCAAGGAGTTGATTTCAGGAATGTAGACACGCTTATACTTCTTTATAATGCTTTCGTTAGGTCTCAGTTGGAATACGCTTCTGTTGTGTGGAACCCTCAATACAAGAAATATATTGAACAGTTAGAGGGTATTCAGAACAAGTTCATAAGACGCTTGAAATATAGATTCAAATGTTTTAACAGCGACAACATTCAATCTTTGGCTAGCCGCCGTGAACAAAGGGATCACATGCTTTTATATAAAATCATAAACTATGAAGTTGACTGTCCGTACTTACTAAATAAAATAGCTTTTAAGTGCTCCAGGCCTCGAGCCCGACAGGTGAGTAATTTTGCTACCTTCGCTACACCACTATGTAGGACTAGATATAGGAAAAATAGTTTTATCATAAGAGCTACAAATAAATACAATGCGAATCTTAGTCACATTGACATATTTCATGTGGGGATGACGAGGTTTCGCCAACTTTTGAAATTATCTCGGGATTAACCAGATTCCGAGTCATATTAATTAAAAGTTATGTTTAATATTTAATAGTTATTAGTTGCATAGACAAGTAGTTATAATAGTTTAAGTTTAAGCAATTTTCTGATGCGTTTGTCTCCGTATCAACATTTTATGTATTAATTAGCCTTGAAAACTTTAAATGCTAATGTATTATTAAGTAAATGTAAGTCTAATGTAATAAAATAAAGCTGTATGTTTTCTTAATAAAGATAAAATAAAATAAAAATAAAAATTAATCAAAAAAATAATCATCAACTCAAAAGCGTGAGATACGATAGTATCTTTACATAATGTGACGTGTTTGGGTACTGCTTGCCGCACGAAATCAATGTTCAAAGCAAAAGAAGCTCTACGCACTAAGCAATACAGCATAAACTGCACCGCGCGAGGGGCAATGACCCCGGCCGGTGACCGGCTGCGGCGCGGCTGGTACCATTGGTTCGAGGTTGCTTTCGAGTTTCGTTTATCACAATCGTGAAACTGCTATTTTTTTATTTAAATAAAAAATAACTGCACAAATCTATTGTACTACTAAGATAGAATCATTTTACTGCGGGAAAACAACCACTAAAATTTCACGGTGTATGTATCTACAAATAAGTTTTCTTGCAAACTCGCACCTATGTCAACGATGTTAAGATGCCTCGATAAACAGCCAAATGTGATGTCGTCAACACATGTAAAAAATCATTTGCGTAAAAATGTATTCTGTATTTTGTTCATTAGAAGACTTTGCATAACTACTTTAACCAACAGGTCAAAAAATTCAATCATGCGAATGCAAATTATTAGCTTTGATAATGACATCATCAATAGTGGTTAAAGTTGCTCTGCAGTTGGAAGTAGACGATTTCACACACACCCACGTCGCTTTCGGGCCTTTGCTGCGACAATAGCGGTTAAAACGATGGTTTCCCAATACGATTACAGGTTTTCCGTACCGCGATTTGGTGAAAAAAGGAACTGAAAACAAATTAGAGCAAGTTTACGAACAAAAGAAAAATATAAGTTACATGATTTATTGAATTCTCAGTTTTATGCTTACAAAAAATTAAGGAACTTTAAAAATGTCCTTCATTTCGGATCACTAAACATGACGTAATCGGGTCGTGAAATACAAAACGTTTTTAAGTTTAACGACAAAACTAAAAAACAAAACACTTTTCAGTTTTTATTTATCATTGTATAAGTCTAATCCTGTACTTACATAATTTAAGTTTTTTACCATATCAAAAGGGATATAAGGATTGTATTATTTTATGACTATGCGACTAGAAAGTGCCTTTTTGGTCATATCCCTATGAATGTGCATCGAGGCACCGGTTCGAAGATTGGACAACGACTTTTACCAGCATTTCCAGACAATTTTACTGCTGCTCTGCGTCGAGAAGATGATCCGTTTCTACATAAATACTAAGTCTTCAGTCATCAGTTGTCTGACATAGGCAAATTTGTAACGAAGGTGTACAATCAGTCGTGAGTATGTGCGTTCTTGGTTTTAATGATTACGTTCTCAAATGTGGTTAATGTGGCATTGCACCTGCAGGAGACAGATTTCATACACACCCAGGTTGCTTTCGGTCCCTTGCTGCGATGATACTTGTTAAATCGGTATTTCCCAATCTGAATCACGGGCTTACCGCACCGTGAGGTTGTGAATACCACTGCTGGATGAAAAGGAAATAATTGGTCTACTGGTACTGGTAATTCAACTTTTGGACATAATTATAACAAACACTAACTTGTTGAATTACATTGTTATATTGTATTTTAGCTGTTGGTCTTCGGAATATTAAATAAATCAATAAACTTTGATGAACTTATTTAATGAATTCTAAACAAATTTATATAAACTATGCAAATGAATAACATGGGGTACCTATATACAACACAAAAATTATAAACAATGTCCTGCAAAATTTTTCACATAATTACTATAACAGATTAGTAGTGACAGCCAATTTTTATTACGTTAATTCATAAATTTGGTTTCCTGGTTCCCATACTTGGATTTATCAAGTAAGGTAAACATTCTGTCTCTTAAGTATTATTTACTCTAGCACTTCAAATTTTCCTACAGACATCGACCTTTTACTATGCTTGAGTTTAACCGTCGTTAGATTACGCTCCTTAAGTGTTGTGTTATTTCTATTTGTAATTTATAGTTTTCTTCTTGTGTTTGATGTATGCCGGAAGTATTTTAAATATTTTAATAGTTAGGGACCCTGTTATTGGATATTCTCGAAGTATAGACTGCGATTCTCGGCATCACAAAACTTGTTCAACTAGCCATAAACTATTCATGGATGTGATGATTGTTGACTTTGATGATGACATCATCAATAGTGGTCAAAGTTGCTCTACACCCGCTGCTAGCCTTCACACAAGTCCATTTGGCCTTGGGGCCTTTATTTCGGTGATGGTGATACTTATTGTACCTATATTTTCCGATCTGAATTACAGGCTTGCCATATCGTGACGTAGTAAATATTGCTTCTGAAATAAATATCATTTATACTTTTAATCATAATATATGTAGGGATAAAGGAAACAATTTTCTTCAATGCACAATCTTATTCTTCTTCGTCTTTATCACGTCTTACAACTAAACCCAAAACAAAAACTGACTGACATCTTTATAGAATACTAGCTTACCCCGCGAACTTCGTATCGCCTCAGAATAATATAATTTGATTATGACATCTTAAATGTCAATGTCATCAACCATGGCGTTTTTCTTTACCAAATTTCTTTGCCATAAACAAATAATTTTAATAAAAAAAAATATGCGCCAATAAATTGAGTTAATAACTATCCTATCTTTCAAGTTGGATCAAACTACACACAGTGTACAAAATTTGATTAAAATCAGTTGAATAGTTTAGGATTCCATCGTGGACAAACAACGTGACACGAAATTTTTATATATTAAGATATAAATATTTAAAATTCAAAAATCATTTATCTCTCTCATTCCATCTTTCTTCCCTTGATATATTGCGTTCCATTAATCACATCCCACATATATTTAAAATATGCTAAGATTTTAAAGGAAAATTTATATTATTTTAACGATATCGGGAAATTAAACGCGACCATACCTTATTATTTCGTGTGACATTTCGATCGGGTTGCACCGGCCGTGGTCACAGGGTGGTGACTGATTAATTTTCCACTATCGTAAAAATAATTATGTAACGCGAAAGTTTTCTTTTAGTCATTGTATTACAATAAATCTTGTTCTTGTTTATTAAAACGGTTTCTTACTAAAAAGTGAAATCAATTGTAATAATTACAAATGTATATAGATACCCAGGCAACATTTCCACATGTACCTACTACTGATTTAATCATGAATATGTTCGTTGTTTATCTTGATGATAACGTCATCGATCGTTGTCAAAGTTGCCCTGCACCCACGCCTAGCCTTCACACAGGTCCAGGTCGCTTTTGGACCCTTAACGCGGTGATGGTGGTATTTATTGTATCTGTACTTTCCGATCACGATTACAGGGTTGCCGAAACGCGATGTCGAGAATATTGGTTCAGCTGTAAAAAAATTTAGACAATTTACACGTAGATTTACATACAAATTTACCCTACCTAATAATAAGCTCCACAATCAACAATTCAATAAACATTAAGACCTCTTCGCGGTATTTGCCTGACGAACTTATCTTGATCAAATCGGGGAAGTTCTAAAGAAAGGTCAGGTCAAGAGTACCCTAAACCGGCGAGCGTGTATGAAAAGATTAATTAATGTGGATGAAGCGAAAATAGTCTGTAAGGATCGTAGCAAGTGGAAAGATGTTGTCTCTGCCTACCCCTCCGGGAAAAAGGCGTGAGTGTATGTATGTATGTATGTATGTATGTATGTATGTATGTATTAAGAAACAATACGTAATCACTTTAATCCCTCGATCGTGAGTTATTCCAGACACAATTGAAATCAATTGTTATCGCGACAACCGGTTGTCTCATGGGGGTTGAGGGATTAAGAATATGAAGTTTTTCTGTCTGTTCCTGAGACACAAATATTGTGTTTTACGTCTCAGTTCAAAATAAACACTAGTTTAACAATTTAATAGTCTATTCAAGAGAGTATACAAAAGAGTATATTTTTAACCTATTTTTATAAGTTAATGTTACAATAAATAAAATATATATACAGGAAGTACAAGGAGTAACCTTAGCAAATATTTAACAACAACTAGCTGATAGCTAACATGATATCTGTCTGAGTCTATTTATTTTTTAGGTGAAAGGTTGTTTATTAAAAAAAAAATTTTTTGACTCTTTGATCTTATACTTATATCATGCTTTTGCGTTCTAAGTAACAATGGAACAGATTTATCCATAAAGATTTTAAGCTTCAAAATTTGTACTTTGGTTAAAATTGAAGCATAAATACTCATTAAAAATCTAATATACTCGTATCTTCTTTACTTTCATTATTATATTCTGCTATAATTATTTAATCATGATTGTGTCTATTAATTACTTTAATAATCATATTTTCAAAAGTAGTCAATGTAGCCCTGCATCTCAATCTGGGGGCCTTCACACAGGTCCACCTTGCTTTGGGTCCATCGTTTAGATGATGGTGATACTTGTTAAATCTGAACTTCCCAATCTTGATTACCGGTTTGCCGAATCGGGATGTAGTAAACATTGGTGCTTCTACGCCTGAAATAAAAATCAAAGGATAATATTTTAGGGATTTACAGCTATCTAAACCGGTTGTTTAAGAACACCATTCAAAATTTAGTTGAAACAAGCCAAAATAACAGATTAAAGACATATTATATTCAATTCAAAAAATATATAAAACATAGAAATTATAATTCGAGCATGTGTTTTGTTTACAGAAAATTTATCGACGATCCATTGTGTATGAATAGAGATATTAGAAAAAAAACTTTTATATATTTATATAACAAACAAAAATACATACTAGAATAGATTAGTTAAGATTGAAGTAAATAACTTAAATAGCAAAAAACCATGTTGACCAAGTATAATATCATCAGTGGCTAAGTACAACCATCGTTGCCTGAGTCAAATTTAATGTGTATGGTTGCCATTGTTTTTAACTATAACATTGTCGATGGTGACTAATTTGGCTGGGCATCTTCTGCTCACTTTTTTGACGCATACCCAAACAATCTTAAGGTTATCATCACTACTCTTAAAGTGCCGATTGTAGCGATGGGGTCCGAGCAAGATCACTGGCTTTCCATTCCGCGATACTGATTAAATAGGCCCTGCAAGCAACACGATTGATGAGCTCACACGGAAATTAACTGTAAACCAAAGTTAGGAAACTGGACAGCCCCTTCAGTGAGTATAACATGTACTACGTGTCCAAAACAATTAGGCGCATAACGACTAAGACGTCACTTAACACTTTTCAATCGGCCGTTTTATAGTGCATTTTTATTAAATTTATCTATAAGTTTTACATGCATTTTTTAAATATATTGTTGATTATGTATATTTTGATTTGATATTATGATATTATAAATATAAAATAATAATAAAAAAACTTACCCATTTTTTTAAGTATAGTTACTTTGAGTGCATTACAGTCTGAGGCTCATTACAGTCTGGGGAAAAAAAATTTTTCTTTGTGTCTACATTACCCGGTTTTTTTAGAAGTATCGACACAAACTTTACACACTCTTGCGGCCTTTTCTTTTTCTCAGAGCTTATCCTTACTGTAAAGTGCCTTCCTATTAGTTTTGTGCACTTGCCAGCAAATAACAGAAACAAAATACTTAATATTATTACAATTTATTTTGACTCGTAACTTCTTAGAACATATTGAAACTTTATACTGTAAATAAACAAAAAAAGTAGTATTTCTGGTATGTGACGTCACTTTTTACAACGCAGTTTTGGTATAGACAATAGGGGAATTTAAGGCAAGTCATTAGACTCGCAGTTAGAACTATCGCCAGGAACAAAGATCCTTACCGAATTTAAGTACTGAAATCACAAAGAAACGAGTTTAAACGTTTCCACTCTTTAATGGCTTTTATTAAAGTGTCATTAGTGATTGTGGGCAAGCCACATGATGCGCCACACTTCAGGACTTATAAAGTGGACAGCAGGTCCGAACTGGAGAATACTGGCGATAGGACGAGAGTAGATACTGTGAGAGGAGGGCTATGTCGAAAGAAACGCAGAAATTATAATGTTTACTTAAACATGAACATACAAAAGTTTAAATATAGAAAAAAAGGGCTTTATCATTATTATTAGTGATTGTGTTCTGTCTTCTCTTTTATAATAATGTCATTATACGTGGTGATAGTGGCACGACACCCTGAGCTAACCCGGCAGCAGACCCATAGAATCTTGGGTCCCGTACTCCTGTTGTTTTTATTAAACCTATACTTCCCCTGCTGGATGGCCGGCTTTCCAAAACGACTAGTGGTGAATTTAGGCGCTGAAATGAATAAAAAGTTTGAATTCTTGTAATATTTGGCCTCATATTCTCTGCCCGTTATAACAGATGCGTCAAACCATTTTAAGTTTTTTAAATAAGAACCTAAATCATATAAAACCCGTTTATTTTGCACTATAAGTACATACATAAGAAATCAAAAATGTGCAGTTTTTACCATAATTAAGCTACAAACTATGTCACTAAATATGAAAAACGGATATGTTTTTCATATCCGTACTAACACTCAACTCTACAGAAAAAAGTATATTTATTAAAATATATTTTGTATGAATCTCAATCACATGCTGTTGTACGCTATGTTAATCCTTAATAAGGAACCAAATTTTTTACCTTAATAATATTTAATTATATCAAGCACGTGTCCAATGTAATTAAAAATTACCGCAAACATTTACATATTTTTAACGTAAGTTGCAGATGATGAAAATGATGCACCAGTGTTTAATGATTATGGTTGCCATTAAAACAGACGACTTCATTATTAACAGTCACAAGGGAGGCTTTACAAGGTATTTTATTTCCATTCTTAGCGCAGAACCAGGATGATTTAGATCCGTGACTTCTATTATTCTTGTAGTACCGATATTTATCAATTAATATCATTGGTCGGCCTCCTCTAGTTTGGGTGACGATGTATTCTAAAAGCAATGCATGCAATTATATAAACAAGTTGTTATGATTTTCATGCCATCTACTTGAAGTTCTACTAGCACTTCATATACCTAAATGACAATCCAGGTGACATACATTTATAATCTTATACCAATCTTTAATAAAACCTGTTATTTTTTTATTTTTTTATTCTTGTAATCATTAGGATCTTTTAATATAAATTAAAATAGGTACGAATACATTACATGATGAAATACGATATCACTATAAGTATTTCCAAGTTCGTTTATTGTACTTTCTCATATACTTGTATCCCGAGAATACCTACTTATTTATTCACTGTGGCAGTGGTAATTTTTAAAATCTATGATGGTATCACCACAAATTAACACGGACGCCCGACAGCCATTCCTCGTCCTCTTGCTACAAAACCAAGCCGCTTTATCTCCACTGCTTCGGTTATTCTTATAGTACTTATATTTTCCTATCTGTAGAACTGGTTTTCCATACCTAGACATCTTGAATTGTGGCGCTGGTGACAATCACAGAAACTGATGTTAATTCGCCTGTCAAATTGACAGGACTGTGTTACAAGAAAAACATATAGGTATGTGAAATCAGTACTTGAGACAAGTTTAAATTTTAATCTACATCCTTAAAAATGAATTATTTAATAACAATTAAATTTTCCACACTAATCATATAATTTTCAGGATATATTATTTGAAATATTTAACATAAGACTAACATTGTTGCCAAAATCATTTTGGTAGATTCAAATAGAAAAAAACAAATGGAATTCAGCTTGTACTTATTTTATCAAGTGAAAAAAAGTACAAAAAAGTTAAAAAACTAATCATATAAAACATCACTAATAGTTTTATTCACAATCAAGACTGTATCTCCTGTCAAAGACCAGCTATAAAGACTTGGTACGATTTATTATTTTTACATTACAATAATATTAATTTATAAAAGAGATCACTTTATATAAGTAACAATTCTCCCGTGTTTGTGGAAGAAAAGAGTCATGGAATGGTTAGGTACATGTTTTTTTAATGCTTAGATATTTTTTGACGTTTAATGTCATGACTAGCTATCAGACCCCGTAATGGCTTTTTAATACTGGATTTTTGAAATGAGCAGCCTATTTTGGTAATTTTTTTTTTAGTTAGATTTAACCGGAAAAATTACACTTTTTAAATTTCTCTAATATGATCATACAGAATGATCAATGGTTGTGGTGATCATTGATTTTGACGATGTCATTGTCTACCGTGGAGATGGAAGCTCGACAACCACTGCTTCGGGCCCGACTGCACACCCACCAGGCCTTCGGACCTCTGCTCCGATTGTTCATGTTGAATCTGTACCCACCCAGTGTAATGACCGGCTTTCCGTACCGGGATGTTGAATAAACCGCCTCTGAAAAACCAATGTTAAGGACATATTGTGTCATCGTAAAAGTTAGTAAGAATTTTTTTGACATTCTGTTTTTTTTTTCCTTAAAATTAAACATAAGAAATGATAACAGTTAAGGTTTTATATTTGTATTTATGTAACAGAAATACACAAATTATATAAAAAAGAAAACATTTTGGTTTGCATAGTGCTTTTAACATATTTTAATATAAATAACTTTGTATAATTTAATTTAAATATTAAAAATTAATTACTAAAAAAATATTTATTTATATTTAACTTTAAGTAAACTTTGAATTCAATGATGAAGGCCTTTGCCCTGCAGTGGGATAGTTTTCATATTAACACTTAACTACATTGAAAACCCCCTTACTTAGACTATCAATAAATGGTGGAAGTCAGAGTCAAATTACATAAAATTACTATAATAATTTTCGAACTAAGCAATGGTAGTAATTATGATATTATTTTATATCATTTGCGAATAGTCTCGATCAAGTCAATCAAATCTGTTCACGTTTCACATTCACATTTCAATTACTCTATAGGTACGAGTACTCTTCAATCTAGCTAGAGAAAAGGCAAAATATCTTATTCGTGATTATGAGGCGTGCATTGTATAATATGGCCATCATAGGTGGTCACATGTGCCTTGCAGCCTCCATTTCTCTTGATACACCGCCAAGAAATTTTCTTATTGATTTCATAGTCCTTACTGAAACGGTGCTGGCCTACCATTAGGGCTATATTCCCGAATCGAGTCGTGAAGAAAGCAGCAGCTGAAATGAGAAGTGACTTACAAAATCAATGCAAGTCATATAAATTAAGAAATGTTAACTTATTTAGGAATATAATAGGATGATATCAAATTTCTGACTTCGGCATAGTATTTATATGCATATTATGTTAAATATAGGCTGGTTATACCATTTCCTAACACACTGTAAATTTTTGTTGTTGATGGTGATGTGTTACTTTATATTAGAAGACACAATAAACATAAAATTAGGTATATTGAATATATTTTTTATTTGGTCAAATTTACTATAAATGATAGTAGGATATTTGGTTACGAAAAAAAAGCTGAATAATGTATTCAGTGGGACAGGTAAACTTGGTAATCTACACAGATTTTCTGTAAATTAAATTAATAACTGTCCAATTTGCGTGAGATTGTTTTGATTTTTACTGTCTAGACGAAAAGCAAAGCTACACAATTAAAACAAAACACGAAGACGCGTCCTTCTCTTATCTACTCGCTTGTAGATAAACGGGTATTACGCACAAGCGAGAGCGGTTTAAGGACTGGGAGAAAAAGAGTATCAAAAGCGTCTTTGTGAGAGACGACAATGTGACGTAAGTAGGTCAGCATCGGTAACGAATTAAAATCATCGGCATCGTTATCGCTAACGGTACAAAGTAACTATAAGTCTATCCTTCTTAGAAATCTCTTGCAAGCAAACTTTTCTTTGGATGTAATACTAAAGTTTTCAGCTACGATGTGATTGCTCAAAATATTGTTACTTGTGATAGGTAGTAGTTACAGTCCAAAGTCAATGTCACGACGCCCGTATATTCTCTATACCATACACCAGGGCACCACCGCGCCACTTTAGGAACCCCTGCCCTAGCGTGTAAACAAAACTGAATGCCGGCAAATGAGCAAATTAAATCATTCAGTCGTGATTGTGACTTGTACATCGTAAGACTTGACCACCGTACGTAGTCACGGAAGCCGTGCATCCTTTGTTCCTTTTGATGCATCTCCAGGTAATCCTTCCTTTGATTTCATAGTTTTTGCTATAACGATGCTGGCCGAACATCAGAGCTATATTCCCATACCGAGTTTTAAAGAACACAGCGCCTGAAACGTTGACAACGTTAAAGAAGTTTAAATAAATCACATGTTAACAATAACTTTACATGATATCGAAACAACAAAAACCGTCAATTCTAAACGTCCTCTAAGGGTCTTTTAATGGTTTATAACCAATATAAAACAGGTAAACAAGATTAGTCATAGTTTTATGTCATGGAGATTAGTCCGTTAAGAGTTCTGAAAGTATTTAACAGGTCTTAGAGCCTAAGCTATGCTGCGACTCTTCAGATGTCATTTAAACAGGAGAAGTGAATGAATGATTACGGTTCATTCCGGCGGCTGGGAAATTAATAGTATGTTTGAGATCGGATTCACCTGTCCCTTTTGTGACTACAAGTTGTTTAGAACAAAATATATGTCAATAAGAAAAAATATCATACCATCCTTTCCCGAAAGCTCATAGATATTGTATCTTTTATCTAAACAATATAACTTACTTTAGTTTATTTGATATGGATATTTGATCAAATTCATAATCTTTGATTCCTCCTCAGCGTAGGCCAGAAAGAAAATTAAAACAATACTTTTTGCAGATGTTGGCACTCTTTAATTTATACAAAAGATTTCAAATTAAACTGTACTACAATATTTACATACAAGGTTGTCAATTTTAGTCGCATTATCATCGGTAATGACTTACCGGAAGAAGAAACCTATTTGAAAATGGTTTTCAATGCAAGAGCCAAATTGGCAGAATACATCAACAATTTCGGCAGCACTTTGCCTTTTCAAAATAAAAAACAAAGTGCTCCTAAATAAACCTTTTTACAATGTTTTATTTCATATCACTGCTGCCCATCTTCTTGTGGGAGTACTCTTTTGTTCGCCTCTTACGACACCCACAAAAAGGTAAGACTTATTGATATTATTTAATATTCCGACACCACATGACATTATATTTTATTTATTAGTACAAAACACAATAAATAATGTTACTGATATCGAAATTGGACACTATGTATAACTTTATAATTTAATAATCAAAATCAATCTTTTTTACGCTTTGGCAAAAAGTTTAATGGAATGTGCATTGTGAAAAGAGCCCCTTCACACTAGCGATAAATAATTCGAAGAAAGACGACATTTAAATTGCAAGATTGCAACGTTGCAACCATAGATATAGTATACTGTTATTAGATGGGTAATGGCAAGAGATAAAATATAGGAAAGGTATTTGTTAGAACGGGATAGATATACAAGACCAGTCACGTGACTTTTCAGTAAATGACACTATCGATGACTCGAATAAGACTTATCATTGTTCTAGTGGTTATGGTGGTTGGATACTTTTACGATCTTCTTGTCATGTGTCGTGATGGAGGAGCGGCAGTTGTTACTAGCCCACTTGACGCAGCGCCACACGCGAACGCCATGCGCTCGCGCAGCGTAATGATTAAATCGTTGCAGGCCCAACTCCATCACTGGCCTTCCGTACCGAGATGTCGTGAAGTTTACTACTGAAAATAAAAACACTATGTTGTTCTTATAAAATACAACAATCGAGATGAAAATGAATCAATTTTGTTTGGTAAGGCTAGATTCTTACCCAGTTTGAAAATGAATGCACAACTATATGTTTTTTTTTAAATGACACTCAGTATAATCATGACAAATTGTATATATTTTTTAATAATTTACATTAAAACATTCGTGTATGACATGATTATTTTGTTGACCTTAATGATGACTTACTTTTTGCCATCGAAAATCTCGATGATAACATTACTAAGGAACACAATCGTGTAAAGTTTTCTTCGGGGGGATCATTGTTGACTTGATTGTAGGCTCCATCTGCAGCTGAAAAGAAAATTCATCCTTCATGTCTCGTCAATTTCGTAGACAGTACCAATAATACTCTTTGAGTGCACATTATACCGAACTGTTCCAGAAATGAAAATAACAAAAAAAAACTACAAAAATAAATTATAAGCTACACTGACAGCAGTTTTAAACAAACAAAGTTGCAAGAGATTATGCATTGTTGATAAAAAGTAGATACACAATCAGAGTCAAAAAAGTGTCCTAACTAAAAGTGCACCCGTTTGACATAAGGGTTCATAAAGGCACTTTAAGTATAACCTATATTAATCGAATAGTCGCAACATGATATAAATATCCATACTTTAGCATGCCGACATAATTTTAAAAGGTTATAAATTTGACAATGATATAGAATCATCAAAGTCAACAATGCAATTGAGGACAGTTTTAGGTGTCATTTTTGTACCGGACTGTGGATCTAATTTTTATTATACCTCGATGAGATTATGCAATGGTTATTAACTCCTATAGCGAGGATCGTTCTATGATGGTGACGGTGGTCCTGCAACCGTCGGGCCACTTCTGGTACACACGCTCGAATCACGTGTCTTTGCAGCACGGCAATCCGGTGACAATCCACAACTGGTTTCTCACGAATCGATAACGTGATCATGAGGTTCTGAAATAAAATAAAAAGTTTTACACGAAATTCACCAAATAAAGTAAGGTAAAATAATACAACTGCTTGATGGATTTATTATTTTAATTTCTTACTTTCATTGATTTTATGTTTAATTTTTCATTTAGGATATTAAATATAAGTGAAATGGGAGAAATCAGTGATACAAACAAACGATTAATTGCTTATCATAAAAACTTATTTTATCGGTTCCTAAAAAAGGTCGTCATTAAGAACATGGGTTAAATGTAATAAATAAGCTAAAAAGTAAAATATAGTGCATGTTCAAATTCGATTAAAGCATATCTTATAAGAATATAGTGCAAAATAACAACAGAAATAAACTAAAGAGAGTTGAAGCCTAAAAGAATAATTGTTTTATCTCTTAGTAGTTATAAGTAGAGTTTTAAAAATAATAACTTTATTTTGCAGATCTCTTGAAAATAATATGAGATTATTGGAAAACACCCATAGATACCTATGGTCATGGATGCATAATAAATAAAATTCAGTTTTCAGAATTAGGTATCCTTAAAGGTACACTACCCTTTAAGAAAAACTTAAAAATGATTATGTTCCTTATTTGGCATAATAATTTCATCTTCTATGGTGTATAAAGAAGCTCTGCAGCCACGAGACCTCCATTTGATGCAGGGCCATTGTGTTTTCTTTCCAGTACTCCGGGAATATTGGTAATACCGGTACTGTCCCACCTGGATAACCGGTTTGCCATTTCTAGACGTAGTCATATGAACTGTGGAAAGGTAATATTCTTTGCAAATTGTGTTATTTACGATATCTGATGAGAATCTTTTGCTGAATACAGAAAGAAATTTAATAACTTGCTTACTATTACTACTCCGGGTTCTGCACATAAATTGGTTTACAAGTACTTATATATGTACTTATTTTATCTTTTGTACTTATCTTACAAGAAGTAAATCGAACATTGTACAAGAAAATTTTATTACAGATTTCTGATAAACCAACAGAAAATTCCATTGTAACTTTTCCATTTCCGTAACTTATTCGAGAATCATATGCAGACAGACACATCTGATAAACATTTTTTGGTTTTCTGCTTCGAGGTCTTAACAATTATTATTATTCCTCAAAATATAGAAAGGTTTAGCGGGAAGAGAAGTGGAAACACGACTAGCTTAACATTAGATTTTATCTTTTGATATGTCAGACAAATGCAGATCCTATGAAAAACGTAATTATCATTCGTGGTTGTGTTCTTTCGTCGACATAACAATTTCATCTCCAATAGTGAACAATGATGCTCTGCAACCTCGAAGACTCCACTTAGTACACGGCCATTGCATTTTCAAACCAGGCTTCTGACACGATTTTTGATAATACCGGTATTGCCCCATCTGAATAACTGGTTTGCCAGTTCTAGATTTAGTAATTAATGGACCTGCAAACAATGCACAATTTCAACAAAAAGTATCGAGACACAAACAACTTTTTTAAAAACTGTATTTACGCAATAAAATAAGGAATGGAGAGATTTTTTGGTATTTCGCTGCCGCGATAGAATTAGAAATAAGAAAACCCGTATCAGAACTAACATACCCGACACCGCTCGAAGAATTGAGATCCTTGATTGTGATTTTTTCGATTTCCTCAGGAGGTGTTAAGTTGTATGCCAACCAAGCAAATGCTCTTCCAAAAGATACCAAGATATTTTTGTGTCGACGAATTTGTACGATTATTTTGTTGTTGCTGTAAGGTAGCATATTTAATTATAAGAGAAAAAGGTAAAAACAATTAATTATTTCTATCTTATTTGCTTATCTGATAATAAAACTTAATTTTTACGCAACTATCATTAGAGTTTAATAATTGAATGGTTAGTGATGAAGACCCTGCAGACCTTTTTACTTCACTAGCGGCAATGCCGAAGCTCTACCATTAGAATGGAATCTTCCAATAAAAAAGAACAATAGATTTTGCACTTTTGAAGTCCTTTATTTTAAAGCAAGTACGAATAAACGGTTGTCCGAACATTTGTATTTTCCTTTAGTGATTATGAACATTTTTTCTTTTAATTATTTTATCTTCAATTGTGGTGATGGACGCTTGACACCTAGCTTTGCTCCAATAGCTACACAGCCACTGCACTTTCGGCCCTTTGCTTTGGCTACGCTGATAGAATCGAAATTGGCCTATTTGAATAATCGGCTTGCCGAACTTTGATGTCGAATACACTGGAACTAAAAGATTATTAAGTTGTTCTATAATCAATTGATTGATGTTGAAGCAAACATTAACAAATACTAACAATCACAATAACATGCATAAAACGCTAGGAAAGAAAAGAACGTAATCAAGAAAAACATTGGCTTTTATACCGTGCTGAAAAACATCATACAATAAGTCATTATTCTCAATTGCCAGTTTGCGGTAGCTACAAAAAGGAAACCCTTCACCCGGCGCATTTTCCATTCAAATCACACCTGCCCTTGCGAATGACCCAAAAGCTTGACGATAACAAATAATACATAGTGCTTAAAATATAACTTAATTACAATGACACCTGTCAAACTGAGCAGACTAGTGCTGAAAAAAAACAGTTATTGCAAAAAAAATATAATGAAAATTGGTTATATTAAAATACGAGTATTACAGTAAGTCAGTATTGTGATCATCATCAGATCACTGGAACAATCATGGAGATAAACTAGAAATTATATATAGATTTATGAATGTATAGCATATAGAACCTAATAAATATGAACGTTATTATTTAATCGTTTGCAACCTTTAAATTACACAACTTCGATTATGAATTATCATTAAAGTGTTGATTTCGATTTAATTTTGTCTAATTTACGTCATCACTAGCGATTATGAAAAATGACGTAACCTTGTAAAGACGTCTTTTATAGTTAAGTCTAATTTTTGTGACTGGATTATGGTCTTTTTGACTTTTAATGTCTATTTTAAATAATTATTTCGATTAATATGTGCAGCAATGTATAAAAAACTATTCTTAACATGCCAGATACCAATATTTTTCTTATGCAATGAGTTTCACTTGTGTGACGTTGGTACAAAGCGACATCGTCTCTTTTAGTAAGAACTGTCATTCTAATCAAACTATATTTTAAGGACTGTACTTACTACTAATATATCAAGGTACCTACGTTAAATAGTTGAAACTGCACAGAAATAAACTATCAATGAATTTTAAAATACACGTTTAATATATCAGAATCACAAATACACGGTCTTTTGTAAAAATGCAAAAAAATATTCATATTTTTAAAGTACGGAAAACGCTCTGTAAAACTTTTCAGTATTGAATAAAAACATTAATTCTAAGTTACGAACAGTCAAAAAGTGCAGCGGCCTTAGACAAGTTGCTTTTTAATAGCGTAGGTATACTCTATGTATAAATAATACCCATTTATTTAAACATCAATATTATAATTTTATTGTTAAATGGTGCTATAGTGAAAATCCAGACTAGGTACTGTTTTATTCAACGAAGTTTCTTTAGGTTTTTTCTAGATTAAAAAAAAGATGAATAATAACGACAAAATAAATGAAACACTACAATATTATCTTCAGGCTACAGGACAATGAGACAAGTATACCATGAATTCAAATACTTTTCATTCACATTCTTGCGTATCGTAAAATCCAATTAAGTATTATGAGATTTGCAATAACAATGATTGTACTCATATCAATAATAGACAACGTATGGCTACGGTTAAGGTGACAATTTTGACAAACGAATGATCCTTAACAAACTCTTAAGGCTATAACACGCTAGCCGGTGGCAATGCCATTGGGAAATGGAACTCCCCGTTCAGGAGCGCAATCACCTCTGCTAAAATGCTGCCGAGTTACGCTGCAGATTGTCGCAGACTTTAAAAATGTTGTAGCCTTTACAAACTAGAAAATTATGAGTGTGTATTATGATTGTGATCGTTGCCGATCTTGACAATCTTGTCATTGTCTGTGACAAGGAAAGCCTTGCAACCGTTGCGGCGGTTGCAAATGCAAACCCATCGCACATTCGACTTTGAGAGCCTCTTACCCGATGAGTGTCGGGCGAACCGATATCCGCCAATTTGAATTACAGGGTTCCCATTTTTGGACTTTGAATATTTCGGCACTGAATATGTTTTTCCATTAGTAAATCGTTCTGAGCCATTTCCGAGATATACAATCATAAATGTGACTGTAAAACTGTTATATTCACCAGTTTACCATGAAACGACAATTTTAATTCATCGGCGTTTGATTGTAAGCTGAAGAAGTTAAAAATTACAAGGTATCTACTTACAGTCACATCTATAGGTACATAATTATTATATTTATAAATCATACCATACTACCGTATAAACAAACAATTATTGTATGTATATAAGTTTAGATAATGTTATTCTGAAGCGTAAACACTAATAAAAGGGTTAATGTGTGAATGTTCTTGATATTAATTAAAAATATTTGTAATCGATAAAAAGTAGCCATGTTTTATTAGTTCATCCATAATGAATATAATTTTGAAAAGGGATACACGTTTTCAATTTACACTAGAAATTTAAGAAATTGCTTAAAACCTTTTATTCTTGACGTAGTTCTTGTTTTTATTGATTCTAACAGCATCATCATACATATAATCTACCATAAGCACGTTACGTAAATAGAACTTACTAATGGTTGTGCACATTTTTACTCTGAACGATCTTGTCTTCGATGGTGTTTATAGAAACTCTGCATCCGTATCTCCAGCGGGTGCAGCACCATCTCACCTTGTTCCCCTTACCAGACACCGCGCAGCGAGAGAAACGGTACTGTCCGATCTGAATTATCGGACCACCAAATCGTGAAAGCGTGTACTTTGGTACTAAAAAAAGCATAATCTAATCAGCGTCTATCAATATAATTGACAGTTTGATCAATAAACATACTTTTTATTGATCTGTCGAAACGAAATTCTGCTATAGATTGTATAGAATAGCAATAGGAAACTATGATGTTACAAGTTGCTACACTTAAATAACTATTTATTAATTTAAGGAACATTCAAAAGATTATATTACAACAAAAAATTATACGAAATTATATGGGGTGTAGGTACATTCTTTTTAGCTATCTATCTTATATATCAGTACAGTATCTTGAATATTTCCTGGTCTCAGTGGGTAGAGGTCCCAGTATGAGCATGCTGGAAAATATCAGTGAAGGATTTGGCACTAATAAAATGCTGAAACCTACCAGTTGAAACAAAGGCAGTCAATACGAACGTAGACAGTCCAACAAAACTAATCTTGAAATTAACAAGTCGTTAACCACTGATTGTTGCTTGTGATAAGTTGACACGTGGTACATAAATAATATACAGTGTTGTAGAATTGTCGAGAATTTATCAAATGATTTAAAATATTATAACATGTATTTTGACTTAAAACTTTAGTCCTAGGAAGCGACATACAACGATCAGAAAAAGACGGGCAGCAGCGTCTCTTCTTCGCCATTGGTCAAAGTGCGATTGCTAGCCCGCCTGTCAAGCGTGGTGATTAAGACATCTGTTCCCAGCAGTGGACTCGTATTTGATAATAACCCAAATGGTGACTGGTCGGGAATAGTTTCAAACCATAGAATATACTATTAAACATTTTAAGTAGAAAGAAGTTTTAGGAACGCCAAAATTTAATGGTTGTGGCTACCAGGATGCTTAATGATTTCGTTTCCAACTGTAAAAATGGAAGAGCGACAGCCCCACCTCCACTTACTGCAGAGCCACTGTACTTTTGGACCCTTGTAACAATTGCGTTTGTGGAACCTATACGAGCCGACCTTGATCATTGGGGTTCCCCGGTTGGACTCTACAAATAACACCGGGTCTGAAATCAAAATCAAATTTATAAATTATCAGCAAATTATTGATCTACTACAATTGGCTAGGTCAGGTTGTAATCCATTTTATTAGATTTAAGTAGAAGAACCGAAATCAGGCCTTGTACCTGCTAAATGATATAGCATAATTTACTTTTGACAAAATTTTAAATTATATATTTTCTGTTTTTACAATGTTGCCTTAGTTTGTGGCATTGATGATATATCGAGATTCCAAGCAGCTGTTAGTTTCCAACAATATTTTTTCAAATTCTATAGCTTCATATAACAATCTCAGTCTACACCTAGTAATTGGGGTTTATCAAATGTAATGAAGTGTTTAGGCTTGTCTACGCTTGACCACAGAATAGGAATTTGGTTTTAGGTATTTTTTTCATATTGGCAATTTATTCTTTTCGAGTTCCTATAGGTACTGCGTTTAGTCTGTGCCATGTGCTATATTAAAGAGCCGTCGTCTTTCCAGCCTGGTCTGTCTGTAAATATTTACTTAATTTCTAGATTTTACTTTTACAGTACTTGGGCCGCTGAACTCTTTATGTTCCCGTACTCACGACTATTTAAGCCATCAATAGGTGCTACTTCCTTAAGTTTGCATTTACAATGACAGACACACACTTAGTAAAATATATTCATTATACATTCATTAAAAAGTATTGTTATAAAGATGAATGCCAACTTTAAGTATTAAATTTTACATATGAAATTTAGTTTTTTAAAACAACAGGTTGCGCATGGTTGTGGACATTGTAGGTCTTTATGATGTCATCTTCAATTGTGGTGATGGTAGCCCTGCAGCCAGCGGACCACTTGTTGCACAGCCACTGAACCTTGGCGCCCTTGCAGCGGCTATGCTTGTTGAATCGGTAACCTCCATAGACCAGCAAAGGTTTGCCACGAGTCGACGTCTCGTAGAAAGCTAAGAAATCGATAAGAAGAGATACAATTAATAAGGTGTTCAAAAACGATGTTGAATCTAAAAGATGTTTTCTTAAATATATATATCCGACGAAAAACATTAAAAAAGCCAAAAATTTAACGTAAAAAATATAGGCGTCGAATTGAGAACATGCTCTTTTTTTCGTTGGTTAATAAGCTACGGTTATGATGTGAAATTTAAACGCACAACCTTGCTATACTAGCGATTGATCACTCAGTTAGGAACTCTATCTGCGTCAACGGAAAATCTCAAGTACATCATCCGAAAGAAATATGTTATGATGTTAAGAAATCAGTAAAAATTTGATATCTGGAGACAATTTTTGATATTTTCCTTGTTAGAAGCAATGGCTTATTGTAATTATTTATTTATTTATTATAGTTTCTACTATGATTTTATATTCTACGAAATTACTTAAATAAAGACATGTCCAATTACAAATTCGTCTTAATCACTTTATACTAATTTACACTACTAGGTAGTGTCATCATTGCACATATTAAAAGAAAGATGTTTAAAAATAAGAATTCAATGCTACGCAATTTCAGCCAGTGAATAATTAAGCAAACAAAACTATTCAGAGGACTATGGCAGGTGGATAAAGCAAAGAAATATTTAACTACTTATTGTTTAAAAGCAACATCTCTCTCATATATTTAAGTCAAAAAGTATTTTTCCTGAGAGTTTTATTTCCCGTTCTTTACTGTATTAATATATTTCAGGACACCATACAAATCGGCATTATAACAATATACATCCTTGTGTGTTACTTTGGGTCCCATAATTTATTAAAGTCCATAATGTAGAAAAGTCAATAAGCTCTACAAAGATACATTGTCTTTTAGTGATTGTGGTCATGACGCATATTGATTATTTTCTTTCCTATTGTCGTGACAGTGGCTTTGCAGCCTTCCCAGGACCTGGTGCAAACCCAGCACAACGGGTGATGCCAAATCACAGGTCTCTTACTCCGAATACCCTTAAAATATCGATATTATCCGAATACAAGCATCGGGTTTCCACGTCCTGATGTTGTAAACACAGCAGAAAACACCAAATAAATTATAGTTTAAAAAACTAAAAAACCACGCTTTTAAAACAGATTGAACTAAAAAATTAAAAATAAAACTGTAGTAATCAATTGAAAAATTCATATTATTGTACAAAAAGCGTGGGGTGCTTGTTATGATATCCACAGATATAGTAAATTATTGATAAAATATTTACAACAATCTAAATCCACGCTTTTTGTACAATAATATGAATTTTTCAATTGATTACTACAGTTTTATTTTTAATTTTTTAGTTCAATCTGTTTTAAAAGCGTGGTTTTTTAGTTTTTTAAACTATAATTTATTTTTTACTTTTTAGTTTAGTTTATAAGATTTGATTCCTTCTTTACCGACTGTAAGTCCAAACCTATGCAGGAAACATAATTGATACAGATCGCGCGCTAGCTCTATCTCTTTTACTCCCTCTTACAGAGGAAAACTGGGAAAACTGTTATTAAATTATTGCATTGTCATCGGTCCTTGATACGTGTGCAAAGTTTCAAATTAATCAAACTTCTGGAAATCGGTCAAATTTATGCTCAAAGATTCCATTACATACATAGATACATAGATAGATACAACCCAAGCTAATAAAAGCGTGGTAAAAAGAAAATAAATCAAATAAATATTTGGGGCACTTAATGTGCGTGAACGCTACTTCTTGAGGGCAACACTTAGCGTGTTAATAGATTTACCAAATAGATAAATATTAATATGTACCTATATCTTTTAAGATGGAATTACTATAAACGTTTATACGAGTATGTGTGACTGTCATAAATTATCGAAAATAATTGAATATACTCGAAGCTTTTTTCGTAAGCATGATAACTTTCTTTTACGCGAGGAAAATGCATTACACATCAACACCACTGCCCCGGGGCAGGGCAGGGCGGTACGTGGGACTCCCGGCGCCCTGAAAAGGGCGCTGCTCCTGGGAATGGGACCCAGGTATAGGTACCCACTAAAAACCTCGCGTCGCCCGCCGCACTGACTGAGGGCAGGGTCTGTGAAATGGGCAGACCTACTCAGAGGGGGTGCTGTAACAACACCCCACTCCTACCATTGGACGACGCGCTGGGTGAACAGCACGCCGTCCTGGTCCCGTGTGCTAGGCGGCTGGTGCCCCTGCACCTGCCACCCGGGACCCTGGCGGGGCCTACCGCCCCGCCTACGCCAACGCAGGCGGAGAGAGTGCGGATCCCGCTCTCTCTCCCTCTCGGCGGCCTCCTTCTGGGGTGCGTAATGTTTAATATAATAACAGATAATATAATTTCAATAGAAATAACATTCAAATGATAGAATTTTCATAAACTATAAAGACAAATAATCTAATTTCATTTGACCTAATATTTTATTTCATATAACTATTGTTTGCTCTAACAACATTTATTATAACATTTGTTTTACAGAATTTTCACTTTGAACAATGTTCTTTTCCTGTAACGTTTAAACCGGTCCAGGGCGAACGCGTGGGCCTCCCTCCGCCACACCGTATCGTTCGGGGGCCGGTTTCCCTGACTTCGGGCATCCGCTGCCCACCAGTACACCGACCCCTGTACCTTTGCCTCCAGGCCCCATGGAAGGGACCCAGCGAGTGCGCACGCCACCTCATGCGAGATGGCGGTTCGAGTGGTCCTCGAACCGCCATGACCCTCTGTGGACTGTGCAGGAGGGCCCTTTGGCGGTTCTTAAGGGATGCCACCCATATCGGCGCCCCGTAGAGGGCCATGGACCTCATCACCGTCATATAAAGATAAGTATGATAACTAACCCAACCCAACCAACCTCAAAATAAATCCGATATTCATCTCAAGTATTTAATTTTAAACAAAATTGCACGTAACATTCAATACCTTATTTACGGGATACTAATCATACTTTCACAATTACTCTGAAAATATTTTTTTGTGATTCCAAAAATATGAAACAAAGAACAGAAAAACCCAAGCCTGAAACAATACACAAAAAGATGTTTTTTTAATACAAAACCAGTCTACGAATCGAGCCCAGGTCCTCGGATCATACGACCCCTTAAAGCCGCTGTGTACGCCAGTCCACCATGGAGGTCATCATCAATTGCTTCAAGTAGGCATGTCACGCGCATTTGCAAGACGGTTGTCCGGAGGGCGAAAGGCGCATTCGATTTTCCCTCAAATAAACGCGGGTGAAACCGCGAGAAACAGTTATAATAGTTTGACGACCTCCGTAGCGGAGTGACGTACCCACCGGTTTTCAAGGTGTCGCCTGCTGCGAGGTCCCTGGTTCGATTCCCGGACGGGTCAATGTAGAAAAAAGTGTTTTTCTACATTTTCTCAGGTCTGGGTGTTTGTGGTATGTACCTTCGTTGTTTCTGATTTCCAAAATACGAGTGCTTTTATGTAGTTATTCAAATTGGGTTTTATATATATTATTATTAATTATTTAGTTATAACAGCTGTATGTGGACCAATTTAGTATAAGGAACACCGTGGAAGAGTAATTTTTTCCTAGTGCTTATGCACGTTATTCATCTTTATGATCTTCATATCAAACGACGTCATAGAAGACCGGCATCCGGAACACCACCGAACGCAGACCCACAAGCACTTCCGTTTCCCTGGCTTATAGCTGCTGTGCTGGTAGTATCGGTACTGACCCATTTGCAACATTGGTTTGCCTTTCTTAGACGACGTTATTATTTTGATCTCTGAAATAAGACTATGTTGTAACAAAAAAAAATGTATTTGATAATACAATTTTACTGCTTGATGATAAAAGAAATTTATATTTTTGTCCCCTGATTCTCCTTAAATTTTGAGTGTAAAAAAGGGGAATCTTTTCCAAACATTTGAACATGTTGGATGATATGAATTACATTTATTTAATAATATCATTTAAAATCTATACAAACATGGATAAATAACGTTATCAATATTTTATGACTTAGTTTTTTGTAGATTTCTACTATGATTTTTTATGAGTTTCTAATATTTCGGTAGGTACTGTTGCAAGTGCTTCTTATAAAAAATAAGTACATCAGAGATACAAGAAGACAGACCTATGAATGATCCCCAAAAAACAATATTCCATTATAAAAGCATGGTGTCCACAGAATTAACTGCAGTTATGGAAGCTTGTATATCGGCCACACTAAACAAACAGTGGCATGCATTATAATACACTAGCTGTTCCCCGCGACTTCGTCCGCGTCAATTTCTGTTATTATAACCGCGATTATTTTTGCAACATTTTTCACTGATGCTTCGCTCTTATTAGTGGCAGCGTGATGGTATATAGTTTTAGTAGTAGTAAGCTGAAGAGTTTGTTTGAACGTGCTAATCTCAGGAAATACTGGTTCGAATTGAAAAAAAATTTTTGTGTTGGATAGTCCCTTTATCGAGGAAGGCTTTAGGCTGTATAACATCATGCTGCGACCAATAGGAGCGACGCATCAGTTAAAAATGTTGCAAAAATAATCGCGATCATAAAAACAAAAAATTGACGCGGACGAAGTCGCGAGCGACAGCTAGTGTATTAATATACGTAAGACCATCATATATTTCTGGTATTATTAATGTTTGATCACAAGTTTGATCCCATTTATGGCTGATCATTGATAACACTGTTAAAAATTTATTATTGGTATTATAGCCTTAGCAAATGTTAATTAATTAAGCTAGTTAGCGAACTAGTCTTTACAGCATTTATAACTCTGCGCTGTTGCCGCTGGAACACGGCTTACCATATTAATCGTATTTTATAAGAAGTCACGTGAATTTTACTGATATATATGTTTATTTTATTTTATACATACATACATAGATACACTCACGCCTTTTTCCCGGAGGGGTAGGCAGGGACCACATCTTTCCACTTGCTACGATCCTTACAGACTACTTTCGCTTCATCCACATTCATTAATCTTTTCATACACGCTCGCCGGTTTAGGGTACTCTTGACCTGACCTTTCTTTAGAACTTCCCCGATTTGATCAAGATAAGTTCGTCGAGGCCTTCCCCTTCCAACATTTCCATTCATACTCGCCATATATATCTTTTTAGTCAACCTGCTTTCATTCATCCTCTCAACATGTCCAAACCATTTAAGCATTACTTTATGAAATACTGGTCACTACATCCTCTTTTACACCACATCGATCCCTTATCACACTATTTTTAATCCTGTCACTCAGATTGACTCCAATCATACTTCTTAACGCTCTCATTTCTACTGCATTTACTCTGCTTTCATGTTTTCTCTGCCACACCCAACTTTCACTCCCATACATCAGTGTCGGAACCAACACCCCTCCATGCACAGCCTGGCGGGCCTTTTCGGACACCTTCTGACTGCTCATAAAAGCGTGCAACACTCCATTCACCATGTTGCCGGCATTTACTCTCATTTCAATATTACTATTACACCTTCCATCCGCTGTAAACATTGATCCCAAATTAACAAACTCTTTCACTTGCTCCACTTTTTCATCTCCTATCAAAATGTTACACTCTGTCATGCTATCCTCCTTTTCAAAAACCATTGCTTTCGTCTTACTTACATCTTTCATTCCTTTCTTGTTCAAATCTTCATGCACAATATTTACCATCTCCTGCAACTCCACTGCCGACGATGCGAATAAGACTTGATCATCAGCATAGAGCAGACATTTGACGATCAAATCGTTCATTCTAAATCCCCGTTCACTTTCTTTCAAATTTTTCAAGGTACTATATATGAATAAGTTAAACAGCCATGGTGACGCTACACATCCTTGTCTAACACCTTTTTGATGCTAAACAATTCAGTATACGCCCCGTTGATCCTGACATTAGCACTAGAATCCTTGTATAGGGATTTCAGTGCTTGTATCAAAATACTGTTCACCCCATACATGAATAGTGCTGACCACAATTCATTCCTCGCCACTCTATGATAGGCCTTTTCCAAATCCACGAATGCGCAATAGACTTTTTTGGTTTTGAGCCAAAGATTTTTCAGCTATGCACCGCAAGGAAAAGACCTGATCCGTACATCTCATTCCCTTTCGTAATCCTGCCTGAGCATCCCATATTTTCTCATCAGTTTCTTTCGTCACTCTCTCAATCAATACCTTTGCATACAGCTTGCCAACGACACTAAGCAGGCTTATACCGCGATAATTTTTGCAGTCTTGCTGTGACCCTTTTCCCTTATAAAGCGAAACTATAACAGCCTTGCACCAATCACTTGTTACTCGGCCGCTTCTCCAACACAAGTTGAAAAGGCAGTACAGCTGATTAACTACTGCACCTTCGCCAGCCTTTAGCATCTCGATTGATACTCTATCATACCCTGCAGCCTTACCCGACTTCATACTTTTCAACGCTTTTAGAATCTCATCCATTTCTACCTCACTGTCATTCTCACTTTCATCTACTTCTGGTATATTCAACTCTTGCGCTGCTTCTTCTTTTTCAAACAAACTTTCAAAATATTCCTTCCATCTTTTCAACACGCATTCCTCACCTTTTACTATGTTACCATCCTGGCTTCTAATTCTACTCAACTCGGATGATGCGGTTTTACCTCGAGCTGACCTTATAGATTTCCAGAAAAGTTTCAAGTTCGAACGAAAGTTTTCCGATAGGCTTCTGTCAAACTCATCCTGATTCTCATCTTTCTTTCGAGCCACAGTTTTCTTGACTTCATCCTTCAAACTTTTATACTCCTTTCGTGCTTTCTCTACATCCAGATCTGTCGCATTTTGATTTCTTTGGTTAGCTTTAGTAGCTAACCAATCCAATCCAATTTTATTTTATACAATTTTTTTTTAAATAATTTATAATATATACATATTCTCATAATATTTTTATCCTTATTTTAAACTCTGTTCTAAGGACTTATTAGAACTTCTTAACATGGTCAATAATTAATTGTTATTAATTACAATAAGAACTCAAAATATGCTATTTGTTTTGATTCAAACTGGTTTATTATTTTGCATAGCTAAAACTATATTACAAAATACAGTTTTATCATAAATGCAATGTTTGTAACACAATCACGCCAGAATAAAAAACCGGATCGGAGCAAAATTCGGCACGACAGACTTCATATTAAACAATTTTTTTTTTATTACAGAATAATATTCGGTTCCCGTAATATAACTTATGGGCACCGAATTTTATTCTGGAATACAAAATATGTATTGTAATTACGCATGAAATTATGTATTGGAACAAAGAAATCGCGTCAAACAGGTATACATTAAAAATCTATGACAAAATGACCATTTTATCGGAATCATTTTTATCGTTTGGACTTTAAATTCACTGGCGTAACTGGGCATTTATGGATAAAATTAAAGAACTGTTGAATGTACCGTACCATACGTCATGTTAACTATAGTATAAAATTTAGGGTTAAAGGTGCAGTTAAACTACGAAAACGTTAAAACATTCAATTATTTTAAATGTTTTAAAATTATTGAATGTTTTAAATATGACAATGCAAGTATTTTTGAAACCTAAATTGTAATTATATTTACTACATTTTAAGATCCGAGCGATAAATTCTCCAACTAATTACCTACGTAAAAAGCATAAACATTAATTGAAGTCTAAGGTTGTCACCTGAAAAGACTTTCCGAAAACTATGGCAAATATAATTAATTATTATCAGATTAGATCAAAAAAACAAGCTTACAGAATATTGCTTAAAAGTATATGCAATTGTAAATAGGAGAAACTATGATGTATGAATATTACTAGTGCATATAGACACAAAGTAACAGTACATTTAAGTGTTAAAACTGTTGTGAGTATGTAAGGAAGAAAATAATATATTAAACAAGTAAGAATATACCTTAAGAGCACTGAGATATTTTGTAATAGACCGAATTGTAAGATTATCTTTCTGTATTATTGTAATAAAAAGCTGTTAAATTTCATCAGGAAAAATAAGTTTATTTAAAATTGACAGAAAACTTATTAAAAGTGTAAACTAAACTAAAAAAAGAAATTAAAGAACGTAAAATATAACTAGAAATATACGTAGAAATATACCTTCAAAAAGTGTAAAAATATAAATATAAAAGAAGCAACGATAATAAAACTTAAAAAGATCTTCTAACAGAATCAGATTACTAAGCGAAAAATAACTGTATAAACTGTTAGGGACTTTTAAACGTTTTCTAGCATTTCAAACACTTCTGTCAATAATTATTACAATTTCTTAAATAAATTATCTCAGCAGCAGTCGCTCGGTCAGTGTTAGGTTTTAAGTTCATTTATTTCTTATTGTATTGAATAAATCATAATTAATTTTCAGGTTTATGATTGTGGACGTCGCGGACCTTTATCATGTTGGAGTCAACAGTGATGACAGTGCCTCGACAGCCGGCCGACCACTTAAAACACCGCCATACGCTCTTGCATCCTTTGCAGCTGTACCGGTTGAACCGGTTCCGTCCAAGGATCAGTGCAGGTTTACCATTCTTGTTACAGGAGATGCTGAACACCGTGTCTGTACATAATAATAAAAAATACAAATCGAATCGCCACTAAAATACACTATCTGGCCAGCATTTCCAATTAAGTGGAATATTGATATACTCATTAAATAGCATTACGTGGAATATTTTCTTCGAAGTTACTTCTATCAATTTGTCTTTGTTTAGCAAATTGTCTGAAGGGATATATTATGTTTGGAAAAGATAGATAACTATTCCTACACTACAATGAACGCAACTCTACATTGTGAATGTTATTTTTTTTAATCAATTTCTGGTCTAAAGACGTTCAAATGAGTAAATGACATCTTGAAAGTTGATAATTAGCAGATTCTTTCTTATCCGTATACCTTATGTAGAGTTTAAGATAAGTTGATATTTGGCTAATTTGGCTTTGACCATGATTTAAATAAATTCATTTGCTTTTTCATCAGATAGTACCTATTATTTATCTTGCAGTGCAGTATTGCACTCTAATAAATAGGACGTCGAAAAAGAACGAGTCAAATTCAAGGGGATAGTTCAGTTGCGGCTTTAGAATAAGAATACAAAAGTTGCATCGTTAATTTTAATTTAAAGTCTATAAACATTTTTTCAACCGACAGATTCTTTCAGTTGCTTCTGAACCGTGCTCCCTTGAATTTGGCTCGTAGTTTTCTTATAACAACATGACTATGATTTTGGTTAAGAATTTTATTAAGGACGTTATCGCAATAACCATTTGTAATTATATATGTCAACTATACCGTGGGCTGCGACATTAAAAATAAAATGCGTTTTATTGTATAAAAGTCTTACTTTTATATACGACACACATGTTTTAGCTATATGATATGACTAGATCAGGGTAAGACTAGAAAGTAGTTAAATGAAAACTCGTATAACAGACTTAAGAAGTCCTACTACATACATTTGTATAATATCTTACAGGCTGACAAAAATTAACGAGTTTCTTGCGCTGCTTCTTCTTGGCACTAGCCAGCTTTTGTCTGAAAGCAGCTGTAGGTTGAAATTGGAAAATGTAAAAGCGACTCCAGGAGCCTACTTAAAGAAAAAAAAAATTTAAATTATGTCTGGATCCGGCTTTAGCGCATTCAAGGATCATCCTTGCCTGCTTCCAATATTTAATGGTAATTATGAAAAAGACGTCGGCTGACCACAACATTGTCTATGGTTATCACACTGCAGCGGCAGCCGCGCCGCCATTTGAAACATCGCCACACAGCTTTCATGCCTGTTTGATGGTAAATATTATAACGATGTGGGTGTAGAAGGAGAAGTGGTTTGCCCTTTCGAGATATCCCGAACACAGGGTCTAAATCTAAAACATCACAAATTGAATAAAAATATACGATGGAGAACATTATAACATACACGTGAAAGTTTGTATGGATGCAGGTATAGTTTTCCTTAGGTGTCCTCCTCGCAACCCAAAGCCGAATTAAATCATCGAAATCGCAAATCATTGTCACGAATGAATTTCTGAGTGCTCAGCACACTAATCCAAATCTCCAGAAAACTATCGAAGAAATATCACAAAGAACTATTTTCTTTGTGAGACACTCATTGAAGTAACAAGAAAACACTACTACTTTTTAGTTTATAAATTTACAATATTTTATTTATCTTTTTTTATTTAATCAATCATAATTTATTTTCAGGTTTATGATTGTGGACATCGCGGACCTTGATCAAACTGTCGTCAAAAGTGATGACCGTGCCTCGGCAGCCGGCCCGGCGCCACTTGCAACACCGCCATACACTCTTGCATCCCTTGCTGCTGTACTGGTTGAACCGGTTCCGTCCGAGGATCAGAGCAGGTTTACCAATCCTGTTACAGGAGATGCTGAACACTGTCTCTGCACGTAAGAAGAAAAAAACAAATCGAATCGCGATTAAAAGAACCCACAATCTGACCAGTATTTTTTTAGAGTTTCAGACAAGGAAGCATACGTGTAATTATTTTCATCGGAGGTTTCAGTAGTAGTGCGATATGACGGGGTATAGGTACTCAAAATCATATTAAATTCATGATTTTAAAATATAAAGACAACTAGTAGACCCCGCGAACTTCGCATTGCCTCAGAAAAGTATTTGCACGTCTAAAATGTCATCAAATATGGCGTCGGTAGTTGGAAAAAAATATGAACAAAACCATTTTTTTAATAGATGACTTTCCAAAGATTTTAACACTCATTAGGTATCCTATTTCCGAAGAAGACAAATGTAAAAACACCAAAATCACAAAAATCGGTCCAGCCGTTCTCGACCTCCAAGTAGTGTAAATACGAGACTTTCTTTTATATAGATAGATAGATGAATACACCACACACCAACAAAACTGTTACAATTGTGTTGACAGCAATATTATTATTAAAAAAAGTTAATTTGAAAAAGATCGAATAAATAAAGTTATTTTAAACAATACGAATACCTATCGCTAACTGTGAAAAAGGTAATAGCAGCAATCACAGATAGTAAAAATAATTCATAGCAATAATTAGTACTACGCGCCCCGTTTGTCTAGTGGTTTAAACACCGAACCAAGATCTCGGGGTCCCGGGTTCGATTCCCGGGTCGGAAAACAAAAAAGTTTCGCATTTTCGAACGTTGTTCGGGTTTGTGATCACCAACCCGCATTTGGCAAGCGTGGTGATTGTGCCAGTTCCCATAATTGCAGTGGTAACTTGAATTCAATGATGGAGGCCTTTTCCCTGCAGTGGGAAGATTATAGGCTCTTACTACTACGCGGAATATTGTCTGCACTGTTACTGTTTGTTCTATTACAGTAAAGATATGTTGTAAATTATTTGATCAATCGGTAACCAAATTTGCGGTTAGCAAATTGTCTAAAAGCAAATATGTTTGGAAAAGATAGAGAACTATTCCTGCACTACAATGAACTCGACTCTACGTTGTGAATTATGTATCTGCTCTAAAGAAGGTCAAATGAGTAAATGACTTCCCAAAAGTTGATAATTAGGAGTTTCTTTCTTATGTATACCTTATGTAGTGTTTAAGATAAGTTGATATTTGACTTTTACCATGATGTAAGTAAGTTCATCGGCTTATTCACCTGGTAGTATTATTATTTATCATGTAGTGCAGTGTTGCGTTCTAATAAACAGGGCGTCGAAAAACAACGAGAAAAATTCAAGGGAATATACTTTATTTGATATTTTAGCAACTTAATTGCACTTATAATATCAGTATATAAACTTGAAAAATTTTGTCTCAGGCGGGACTCGAACCCGCATCTCCTCGCATGCCGGGCGGGTTATATACTGATATTATAAGTGCAATTAAGTTGCTAAAATATCAAATAAAGTATATAAATAGCTGTTTCATCTTAACTAACTGTCAAACATCTGCAAAGATGTTTCTTTCGGGTGTCAAGGGTGCAAACTCCTAACATTTGATGAAACAACGCTGGCTCACAGCGTAAGAATATGCTTGAAAAATTCGCGCCGTGTCGCAGTGTCTCGGTGGCCTAATGGTATGGCGCCCGCCCGGCATGCGAGGAGATGCGGGTTCGAGTCCCGCCTGAGACAAAATTTTTCAAGTTTATATACTGATATTCAAGGGAATAGTTCAGTTGAGGCTTAAGAAAAAGAATGCACGAGTTTCATCGTTAATGATATTTTAAAGTTTATTAACATATTTTTCCTGTATACAGTTGCTTCTGAACTACTTTATTCAATTTAGCTCGTAGAAATGATTATGATTTTGGTTAAGAATTTTATTTATGACCAGTATTTAAATTTGAAACGCGGCGCTTTACCCATTCATGCCGCGCCCGGCATGCGAGAAGATGTGGGTTCGAGTCCCATCAGAGACACAATTTTTCAAGTTTTAATACTGATATTATAATTGCAATTGAATTGCTTAAATATCATATAAAGTATTTATTTAAGACGTTATCACGTTCAATAACTATTTGTAATCATAAATAATCGGGGTTAAAGTATGAAATTGCCGATTATTTTCCCACTTTTTATTTTGTTTATAGCTCTTAAGTATAGTCATATTATTGCGTAATTCTTTTTGTATTGTATCAAAAACTAAATAAAGTAACTTTCGACTTAAAAAAAAATGCAATACTAGTGCCTATTACTTCAAAGGAAGTCGTTGAAAAGATCCCTTACAATGTGTCAGCTGACCTTCTTGCTTCAATTAAGTATATTTGCATTATATACTTTGATTTTCAGAAATTTAAATACTATAATGCGTAGCTTTATAACCATCTAACTTTCACCTTTAATTGCATCGAAAACGGTTCAGGCGTTTTTAAAAAAACTAAAAAATTGTTAGTATGGAAAAATGATTTTTCTCGATTTCGTCCATACAAAACGGCAATTTCATACTTTAACCCCTAATAATATATATATGTCACTATGCCGTGGACTGCGACATGAAAATAAAAAATGCGTTTTATTGTACAAAAATCTTATTTTTATACACGACAGTTAAAATACAAGCAATAACATTTTAAAACTTATTCGAGCTACATGATTTGACTAGATCAGGGAAAGACTAGAAAGTACTCGTAGTTAAATGAAAATTCGTATAACAGACTAAAGAAGTCCTACTACATACATTTGTATAAATTTTACAGGCTGACAAAAATTAACGAGCTTCTTGCGCTGTTTCTTCTTGGCACTAGCCAACTTTTGTCTGACAGCAGCTGTAGGTTGAAATTGGAAAATGTAAAAGAGACTCCAGGAGCCTTCTTAAAAAAAAAATTTTAATTATGTCTGGATCCGGTTTTCGCGCATTCAAGGATCATCCTTGCCTGCTTCCAATATTTAATGGTAATTATGAAAAAGACGTCGGCTGACCACAACATTGTCTATGGTCATCACACTGCAGCGGCAGCCGCGCCGCCATTTGAAACATCGCCACACAGCTTTCATGCCTGTTTGATGGTAAATATTATAACGATGCGGGTGTAGAAGGAGAAGTGGTTTGCCCTTTTGAGATATCCCGAACACAGGGTCTAAATCTAAAACATCACAAATTGAATAAAAATATACAAGGGAGAACATTATAAACAATCCTATCTACTAAATTAATTCTAGTGATAGTTTTTATGGATGTATAGTTTTCCTTAGGCTTCCTGGCCGACCTTCTGAACAGGAGGAACGAAGGTGTCCTCCTCGACATCTTCGCAACCCAAAGCTGAATGAAATCATCGAAATCGCAAATCATTGTCACGAATGAATTTCTGAGTGATGAGAACACTAATCCAAATCTCCCCAAAACGATCGAAATATCACGAAGAACTATTTCTTTGTGTTTTAGGTTATGAATTTACAATATTTTCTATTCTAGCTATTATATAATTATTTACTACAGGCTGGTTTTATTAATTTATTTTATTTGTCAACTAAGTCCCTACACAAGTATTTTTTCCTTTTTCTATCAATCAATTGTATATAAACCTGCCAAACTACTATTGTTTATTAACTTTTCTGAACATCTGTCAAAGGTCCAACTATCACAAAATGTCAAATTTATAAGATTCATTTTTATCGGTTAGACTTGTGAATTCACTGGCGTAGCTGGGCATTTATGAATAAATTGATAGAACTAAAAATTACGATAAAATATAGAAATAAGTAGCACCACACTTACATTTTGGCTTTGAGATAATT
Source organism: Anania crocealis (assembly GCA_949315895.1). Taxonomy (NCBI): domain Eukaryota; kingdom Metazoa; phylum Arthropoda; class Insecta; order Lepidoptera; family Crambidae; genus Anania; species Anania crocealis. The sequence goes on from OX438863.1 coordinate 5,006,894, forward strand.
GAATGTTTTAACAATGACAATTCAATTAGTTATACTGTTTAGGTCACAAAATCTACTAAAAGATCCGAGCGATCCATTCTCCAACTGAATTATATTAAAACAAAGATAAAAAGTCCCTGTATAAGAAAAACTGAACGGAGCGTAAAAAACTGTATATAAGCTGTTGTAATTTAAGGCAATGATTAGTATACTCGTAATTCCTTAAATAAATTATTTCAGCAGAAGTCGCTCTGTTAGTGAAAGGTTTTGAGTTCATTGATTCATTTTTTTATTCAATAAATCATAATTTATATTCAGGTTTATGATTGTGGACATCGCGGACCTTGATCAAACTGTCGTCAAAAGTGATGACCATGCCTCGGCAGCCGGCCCACCACTTGCAACACCGCCATACACACTTGCATCCCTTGCTGCTGTACTGGTTAAACTGGTTCCGACCGAGGATCAGGGCAGGTTTACCAATCCTGTTACAGGAGATGCTGAACACTGTCTCTGCACGTAAGAAAAAAATTAAATCGAATCACGATTAAAAAAACACAATCTCATCAGTATTTTTTCGAGTTTCAGACAAGGACGCATAGTGTTATTATTTTCATACGAGGTTTCAGTAGTAGTGTGATATGACGGGGTATACTCAAAACCAAATTAAATTCATGATTTTAAATTATATAGACAATGAATACACATAAACATCGTTACCTCTATAGAGGCTAACTGTAAGAATTGTGCTGACAGCAATATTATTACTAAGCAGAGTTAATTTTAAAAAGATTGAATATATAAAGGTTTTTTATATTAGGGGTTAAAGCACATGAATAAATATTCCCACAAGAATACAAGCTACCTATATGCGGCCCGCTGTTGTTCAACCCACTTACACATAGCGCGGCGATGTACGCGTGACATCTCACCGACGCGTTCACCGACGCGTCGCCGGGGTAAGAACTGGTTTTCGCCGGTTCAGTTGCGGTGTAAATGACAGGGCTGCCGCCTGCACGTCGCGCGCATTAGACGACATTTATTTGAGTGATTTGGCTGACGAAATGTGATTTTAACATTTCTATGATTCAATTATTTATAGAATATTGATTAAGGAAAATTGTTGTTAAATCTAAATAAACAAAGGGTCAGTTACGCACTGCTATGGTTTGTTGCATGATAATATAATTGTATAGGAAATGTCTGGATCGACACAAGTGCAAGAAATCGAAATCCTATCGGAAAATGCCTTAAATATAAGCAATGATTCCTTATTTATTCATCGTAAAGGCTTTAATGCAGGTAACATATCTACAGGCCGGGTTCCTTAAAATACTGCCAGGTCTAAAATACTTCCTTAAAATACTGCCAGGTACCAGATAATTATGTTTATTTTATTGGTAAAATGAAAAAAAAACATACCAAGATTATTTTAATAATGTGATAATAAGTATAAAAATAAAATTATAAATTAATTATCTTTTGACATGCCATGCGAATATTTTCCGATAAGAAATAAGAAATATTTGAAGAAAAATAAATTATTTAGGGTTAGCCATTTATAAACTAATTTAACTTTAGTATTGTCAAATTACACTAAACCTTATATTTTATACCTTTTGAAATACACTTTTTAGTATGTAGGTAGGTACTCGTACTTACCGTATTTAATTATTACTACCTTTTTTTTCTGACTTGCAACAGGTGTCAGCCCTATCAGAACAGTTTAAAAGTCAAGAAGCTTGTACTCTGTAGGGATTTTTACTCATGTGGTTAAAGTATGAAATTGCCGTTTTGTATAGACGAAATCGAGAAAAATCATTTTTCCATACTAACAATTTTTTAGTTTTTTTAAAAACGCCTGAACCGTTTTCGATGCAATTAAAGGTGAAAGTTAGATGGTTATAAAGCTACGCATTATAGTATTTAAATTTCTGAAAATCAAAGTATATAATACAAATATACTTAATTGAAGCAAGAAGGACAGCTGACACATTGTAAGGGGTCTTTTCAACGACTTCCTTTGAAGTAATGGGCACTGGTATTGCATTTTTTTTTTAGTCAAAAGTTACTTTATTTAGTTTTTGATACAATACAAAAAGAATTACGCAATAATATGACTATACTTAAGAGCTATAAACAAAATAAAAAGTGGGAAAATAATCGGCAATTTCATACTTTAACCCCTATACGTACAACTGTGAAAAAGGTGATGGCAGCAATCATAGATAGTAAAAATAATTCATAGCAATAATTAGTATTACGCGGAATATTGTCTCCAATGTTACTTCTATTACAGTAAATATTTGTATTAAGTTTTTTTATTTGTTCCATCGTTTAGCAAATTGTCTAAAAGAAAATATGTTTAGAAAAGATAGAGAACTATTCCTACACTACAATGAACTCGACTCTACATTGAGAATTAGATTTCTGCTCTAAAGAAAGTCAAATGAGTAAATGACTTCTTGAAAGTTGAAAATCAGGAGTTTCTTCCTTACGTATACATCAGTTTAAGATAAGTTGATATTTAGCTTTTACCATGATTTGAGTAAGATCATCTGCTTATTCACCTGGTAGTATTATTTATCATGTAATGTAGTGCAGTGTTGCGTTCTAATAAACAGAGCGTCGAAAAAGAACGAGTCAAATTCAAGGGGATAGTTCAGTTGCGGCTTTGAAAAATAAGAATACAAAACATTATTTCAACCGACGGATTCTTTAAAATATTTTTTCTGTATATATTGCTTTCGAAGCGTTCTATTGAATTTGGCTCGTAGTTTTCTTATAACAACATGACTATGGTTTTTGTTAAGAATTGTAAGACGTTATCGCAATAACTATTTGTAATTATAAATATGTCAACTATACCGTGGACTGCGACATTAAAATAAAAAATGCGTTTTATTACATAAAAGTATTATTTTAATACACGACACATCAAATTATTACTACTAGTTAGAATACGAGCAATAAAATTTTAAAACTTATCGAAGCTTCACGATATGACTAGATCAGGGCAATACTAGGAAGTAGTAAAATACAGATTCGTATACCGGACTTACAAAATAACTGTTATAAATGTTGTCAATAATAGTATTAGGGCCTTAGTTTTTTGAAACGTATTGACTACAAATAATATATAAGTCAGAAGTCGCATTTGCGAGATAAGTTTGTCTATGATTACCTATTTTGTAACTTTACCTCTGAATAACGCATTATCTAAATTCCATATTTCAGAGAAATAAAGGTCATACCTTAAAATACGAAAAACATAATATTCCATAGGTACCTAGTGATATTCGTGGCAGGACCGTATTCCGGAGACTAATTTACTGAACAAATACAAGAAGTTTTACAAACACCTGACAATAGAGATTTTGTTGATGATCCTTAAAATGAAAGTAATTGTAGCAGTAGAAATAATGCTGACAAGACACCCAATAATAAGTTTGTGAATCTTGTCTAAAAATTCTTAAATGCTTATTTATCTACCCACTGGCTTAAAAATAAGCAGTTTATAAACAAGTAAAAGTAATTACTTGAAAGACAACTTTTATGCCTTTATCTAGAAATTACTAGAAGTTTGAACTAGTATCAAAAGTTAGCATTCTCAGCCAAATAATATGACTATTATCGGTGACCCATTTCCTTCACTTAAGCACTAGGTAATAACACCTAAAGTTATCACTTTCCTAAGCAATAAGTTGGTCTGTTGGTTTTAATATCGGGCCAAGATCTCGGGGTCCCAGGTTCGGTCCCCGGGTCGGGCACCAAATAGTTTCGAATTTTCGAACGTTGCTTGGGTTTGTGATCACCAACCCGCATTTGGCAAGCGTGGTGATTATGCCAGTTCCCATCATTGCAGTGGTAACTTGAATTCTATGATGGGGGCCTTTTCCCTTTAGTGGGATGATTATAGGCTGTTACTTACTTTAAGCAATAAGTAATTACTTAATAGCATTTTGCTAAGGGTGGGGTTTATGGTCTGCCCGAGTCTTGCAGAGAGCTGATTTAAGCTCGTGATAATGTTGAAGAAGTGCTTATAAATAATAGTTATTAGAGTAAACAAGTAAAGTAACAGCCTATAATCAACCCACTGCTGGGCAAAGGCCTGAAAAGATGATGTAATCCAAGTTCATCATCAGCCTATTGCAGTTCACTGCTGGACATGGCCTCTCCAGTTGTACGCCACTTAGGTCGATCCTCGGCTTCTCGCATCTAGCTCCCGCCAGGCATCTTGCGCAAATCATCACTCCACCTGGCCTGAGGGAGTCCTACACTACGTTTGCCGAGACGCGGTCTCCACTCAAGAACTCTTAGAATTCAAGTTACAACTACAGTAGTAGGTACATGCTGTACGCTTGCCAAATGCATGTTAGTGATCCCAAACCTGAGCTATGTTCGGAAATTAGAAACTCTTGTTACCTACTCCGGGTATCGAACCCAGGAGATTTTAGCCCGATAATTAAACCACTAGACCAATGGGCAGCTAAATTTTCATACACAACTTCTTCTTATTTCTTTCTGACAGTTCTTATTATAAATGAAATGCATTGCTGCAATAAAAAAAGGCGGAATCATTTAGTGTCTTTAAATTAACCAGACACATCTTTTCTAATCATTCTCTTCTAAAATAAACCTGTTTGTGACAACTTTAATTTTGTTACATAGCTTTAAGTTCTCATGTAAGTGACAAAATGTCGTAATGAGAATAAATGCCCTTAAACTGAACCCCTAATGGTTATGCCGATGCATCATTCTGATGACGACATTGTTTTCCGTGACCAGTGTAGCTCGGCACTTGAACGCCCACCTCACGCACAGCCATATATCCTTAATTCCAGTTGACCTGTTCAAGTAAAAGCGATACTTTCCAATAGCGATGTTCATCTTCCCTCTTTTGGACCTAGTGAATGCAGGCGTCATGGATCCGAAGTACCCTGTAATTAGGTTACCTATTATAACTAGTTTTAGCTTCGTATGAAATTTTATTTTAAATACAAAAAGTTATTTACAATAATTTCACTCTATTTAGTCAAGAGAAATTAACTAGTTTTTCCCAAAAAAAAAAAAACATCCATTCATGTATTTAGTTGTTGTTTATGAAATAATAGTTGAGATAGGAATTACTTTCAGTTGTTTGTATTTTGTTCTTTAAAACTAGTTCGGATTTAATTAAATTAAGATTAACGATCACAAATCTTTATATCCTAATGGATAACTATAATTAGTCAATAGAGATTTTGAATACCAAGAAAATGCAACGATGCACAATAAATATTTTTTAATTTCATTTTGATTAATTTATTTGCGTTGTAGCGTTTATTTTAAATAAAAACTTGCACTACTACAACATTTATATCTATAATATGTAAACTATTGTAAGTAGTTAGTAAAAATTCGGGTTTCATCATTCAACTATAATCTAAAACTGTTGACTATTTAATGGCGATTTAATGACGAATTAATTTAATAAAAAGTCAAGAATATATCTAAAGTATTTTCTTTATTACATTTACATAATACAATCTCGTTTCGATAATATATTATTAAATTCATCCGTTTTACCATTTAAAAAAATACATGGCAGTTACTTGAAAAACTCACTGAAAAGCAGTAATAATAATGGTCAAAAATAGTCTAATGTAAGAGTAAATGCATTCTAGAAAATGGTTGCACTTGTGTGCAATAGTTTTATTTTTATCTTAATAACTCAACTCTCTTTAAAAGCTTTTAATTAACAATAAAATAACTTAAAACAATGTAACAATTTAAAACTTGATTTAGAAGGTAACAAACATTTTCTTATAGGATCACTACTGTAGAGTATTTTAAATGAGCTATTAACTTTTAATCACTTGCATATTTACAAAACAATTTTACGATACCCAGTTTCATAGAGGTAACTTCAGTTGTTTTGTTGATTATGTTGTCAAAGATTGCAAAAACATGATACATTAATTTAAGGTAATTAGTTTTGACTCCGTTTAGGACTCTAGCGCTTCCAGACTATGCAATGCTCTCTGGAATATCGTGATATTAGTATCGGTAATAATATGTGGTGTTGGCCAGCACTAGTTGTAGGTACCATAAGTACTATGCAATATCGTACTGTCTGAACACTCAATGTCAATGATATTCTCATTCAATGATTATGCAGTATTCGGAAGCTGATGGCTCTGTCTTCTACTGTTGTGATGGAGGCGCGACACCCGCTGCCCCATTTGATGCAACGCCATTTTTGATTGGCAGCGCCTGGATTCTTCAAACTGAACCGGTTACCGCCGCAAATCAAAATCTTTTTACCGCGAGTGGATACGGAAAAATAGTACATCGTCGCTAAATAACCTGAAATATCAAATCTATGTAAACTAATTTAGGACTGAATTCGAGTTGACGGTATTAAGAGTTACTTAATTCGGGGTTTATACCATGTATCTTATTTATTATGAGTTTCCGATATTTCGGCACTGTTGCAAATGTGCGTGTGGATTGAGTGTTCTTTTTCAAAAGTTTACGAAATTCACGAATGTTTTAGGAAAAAATTGTGCAAATTCAACGGTGAAGATCAAAAATTTGTGATAAGTATAGAGAGGAAGTTATGGTCAATCAATATTCTCTTAAATAAAATGCTTTACACAATTAAAAAACCCTAAAAATTTATTTGTATGGAAATATGAAAATGTTAACTATTTTTGTAAATTAAACGCTCACAAAAACAGAATATGTGTCAACTTTCTGTGAATTTCTTTTCCCAATTTCTGATGAAGTCTCGGTTTGCATCCAAGTTCGGTTTAACTTTACGCTAAAACATGGAACACTCACACGGCATATTTCAATGAAAGGATTTTTTTAAATTACTCTACAAATATTATATTTTATGTTAAGATTTTTGTTTCACAAAATCATTCGGGATCGAATTCGTGTAATAGAGTATCGAGGTTTTATGTAGCCAAAGTTTGAGATTTTAGGAGCACTCCTTGTGCACAATGTGAGGATTAAGTGTTTTAAAGATACCTCTATAAAATATAAACTGTTAAAAGCGATTGAACAATTGTGAATATGCGTCACAAATTAGGCCCAATTATTTTACAAAAAAATAGATTTATAGGTCTAGTACTTTTTGAGAAACGAGATACAGCATTTTTCCGTTTCAGTTAATTTACCGTAACTTTCTCTCTGCACTTTCCACAAATTTTGGAACTTCACCATTGAAGTTACACAATTTTTTTTCCTAAAACATTCGTGCATTTCCTAAACTTTTGAAACAGAACACTCAATCCACATGCACATCTGTTGCAAACGCCATGATCACGGGAGAACTTATAATAAATAAGGTAATGGTATTAACCTCGAATAAAATAACTATAGTGATAGTGACCATGAAAGTTTAAATCAGTATGGTATTAAGAGTCGTTCGTATTAGTAAAATTAAATAAGTCGATTTAAGAAAAAAAAATCACTTATAATAATCACAATTACAAAAACGCCGGGCTACTCGTATTACAACAGTGTTTCGATGTTTATTATCATTATCTATTTCAGTAAATCAGACAGCACAGGCGCATTAAAAATATCTAAAAAGCTATATTACTATATACAATCATGTAAATAGTATGATGCGTTGTTTGATGCTATACAGCAATATAAAAACATTGTTTAACGCAAAAACATCATATAACATACATAAAACTATGAATAACTGAATCAGGTCAAGTAAGAGTCAGGCTGACCCTAATTTTTTGAAAGAATATGTAAAAATTAAGCCGAGTCGTCACATCTAAGTACATACGCAATCGTAGAAAAAACGCAGACAATTTTTTTTTAGAGGCACAATGGTATTAAATCGGGAATTCAAAACACTTGGTCTGATCTAGAGTTATTCAAAGATAAGTATTGTCCCTGACAAAAAATGTTTGTACAATATCTTTTGTACAAATTATGTTTAAATATTTTTGTTGGAAGAGGATTCGCTATCTTAGCGAAACGTCTTCAGTTCAATCCTACCTGAGCTAGTCGAAATAATTTTATTCTAAAAACTTTATTTATTTATAAATAAAAAAGCAGGGCGACAAATGTTAAGTCTCATGTAGTACACGCGTACAAAGTCGAGGGCATAACTAGTCCTACATAATAATAAACCTTTTTTGCTTTCGTGTTCTAGAAAAACCTTTGTCATATGTAAAAAGTATACATTATTTATTGAAATGAAAGATATGTTTACCTACGGCATCGATATTTAATAAGATACTCTGTCTAACACAAAAAATGACACCTAGAACTTTCCTCATTTAAATGATTGACGTATGTCAGTGTCAACCTTATAACCCGGTCATATTATGATGGCATGCAATAGTATGGATATGTATGTCATGTTATAACTATTCGATTGGTATATTTAGGTAGTACCAAAAGTGCACCCTTATATCAAATGGGTGTACTTTAACGGCCGGTCCCAATAACCTATCTATCTTCAGTTTTGGCATATCGGAGATAGAAAACAACTTCTGTCTTTGTTTCTCTGGACGGCAAAAGCAGAGAAAGAAGATGTTTTCTATCTCCGATATGCCAAAACTGAAGATAGATAGATTATTGAGACCGGCCGTTAGTTGGAACACTTTTTGACGCTAATTGTGGATCTATTTTTTATACTACATCAATAATTTATTTACATTAGTAACAGCCTATAATCACCCACTGCAGGGAAAAGGCCCCCATCATTGAATTCAAGGCATAATCACCACGCTTGCCAAATGCGGGTTGGTTCAATTGGTTCATCATGGATCACAAACCCGAGCAAAGTTCGGAAATTCAAAACTTTTTGTTGCCCGACCCGGGATTCGATCCTGGGACCCCGAGGTCTTGGCCCGGTATTTAAACGACTAGACCAACGGGGCGTTATTTTACATTATATTTTGTTTATACCGACGCGATTTAAGTTGTTTTTTTGAACACTTCACAGCTTTCGTGGTCACGGGTAGAATATCCGCAAACATATCTTTCATTGCAATGTACAATGTTCGCGTATACTCAAAATGACAGTAACGTTATTAATGTTTATGAACAGGATGGTAGGATATGATTTCATCGTTCACCGTCACTATGAGGGATCGGCAGCCTTTATACCACTTGTTGCAACGCCAGCGCTTCTTCGAGCTCTTACTTCCTTGCTCGTGCTTCAGACAGAACCGGTTGTTTTCGCACACAATTATGGGGTTGCCATGCCGCGATGTCTCAAACTTTGCACATGGAAGTCCTAAAAAAAAACATTATTATTTTTGTATTAGCCATTGACCGTGACGGGTGGAGGAACTGTCCCATAGAAACTATATATTTTTTAAATCTCATACAGATACGTTCGGCACTTCTGGTGTGATTGAGTTACTAACACCCATCCAAACTGTTGCATTTAATTTTGCAATATTAAATAGGATTTTAGTTGGATTGATACATTTATAACAAAAACAAAATTTATTACAAAAGGACTTTTATCTTTTTAAATTAATATTTACAACAATTTATGTAAATCAAATCAAATCAAACATTTATTTGCCAAAAACACAAGATATAACAAATTGACAGATAGTGAGGTACAGTGCGTGTGTTTAGTCTGCTCGCAGAAGTGCAAAAATTGAGATTTTAAATAATAATAATATACCTAAGGTATGTCAAAATAATAAATGATGAATTAAAATATAACAATTAAATTAATGTTGCCAGTTACAATATTCATTAAAACTATAAAATCCACGAGCCATTCAGCCAACTTTTTCCTAAATATTGACCCTTTTAGTGCTTTTAATGTCTCTGAAAGCAAATTATATGCAACAATAGTCATGTTATAAGCATTCCTTCTTTATATATCTTTGCGACAGGGAGGTTGATGCATTAAGCTTGCGTATTGTGGTCTAAAATGCCTAGTTGTGACTTCCTTACGTGTTTTGTAATAACTGGGGAAGGCTTTTACAAAGGAGCACGCTTCTTTATTATAAATATACGGTAAAGGAAGCAAACCAAACTTTTCAAAGAGGGGCTTACAGCTATACCGGTACCAGACGTTCTTATGGCACGCATACATCTCTTCTGTATTATAAATACTCGCTCTATGTCCACGGAGTTACCCCACAATAGTACGCCATAATGAAGCACAGACGACACATATCCATTATAGGCCGCAAGTGCTGCCTCAGTTGAAACTGTTTGACGTAGTAGCGAAAGCAAAGCGCTCCAACTTTTTGCTAATGAAGTCAAAATGAGTTTTCCAATTTCAATGTGTGTCAACATGTATCCCCAGAAATTTAAAACAATCTACCTCGTCTATTACATAACTATCAAACTGTATATTCAGCGGTTACTTTGTCGTGTTATATGATCAAAATTTCATTACTTTTGTTTTTCCTATGTTAATATTTAAATCGTTAGCTCGAAGCCAACATACTACAATGTCCAAAGCAACGTTTGCTATAGCCTCAATAGAGGCATAGTTTTCAGCCTTCACCACGATTGTCGTGTCGTCCGCAATAAGTATAATTTTGTTCGAGGTGGTATTGGGAAGGTTATTAACATGTGTAGAAGAAAAAGGAGTGGTCCTAGAATGCTACCTTGTGGTACTCCTGCTTTTTTAATTAATATTTTAGACTTATATACTGTTTAATTAGTTTGTCTCTATTCTTTGTAAATTTTATGATTTCTTTGCATTGCTTTCTGTCCCTTAGGCAGCTTTCAATCCAGCTATATGACTTTCCTCTTATACCGTACAATTCTAATTTATTAAAGAGAATGTCGTGGTTTACAAAATCGAATGCACTACTCATATCGAGAAATACAGCTAAAATTGACTCTTTACTGTTAAGAGTTTCTGTAATATACTTTATGATGTCAAAACAGGCAAGAGAGTATACCACATGAAGCTGTAAAGTTATTAAACCTTGAATGCATCGCTTTCTCAAACACTTTAGATAGCACAGATCCCGCAGTAATTGGTCTGTAGTTACCTAGATCTTATTATGTGATGGCTTCACGATTGAGAATTTAAGCTCTTCTGGGAAAGCACCCTCCGAGAATGGCAGGTTTATAATATGCATGAGGGGTTGACTAATAAAACCGGCACAACATTTGAGTAAACGTGTAGTGATAGAGTCATAGCCACACGATTTACTATTATTCAGTGATATTATTATATTGTATGTTTCACTTAAAGGGTTTCAATAAATGGTTTGTGCGTTACCGCCTGTGACGGCACGCGTTGTTCTATCACTAAGTCCTTGTGGGCGGGTCAGATTAATAAAATAATTGTTGAATAGATTGCAAATGTCAAAGGGATATAACTAAATATATTTTATTACTATCCATTGCTTCCACTTGTAAAAATACAGTTGACATTCTTCTCATGTGTCACTTCTTAATTAGTTCAACAAATAATGCTATTAATAACTACTTTTAAACTTTCGCAGTGGCATAACTATTTTAAAGGAATCACGGGATTTAAAGTCAAACATACCTTATTATAACTCAGTCGAAACATCAGGCAAATAAAATAAGGTATGTTCGAGTTTAAATCCCGTTATACCTCTTAAATATGCTTTTACTTTGAGTTTTTATAATAAAGTTCTGAAGACCTCATTTTATGGAATGATTATGAACATTGTTGCAAAACACGATAACATCGTTGATGGTTACTATGAGAGCTTTGCAACGTGAGGTGATGGAGCACACCCATCTGTCTTTGAGCCCTCGGCTGCTGTGCTTGTGGAAAGAGAATTTGTAGTCGCCCATACAGATCATACGGTTGCCCTGTCGTGATGTGACAAACACTGGTTTTTGAAGGTCTAAAAACGAACGAAAAGTGTGTTAAATGAAAATTGTGTCTTCGTTGTTGCATTGTTCGTCGTTTACATTTTAGAAAAAACATGGAATTTGTAAAGGTCCGCTAAGTAATTAATGTAATAATTACAGTGATTATAAAAAAAATCTAAAAATCACACTTATTATTACTCAGATTTTTTACTTCAACAGTCGTTTTTAATTAGTAAAATAACAAAATCATTAAACAAGTGAAAAAAAAATAATTCAACTGAAAAGACCTCTTTACTTAATACTAATCATGAGTATACATGATAATGTAAGTGATAATCTCATCATTTATGGTCAGGATTTGAGATTGACAACTACAAGATGTAAACTTGATGCAGCGCCAAAGCCTCTTAGCTTGATTCCCAGGCACATTCTTGAAACTATATCTGTACTTGCCACACACGATCATCGGATTGCCGTACTTGGATTCCGCGAAGACTACTGTTGAATAATATAATTGATTTACTCTATTTGTATATTATGCAATATAGCGTACATAGATTATTGTCATTTAACTATTTTATTTAACAGGGTGTAACAAAAGGCTTAACGAAGCCGAATACCACGTTTTCTACCCATTTGCCTCTCTAAATTATTGCATTGGTTTGCTACGAATAATCTTTTGCTTAATGCAAGAAAAACAAAATGTGTTAAATTTACTTTGCCTAATGTAAGGTTTTCCGCCACAAATGTTATTGTAAAAGATGAGCCATTAGACACAGTAGACTCCTCTACCTTTTTAGGTATAACTGTAGACTCTCGACTGCAATGGGGTGCTCATATCAGGTCTCTGTCTGGAAGACTTAGTTCTGCTGCTTATGCTGTGCGAAAGATAAGACAATTGACTGATGTTGGAACGGCAAGATTAGTATATTTTAGCTACTTTCACAGTATAATGTCATACGGAATTTTGTTATGGGGCTCAGCGGCAGATATTGAGTCTATTTTTATATTGCAAAAACGTGCTGTGCGGGCTATTTACGGCCTTAGACCCCGTGACTCTCTAAGAGAGCTATTCAAAGAGATCAACATACTAACAGTTGCATCTCAATACATTTTCGAAAACATTATGTACGTCCGTAAAAACCTCGAATTTTTTGTCAAAAATAGTGACGTACACAATTTCAATATCCGAAATAAAGATAAACTTGCCGTTCCAGGATTCAGACTGCGAAAAGTAGGTAATTCGTTCATGGGAAATTGTATCCGTATTTTCAACAAATTACCACTGTCAATTGCTGACCTTCCTGTACATAAATTCAAATCATATATCAAAGTTGTTTTCATGAAAAAGGGCTATTACACTATTGATGGTTATATAAATGATAGGAACGTTTGGCTTTAAATTGTATCAGCTCGCACTGGCATATATCTTATGTAAACATGTTTATTTAAAAAGAGGCTGACAATAGTGACCGAGTTTCTTGCGCTGCTTCTTCTCGGCACTAGCCCACATTTGTCCCGAAGCAGTGGTAGGTTAAATATTGGGACGTGTAAAAGCGCCTCCAGGGGCCTATTTGCAGAAATAAAACTGATTTTTACTGATTTTGTACGATTTTTTTTTTCAAGACTTCATACCTGAGAAATTATTCGTTACTGAGATATTGTGGGTCAAAGTGGTTTTTCTTTTTCAGATCTTTGCATAAAAATCTTCTGTTTGTTGTCACTAAACCTTTTTCTTTAGAAAAATGTTGAAATTTTTTAGAAATTTTTCATAAAAAAAGCTTTAAAGAGAACAACCCGCAATAAACCGCGCGCACGCACACAACTACGAATGTTTTTCATGTGTGCGCACTCGCTGTGTAACGCTCACGTCGAGGACTACGAACGTTCGTTTAACGCCCGCACCCCGCACGATCAGCTGTTGGCTGGCTGTACTGTTGTGTTCGTCTTCGAAAAGTTAAATGAACAGCTTGCTGACTTTACTACTTGATCCTGACTTAATTAAACTGACAAAATAAGTTATCATCAGTTATTGACAGATTAAATAGGAAGGTAATTTTTTTACTTTGTTTGCGTTGCCAGCCTAGGATTCGAACCTTGAACCTTATGATCAAATGCCTAAGATTTAATTAACCATTACAAAATTAAGACATCCCGTGTAGTTTCTTACCACACGCCCACTACAGTTTCACCACTAACAGTTTGCTGGCTTTATTCTCGGATAATTTGGTCGATTAAGCTAACATCAACATGAGTCTATAGCCGTAGTACCACATCGTGTGGCAGAAAGAGAAACTCCGAGTAGCTCCCGGGACTTGTGACACAGGTGTAGGTTTAAGGGGCCCTTTTCCAACGTACAACAACACTCACCTTCACTTTTATAATAAAGTTCTGAAGACCTCATTTCATGGAATGATTATGAACATTGTTGCAAAACACGATAACATCGTCGATGGTTTTTATGATAGCTTTGCAACGTGAGGTAATGGAGCACACCCATCTGTCTTTGATCCCCCGGCTGGTGTGCTTGTGGTAAGAGAATTTGTAGTCGCCCATACAGATCATGCGGTTGCCCCTTCGTGATGTGACAAACACTGGTTTTTGAAGGTCTAAAAACGAATGAAAAGTGAGTTAAATGAAAATTGTGTCTTCGTTGTTGTGTTGTTTGTCGTTGACATTTTAGAAAAAACATGGAATTTGTAAAGGTCCTCTAAGTAAGTAATTAATGTAATAATTACAGTGCTTATAAAAATTAATAAATTTATCTAACAATCACACTTATGACTCAGATTTATTACTTCAATAAATATTATTAGTAAAAATACAAAATCATTAAACAAATGGAACAAAATAATAATTCAACTGAAGAGACCTATTTACTATATACTAATCATGAGTATGCATGTTATTGTAAGTTATAATCTCATTATTTATAGTCAGGATTTGAGATCGGCAACCACAAGTTGCAAACTTGATGCAGCGCCAAAGCTTCTTAGCACGATTCCCAGGCACATTCTTGAGACTATATCTGTACTTGCCACACACGATCATCGGATTGCCGTACTTGGATTTCGCGAAGAATACTGTTGAATAATATAATTGATTTACTCTATTTGTATACTATGCAATATAGAGTACATAGATTATTGTCTACATACATAACTGTATTATTTAACAGGGTGTAACAAAATGCTTAACGAAGCCGAATACCACGTATTCTACCCATTTGTACGATATTTTTTTTCCACGACATCATACCTGAGAAATTAATCGTTACTGAGATATTGAGGGTCAAAGTGGTTTTTCTTTTTCAGATCTTTGAATAAAAGTTTTCTGTTTGTTGTCACTAAACGCGCAGGCACACAACTGCGAATGTCCTTCATGTCCACTCGCTGTGTAACGCTCACGTCGAGGTCGATCAACCTGTTGGCTGTGCTGCTAGTTTAATTCGAATAATTCGGTCGATTAGACGAACAAAAACAAGCTTTCAATTTATTTTATTCCCACAACGCGCCTACAATGAATCTAAAGTTTATCTTTTTTATCTTACTTACGTAAATGGGATACGGAAATTTTAAGTCGTGTAAGCCTAACTAAAAGGAAAAGCAACACTTCCGAGCGCATATCAATGAGGTTTTTACTATCGTAAATTAAGCTCATAACTAAAAACAACATTAAGTTTCTTTGAATTTCTTATTACCATTCTAATTAATAATAATAATAAATAATAAATATTTTTAGGACATGCCACACAAGGCCACACAGAGCCATCTAGTCCCAAACTAAGCTACTACTAAGAAGCTTGTCGTATTGGCTTCTAGACAACCGATAAACTTACTTATTCACTTTTTTTATTGTAAATATATACTTATAATACATAGAAAACACCCATACCAGTAAACAGCATGGTCATGCACACAAATATTTGTACTGTGCGGAGATCGAACCCGCGACCCATAGCTCAGAAGCTACAGTAATTACTACAGGTACCATTTTATTTACTATAGATAGCAATAAATTCGCTAAAATTGGCAATTAGGATGGTACCTGTAGTAATTAGAATGGTAATAAATAAGTTTGTTCGATTTACGTACCAAAACAAAAATAAAGCTGTAAGGCTGTATCAGTACTGCAATTTGACTGAATTCCTTCTTTTTCGGTTTGAAATAATACTTATAAATGTTAAAATGTACTGAGCATGGTATGCATAAACAAACAATTCATGTCCCTTTGATCAATATCATTACCAAAGAAAGTAGCAATCTTACTATCACTATAAGGTGGTTATAAATCTTAGCTAGCGCGGATCACTGGCATTCGTGGGGTGCGGGGGCAGTCTCCGCCGCGATGCCACGTGCCAATAGGAAACCGCGATACTTGACGTCATGCAGGCGAACCCACGTTTGGGCGTGAGAACAGCTGCTAAGGAGCTTAGAAGAAGGCGAGGTCACAATGCAAGACACGTCGTATCACATTCCACTGTGCACAGGCTGTTAAAAAGAGACGGTCAAAAACCATACAAAATTCATAAAATTAATGCGCTTGTGCCAGGTGACACCCAGCGTCGCATGGCGTATTGTAGATGGTTATTAAGCCAGAATAGAGCCTTCGCGAGGAACGTCATTTTCGGGAATGTCATAAACACTAACGGGATTTAAATCCGTCGAAATGCCCACTACTGGTGTGCCGAGAACCCCTATCAGACGCAGGAAACTGGCTTCTAGGCAAGGTGGAAGCATAACGTTTGTATATAGTACGTGACCAAATGCTGGGACCAGCTTTTTTACAAGCGCTAATGGATGGGGCAGCCTACTTACAGTTGATAAATAACGAATTGACGGAGGCTCTGGACGACATGCCACTAGCCCAGCTGCGAGAGACGTGGTTCTAGGACGAGTGCACCGCCTCACATCATAAGGCCAGTACGTGGAACGCCTGACACAGTTGTTTGGTAACTACTGGATCGGGAGGTATGGGCCATACGCGTGGCCAGCCAGGTCACCAGTTTTAACAATGCTCGACTTTTTTTTGTGGGGCTGCGAGAAGGACAGATTTTTTGACCGGCCATTCACATCAAATGACGTCTAAAAAATCATGTAGGTTGTGCCTACCTACAAGTTACAACCGAATACGATGCGCGCGGGATAGGGGCAAAGCGAAGTCTTTGCCCCCAGCCCCGCCCCGCCCCGCGTAGCCCCATACGCACACGTACACCACACCTCGTCTGTAGTGCTTCGTGCGCGCTATAAATTGTAAGCAATAAATATTTGATTTATTTTAATGCCTAAAATAAAAAGACATTTGCTAACGATTATTCTTGTTACATACAATTTGGTTTAATGAACAGAATGCAAGGTTTAAGGCTTCGTTAAGCTTTTTGTTACACCCTCTACATAAAAAGTAATCTCAGATTCCCTTGGGCACAACGACACGCGGGAAACAATTAAATTTAATACTCACATACAACAAGTACTACGAGTACATCAATAAAAAAAAATATTTACTTTATTGTATATTATTTAATAGGCTAACTTGCAATCAACTAACACAATAAAATCACAAGTACATTTTAGATTCTTAAGATAAGTGTAGTGATTACTTACAAGTATGCACAACATGCACTATCAATCAATCAATCAGCCTATTGCAGCCCACTGCTGGACGTAGGCCTCCCCAAGGGCACGCCACAGTGCACGATCCCCCGCTTTCCTCATCCAGCCACTACCTTCTTCAGTTCATCGGTCCATCTGGCAGGGGGGCGTCCTACACTACGTTTGTCGAGACGTGGTCTCCATTCGAGAACCCGTCTACTCCAACGCTCATCGGTTCTGCGACGAATAAATGGTAATATGCGACTAATATAAGTACCTATATGATACTATTATTATAAATATTATGTACAATATTATTTTTATTCTTTGGGATGCAGCTTATTATCACACTCATATATACTATTTTATCACTGCAGCAGAAACAAGACACGTTATATTTCTGTCAAAAAGCAAATCGCAACGATTTGTAAGTAAGTAATGGTGTATTATCCAACCAACTACAATGGTTAGTATCTGAATATAAAAGTATTTTTTTATCTTTACTTATAAATTTATTTTTGTACTTCACTTAAGTTTACAAAATTGTATGTATACTTTACTATATTTACTTAAGTCAATAATTTAAGAGACCCTAACGCCTACGTCGCGGTTGAACTGAATGTTAACTAATTCTTGTCTATTATTTAATGGTTGTGCTGGTTTTTGTATTTAATAATAACTCCATTGAACGTCGTGAGAAATGCTTTGCAACCAATCGAAGTGCTACTGCACACCCATCTGCTTTTTGGTCCACGTATTGAATGTTTGTGCTGGCAAAAGTTATATTTCCCGATATTGATCATTTGGTTGCCTCGTTTTGATGTCACAAATTTTGCCCCTTCAAGTACTACAACGAAACCAAATATTTAAAATATGTCCTGAATAAATAGTAAATCTATCATGCTCTGCAATCTACAGTAAAAGAATAAATTAAAAAAATACATACCTATTTTATGGAAAGAATTCACCATCACAAATATAATAGGCTGCCTGGTGTAGACTGACTATACAGACCAGCTTCTGATAGAGCTGATAAGCCAGTAGCAAAAAAAACACGGGTAAATTACTTACTTGTCATTTGTTTATTAGTCATCATTTATAAAACCAGGTCAGACTTTGTTATAGCCTAGGATTTTATCAAAAAATATTGTCTATTTTGTTAAAACAGGTAATAAACAAGATGGATCGTATAAAGTAAATCATTAACTATAAGTTTGATAACAAATTTATACCTTGTATTTATGAACACACGAAGAGATTTATAAAAGAAATCTGGCTTAAATTGTAATAAATGCTTAGGGGGATGGGGTAACTATATCTTATTGATGATATCTATGTACATTGTTGGGCTCCACCTCTGCTTCAAATCAAATCAAATCAAAAATTTATTTGCCAAAAATACAAGATATAACAAGTTGACAGTTCGGCCCTTGGCTTTTGCTTTTGTTCATACTGAAGTGGTAGAGTCCAACTCGGATCATGGGTTTTCCTTGCCACGATAATACGAACACGTCATGTTCGGCTGCACAAATAATAGCACAAAATGAAGGTGTCATACCCTATTTTATGGTAAATCATCTAAAATAGTATAGGCTGCCAGGTGTAGACTGACTATACAGACCAGCTTCTGATAGAGCTGATAAGCCAGTGGCAAATAAAAAACACGGGTAAATTACTTATTGGTTTATTAGTCATCATCAATAAATCCGTCAACCTATAAGTAAAGATGTGACATCACCACACCTTGGTCTACAAAATAAAGCTTCTTAGCAGAGTTTCATAAAATTGTTATCAATACTTGTGTCGACCGGTTAGCTTAGATAGTAGAATTTGGGAAAACTGTTTTGTCATTCGATTACCACGACTCGATGTGTCAAATAAATTATTTGCGTCTACATTTAGTCATAGAATTAATATCATCATTAGTATCGTGACTATCCAACCCTTACAAAATTAGTTTATGACTAAAATTCTAAGACCAGGCCAGAAAATGATTAACGATGAAGGAGGAATTGGATTGAAAGAGCATTGAGGAAGGAGAAGGAGAATGTAAGGATTGTAACTCCCAGCCGAAATAATTTGTACCATCTTTATCACAAATCTTACGTTTTCTCTTATAAATTTGCTTGGTTTGATTGTAAATTGGTTCGAATCTTTCTACATACATACACTCACGCCTTTTTCCCGAAAGGGGTAGGCAGAGACCACATCTTTCCACTTGCCACGATCCTTACAGACTACTTTCGCTTCATCCACATTCATTAATCTTTTCATACACGCTCGCCGGTTTAGGGTACTCTTGACCTGACCTTTCTTTAGAACTTCTCCGATTTGATCAAGATAAGTTCGTCGAGGCCTTCCCCTTCCAACATTTCCATTCATACTCGCCATATATATCTTTTTAGTCAACCTGCTTTCATTCATCCTCTCAACATGTCCAAACCATTTAAGCATTCCTTTTTCAATACTGGTCACTACATCCTCTTTTACACCACATCGATCCCTTATTACACTATTTTTAATCCTATCACTCAGATTGACTCCAATCATACTTCTTAACGCTCTCATTTCCACTGCATTTACTCTGCTTTCATGTTTTCTCTGCCACACCCAACTTTTACTCCCATACATCAGTGTTGGAACCAACACCCCTCCATGCACAGCCAGGCGGGCCTTTTCGGACACCTTCTGACTGCTCATAAAAGCGTGCAACGCTCCATTCACCATGTTGCCGGCATTTACTCTCCTTTCAATATCACTATTACACCTTTCATCCGCTGTAAACATTGAATCGAATCTTTCTTCTTTAAATTATTAAGAAGTTATACAACATTAATCACTTTATCAGAAAATACTGCCATTTTTGTTAAAACAGGTAATGAACAAGATGGAGTGTGTAAAGTAAAGAATTAAAAATTTGTTTGATAACAAATTTACATCTTGTATTTATGAACACTAGAAGTCATTTAAAAAAAAATCTGACTTAAATTGTAATACATCCTTAATAACTATTTCTTATTAATGATATCTATGGACATTGTTGAGCTTGATGATGACATTATTCATCGTAAAGATGGATGCGCGGCATCCATATGCCCATTTGCTGCATATCCATCTCTGCTTCGGCCCTTGGTTTTTGCTTTTGTTCATACTGAAGTGGTAAAGTCCGACTTGGATCATGGGTTTTCCTTGCTTCGATAATACGAATACTGCATGTTCGCCTGCACAAAAATGGCACATAATGAAGTTGATTTTAAAGAAGCATATTGATACTCACAAGAAGCCCGACAATACAATCCCATAGAAATCAGTGACTGTTATGATTGTAAAATTCACTATTATGATCCTGCGATCAAAAGGTAGTCCTTTTCAAACTCATGTTAGAGGAAACAAAACATTCTACATTTAATCTCCTAATTTTTATTCAGTGTGTGATTGTGTACAGTGTAAGATTGAATGATAACATTATCCATCGTAAGTACAAAAGCACTGCACCCGTAGTCTGACTTAGTACATATCCAGCGTTGTTTTGGCCCCCGGCTTTTCTTTTTCACTCTGAAGCAGTTATTTTCAACGCAGATCATGGGCCTCCCTTTTCGTGATGTCACAAATACTGCATCATATACTGCACAAAACATATGTCATTTTAGACTAAAAAAATGATGACCATAACACAACAGCAGTAATGATCAAGAGCAGAAATGATTAAAGCTGAAATAAAGCACTTTAATGTGCAATAAACTTAAAATAACGGAAGATGAACACAAAAAAACAAAGAAGAATATTTTGTGACTTGTAATGCAATAAATACCCTAGCAGAAAAACACAGTTGGTGAGGTTAATGCATTGCACAGGTTAGGACAATGAGAGTGTTACTACTGTACTTACCGTATGGGCACATTAATAGTGAGCACTTCAGATAAAAAAAAGAACACGACTATGAAACACGGTTGGTAATTATTGACGACCATTTTAGTATTTCTACCAGCTCACGACCTCGGGGATCGCAAAACTACTTTGTGGCAGCTAATATATTATTGAGTAACGTATTTCCTATACCTGTTTTCATGATACAACTAATAATATTAATGATTAGTTTGGGGATATTAAGCCTCAATGCGTGTGTTTGTATATCTTTTTTAAGGTGGTTTTTCAATTTTATCTATCATCTATCACACCGGAATATCTGATGCTATTATATTTAGTAGTGCGTAAATCGCTTCTTTCGATCACTATTGATAATCTTTACCTTATAGTTAGGCAGAAGTGGCATTTGCCAATGCAGTAGTAATAATAATAGTGTTTCTCTGTTGCGATTTTAATACACGTCAAGCCATTATCGCACGCGTCATTCTCTTCGTCAAGATGAGAGTCGTAAAAACAAATCACGTCACAGACCTGTACCCTACCTGAAGGACCCTACAACAAGGAAATTGAGGTTGTCAATATATCGTGAGATAAATAAAATACTTGTGTCTCATTAAAATACGTTTTAATATTTAATATTTAAGACATGCCACACTGGGTCACACAGAGCCATCTAGTCCCAAATTAAGGTACTATTAAGTACCCTGTCGTATGGGGTACTAGACAACCGATAAACTTACTTATATACTTTTTTTTTTTTTTGTAAATACATACTTATAATACATAGAAAACACCCAGACCAGTACAAACAGACATGTTCATGCACACAAATATTTGTACTGTGCGGGGATCGAACCCGCGACCCATGGCTCAGAAGCAGCGTTAACTACCGCTGATCCAAATGGTCGTCATGGTTTTAAATAACTATTAAGTAGGCAAATGATGTAGGTAGCAGTATTAAGTTTTTACTTTGTTACAAATGCCCTCAACCCCCAGGAGGCACTCGGGTGCCACGATAACAATTGATTTCAATTGTGTCTGGAATAACTCACGATCGAGGGATTAAACACATTGCAATATGAAAGATAAGTTTACGGATTTAGAACGCGTTTATTTTTGATTTAACCCGACGTTAGACTGATGATGCGTAACGCATTTTCATCGCGTAAAAAAAAATTGTTTACCCGTGAAGATGAACGCTGTAAAGGGTTCGAAACGTCGGGTTAAATCAAAAATAAACGCGTTCTAAATTCGTAAACTTATCTTTCATTTCAATGTATAATGTTCGCGTAAACTCAAGAAAATACATAAACACAGTTTTTTAGCATAAGGTTTAAAGATATTCTCATAAAAATCAATATACAGTCACTTATATGAGAACAACGCTTGCTTATAAAACTACATTTGTTTCGTCCGAGCTTAACCAGGTAAATTAGTTATACGTATGAACAAATAAGAAAACAGTAAAATCAATTAAAATTTAAAAATACTTTTCGAGAATATATTCGGCCAGTTTTGATTTAAAAACATTATCAAAAGTTTCACTTTTAATATTAGACGGTAGCTGGTTATAAAGTTGTGCTCCTTCATACGTGATCATTTTTCTACCATAATTTGTTCTTATCTTTGGGGTAACCAGAAAACTAGCGCGCCGCGTACTACGCTTGTTTACCTGTTTGACTTTGGTGAGTGTTAGATTAGTATCACAGTCTATGAACCATATGGTTCATAGACTGTGTTAGTATGGAGTATTTTTCGAATAAGAGTACAAGTGCCGTAAACGTATAATTGTTTGATAGTCATGATGTTAGTTTCTTCATATATTTTATTCGTCGAAGTAAGGTAATTATAGTGAAAAAGAGTCTTTATAATCTTATTTTGTGCCACTTGTAGTTTGGCAAGTTTACTTTTAGAACCACTGCCCCAGACCTCTATTAAGTAAAGTAAATGTGGTTTGACAAGAGAATTATAAATTTTAAAATGTATTTGGCGTGGAATACACCTAACGATATTCTTAAGAGATCCTAAGAGTGTAATTAATTTAGTTCGTATGTGTTCGATTAGTGTATTCCAAGTCAAGCGATTGTAGCATCATTTCATTTATCGTGTCATATCATGTAAACGGTTAGATAATGTTAGAAGACTGAATTGTAAATTTTTAACAACAATGTTCGTTTTTAAGTCTTGTGATAACATTTTCTATCGTGATAATAAAGGAGCGGCACCCTGTGTAACGCTTGGTACATATCCACCGTTGCTTCGGCCCTTTGCTTTTGGTTAGGCTGTAGTGGTATTTGCCAATGCGAATCATTGGATTACCACGCCGCGAAGTTATGATCTTTGCAATCTCTGCAACAACGAGAAAACCAAACAATCAAAACAAAATGTATAATTTAGAACCGAACAGATAATTTAAATACTAAATCGGATATTGCCTTTCGCGATATTCATTTATAATTAATTTCTAATAACAATAAACTTTTATGGCTCAAATATAGCCTATCATAGGCATAAAGTTGCCGTATGATGCCTTTTAATAAGATATCACCGCTCTTTCTTAACCTAGAAGGGAGAAGCGATAATGGCAAAATCCTGTAGTAGTCTGCAAGTACTGATATGGGGGCACATGATGATGATGATGATGATGACGACGATGATTGAATAAGTATTGGATGTTGTTTTTAATTCAGTGAACAAAATTACATCGAAACATGAGAAATACCGGTTTTGCTATCGCATGAAAATGATTTGAGGTTTAAATTGATTGTGGCATTTTACAGTTTCATTTTTTTTTATTGAAATGTACGTGAAAATTTTAAAAACCTAAAAACTATTAGACGAACGCCACGTCTAGTAGTTTATTAACTACCAACCCCGGTTTGTCATTACACTCATTTGGCAAGCTTGGTGATTATGCCTGCCTGTGCCTGTCATTGCTGTGGGAACTTGAATTTAATGATGATGGCCTTAAACCTGCAGTTGGATGATTATCATATAGGCCGTTACTAACCTTTTTTTACCTACCTGTAAATACCACAACCAGGTATTATCACTTCTTGTGCTAAGTTTAAGTGAGTTCTCCTATGATAAGAATTTATTCTTATTTGCTTCGGCTTTTACGGTTCAGGGTGATTAAGAAAACAATCTTGGTACATTGTCTCAGGAATCTCCATGGCGGGAAAAAGTGGAAGCAGGAATGTCAATTTGTTATTTTTAGATTTTAAGAAAAATCTATATTCGAAAGATTACCTACTGCGAAGAATTAAATGCATACAGCAATAAAAACTTTATAAATTATTTAATGATTATGTACATTGTAACATTTAACAATAATTTTTTCTACCGTGACGATAAACGCACGGCACACGCTGCTGGACTTCGTGCAGAACCACCGTTGCTTCTGCCCTTTCGATTTGCTTTTGGATAGGCTGTAGTTGTTGTTCCCAAAGCGAATCATAGGATTCCCCCTTCGAGAGGTTATGTATTCTAGTTTATCTACGGCAATAATACAATTAAATATATTTTTTATCAAATAGGGAACTAAACTCTGTAGATAAAACAACGTAAAATAATAGAACATAATTATATGGGTTAATCCTACACATATACAGGGTGTCCAAAAAATTAAGGATAATCCAGTAACTACGGATTGGTCACATCATAATCGTCATTGGCCTATTTTTACGCCAAAATTTTTGCCAAAATTTTCTTCAAGTAATAGTCCCACCATTTTTGAGATGTTTTTTTTTGGATATTTTGTAACCTTTTATTATAAATCATGCCATTTTGATATTATGACTGTTTTAGCTGTTTTTTTTTTAAATCTCTTAAATACTTGAGTCATCTAAAGCAATGTCTTTTTTGTATTGAAATGGTGATACAACCCCCAAAAAATAATATGGTGTGTAAATATTTTATAAAAACTAATACAAACAGATGGCCCTGTGGTGTAAAAAAATATTACCAAGCGAATTCTGCCAATTTCTTTAAAAGGTTGCCTGTTTCCTTCCTTCCAATTTTAAAATAGTATTATTGTTTAGCATCCTCTCGAAAGGCCGACCCAGAATGGATGTCATATTTGAATATGCCAGCTATGCAGTCTGCCTTGGCTACCACCTCTTCCTGGATTCCGTCCTTACGAGTACGCGCGGTGGACGTTTAAAAACACTCAATAGCCTGGACGATATCGATTAGGATACCCACAACAAAAATAAATAACACTAAAGTACGAGTATTTGTAACGTGTGTTGTATCGTCTGGAAAGTAAGTTTTCCGTTTTTCGATGTGATTTGCATAAATACCCGTTACAAGTGTAGTTTTAAGAAGATTTATAAGAAATTACTGCTTAGAATAATATTTCACTTGATAGAAAAGATTTAATAAAAACTATTTTACCTCTGAAATGAATTAAATGCATATCAGCATACTCGCTAGCCGTGTACACTAGGCATAGTGGCCTAAATCAAACTCGAAGGCTTAGGTGTCCGTTGAAAAGCCAAGTCGTCGAGATCAATGATATCAAACTCTAAATCACAACAAGTCCAATTTCAAAGCACGAAACGTTGTAAGACACTAATCAAAATGCAAGAAAATCGCATGCGCGTCACAACTGAGCAGAATCCAGCAGGACACTAAAACTGTTTTTGTTTTTACTCGAATCCCTCCCATTGTTAGCGCGATAGTTCTCCATTCAGGTAGCTATTACAATGTCAACTTCGGGTAAGTTAGTGACCCTTTTTGCGATTTTATTGTTCACATGTTCCACACAATAAAAACGACTTGCAGTCCGAAATAACGACTTTGAAAAGAAATCGATAAACAATAATACTATTTGAAATTGGTAGTAAAAAGGCAACTTTTTGAAATAATTGGCTAAATTCGATTGGTACATTTTTTACACCAGAGGCTATGAATTAATCTTTTTTTTTTAATCTTATTTATTTACGGGATTTTTGAGCGCACAGCGTCAATGTCAATCCCATAATTCCTTAACCTATTAAAAATCAGCAGGTCACCCATTAAATATAAATGAGTACAAAACTTTGGCTGCACATGACTAACCCCCGTATTTATAAACAAGTAAAAGTAATTACTCGACTAAAAGTAATTACTTGAGAGACAATTTGTATGCCTTAATCAAGAAATTACTAGAAGTTATAACTACCAAAAGTTAGCATTATCAGCCAAATAATATGACTACTAATGGTGACCAATTTCTTTCACTTAAGGACTAGGTATGAACACTTTAAGTTATAACTTTCTTAAGCAATAAGTAATTACTTCTTTATAAATACGGGGGTTAGAGTTTGCTAAAATGCCGTGGATAATCATATCTCGAAAATAGTGGAACTGTTACTTGAAAAAATTGTTGTATGCCCATGTTGTAACCTGTCCGCAGTTACAGGATTATCCTTCGTTTTTTTGACACCTGTATATCCGTAAAGTACTTTTCGACAGCAACTTGATCAATGAATAATACAAGTGGTCATTAAGTACTTTCCCCGACCTCATATACAGTCAACGTTCAAGCAGGGATAAGTGAAACTCTTCACTTAACTTGCTGATGACTTAAAAAAATTAGTTCCTCATAAAGAACATAACCTACGACACCAAGTCCACGTAAAATGTTTAAAAATGACTATTATTGGTTAGCTTAAACCTGAAACTTTCGTGTACTTTTCATGGTTGATGAAATTCATGGAACTCTATTAATTACTTAGATTGTTTAACATTATCCAAAGCTTAGTAACGTACCACACTTCATGTGTCATTCTATGTTTTAAAAGTTACAATAGGAATTTGGTAGGTACAAGAGCATTGACACTTTACGGTGCATGGTGCAATATAATCCGAAATAAATTACCATTGTTGTACTTATTCCTTTATAATGTAGTTACATTTCAATAATTTACTTAATTTCTGAAAAAGTTCACGTTTTTGAACAACAATGTTCATTTTTAAATTTTGTGATGACGTTGTCTATCGTAACAATAAATGCACGGCATCCGGTGTAACATTTGGTGCATATCCACCGCTGCTTTGGCCCTTTGGTGGTGTTTTTGGTCAGGCTGTAATGGTAGTCGCCAATGCGTATCATTGGATTCCCCCGCCGAGACGTTATAAATACGGCGTTTTCTGCAAAGATAAAAACTATCGGTTTAATTTGACATTTAGAATCAGTACAATCATTATTCGAACACAAAGGTATAATGTGGATTACAATTGCATTTTTATTTTTTAATATACCTTCTAAATTTATAATATAAGGGCAGCACACATCGGATTCTTAAAGACTTATTTGCTCTTGAATACATCATGATGACAAATGTATTATACATTAGAATCATTCATCCAGCAATATGGAGCAGTACGCAAATACATAATGAAACTAGAATTAATTAAATGTCATTACTAATACAAATTAAAAACAAACGGATTAAAAAAACAGAAACACAAAGTAAAATTGAAAGTAATAAAATAATTAACAATCAAATAAACTCCCTTTGAGTTCTTTTATTCGATTTGGTAGGAATAATAACAGCCATAGCGTAGTAATTACGACTGTATAATGCCGATCTTGATATGGGTAATGCTAGCCTATTTTTATCTCTGGCACTATACAGGTGAAATTTTAGGCACCTTCCAAATTTTAATATAGCATTCTACGAGACAAAAATCAAACGATGTATTTTTTTCTTTTGGCATAGCCCAGAACAAAAATGTCAAGATAAAGCACTTAGAAAAGGTCCGCCAAAATCTAAAATTTTTGATACGGCCTCCTAGCAACACTTTTTTTACGCGATGCCCATCTCATTCATTAATTACGATACTATTTATAAGTATTTGATTTTCTCTTCATACCTTAACAGGCTCAGGAACGTAAAAATTTAAATCTATGCTGAAAAAATATTTTCGGGTGAAAGCTTGATTTACATTTTTTACTTCATTAATGGGTTCTGAATGAATACAATACTGAACGCCTATAAACATTTTTGAAGATGATGAAAAAGTCATTCCGTATCGTTAAACATTTCAAAAATTCGCAAACAACTAAAATATATAATCTTTGAAGCGTAAAAAGCCTGTGTTCTTTAAATATTGTGCGCATGATGTCCAAGGAGGCTTACTAAAAATAGCTTGTTATCATATCTTTTGGGCAATAAACGTACCATCGCCCCATAATGTGAGTCCATAACGAAGTGGTTTTCTAGCTTACGTTGTGTCTGTTAGGGCGGGTCAATAAGTCCGTGACTTTTTGAATTTCTGACCTCTTTACTGAAAAAGCAACACTACTCCTGTCAACAGGTATCTGTCAGTTGATTCCTATCAAAATTTGAACTTGCTGCGTCAGTTAGTTTGTGTTTGACAGCTATTTTTATCAGACTACCCAGTAATTTGAGGAAAAAATGGAAAAAGGTGAATTTCGTGTGCTTATTAAGCATTATTTTTTGCGAAAAAAAACCATTACCGAGACCAGGGCTAAGCTTGATAAATACTATGGGGACTCTGCACCATCGATTTCAATGGTAAAAAAGTGGTTTACTGATTTTCGTTGTGGCCGTAAAAGCACTGAAGATGCCGAACGTCCTGGACGCCCAGTTGAGGTCTCTACACCCGAAACAATCGAAAAAATTCACGATATGGTGTTGGCCGACCGAAGATTGAAAGTGCAAGCCGTAGGGATCTCGCATGGCTCAGTGGTTTCAATTTTAAAAGATCAATTGGGCATGAGAAAGCTTTCCGCAAGATGGGTGCCGCGTTTGCTCACAGTCGACCACAAACGCAATCGTGTAACAACTTCACAGGAAGGTTTGGCGTTGTTTGATTGTAATATGGAGGAGTTTTTGCGCCGTTTTGTAACCGTGGACGAAACATGGATCCATCACAACACACCAGAGACCAAACAACAGTCAAAACAGTGGGTTTCTAAGGGTGAATCGGCGCCAAAGAAGGCCAAGGTGGGTTTGTCAGCCAATAAAGTTATGGCGACTGTTTTTTGGGATGCACGTGGGATAATCCACATTGACTACCTTCAAAAGGGAAGAACAATCAATGGGGAATATTATGCCAACTTATTGGACCGCTTCAATGACGATTTGAATAAAAACCGACCTCATTTGGCCAAGAAAAAAGTTCTTTTCCACCAAGACAATGCAAGGGTGCACACATGTGCAGTTGCCATGGCAAAAATCCATGAATTGGGCTATGAATTGCTCCCTCATCCACCCTATTCTCCAGATTTGGCTCCGAGTGACTACTTTTTGATCCCAAACCTGAAGAAATGGCTTGGTGGAAAAAGATTTGACTCCAATGATGAAGTCATCTCGCAAACAAAGGCCTATTTTGAGGACCTCGACAAATCATATTTTTTGGAAGGGATAAAAAAATTGGAGAAGCGTTGGACAAAGTGTATAGAGCTCAAGGGAGACTACGTTGAAAAATAAAATGATTTGTTTATCAAAAAATCTGTGTTTTATTCCAAAAGTCACGGACTTATTGACCCGCCTTCGTATATTTTGTTGTTAAAATATTGATGTTACGCACTATTTTTATTTTACGCATGACATAAACTTAAGATTAGAAATTTAAAGTAGATCAGTTTTGCTTTAAGTGTGCAGAGGTTATCAAGAAATAATATTATCTTTTAAGAAGAATACAAGCATATGAAAAATAAGAATTTAATGATTATGTACATTGTTGGATTTGATGATATTGTCTTCTACTGTAACGATAACGCCGCGGCACCCAGAATGCCATTTTGTACATAGCCACCTTCGCTTTGGCCCCTTGCTTTTGCTTTTGTTCAGGCTGAAGTTGTGGTGTCCAAAACGGATCATTGCGTTCCCACGACAGGAGGTTATGAACATGGGATTATCTAAAAAAATAAAATTATTTAAGACTTTAACGTTGCACAAGTTCCGGAACTTGTGACCCTAATTTAATGACGTATCGATCAGCAGCGCTATTACGTATCTTTTCGACAGTCAAAGTGATAATCGCTGAGCCTAAGTGTTTATCTGTGAACTGTCAAAACATAGTTTTTGGTATTACGTATCGTCGGTGTATAAATATATTAATGTACAAGTCAGTGACTATGACTAATAGGTACTGTCATATCAACTATCCCACTTTTGACAGCCGTTTGTGTATCGATAACTTGATTTTGGTATTATGTAAGTCAGAGTGATCAACAAAATCGTTAGTCACCGGAATTATCAAATGGCGCTGATAGAAACTACTAAAGAGCAGTTTTTTTTATGAATATACACTATTAACCAACTAGGAGGAATCATATGCAAAAAATACTTATTGGGTGTTAATTTAAATTAAGACATTTTTGGATGGCTTATAAGAAAATAAAAGCATGCCAAACAAAACAAGCGCTGACTGATATGTATTATCAATGGCTGACTGGCTTTCTCATAAACAACACTTCCATTATTTTGTTTGTAAAGTTTTATTTGCAAAATGGCTCGAGCTTTTCTTTTTGACTTAGGCCGAGAGACAGAGAAAAATAAATGAATTGAGAGGCAAGAGACTTCGTCTCCGCGATCGTGACCCTCTGCAGCTAACGGACGAAGAGTTTATTGCAAACTTTCGATTAACTAAAGCTGGATTCCAACAAATATTGGAGGAAATCCTACCAAGGTTGAAAGTAAGAAGCCGCAGAACAGCAGTCTGCAATGAACTTAAGGTATGAAAGTCTTATTTATGGGCAAAATAAGAATATAATTAATCATACAATAGCAAATCAATGTAGGTACATACTATCATATTTCATATTCCTAATATTAAATGTGAAAAGAAAACGAAGCATAAATTAGTTAAAAATTAACATTAAATGGTATCCACACACACCACTTAATCCCTCTACCGCCACCCGTTCTATAATGGCCAGCACTCGCTCCTCTGCCTCTGTGAGTGGAGCCAGCCTGCTAGGCCCACAGCCAGTGGCAGACGCACTCCGTCTAGAGTTCCCGGCTTTGGTTTTAGTCTTTTAAAAAAGTGAAGAAAAGAAATGATACAAGCAAAACAAGAATGGTATTGCTGCAATGAACTGTGCCCCTCACAGTTCATTGAAATATAACTACTGATAATAACTTGATACTTTCTTACTCTACGTCAATGGTCCGCAAATTAAGTAGCTCCTTCTGCGACAGCATTAAGTCGCAATGCAAGGGACTCCCAGATTATTTTAGCCATTTGTTTTGCTTGAGGTCCACTTGCAAAGCGACCTAACGCTATGTCGCGGTTTTCTTCTACCACCAAAATATGTTTTAATTTCAATAAAATTGCGCTAAAAACCCATGACATTTGAAGTCGATTAAATTACGATGTCGTTATTTTGTAAGGTAATAGTTTAATACACAATGGCATGTCATTTAGTCGTATTATTACGAGTATTATCGATAGTACTAGAGTACAGCTCTATAGTCAAGTCCACTTGATATGCACTATTCTTATTCATGTAAGCCAGTAGTTACATAATACCAATTATGTCAGTGCTTCAGTTGCTGACAAGATTTCGTGATCAACTGAAGTCAGCGGTCCATTCAGTGACTATCCCGTACATAATAGGTCTGCTGGTCAAACGGACAGTGGTGATTATCACTATGATTCTGTAATAGTAAAATGATTGTAAGTATAAATCTTTACAAATACCATTACTTACTGATTATAATAGTGAACATAGTGAAGATTGCGCAAAACATCAAAGTCATGGGTTGTCTTATGTTTCATGATAGACATGCAACGAGTTACTGCATAGCTTTACTTTTATTTATACTTTGAAAAAAAAGACAATTAAATTTGTGATCAGAGTAATTAAAGTTAGTACTCTTTTCCGATATTTTTGATGAAACTTTCAACAAATATATCCAAAAAAAAACACGATACTTTAGTTTTCACTGCCAGTATCGGTTAACTAATGTCAATAGTCGCTTGAAAGATCTCAGCTTAAAGTTTAAATATTATTTACAAATTGTTTAAATGCAATAACAAAAATCTTTATTTATTATTAAAGGCTTTCGTCGACGATATAAGGTAAAATTCATTAAATCTCACTACCACATGAAAGAAAAACACACGTTATCAAGTTAATCTTTAATGTCATGCCAGAACACTTTAATGATTATGTACATTGTTGCATTTCGCGACAGCGTTTTCAATCGTAACGATGGAGGCTCGACAGAAAGAGTTCCACTTCGTGCATCGCCACCGTTTCTTTGATCCTCTAGTGTTGGCTTGGTTCAAATAAAAGTTATTGCTTCCCATTCGCAGCATAAGGTTTCCCCGACGCGACTTTATAAACTGAAAATTACCTGGCAAAAATAAAATAACCAATTTTATCGTAACATGTTCGTTGTTATGTGTTAAAAAAATATAGTTATTAAAAACATACATTCAATTTATGGTTTCATAAGATAAGTATTATTATTCACTCTATCAATGGCGGGGCTCAGTTGGACACCTTCTGCACTAAACGCTATTTATTCATAGAAGTATTCTGATATTAATAATTTTATTCGAATTAAAAATACAATCACAATACATCAATACCTTTTTTTAAATGACTTAAATATTGTTATACAAGGCAACTAGGCAAAAGCACTACAAGATATCTGTAACATAGGCTGTTCAAGCTGTTTTATTTATTTATTTATTTATTTTTACACTTTATTGCATTATTTAAAAAAAAGTACGAAAGGCGGACTTAATGCTAAAAGCATTCTCTACCAGTCAACCTTGGGGGCCAACCAGCTGTTCATATGTTGTGAAATATGTGTTCATCGTTTCACACATAATACGGACACTATTTATAAAAACCGGCCAAGTGCGAGTCGGACTCGCACACGAAGGGTACCGTACCATTGACCAGGTAAACCTGTTACCATTTATTGATATCGAGCAAAAAGGCCAAAAAAGGCGTTCTTTGTATGGCCCCCTTTAAATATTTATTTATTTTGTTTAAAAACAATACTAAAGTATTTGTCGTTATTGCGGCAACAGAAATACATAATTTTGAGTTACAGCCTAGTGAAAGACAGACGGACAGACGGATAGACGGACAGAGAGTGAAGTCTTAGTAATAGCACATGAGTAAATATTCCTTTTTAACCCTTTGGGTACGGAACCCTAAAAAATAACTTATGAAAATAAATACAACAAACAGCGCGTTTAAAGGATTTTAAACATGTAGTCCATATAAACTGACAATTAGGACAGCTGCTAAATTCATATATTTTTTTACGCATGCTTTTTAAAGGGTTACTGATCAATGTTAGGGTTAAAACGAAAGGTTTACTTATTATAATTCAAGTGTTGACAGGTTACAGTAATATAAAGCTGTAAGAATCCATTCGTCTCTTTTCTAAAAAGACCAATGCTGTAAGACCCTAACAGTTTTAGATTAGTTCACGCTTCCTATCATACGGTTTATGGTTATGACAGTCTACGACTTTAACAACAGTGTTTCCACAAGTGGTGATCCTGGCCCGGCAGCGGTTGCTCGACACCTTGTTGCACTGCCATCTTATAGTAGGCCCTGTCACGTACTTTTGTTTCCTACAAAACTTGTAATCGCCATACCGAAGCAGAGGGTTTCCAAACTGCGATGTTGTAAATTCAGCTTCTGCGAAATTAGTAAGTTACGATTACTTTTAAGGGTTTCAAACCAGTGGGATGTATCTTATAAACCGTACCAGGTTGTCAATTGACACCATTTTTTTTTATTTTATTTTTTTTATTATACAGTTTTTAATATGATCTGTAGGGCTAAGATGCGACCCACGACATAATTTTATCGCGGCCTTATATCGCATTTTGACAGCGTTATATCGTTTGTCTATCGCTGCTAACATGGCAGACTATTTATGTCATCTCTAACTGTCAAAATACGATAAACGATAAAATTGTCTACAAACTCTAACATGAGCCTCTTATATTTGTCTATTTTAATCGATTTTTGACACTTGCGCATGACAAATTATCGTGGTCGCTTGTAGCTCACGACAAGGCATAAACCCTTTATAAAAAATGGCCGTGCCATATTTTAATTACATTTTGACCACTTATGAAAAACGGGAGGCGCGTAAAATTCAGCGCAAGCGTATCCGCGACGTGTGCAACCCGTTTGACCTTCCGGATATGGAGTTCCAGGCTCTGTGGCGTATATCCAAGCCCATGGCTTTTTATTTGATAGATAGGCTGAAAGAGGACTTGGAGCCAAAAAATGGAGGTCTTCGAGCCATGTATTGGCACAGATACTGGATCTGTGCCTTATTGCCTCTAAGTTTTCTAAAAGAACATAAAAACCATTAGTACTTTCCATGATAAGAATTTATTTCAGTTTATTACAAGTTTTACTCACATCTTTGAGGCCATTTCAAATTTTAAAACTTTTCACACTTCAATCAAAGTTCAAACCGAAAAATATCACGAATGCTGTTTGACAGGTATCACTGTCTGACAGTGACTGTCATCCAAAGATGTGTCAACGCAGATGACGTCTCTGGCAAGAAGTGTTTTAGCCAAGTCTGACGTAAAATTGAACGAATGATTATAAAATTAACCAATGTTTCCACACCGAAAAACTATATAATTATGTAATATGGCTACATCCGTTTGTCGTGTAGATAAACGTTTGTCGAGCGAAGAATTTTTATCGCTGGTGGTTGCCATGTTAGGAAAAATGATAAAATAACACAAGTAGACAAATTTTATCATGTCGTGCGACAAATTTATCGTGGTGTCGCATCTTATCCATACTGGCTATAGCAGTCCACTGCTGTACACAGGCCTCAGGGAGATTATGCCACGCCACTTGGTAAGCGGGTAGGCAATCAATAGCTGAGAGAGACGCCGCTGCCCGCTTTCTTCAGGCTCTGTTCCTTTGGTCTTCTCCTACGACTCCGATAAGAAGCGGAGAGTTCCTTATATATTCATTCTTGTACGGCACAATAAAATTTTAAAAAAATAGTATTAAGTGAAGGGTGGAAGATAATACGAGAATAGCATATACACGTTTCTTATTGCTTTGTATGTTTTAAAATGGTTTTTATTGAAATAAATAATTACATTCAGTCTTAGGCCTAATGTACATTATGTCCTAGTTCTAGAACATCATTGTATGGCAAATTTGTGAGGCTATATACGTTTCTTATTAAATATGAGCTGTTGCCTTACTAGACAGACATTGTAATTTTAATAAATTTTACAGCAATAAGTAACTTATGTTTGTATGTTTACCTGGTTGTGGAAAAGCGTCCTCTAGATATGACGGGTCCAGCCGTTATGCCTCCATTCCGGGTTGCCCCCGGCCGGTATGCCCCCACAGTTTCTCTTTTTGTCATGATATTTTACTAACTTAATGTGGGGGCCGGGGGCAACCCGGAATGGGGGCATAACGGCCGGACCCAATATGACTGCGACAAGCCGCGAACTTGGTGCAATGGGGGCTATCGCTAGTGAATTTACCACTAGAGGCGCTAGTGTCACGTGAGGTCCAATATCATTCACTTTGTACTGGTTTTAGCGGAATTTGTTGCATAAATTATAATTTCTTTAATTTACCTGCTGGAAAGTGATCTCCTTCGTAAAATATCGCAAATATGGATTATTTGGCGATTAATGTGAACGCTTTAAAAGCGGAATTAAGAAAAAGCGCAAAAATAGGCGGCCTCAAAAGCAACTATTTCAGAAGTTAGTTTGTTGATATCAAGATAGTTATTTATAAACAATATAACCTTAATTAGATTCAAGATATAACACTTTGTTTCGGCGCCAATCGCCTTTGTCAACTATATCTCCGGACCTCAGTCTACAGTGGCGCCAACTGGTGAGCAAAGAAACGGTAGTCCCCATTGCGGGTGTTTGGAGGAGATTATGTCCAACAGTGGACTGATATAGGCCGGTGTTTATTGATGATTGCCGTAAGAATTATCACCTGTTGCATATCATTAGGTTTCATTCACCAAAAAAAAAATGTTATGCGATTAACAAAAACTAAATAAAAACATTTAAAAACTATTCATTTTATTTTTATTCTATTTACAGAACCTTGAAACATTTTGTTCAAATACTCACTTTTAATTCACAGTTAAGTAAAAACTAAATTTATAATATACAGGATGAAATTTTAACCACTTTCCAAAATTTTTATAGGCGTTCAGTATCGTATTTAGAGCCTATTTGTGAAGTAAAAAATGTAAATCAAGTTGTCACCCGAAAATATTTTTCGCAATATAGTTTTCAATTTTTACGGTTTTAGACCTGTTAAGGTATAAAGGGAAAATCAGAAACTTATGAATAGTATAGTAATGAATGAATAAGATGCGCAACGCGTAAAAAAAGTGTTGCTAGGCGGCCGTATCAATAATTTTAGATTTTTGGCGGACATTTTCTAAGTGCTTTATCTTGACATTTTTCTACTGGACTATACCAAAAGAAAAATACGTCATTTGGTTTTTGTCTCGTAGATTGATATATTAAAATTTGGAAGGTGGTTAAAATTTCATCCTGTATACTTAATACTGTTATTTCATCATGGCCTCTGCTACTTACACTACATTTTTACAAATTAATTTGTAATATCTAAACTTAAAGTGAATTAAAACAAATTAAGTACATTTTTCTTAGGACACAGCCTGAGTCTTTGCGCCAATGCAATGTGGAAGGTAAGCATACCATCTTCACTAAAAATGCTTGTTAATTTTTACAGAAGTTGAAATACCTTATTTTGTGAATAACTTTTAGTGTCAATATTCATTCAAAAAAAAAAGCGAATGAGCAAAATTTTTATGGATTACAAACAGTGACCTTATTTATGTGCCGGCTTTTCATAGCACCATCAATCTCGTCCTACGTGTGTCACAATAGGTGTAAAACGAGCAATAATGGCGTGTTTTCTCTACTGGCCAAATTTTCATCGCAAATTTGGCCAGTAGAGAAAGTGAGGCGATTAAGGCAAAATTCTCGTTTCGGAGCGACCTGTGTCCAGCAGGTGTGCCGATAATTCAGTATCGCCGTGAAATATTAGCCAATGTAATGAGGCACAAACACTTTACATCTTATCTAGTTTAAAAAGCTGAGATTTCGCAACAAAAATGTACAGCGGCGGTACACTTCCAGGCCACTTTAAAAATCCGAAACCCAAGAGTTCACGACGTTCTAACACTTTTGTATTTTCCATTTAGAAAATTAAAAATGATTTATTTATGACTATGACTAAAATTTACACTGATAATTCTCTTCAAATACGTTGTGACGTTAGCTTTGCATCCAGTAGCAATCTTCGTGCAAACCCATCTGATTTTCGGGCCCTTGTATTGACTATGGCGGTTATATCTATATTTTCCCATTATAAGAACAGGTTTTCCGAATCTTGATGTGGTGAAATACGGTCCATTATCTTTAAAACAATAACATTAGTATTAATAGATTAGCTAGAATGATTTAAAAAGTACATAATTGACGTTTAAAAATTTTATTACTGTTTTTTTTAATAATGAATTCATTGAGTTCTGACCGTAGTAGTAGAGTATGACCGTAGACAAAGAAATAAAACAGTGCTAACATTTGAATCGAATATTATAATAAAATGTAACAATGAGTTTTTTCTAAGCTCTGTAGCAGGCTAAAATTCTGCTAGAGCCCCTAAAAACACGGCATATAACATTTCCTACATGTGTAAGAATTTAAATAATATGATAATTTGCTGCATCTACACATAATTCATATTAATAGTTGTGTATCCCAAATGTTTTGTTTTTCCATTGTCATATCTATATTAACGCCCCGTTAGTCGAGTGGTTTAAATACCGGGCCAAGATCTCGGGGTCCCAGGTTCGATCCCCGGGTGGGGCAACAAATAGTTTCGAATTTTCGAACGTTGCTCGGGTTTGTGATCACCAAACCGCATTTGGCAAGCGTGTTGATTATGCCAGTTCCCATCATTGCAGTGGTAACTTGAATTCTATGATGGAGGTCTTTTCCCTGCAGTGTGATGATTAAAGGCTGTATACTTACTTACTTATCTATATTGTTGTGGGACCTTTTAAGTAAACTTGTATTAGGAGGGTCCCGCTCTTTAGACGCAGCGAAATTTATAAAAAACATAGGAATAGGTAAATATCGTTTTAAACAATTGTCAATAGACATACCATTATGTATAACTCAGCAGCAGCTATTTCAAGGTTCTCAGTGATTATGTTGATAATTAACCTTTACAATCTTGTTATCGATGGTAATGACGGTGGCTTTACACCCGCTAGCGGTTTTAGTACAGACCCAACGGATGCGACCCTCGTCCTTGCACTTGTAGTACTTGTTATATCTCCGATTGCCGATTTGTAGAACCGGTCTGCCGAATCTTGATACAGTGTATTTCACCTCACCTGTAATATATTAACTCCTACAGGATCATAAGACCGCTGGCTCTTGCGATAACAATTGATTTTAATTGTGTCCGGAAAAACATACAATCGAGGGGTTAAAAATTTAATAAAATAAAAAAGAAAGTAAAAAAAAATTATTAATAAGACTGTCACTTTTATAAGTTTTGCAATTATCTTCACTTTAGCACTTCACTTCACAACTCATATTCAATACAAAATCATAGTGTCGTAACATCCGGAACTCTTCAAAACAAAACAAGTAGGTAATCATAACCTCGGATAGTTTAGCTCCTATTGAAGAGTTCCTAAGACCACCTTAAAATAAGCTAGGTCGTAAAGTAGGCGTTTCAATAGCTTGAGTACAGCACATGAATTAAGAATACGTATGTGAGGAAATCAAAAGACCCTGAAGGATGATGAATGATATAGTACGTAAAATCTGCCAGGAGCGTTTAGTCGCGCAATTTGTGCATGCTCCGGGAAAAGAAGTAGACAGATGACCGTTGACATAAATAAATCTTGACAGGGTGTTGCCGTCACCGGATTCTTGGGTGCACGAAGTCAGGTACACATTGATATCGTTAAATATGAGGGTATTAACCTATTACCTAATGAAATTCCAATTAAATCAATACATTGTTTTGGCTAGGATACCGAACTGTTTTCTTCAGTAAGAGACAAGGTCTACTGCTTTGAACCTAACAAAACTTGATTAAAATACGTCCAACCCTCACTCTAAAGGCGGGATAAGCGATATGAGACATGGTTTTACATGCGATTAATATAAAAGTAGGCAAAGAGCGCCTCTAGTTTACCCCAAATTAAATTTTTAGGATAAAGGTGAGTTCGAAGAAAACGATTGAGAGGAGAGTTGCATGATTTTAAACAAAATCAATATCACGAGTTGTTTTAAGTTATGACAGGTACCTTAGAATAATAACACCTAGATGCCGCGTCTGAACCAAAACGTAAGCGTAAACGCGTGCCATTTAATTATCCTTGTGTGCGTAAGCTGAATAAATCTACGCTCTTCTAGCGCACACAAATATGGCTTCTGTGTTACCATCATCGGGCGTTTACCCACAAAAAATGGAAAAACGTGTTTATACGACGATTATGCCATGTGTTTAGTATGATCTTTAAATACATAAGAAAATATAATTACATTCATAAGTATATTACATATTTATTAATCTAATGACGAATGCCACCGTTCAATGTGTTTAAATTTAAATGCCTGTATGATTGTATAAATTCACATTAAGAAATTATTTTCATAGAATTAATTACACCAACATTTAGTCTAAACAGTATGAAATGGATGTGCACACTTTATTATTTATAACATCTATTAATACCGTGTTCTTATGCAAATAAAGATTTATCATTATCATTATCATTATCATAGCTGTCATGGCAAATTCAATATTTTTCTCAATATTAAAAACCAACTAAACAAACTGTGTGCATTTTTTTTCCCAAAACTAGCAACACTGATGTTGATAGGTTTTGTGTTTCAAATTATTATTTTTAAATTCGATTAACGTACAGGAAATGTATAAAACGTAAGTACTTATCTGTGAAATGAAACTTTATCACTTTCTTTTTGTTTCTCTGATATGCTAGAACACTTCTTCATAGTACAAACAGTCATTTTAAATTATTTTTCGCGAGCTGTTTGACTTAACGTGACGTTGAGCACTAACAGCTCGCGGAACGAAGTAAGCCTTAGTTTTAGTTGCGCGTTTTTCGTGCTTACATTCGGTTTCTAGGTGTTATTATTATACAATGGTCAACACAAATACCAATATTCACTGTTTCATAGAAGCTAATATGACGTGTTCAATGATTGTGTTGATGATTAATCTTGACAATTTTGTTATCGATGGTAATGACGGTGGCTTTGCACCCGATCGCGGTCCTAGTGCAAATCCAACGGATGCGACCCTCGTCCTTGCACTTAGAGTACTTGTTATATCTCCGATCGCCAATTTGTAGAACTGGCCTGCCGAATCTTGATACAGTGTATATAACCTCATCTGTAATAAAAATGTTGAGACTTTCAAATAAAATAAATCACTTTAAAAAGTCTAGAAAGAGATTTTTACTATTATCTTTATATCACTTCACTTCTCGTGTCCAAACCAGATCATAGTGTCATAAGTGTACAAAAGCTCCTCTAAACAAACAAAAGTAAGCAAAAACTCGGCTTTCTAAAACGGTTTTATACAATATTAATAATAACTAGATAAATAATTATCTTCGTTACACACCATACCTAAATTTAAAACTACACGTTAGGCGATTTCTCGCTTATTAAGGACATATATATGTATATGTTATGTTATAACTGATAGATCATAAAAATAAATAGGGCCAGAGAAACCTGCTTTAAACTAACTCAAACAAAAAAAAACGTTGTCAGAATGAGAAATTGTCGACGAACATAAAACTTTTATGTTGGAAAATTATTTCAACGTTAGCGAAAGTTGATTGTGACTACGGTCGTTTTAACCCGATCAAACAGCGCAAAAAAAAAGTATATGATCGTGTTTTACATTCTAACGAGAATACAAGGCCAAACTAGATTTAATGGATGATTGAATCGTACAAAATTAGAATTTTATCTTTTTTTTATTTTTTCTAATCAGAAAAGGTTGATAAAGAGTCAGAAGCTCAAAGCATTAAACTTTAAAAAAAAAACAGATACACTTTGGATCAAGAATTTTCTCTTTTTTTCAATCTCACTCAATCTTCCATACCCAAATCAGAAGAAATTTAATAATACAAAAACCGGTCAAGTGCGCGTCGGACCATTGACAAGGTAAACAACATTAGATACATAAATTTAGTTAATGTAGTGCCTACCTGTTACCATTTATTGATATCGGGCAACAATAGGCAAAAAATGGCGTTTCAAATACAAAAAAACGCCATTTTTACCATTTATTGCGTGGCGTTAATAATTGCGTTTTTTGTATGGAAGCCCCCTTATATATAAATTTTATTTTTATTTTATTATTGATTATTAAAGTTGAAATATAAATGAGAGTTTTGTGAATATTTCAAGTGCCTACCTGGTGCCATGATTGATTAAACAAAAAGGGCAAAAAAATCGCGTTTCTTGTAAATATTATTTTATTTTCCCCTTAAATATTTATTTTATTTTGTTTTCAGTATTTGTTGTTATTACGGCAACAGAAATACAGAATTTGTGAAAATTTCAACTGTCTAGCTATCGCGGCTCTTGAGATACAGCCTGGTGACAGACAGATAGTCAGACGGACAGACAGCGAAGTCTTAGTAATAGGTTCCCGTTTTTACCCTTTGGGTACGGAACCCTAAAAAAGCCCTGTAATTGTACAAGTTACCGTTTGGTGCCGACACGAAACGGAATAGTACCACTTTTTCTTGTCATAAGTATAGATGACGTAAAAAAAGCAAAAACAGCATCGTAAAGGATCAGTGGTGTCTTTTCTCCAACATTGGCCAATCTGCCATCGCTGTAACGCCTGTCAATCGTGGTTATCATAGGAAATGATGATAATAAAGATAAACTGTGCGATTATTAATTGTGCGAATGCTGATTGTTAGCCATAATGATCTTATTGTCCACCGTCCTCAGCGACGCCTTGCAGCCCGCGCTCCTGGCTTTCGTACATGTCCAAAACGATGTGCGTCCTTTATTCGTGCTCCGGTGGTATTTGTTAAAACGGTATTCTCCAATTTCGATGGCTGGTTTCCCAAATCTTGACATCGTAAAGACTGGTTCAAAGGCTAAAAATGACATTGATATTTAAAAAACACAAGTTACAATTTTGAATCTTGCCAACATGCACTTTTGAAAAAATATTTTTGTGAAACTAAATATATATGTATCAATACATATATATTTAGTTTCACAAAAATATTCGACACTTAATACATGTTAAAAAAAACATCCAATTAAAACGTGCGTGTACATCGAATTTTACTGACAAAATATCAAATCGTCTCACATAATCAAACGTCATTCATAATAATACTTCTAGATCCTTATACATCACAAAACTTGCCCCAACAAAGATTTTCGTCGTATTACTCGTTTAGATACAATGATTTTGAAACTAAATATAGATATATAGTTTTACCCCAAACTTGACTCCTCGCAATTTATTGTCAGTCCTAATACTGACAGATTAATTTTCATGCAAGTAAAGTTGAATTAAATTTAATAAAGGAAACAAACATTTTGTAACCATAATTACAATTGTTTTTTTGACCTCCGTGGTGGAATAGTGTACATACCGGTTTTTGGGGTTTCACCTGTTCTTAGGTCCCGGGTTCGATTACCGCACAGATCTATGTAGAAAAAAGGATTATTTTATGTTGTCTCGTGTCTGAGTGTTTATAGTACCTTGTGTACTGATATTATTCGCGTTATGGCTCCAGTCTTCTGACTCACAAAAAAAGAGAGATATTTGTTTTAATGACTTTTCCTGCGTACCTACTAAAAGGTCGGGCCAAGACGAACGTAGTTATACTCGTAACTACTTCATACAGGATTTGTTCTATGGGGTCAGATTCTCAACCCAACTTCCTTTAGTTGGATCGGAAATATAATTAAAAAAGTCGAAAATAATAACCCATCTCAATGGTTATGTGGCTTTGTTTTGACTATAACATTGTCAAGTGTGACGAGTGTGGCAGGACACCCCGAGTGGACCTTGACGCAGATCCACCGCGCCCGTGGACCTTGGCTGCCGCTCCACATGTTGAAACGGTATTGCCCTATCTGGATAACAGGACGCCCCGATCGGGACGCCAGGAATATTGGTTCTGTAAACAAAATTATGTGTTGTATCTTGTTTGTGCACCTCTGCCATCGGGTTTAATATGACTCTGACATGATTTCCTTTTACTTAACGTACCTTTAAACCTACTTATACTATATTTTATTTTATTCATTAACTAGTCAAGTCTATTTCAATAACAAGATCATTAAAATTTGTTTCAATGTTCGATATGGAAAAAGTTTTTAGAAAGTAGACATTCTGAAATGATTTGTTTTTGACTGACTGTTATACAATATATAGGTATATACTGGTAGTATATTAATCCCTCGATCGTGAGTTATTCCAGACACAATTGAAATCAATTGTTATCATGGCACCCGAGTGCCTCCTGGGGGTTATAAAAAAACTGTGCAGAATCAAAACTAAAAATAATTTGTATTCATCTTTATGTATTTAGCTTTGTTAGTATTGGAAAATACGTAGTATGCAACTTTAAAATAACAACACAGCATAGAAAATCTGCTGCACTAGCTAGTGCTAATGAATAAGATATGTTAATAGTCAACAACCTTTTTGACGACCTTCGTGGCGGAGTGGCGTACACACCGGTTTTCAAGGTGTCGCCTACTCCGAGGTCCCGGGTTCGATTCC
The DNA here is from genome assembly GCA_949315895.1 of Anania crocealis. Lineage (NCBI taxonomy): Eukaryota > Metazoa > Arthropoda > Insecta > Lepidoptera > Crambidae > Anania > Anania crocealis. Next base: position 5,050,946 of record OX438863.1, read on the forward strand.
CGGACGGGTCAATGTAGAAAAAAAGTGTTTTTCTACATTTTCTCGGGTCTGGGTGTTTGTGGTACCTTCGTTGTTTCTGGTTTCCAAAATACGAATGCTTTAAATAGTTATTCAAATTGGGATCAGAACAATGTATGTGATGTTGTCCACATTTATTTATTTATTTATTTATATACAAAGCGACGAGAACATGTTCGTTTTAGTCAGTACCTATACGGAAGTTGTTTAAATCGTTATTTAAAAAAAAAACTTAAATTTCATCTTTGCTATGAAAAGTCAAAGCTACTAATGCGTATGCTGATTATTATGACGGATGATTTTTTTGTTAACAGTGACAATCTTAGCCCTGCACTCCCTGGTCCGGTGTTTGCCACAGCACCAGCGCTGGCGGGGCCCTGGGGCCCCTACCTTCAAGTTGTACCGGTGTCCACGATACAAGAGCACCGGTTTGCCGAACCGTGAGATAGTAAATTCGGGCCCTGCAACATATCATTAAGTTATATGCATATATCTAATAGTCCATATTTTCAAGAACAAATATCATCCTACTAACCTACAGCAATTCTTCTGCGTGAATAATTTTGATATTGATAAAAAAAGCTATGTCACCAAAAATATATTTCAATGGCCGTTTGTACTAACATCCCAAAATGCATTCCCTAGTGTAGTAAATATAGTGTAATGTTTATTAACCAAAAAACAATATCAAAGTTTTACGATAAAATGCTAGCCGCTACTAGTGCGTATGTTCGCTACTATAACTGACGATAGTTTCGTCAATTGTGACGATCTTAGCCCGGCACTCCTTGGTCCGTTCCTTGACGCAATACCAGCGCTGGCGGGCTCCAGGGGCCCCCACCTTCAAGTTGTACCGGTGTCCATCAAGCAAAAGCACCGGTTTGCCGAACCGTGACATAGTAAATTCGGGCCCTGTAACACATCATTTTAGTTGTATGCATCTACTTCTAATAACATTATAAATGTGATCTACATATTAAGTTCCTAAATAAACCAGTTATTAAATGCTACACACAATTAGACTTGGGACTACAAGTTTATCGTAAAAAGACTGGACTACTCGTAGCATTGGTCTTGAACGAGCGTATGAATAAATATTTGGCTAAGGAAAAAGGCGCTATGTAACGTGGGCACAAAATACTTTGAAATTTTGTCTACGGATTAATATTTTTTATCCTCGAAGAAATTATATGCTGCATCCCTACAGCAATAAATAAGCGAGCGTATCCGTAACGTATCCGAGTGTTAAACGAGGATATTATCCTTCATCAGTCGTGGTTTGGCTTTAGAGTCTGATATACAGGTTTAACGGAGGTGTTTCTTTGTAAAAAAAAAGGTGTATAATCCAGTGCCGTTGTGTTCCAAAATTATGTCCTAACAAACAAAGTGAAACCTACTGTTTTACTTGCTGTTTTCAATGTACCTATAGTGAAACCTCTTTCTTAAACAGTTTTCAAAACAGCCGTTGGATATTCCTGGACTCTGCACCAGCTCATAGGGTACGAAGAACGCAAAATAGGTTCAGTGCCCGTGGGTTCGCCTTTATTAGGCATTAAGACTGGACCTCTACTAGTCCAGATTTAAACCTTTTGGACTACAAAATGTCGCAACATTATGAGAAGAAAGTCTGAGCTAATCCTTAATAGTGGACGAATATACAATAAGATGATTGTATCCTACATTTAACTATGAAAAAGTGTATCGACCTATAATAAATTACATTTTTCGACAGAATTTGTGTTCTGACTAGGTTTATTTAGGTAATTTTTCAGTCTAACTTTAACTTTTTTGAACGTGGGTATCATTTGACAAGGAAAATCATAGTTTAAAATATTTGATTTTTATTTGATTTACGTGTAGGTACATTCGTAATGTGTCCACGGATCACAGATGGTTGTGTTCATTTTCATGACAGACAATCATATCTTCGACAGTAATGATCTTGGCCCGGCACTGGGTTGAACGCTCCTTTACGCAAAGCCATCTGGCACGAGGTCCTTTGGGGCTGTCCTTTCTATTATACCGGTAAGAGCCGATTATTATCACTGGTTTGCCGAATCGGGATACGGCGAAAATAGGATCTGGAAAATATATTATATAATATCAGCAGTCGATTTGTCAGATGTCAGCTAAGAATAACAGAATACCTGATAATTTAATCAATCGATCGAATCGATCAATTCACGATGTTAACAATACCCTCTCAAAATTATTGCATTGGTTTGCTACCCAATGCAAAAAAGAAATGTGTTAAATTTACTTTGCCTATTGTAAATGGCGGCAACGCCACATATGTAACTTTATTCTACCGATATCATTTTTTTTAAATATAACCGCTAACTCTCACTAAAATTTACTGTTTTGGAAAATCGGCCCAAATGACTTTTTATTTTTACCAATATTGCCACTTAAGCTATCAGGCACGCTTCAAAAGTAGGAATACAGTATGTACCTGCAGCATCAGTTCCGCAGTGCGGATGCATTGATTGGATTCAGTCAAAAAGAAAACATTAAATATGCAACGTTTTCCTTTTGATATCCCATAACTCTAGGGTATTAAACAGACCATGGTAAAGAATCAAATTGCATATGAATTATTTTTCAATTATAATTTTTTTTTGTTTATTTTTTTCATACAAAATAATTCTAAAAAGTCACGACTGTTTATGTAAAACACCCTTACCTTGTTATTAATGAACTTTTGAATGAAAACGATTTACTCGTACCTACTTATCAATGAAACACCCACACACGTCAATGTTTTTTACAAGTTACGCTCTCCCGCTACTTTACTATACTACACTTAAGTGTAAGTCTGCCAACGTCTCGCAAAACTAAGGATTCGCCATACTGGTTACATTTTTTTAACAAATTTAAATAAAATAACCTTAGAGTTACATTATGGGATATCAAAAGGAACACGTTGTATATCTATACTAGTCGATACGGGCGGTATCATCAGTCCACTTCAGTACATTGCTCGTTACAAGCCTCATCCAACGAATTATTTTGACATCATCGCCACACTTCACAAGTGATTATGCGATTGCAGTTTAGCCAATGTTGAAAACAACACTGATTGTCTCCTTCTGGCATTACTTTTCTAGCCACACATAGGAGAAGAAAGGGGTAGTGCTAATACGAGATATGTTAGACCGCTATCATACGGTCAAATTGTTTGTTGCATGTTTGCATTAAGTTATTCATTAAGGATTATTTTACAATTCTTGTTATTCCAAACGAAAATAAAGATACCAAGTCATCCGCAATCACGTTTAGTCGATACAATACTTAGTGGTTATGTTTGTTAACATATTTAACAATTATCTTGTCTATAGTGATGATCTTCGCTCTGCAGCCCCCATGGTCTTTGATGCAGATCCAGCGCGCCCGTGGACCTTTGCAGCCACTCCACTTACTGAACCGATACCGACCTATCTGGATGATAGGTTTACCGCGGGTAGACAGTGTATATACCGCTTCTGTACAAAGTGATAATTTTTAATAGCGAGATACATAATAAAAGAAGATTAAATTGCGTTGAACATATGATTATGTCTATACTGATTTAAACTTTCATGGTCACTATCGTAAGAGTTAGTTGTTTCGAGATTTCTACCATGTACACTCGACAGCACATCAAGTTAAACAGTTGAACTGCGATAACAGCTTTTATTACGTAGGGCATAAAGGCGGTCTCAATGTCAACATGTATAGTCTGATGTGCCGCCGTGTGTACCTTGTTTTTTATGAGTTTCCGATATTTCGGCACTGTTGCATGCGCCATTATCGCGGAAGAACTGATGTCACTGCGGGTGGGTGGTTGTTACTTCTAGATAAATCGATCTACCCTCTGTCGTAGTATTTTATTGCACTCGACACTGGTACTTTTGTTTGTAAACTCACTATTCACTCGCCCCTGATCTCGACACATAAAAAATCACAGTATCCGATCGCGAAATTATAGTTTTTGGATTTTTCTGGTTATTACAAATTTTAACTACTGGATTCCAGACAAAACAATTTGAAGCCATCTTCACGATTAAAATTTTTGTGTTTGGTGATTTCAATCACTTCTCCAACCATTCTTGATGCGTAATGGCGTTCAATGGAAATTATCTGTGTGTTGTGAAACCCAATCCAGTGGTTAGGACCCGAATGTATTAAGTATTCCGCGATGGCCGATTTCTGCGTATCGTTGTTTTTAAACGCTTTTATGTGTTCCTTTACGCTGCACGCCACTGTTCGTTTAGTTTGGCCGATAATAATATATAATATATGAGCTTCCACAACTAGAGTCAATTTTATACACACCAGGCTTCTCCAGCGGGAAGTTATCATTTGGAAAACGAAGACACTGCGATATCTTTCTAAAGGTAGGGAAAATAGTATTCAATGAGATTTTCTTAAGTATATTAGAGATCTTATCTGTCACTCCCTTTATGTATAGAGAATACACAGGTTCCTTGTCTCCGAAGCAGCCGTCGCACATGATCCAGTTTTTCTTGTGGGTGATATGTCGCCTTATTTAAAACGTAACACTTCACGGATTTAACTGCAAACGAATTAGTTTAAGAAAGTTTAAAATCCTACAACGCATTATTGTTGTACTATTTTGCATGGCTTCAATAAAATGTAACTACTAACATAACATGATCTATCTTTCTGAAAAGTTGGTATTTAGTCACATGACAGATTCACATCAATTGGCGTAAACATTTTTTATATCAGTATTCAGTTCGTTTACTCCTTGGACCGAAAGCTGACCTCGAATAAGATTGAATTTCTATATAATTAATATATAAATAAAGAGATAAACTCGTGAACGGCTGGACCAATTTTTATGATTTTTGAGTTTTTGGATTTGTCGGGAATAGGATGATAAGTACTAAAAACGTTGCAATGTTAATGTTAAAAAAATTAAGAAAATGTATTTATTTTTTATTTTTTCCGACTACGCAATATTTGATAACAATGACATTTAAGACGTCAAAATCAAATCCTACTATTCTGAGGCGATACAAAGTACGTGGGGTCCGCTAGTTTTAGATAAAAGACATTTTTCTGAATACTAATAAACACAAAAATATTGGCAAAATTTAATCAAAGAAATACAAACTGTACAACTTAAATGTTTACATGCAAACATTACCTCTCATCACAATTTTACATTATCTGACGATACAAAAATATTATCATGCCGAAAACAATATCTACTTTAATATACATTCTTTATTAAACTTTCAAGCAGATAAATACAAACCTAGGTTGAAGAGAAATACCAAACACCACAAGATATCAATGATTAAAATTAAAATATTAAAAATAAAAAGATTTCAGTATAAAAACTTGTCCTTAAATTCAATTATTTTCTAAACCCGTCAGAATCACGAGACACATTTATTTTCACTAGGCGATACTCGTAGACACCAAAAAAAATTGGTATTTTCAAATTGTGCAAACATTTAAAATGTTTGCACAATTTGAAAATACATTAAATTTTATGTTTTTAATTAGCTTCACTAGCCCCAGATTAACGAAATAAGTAGCTGATGATCTAGGTAACACGTGACAGCAGATCAGCAGACCACTAAATGTTGTCATAAAAAATTTTGTTAAAAACGTAGGTACTTTCAGAAAGTACAGAAAATCAGCTGTTCCAGTTAATCACCATAAACGTTTCTTTGCAGCATGTGTTTACTTTCATATTACACGTAAACAATCTGAGAAAGTTGTTAAACTCTATAATCAATATCAATATAAAATCTTGTTCACCTGTTATTTTACTACCATGTTTTACTTATTATTTTACTACTACTATGTTTCGTGTCAATTCAAACTGAAAGCACTCGAAAAATTACTTAGTATTAATAATTCTTAGATTGTTTACGCAGCATGTAACTGACAAAATGTAACATAAACCGCGTTATTTTTTAAATACTACCTACATTACTTACTAAATGGCATCAAAGGACCACTTATTTAGGCACTTCGGAAGTCGAAGTGATGTTTAGCGTGGACTACTAAAAACTTAATAATAATATAATTTTCAATGTTTTTAACTCGTTCAGTGGAGCCCTGTTAATGGAACACTGTACTATAACTCCATGGCCGATAAACCTAACTGTGAGCACTTGCAATTTTTCTTCAATTTATTATTACCCGTTATAAAAATATTTATCTTAACTTCTTTTTAACAAATATAATACACGTAAAATAGTAAAAAATATCATATGAAACGAAGTTGTCCGACAGAGAACCAAAGTCACGGCGCACGGGATAAGCAAGCTAATGTGGCATCATATCTGTCGAAGAATCAATGGGCGTTGGTGCAATCGAGTTCTTGAATAGTGATCGTTACTCTGCAAGCGTAGAGTGGGACCGCGCCGTCCAGCTAGGTAGAGTGACAAATTGCGAATGGTCAAAGAAATAAATGGCATGCGAGAAACCGAAGACAGTGTGCAATGGCGCTTATTGGGGGAGACTCATGTTCAGCAATTTTATTGATATATGTTAATGTTAATCATGACAACGTGAAACGCTACTATACAGTAAATAGGGCATCAAGTTGGTAATTGAAAGGGTCTTGATTGTTAGTTACCGTAATCACACATGATTTTCAAGTAGATTCCTGGTTTCATTGATGATCTCACTCCACTACAAATGGTTTACATAATAATGTCATTTCAATAACATGAATTTATCGTAACAACAACATGAACTAGCTAAAAGACAATATAATACATCATCTTTATCATCATAGCCAAACGACGCGACGCCTATTGCAGAATATACACCTAGCCTACACATTTCCACGACAAACGGTCAAATGTTCAATATTATAATTTTGATACTTCTCGATTTGTTAACGCTTAGAGGGCAATAAACAGGTATGGCGGTAATAAAGACATACCCAACTTATCAATACTGTCCGGCAAAGAGTTTATGAAAATACATTTCTTGATATCATTTTACTCTCTAACGAATATTAAGGACACAACGTGCTTTCGATATAAATTCAACTTAAAAATACTTACTAATCGCCTGTCCTAAATTAACCTATTAAAATATTTGTACGGCAACATTTATTTTTGATATTCGTTCGATATTAAGCTAGAAGAAGGAGATAGCAAGGGATATTGGACTAAGACAAATCTATACAACTCAAAGTATAACGGTGTCATTACAAAAAAAGATAAACAGGTTTAAGCCTTGTCTAATTGTAGGACGACAAATTTAAAAATATACATCCATGATATTAGTTCAGTAATATGTCAAACAACTCTAATTGGCTATCCTATAATTAGACACGGTTTAAACATTGTTTTATTTTTTTGTAATAACACCCTAAAAGTCTAACTAATGATTATGGTCACAGGACAAGTTGACTATTTCGTCGTCCATAGTGATGATTTTCGCGCGGCACCCGTAGCATGTCTTCACGCAGACCCAGCGCGCGCGCCGCCCTTTGCTTCCTGACCATTTGTTGAACCGATATTTCCCTATCTGGATCACCGGATTTCCAAAACGCGATGTCGTAAACACCGCTTGTATTATTGTATCGTCTGAAAATATATTTTTATTAGGACTAGAACCAAGTTAAATAGATTTGAATATTAAAGTTAGCTTTCAAGACTTCGTAACTAGGAGAGACAGGTAAATGCGACACGATTTGAAATAAATTTATTAAAATTCAATCTCATCGTAATAATACTTATTTATGAGATATCTCAAGTAACTTAGTAGCTAAACCAGATCGTAGATTATATTATAAAGTAATTTTAAATGCAGAATACATAAGTAATAATAATGTTGAGTTACACTTTTATTTTCATGTTGAAATATACATTGACAACATATACGAATTGAAACTATTTATCTTATATTTATATTATGTTTTAAACTGGATCAGTCACCACAATCATTATAACATACTAATGTATCACAATACAGAATGACTTTTTCATCACCTTCCAAGTGTTTTATAGGCGTTAAGGATCGTTTTTAGAGCCCATTTATGAAATAAAATATGTAGATCAAATTTTCACCCGAAAATCTTTTTCGCACCATAGATTTCAATTTTAATTTTTTTTTTTAAGACATGCCTCACTGGGCCACACAAAGCCATCTAGTCCCAAATTAAGCTACTATTAAGTACCCTGTCGTATGGGGTACTAGACAACCGATAAACTTACTAATATACTTTTTTTTTTTTGTAAATACATACTTATAATACATAGAAAACACCCAGACCAGTACAAACAGACATGTTCATGCACACAAATATTTGTACTGTGCGGGGATCGAACCCGCGACCCATGGGTCAGAAGCAGCGTTAACTACCGCTGATCCAAATGGTTTTTACGGCTCTAAGCCTGTGTTACCTACACAGGCTGAAGGGAAAATCAACAACTTATGAATAGTATCGTAATAATTAAAAGAGATGCGCATCGCGTAAAAAGTGATGCGAGGAGGCCGTATCAAAAATTTTACATTTTTGCGGACATTTCATATATTTGCTTTATCTTGACCTTTTTGTACTAGGCTATAGTAAAAGAAAAAATACTCATTTGTTTTGTGTTTCGTAGATTGTGTATTAAAATTTGGAAGGTAATTAAAATTTCATCTTGTTTAATAATATATTGAACCATCTTTTATTGAATATCTCATAAGTTCAATTTTTACGCCTCGCATTTAATAACACTTAAAAATGTCTAAAATTGTCAATTGTCTGTATCAACACAAAATCATGAATTTTGGTTTAACACATATTTTTTTATACGTTATAAATTTAACAGAGATTCCATATTGCTAGTGAATGTGATTGTTCGTGGCTTTGATGATGATATTGTCTACAGTAGTAATGGTGGCACGACAGCCTTTCTGTTTCTTGACGCAGATCCACCGCACTTGCGGACCGTTGCTACCACTCCATCTGTTAAAACGATACTGACCCACTATCATCACGGGATTGCCGAAGCGTGTCGTCGAAAACCTCACCTCCGAAATTGAGAATTAAAATACATTTATTCTTGAACTTTTTATCTGAATCGGGTACTTATTGTGAAGTTTGTATTTCAATATATTAATATTTAGAAAAAACTGATATCGTAAGATGTATATTTTTTCCTTTCGTATGTTATCCTATATGATCCTTTTTAGTCAACGTATATCCCTGCATTAGATAGTAAGTCATGATTTAAATTCCTACAGTAATATTATTGATAACTACAAAATTCAAATCAATTATTTCCCTATCTGGATCACCAAATTTTATCTGGATTTCCAAAACGCGAAGTCGTAAACACCGCTTGTTTTATTGTTTCGTCTGAAAATATATTTTTATTATGACTAGATCCAAGTTAAATTGATTTGAATATTAAAGATATCATTCAAGACTTCTTAACTAGGAGAGGTAGGTAAATGCAACACGATTTGAAATAAATTTATTAAAATTCAATCTCATCAAAATAATACTTATTTATGAGGTATCTCAAGTAACTTAGTAGCTAAACTAAATCGTAGATTCTATTATGAAGTAATTTTAAATGCAGAATATATAATAATACTGTTGAGTTACATTTTATTTTCATGTACATATAAATTGACATTTTAAATAATACTAAACATAATACCCATTGAAACGACTTTATCTTATTTATATTATGTTTTAAACTGGATCAGTCACTACACACATTATAACATACTACTCGTAACATATCACAATATAATAATATATTGAAACATTATTTATTCAAATAATATCTCATAAGTTTAATTTTTACACCTTGCATTTAATAACACTTGATAAATGTCTAAAATTGTCTATTCTCTATATCAACACAAAAATCAAGAATTTTGGTTTAAATACTCGTCTAGTTGCATACACCAAGCTTATAGTTAGCTTTCAGTTCTATTATGGGCTCACCCAATTCTACAAAATGATATTTGGTAATCCTATTTTAGTTGTAAGTACCTAATGTTTCTTCTTGTTGTTTTGTGTAAAGTAGAAATATTTTCTGTATCAATACAATTCACGATTTAAGGTCCTAAAGTTTATAGCAGTTTCTAAATGACTGAAATCTGTCTTTATTCACATATACCTTTTTTAAATAAAGCAATAAATAAATGTTGAGAATTTTAAGAAAACGTCATCATAAAACTTATAATCTATAGGTATTAAAATCGTATTTACCTTCCCGACGTTTCGATCCGATTGCACGAATCATGGTCGCGGGCTGATTGTAAATCCCGGTTTAGTGATAAGTTTTATATGTAACAATGCATCAAGAAAGTTTAAAAACCTATAAACTACAGCATATTTTGGATTCACAGAAACATTAGATTCCTCAATACGTAACTGCATAATCTAATCTAATTTTTCTTGAAGTATCATATAAATTAAAGCACTATTATTCTAGTAAGTAATAGTTACTATGAGATCGTAAGCTTTTACTTTTTTACTAGCTGCCTACCTTCACAACCGAATCAAAATAAATGGAAATATGTACTAGTAACCTTAATTATTACTTGTTAATTAATTTTACAAGTACGTTTTTGTTGTTGCTAGTGTATGTGATTGTTCTTGGCTTTGATGATGATATTGTCTATAGTAGTGATGGTGGCGCGACAGCCTTTCTGATTCTTGACGCAGATCCACCGCACTTGCGGCCCGTTGCTACCACTCCATCTGTTAAAGCGGTACTGACCCACTATCATCACAGGATTGCCGAAGCGTGTCGTCGAAAACCTCACATCTGAAATTGAGAAATGAAATACATTCTTGAAGTTTTTATCCAAATCGGGTACTTTTTGTGAAGTTTGAAATTCAATATATTAATATTATAATTCATGAGTCAAACTCCTACAATATTATTGATGACTACAAAACATCAGCTAACACTTTTACCTAGCCAAATTAAAATTCTCGAAAAATTATTTAGCACCGACTTTTTTTACCACAATTTAAAAATATACTTTTTGGTATAATTTGGTTTCAAGGAAAATTTTTATATATGCAATGTTGCGTATCATTAAATAAAAATGCACAATTATAATAAAAAATATTAGTTTTGTACTATACAAATTTTTCAATGCATATAGTAGCCAGAAATTACCAAAAAGTTGCATCTTTTTGCTATTATATTTAAAATTTGCAAGGTCGTACTCGTTTATTTGTAGTAAAGTAAGAGCATTTAAACAACACACTACAGAGCTAAAGCCTCCACCACTGAATTCAAGTTACCACAGCAAAGATAGACAGAATCACATGTTTGTGCGGGTTGGTGATCGATCAGAAACCCGAGCAATGTTCCAGAATTCGAAAATCAAGTTGCCTAGCCCGGCTCTTATTCTTAATATATATTATTTAATCTTTTTAGCTTTTAATTTATATACGATACCTAAGTCCAAATAAATCTATGTCCTATCGCCATACGGGCTAGTTCAGTAATTGAACTACGAAGAACTCAGACACACATGTGTGAATTACACTCAAAGTGTTGCCAATGTAAATATAGCATTTGAAACATTATCATTTTAATAAAAATACTACATGAAACTATTAGTGTGTATGCTGATTCTTGGCCTTTACGATGACGTTGTCAATAGTGATGATAGTGGCGCGGCAGCCCTTCTGGTTCTTCACGCAGGTCCACCGCACCTGAGGCCCTTTGCAACGGCTCCACCTGTTAAACCGGTACTGTCCCACTACCATCACAGGGTTACCGTAGCGTGTCTTCAAAAACATCACCTCTGTAAATCAAAATAATTTTGCTGAAGTTTTGACATAAGGGATTGAATACCGTGTAATAAGAAGTATTCGCATTAAATATATATTTTTGGCGATGTTCAGTGATAATTACAGAAGATGTACAATTAAGCGGCCATATTGATCAAAGTTTTCTGTTGGAATTCTTATGGATACAACATGACATACTAAAGAATGAACAGCCCTTCTCCCTTTCTTAGAAACAAGTAAGAAAATAGGTTACCTATATATTTTTTTAATCAAAGTACCAATTATGTGTTATTTAGCTCACGTTTATTTATGCCGTTTACTTGTGGCCAAGACCGCCGCACAGTGAACGAAACGTCTCAACGTCGGGAACTTTGGGAACGAATGGGACTGGGATGGGAAATCTTAGCAAAAATTAAATGTAAAATTTACACACCAATAATTAATTTATTTTTATTAAATTCAGTGTAACTTCTTAATAATCAAATATCAAGAAATATCATGACTGTATACTGTAAAAAGTATATACAGACGAACATAGACAAATTCAAATTTTTTTTAATTTTTTTTTTTAAATAAATTGAATTAATTTACACACGAGTTTCGTATTTATAGTTACAATAAAAAAACAATAGTCATTAAACCGAACGTCTGAAACTTTTTTTTTTTAATTCAATGACACCTATTATTAAAGTCGCAGTTTAATGGTTGTGGTCGTTCATGGTCTTCATGATTGTGCTGTCGACCGTCACGATGGTGGCTATGCAGCCTAGCTTGGCCTTCACGCAGGACCAGCGAGTCTTGGGCCCCTTGCTAGAGCTATGCTTGTTGAACCTGTAGCTGCCGATACAAAGTGCCTGGGATCCGTGTCGAGTAGTCTCAAAGTACGGTTCTGACAACATAACGGATTTTCACACATGAGACAAGTAAAAATTACTGTGTACTTAAAACAACCAGAGGAAAGTCCTTCGCAACTAGAAACTTGAGTACCAACTTTTTCTAAGTATACAAAATTGGTTGGCTTTTTAGATGAATTTAAAGAAAATCTTTAAGATTATTGAAATTGATATACATGAAAATGGTTTATATACGTGTTGTGTTACCTTTTATTAAAACATCGTCATGAGTTCAAGTCTGCTTTTATTTTTCCTTTAAAAACCGAACCGTAAATTTAAACACCAACTAATGCATTGAGGTATATTAATGCTATGGAATATATTTTTTCGGGACGTTCACTCTAACCATATTTTACAATCGCTTAGTTTCGTCTTAGCTCGGGTTTTGGTATGATTGTGAGAGTTGAAAGCCTTAACGATGGTGTCTTCAAGAGTGATTATGGTGGCTCTACATCCGCCAGTTTTACTGGTGCATATCCAACGCTCTTTGGGCCCTCTGGACCCACTGTGCTTACTGAATCTGTATTCTTCCGTGCATAATAGTCTCCTGCCATCTGCTGTGTCTTGAAAATAGTAGTCTGGAAAAAACATAGCATGACTAACATAATTTATTATGAAAATAACATATTTTAAATTTAACATTATCTAAGAACATGTAAGTGAACTCAAATTCCAAACTCAAATTTTCATACATTTGGCATGGAAATAAAAATTTGACACGTAATGAAGATTTATGATGATAAGTAGATGTAAATTTCAACGACAATTGACGACATACTATTTCTACTTACTAGATGATTTTCAGAAAACATTGCCTACCACTTCAATCAGTAGGCTAGGTACAAATGTTATTAAACTTTATACAACACATGTGCAACATATTATACTTGAAATTGACTACTGCGCTATACAGTGAAAAAAGACATGTTGTGAAAATCATACAAAATATTTATTTAGAACAAGAAAAAATAATGTTACAACACGCTATGATCAAACTTTGTCATCGATACTTGTTGTATACAAGTTATGCTTGTTATCACTTAGATAAACCAAAGCGTGTGATACAACTAAGTCAATATAGAAAACTTTAATACCTATACTTTGAAGTTTATTTTTTTAAAGTTTTATAGTCTATGAAAATATAATTTGTTCTTACAGAAGTAATCTTACATTTATAAAGGCAGCCTGGTTTCTTTTTGTACTCGGATTATATCCTTAAATATTAAATATACTTTAGGTATCCTTAACTAAACTATAGCTTGCTTGACAGAATATCACGTTGCCTTTACCAAAACAGTTTAAAGCCAAGCAAAAAGGAACAACAAAAATGTCTTAAATACTACATAACGTAACAAATTAAACTTTTTCTTAGATACTAAATAAGAATCAAAAGCTAAACAAAACTAAAAATCTTAATGATAACAAAACAAACTTTTTCTTAGATTAGTAAATAAGAATTAAAGACTGAACAAAACATTAATCTTTCGTTATGCATCATCGATATACAATGTGTTAGTGGTCCGACCTGACAAACTTTAAGGGCGTTCTCCATACTTAATTTTATCGTAGAAAAACCCCATGGGCCTTACAATATTGCCAACTAAAACTGTCCTCCATTGAATGATCGATGATGATTTTATGTGAGTGTCAACTTTATAAGGTGTGTTATTAAATATGCTTTATATTTAACGGCCGGTTCCAATAACCTATCTATCTTCTGTTTTGGCATATCGGAGATAGGAAACAGTTTCTATCTCTGTTTTTGCCGTCCAGAGAAACAAAGACAGAAGTTGTTTTCTATCTCCGATATACCAACACTGAAGATAGATAGGTTATTGGAAATGGCCATAAGTCATGTTGTATCTGTCACCGTAAAATTGTAAACTTCGTCAGTTCATAATTGAACGTCAATGGATTACAATCTAACCTAACCTAACCCACCGTTAGTTTATAATCTCACGCGTTGTTTTGTAAACTGACAAAGCCCACAATTTTACGGTGACATATCCATTTGATTGAGATAGGTTGTACTAAAGTTTGAGTGACAGGATAAGAAATAGTGTGATAAGAGAACGTTGTGGTGTGAAAGAAGATATTGTCACAAGGATTGAGAAAGGGATGCTTAGATGGTTTGGGCATGTAGAGAGGATGAATGAGAGAAAAATGACTAGACAGATCTACAAGACGAGTGTGAAAGGGAACGTTGGAAGAGGAAGGCCTAGACGAACCTATCACGATCAAATCGGGGATGTTCTGAAGAAAAGTCAGGTCAAGAGTACTCTAAACCGACGAGCATGCATGAAAAGATTGATGAATGTGGAAGAAGCGAAAGATGTATGCCAGGATCGTAGTAAGTGGAAGGCCTTGGTCTCTGCCTACCCCGTTGGGAAGGAGGCGTGATAATATGTATGTATGTATGTATGTACTAAAGTGCGCCACTATGTCAAATGGGTGCTCTTTAAATTGGGACAATTTTTTACCGCTGATCGTGTAGGTATCTAGTTTTTCATATTACATCAGTCATTTATTACAATAATAAAAATAACATTTAAGATACTATAAAGGTAGGTCACACAACGTATTTAACAAAGTATATAAAGAAGGTGTGGTATCATTATTATACCTACTGGGTATATTGTTTTGCCTACTGGGTCGTTTTACATCCACAGATAGGTAACATTGGAAATACGTAATTTCGACAAATAAATGTAATTGTTTCATCGACATATTGTAAACACCTTGGTAAGGAATCAAAGTGATTCACACACCAAAAATTGAATGTTATTATATTTTATAAACTTTCTTTTACAAATAAGAGTTCAAAACCCAAATTTCAACGCAAGAATTTTCAAGACAGTCATGTATTATTGACATTATGTTATAATAATATATGCTATATTTTAATATGACAAAAATTCTATTATTATGGTAAAACAGTATACAGCTCATTAGCGATAGTAAAGACAGCAATTTATTAAATTTATCTCAGTTCTGGTCATCATCTACTTAAACCTATAACAATATTGTATGAATTTTAATTTTTGGCTGTAACAGTGGATGTCAGATAACCTTCTCGTTATTTTGTATTTAGAATACTGGTAAATTCTTAGCTTTGGCATTACACGTTGTAAAAAAACTTATACTTACACCTTTTTCTACTATTTCAGTCACATTCAGCGTTACTACAAAAAATACATGGTTTAACCTTGTCTAAAAGAGGGCTTCTTTGAAACGGGTCTTTAGTCGCTTCGCACCACGCGCAATTCGAACCGCGATGCGAATCTCCTTTTTTACTTTGTAAACATTGCCGCCATCCCCCATAAAAAGGCGCAAGTGGGACTTTTATGTATTACAAATTGGTCGTGTTATGATTAAAAGGCTTAAAGATTGCTTCTCTGTAGTAACACTGATTATGTTTAACGTACTATATAATCACAATCAAGTCAATGCGTAAATGTAACATACAGTCCTGCGCTTATACGTCGCAACGTTATTACCTTCATACGACTGAATATAAGGAATTTAGCATACGATACTGACTGATGATGTCCGAATCAAGCCTTTATTTATTTATCAATCAAGATGCAAACAGAATATTTGAGATTTGGATATTAATAATAAAATATGTTTTTAAAACTGTAGTCAAAACAAAGTTTTATAAGACGCTAAAATATAATATTAAATAGAATATAATAGAATAGAAATATGCATATAATGAAGCGTTTTTGTAATCAATTCCAAAAACGTGAATACATAAAAAAATATCACACAGGATGATTATGTTCCTTTAAAGTTTTTACAATTACATCATTTTTAGTGAACAGTGCTGCTTTGCAAGTTTTAACACTGCAAAACCATCTCTTTCCAAAACGTTTTGACGTGGAACCCATCCAGAATTTATTTTTTCCTACCAAAATTACAGGCTTTCCCGTCTTAGTCTCTCCAAATATTGGACCTGTGGATAAAAAACAAGGGATTGTGACCCAGAAACAAAAAGTTTAAAAAATGTTGGGGTTTTGACCCCAAATGGTTAAGTCGTAAGCGACCTTCAACCTTGATCTCATTAAAATATATAAGAAATTTAGTTAAAAATTCATACAAATTTCGCACTGCTGTTGGTGGATTTGAATAGAATTAAGAAAGTTATTACTTTTACATTATTCAATTTGAACCATTTTAAAAGGGTAAGTATATAATGATTTTAAACTTACAAAACATTTACTTTAGGTACACATTTCCGGAAATTACATCAAATCACTTTTTATTTTAATAAGGTAAACTCACTCAGATCATGCAGATTAGTATTAAAATTGAGCAGCATTGAAGATAAGTAAGCAGGTTGAAAGTCGTTTACATGTCTTGTTTTAATTTACTTTACTTTTAGCTAGTAACTACCTAGACTACGTATTTAATGTATGTGTAATGTAGTATTTACTTTCGTACCTAGTTAAACAAAACCTTTGAAAGAACATAAGTAGGTTCGATTTTGAAACAATAATTTATTTATGATCATAATATAGTCATACATAACATAAAATAGTCATAACATGTAAATTCAATATTGCATGAACCTTAGATGCATCCATCACTCTTGACGCCTCGAATCACACTGCATTGAATGGCCGGTTTACCAGTGATCCGACGCTCCTCTTGTGTATGTCAGACCTAGCATCTCTGCCCATTTTGACTCACGTAAACTGATACGGGCCCAACTCTACCACAGGGCTACCAAATAAAAAGTTGGAATTATTATAGATTCTGATGAAATAGAAGATACACCAAAACTCCAAAGTCAACAACGTTGTAGAAAGGCCTTCAGCAGACAGGGTATAGCTGACGGTTGCTTGATGATGTAAATTAAGAGTAATAGGTTGATATAGTATGTTAGGAGTGAAATTGAGTGACAGGATAAGAAGTAGTGTGATAAGAGAACGTTGTGGTGTGAAAGAAGATATTGTCCCACGGATTGAGAAAGGGATGCTTAGATGGTTTGGGCATGTAGAGAGGATGAATGAGAGAAGAATGACTAGACAGATCTATAAGATGAGTGTGAAAGGGAACGTTGGAAGAGGAAGGCCTAGACGAACTTACCACGATCAAATCGGGGATGTCATGAAGAAAGGTCAGGTCAAGAGTACTCTAAACCGACGAGCATGCATGAAAAAATTGATGAATGTGGAAGAAGCAAAAGATGCCAGTATCGTAGTAAGTGGAAGGCCTTGATCTCTGCCTACCCCGTTGGGAAGGAGGCGTGATAATGTGTATGTATGTATGTAGGTTGATATAAAAACAACATTCAAATATTATGCAGATTTTTTTTATTACTGTTACATTTTTTACATTTTAACTTCGTAAATTTTTGGACCTAAAAATTAAATTGAAGCCTAATTTTACTCTCCGAGTCGGGCCAGTAAGTGGAACCCGAGTTTATAAATTCATACAAAATTTTTGATGATACCATGTCAACAAAACGAGAGTGATGCTTGTTATTTTTCATTGTGATGAGAATCTGTTTTTGTAACGCATGAGTGTCTAACCCTACTTCAAATATAAAATATATACAATAGTCCATGGTAAATTTATCATTATAAGTTAGTAGATATTTATTTCATGCATTATACCCTACCTACCTACGATCCTGCCCTACGCTTAAAAACTTACGTAGTAGCTTATTACAATCACTAGACTTAGAACATACCTCTAAACCAGGGGTCGGCAAACAGCGGCCCGCGGATCTCTTACTTGCGGCCCGTAAATATTTTACAAATGACTTGTAAATATCGAATTAAATGCATGAACGAATCACGATGAGAACTTGAGTGCCATTCTACGAATTGCAACTACAAATATGACAGCTTACATACAAAAAATAGCCTGCATTGCGTGCGGGATCACACACAACATATTTTTTTATGTTTTTTACTTTTTTTTCTATGGGATATGACCAATTATACGTTTATATCACAAGTGCGGCCAGCCATTAGTTCATTTCGCCATCTTATGGCCCTAGCCTGCCATAAGGTTGCCGACCCCTGCTCTTAACAATCAAAATTATATAAAACGTTGTGATTGAGACGTCTTGTAATAGTTGTAATTAGTCTGCGTCGAGCTCAAATACGAGCGTGTCGCACTGAAGGTTCGACTTTCTGTGGTCCAAAATAAATCAAAAATATATATTTATTTCTTTTATTTGTGTCCTATTTCGTATCTTTTGTTTTACTTGTCATGTCGTGTGCAGTTTTGGATTGCTCGGAACAGATCCAAAACGCAAATTACTATGTACGTAACATATCTTTAGTTTGTAATACGAGTATCTATCATTTCCTATAAAAGTCACTATACATAATATTTATTTTAGAAATTATATAATGTTAAATAGTACATGTCAAAAAACCTTAAAGATATTCAACTCGGCGGTTTCATTTACTTATAGTAAACCTAATTATTATTCATTTTCTATTTATTACCTTACCAAAACTAGTCTATCATTTTATTGCAATGTACTCGTAAATCGACTGAACATTTAAAACTCATTGAAACTAGTAAATCATACAGGTAGGAGTGTGAATTTATATACAGAAATAACTTTCTTCATCAAATATTCATATTCATTAAATTTCCAAATATACACATACATTGCGGTTCTCAGTAACTTGTATCAATACATATTTCACATTTTTAAATATCACTATAAACTAATATGGACATATATTGCCTATTACTTGTAGTAAATTTTAAAAACCACGACTACCATTTTCAGACGTTAAATATTCTATTCAATATATTATTATTACAACCTTACATCATCAACGCATCATACATCCAGCACACCAGACGTCTGACCTTGACCTTATATAATCTGAAACTGAAGGGATTATATTGCAACGGCAGCGAGATTAACTCTCACAAAAAAAACAGAAGATGAGTTGATATCCTCATCAATAGTGTTGAATGTTACATTTGACTAGATAATCATCAAGAGATTTAAAAAGGCAAACCTTTAATGATTATGATCATTATGAGTTTTAATTATAACGTCATCAAGGGTTGTGAGCGACGCGCGACAGCCGCCTGGTGTTTTAATGCATGTCCATCGCACCTTCGGTCCCTTACAGCGATTTACTCTGTTGAACCGGTACATTCCCGCCTGGATCACGGGGTTTCCTTTTTTTGTAAATCCAAATTGCGGACCTAAAATCAAATTAACCTCAGTAGAAGGCTACTAAAGCCGACAAAAGTAGCTTACTATGTCATTCTATCATGCCAAAAATCCTATGCATTGTGGAAACCAGTAATCAAAGATATGGATTTAATGATCATTAATTATATTTTCATTTTGATAAATCTGATAACACAACTTTCACACTATTGTCTTTGTAAAATGTAAAAAGTCAAAAAGTCAAACAATATATTTGTTATAATACATATAACGATACAATTCAGATGTGATTGTGGTTAAGATTTGCCCTGCATATGACTTCATCAAACGTAACGATGGACGCTCTGCATTTCGTGCGGGATCTGGTAGAGCAGCGCCACCTGGTCCTGCCAGCGATGACTCTATCCTTCGAAAACCTCATTCCTTTCGCTACAAGCATAGTAGTTCCTCTTACAGTCACAATTGTTTGCACTGAAAGTAACCAAACACACCTTTACATTTATTGCATTTCCACAATTTTAATTAATTCAGTTAGATGATAGGGCTCGTCATCATTACATTTTACAACCCATTATGGTTGTATGTTGTGATAATTTAAAAGTGTATGTAGTAATAGGAACGGGCCCTTAGTTTGCTTCCTCCTTCTTAGTCCTCCTCGATGATGATTATGAATATACTCCAACTAAAGCGAGCTTGCACAAAGTTTCTACTAGTAGTATCAATAAACGTTGTGAAAACCAAGCAAATTTCTATAAAAAGACAAGTATATTTAAATTAATAATACTGTGTTACTATATTTAACAAAAATTGTTGGTTACATTGAAAGCAATGCTTAAAAACATATTTGGGAGTTGAAAGCTCCAAACGCATAACAATAGACCTTTTTACATTAATATAAAATATTTTTTTGCCATCCAAGTCTAAGACCTGCAGCTGACTTATTACAATGACTCATTTAATTCAGGCATGATTGTGTTCGAAGCCGCTCTTGACAATAAGACCATCTATAGTAACCAAGAATGCTTTGCATCTAGTGCGGGTCCTTGTGGTGCACTGCCACCTGGTTTTAGTTCCAGTCGTGTAAGATCTAGAGAATTTGAATCCAGCTGCTGCTAACATTTCAGTTCCTCTCTTGGTTATAACTTGAGTCACTGGAAGTGAATCAATTCTTAGAACTATACATAGCGATATATCTCGGTTTGTTACTGTTCTGTTACCATAGCCAAAGTTTAGTTCAAATTCAGTGAAAAAGGTAATAATATACAATGCACATTGTAATAAGATAATAAAGACAGCTTTGCTTTAATGATTTTATTCCACTTTTCATTACTTCATCCATTAATTTAACAAAATGACTGGATAAACTAATATCTTTGGATACTAGGAATTAAATTGCATCTAATCTGTTTTAACACATTGAGTGCCATCGCGATTACCGGTGACCTCGAAACAATAAAATTTTAATTGTGTCTAGTAAGTACTTCGGCAGTTAAAGGCTTAAAATATTCTTAGGGTTCTTTTACTTTATATGATATTTCAGCAATTTAATTGCAATTATAATATCAATATAAACTTGAAAATTTATGTCTCAGGCGAGACTAGCGGTTATGCCCCAGGAGATGTGAGTTAGAGTCCCGCCTGAGACATAATTTTTCAAGTTTATATACTGATATTATTCTAAGGGTTACTTACGCTAAACGGAAATTTGCCTTACTTAATTTTTAGCCCCTAATAAAATTAAATAACTTCTAATTTAACAAAAAACGCCACAAAGCTCGAACTTACAAAATAAATTAAGAAACTATATTTAGATAATATCTCAATGTATTGTCTGGTACCTACTCAGTCTGGGACACTTTGGGCCAAAACAAAACAAACTACATATGTATATTACAGTAAGTAATTAAAGTGGCATTCAACACAGTACACAATGTTTGAGATACAAAGCAAGTTTAGAAACGCTTTAAACGCTTTCATAATATCTACTACGATAAAAACTGTTCATGTAACGTTATTAATTTATGTTCATGTGTTTTGTGCAATAAAGTGTTTATTCATTCATTCATTCATTCATTCATGTTAATTTAGGTGGGATTTTACTTTAAATCTTTGCCTTTTTGCTGTTCCGCTTATCTATTGATGACGTTAATAACACGTCGAATTAATTCAATTGTTTTGCTCTTACAAGCTAACTAGCACGTCATTCCAAAACCAAATTATTTAAGACCCCAACATCATTTCGTCGTCTTATAACGTCGTCATTCATCTAAAAATTACGTATTAAGACCAGTCATGGTTATAATTTAAGCTTTTTCTAATAATGGTACGGTAAGTGGTAATCAATTAAACCTTGCATCCTTGAGTCTTTGTGCTACACTATCACCTTATTCTCCGACCAATTCTGTAGCATCTGAAAAATTTAAATCCTTTTGCTTTCAACATTTTTGTGCCTCATGTAGTAAGCTTCTTCTATACTTAACGCAGCAAATAGTGTTACAAGCTAAATTATAATACTGCTGCATCGTTTTAAGTTTTATTTATCTTAATTAACAATACCGTGCAAATGTAGAAGATTTAGTAGGTAAACCCAATTTTATAAAGTAAAATTACATTAGACAGTATAAGGATGATTATGATTTAAATTTTGTTTTATAATTTTTCTGCGAAATGTTGTAATGGAAGCTCTGCACTTCGTCTTACTGCACCTCCACCTAGTTTCATGGTTGTCAATTTTTTGTTTGTGGAAACATGATCCTCCAACATGTAATGTTAAAACGCCCTCCTCGTTCTTTACTAAGCACAGGAAATCTAAAAAAAAATATTTAAAGCGAACTATATTTCAGATGTATAAATAAATAAAAATAGGAGACACAATGGTCCTCAATAGAAGTGCTCAAGTCATGCCAATGAGGTAGATAAAGATATTCAATAAAAATATTATTTTAAATTATTATTTTATTTCAAATATTGTATAGTACCAGATACCAAAAATATGTGTTATATTAAAAAAATCATAAGCACGTTACAGAGGAAAACGATAACTTTGTCTATGTTATATGTTATTTCGGTAACATTATTTAAAACTTAACATTTACGCTTTGATAATTTCTCGTGTAAGGCATATAATCATCTCACTGCAGGGAAAATTCCATCATTGAATTCAAGTAACCATGGCGGGTGCCCTTCGATTCGCCTAAAATTTAAAGTCCTAATTTCATTTGGCCGAACCGTATTGGCCTAAACTTATAACGTATAAATATTGTCTAGTCTAACAGTTGTTTTCGCACTATTATAGTTTGGTCTAAAAATTGAAAACCCTAATTTCAGTATGTCTAATATCGAAAGCATAAAAATGTATTCGCATCATTTTTTTGCCATTACGCTAAGTATTGAAAGCTCAATTTTATTTTTTAACCGAAAAAGTTTGAGAAACGAATCGCTCACATACCGACCCCAAACAGTATTGTCTGCCCTACCCCTAGAGTGTAATTTAAAAGCGCGTAGGCGCGAAGTGGCAAGGCAGCCCGCGGGCTGAGGAGCAGGAGGCTGTAAGCGAGGCGCCGCGTCTGAGGCTGGCCGGCACAGCCGGCCAGAAAGCCGAAGCTGCGGTGGTGAGCGTAAGCCATCTGCGATGATTAGCACGCGTAGAACCAAAGGACGCCCTGCAGCGCCGAAGCCGTCACGGAAGTCTGATTGTTTGGATGCATGCATGTTTGCTTGTTTGCATGCATGCTTGCTTGCTTGCATGCATGCTTACTTCTTTTCAAGCATGCATGCATGGCTATTTCAAATATTGATAAAGTTTTTAACTTTCTACAAATAAAAATTTGGAACTGTAAATGGTAGGTGTTACGATATATTCGGCTAAATGTCGCTATTGGGAAATTATAATACGGCGATATACAGTTAGACGTACTAAAAATAGGCAAAACACGTTTAGGAAAACTAAAAATGAGCGAAAAAAATTTAGGCTAATAGTTTGTGTGCCCAACCATGGCAAATGATGACAAACCCGAGCATTGTTCAAAAATTCGAAACTTTTGTTGCCCGACCCGGGGATCGAACCCGTTGACCCCGAGATCTTGACCCACTATTGAAACCACTAGACCAACGGGGCGTTAGTTTCTCGTACTCAGAACCAAACACCAAAATAATATAAGGACACACTCACTCACTCAATATAATATGAGTAATGTTTCACTATTGGATAAACAGGGCACAATTATCATACTTAATTCCTAAGGTAGTCGACCTTTCCCTACGTACATTTGCTCTTGTAAGAGGCCTGCTCTGTAAGCTAGTGTTGTATTAAAATTTGTAAAAATTATGCCACATATATGCCCTTTCATATTTATGACATAATTACTCGTATACCATGTTAAAACTCAATTGTAAATATAATAAACATTTTTTCCACATTTATTTATAAACGCCCGCGCCCGGCATGCGAGGAGATGCGGGTTCGAGTCCCGCCTGAGACATAATTTTTCAAGTTTAAATACTGATATTATAATTGCAGTTAAATTGATTAAATATAATACAAAAAATATATTTATAAACGTTATCATTTCGTTCGAAGTGTGCCAAAATCTTTTCTACTTTATGATTAGTGGCTGGCAGCTAGAAATGCTAATATGCCAGGCAAAAATTATGCATACTGAATAAACGTCCAGTAAACCGCAGTTATAATTTGATTCTTCAATACCTACAGTATACTTACTGCTAAAACCAATTCTTCAATAAATTGTTTTTACCGTCTACGAAACTTCTTCGTGATGTTACTTTCCCTTTTCATCCGCACGCTCGAGACCCACATCTCAAAATTGGTACACATTTTGAAATGTTGACGTTATAAGTTTTATTTTAATGACTTTTGTATAACACCCAATTTACATCTGAAATTCTGTAGCCCTCGTAAACTTAGATACTCATTAAGCGCTAATAATTAAAAAAGAAAAATTACATGGCAATGGGATGGTTATGAAACAAATTACTCTTGATGATTTCCTCTTCGTATACAGTGACGGCAGCCTTACACTTCGTGGCCTTTGCCTTGCTGCACCTCCACCTAGTTTTGTTGTTGACGGTTCTCTGCTTGTGGAAACGTTGTCCATCGATATGTAGTAATACGGCGCCTCTCTCGTACGTAAACAAACACTCGAAACCTAAGGAATAAACGATCAAAATTAATTGTATTACTCGTGTTTGAATTAATTTTACCTGCCTAAGGTTGCGGTAGAACACATTTTTAAGAATCCACTGAAAAAAGTTTTTGATTCAATAAGTACGTATATTTTATAAACAATTATATAGATTTGCTTGCGAATACCTAAAATACGTCAGTATCACAGAAATACAATCATGAAAAATTTAACAATGAACTTAGCTGCTATTGCAAAAGCTACTTACATGAATTAGTTAAAATATTTTCTATGAATTCTGCCGCTAAGAATTATATATGTAGCCCTGTATCTCCGTTGTAAAATGATATAACTCTGTTGTTCCAACGGAAGACCACCACAGTGCGCACACAACATTTATGCTTTCTGCAGGGACCTTGTGACTCGTGGACTTATCCTACTTATTTGGATTCCTGGTTTAGTGAGTATTTTTTTTGTTTTGTTCTTCTACCTCTTCTTGTACACTTTTGATCGGTCTACTCGGACGCTCTGGGTCTTGACAAATAAATATTTATTTCTTCTCCTTTCTTTTTTTTAATATACGTACACAGATATGTTTATGTAGACAGTGCCAAAATTCATATCAATCACATTCTAAGAGGATGGCTATGATCCAAGTTACACTTGACAATTTCTCCATCAACTATGGTGACGGCAGCTCTACACCTCGTAGCCTTCCTTTTGCTACACTCCCATCTGCTTTTGTTATTATTACTTCTTTGTTTATGAAAGTATGATCCTCCTACATGTAACAACATAACATTCTTCTCATTCCTAACTAAGCACGGAGACCCTTAAAATAATTATGAAGTTATTGCATAAAATAGAATATAATTTACGGTCATATTAAATTCAAGTAAAAACTTGGTTTTTCTTAGCTTCTACTTTCTAAATCATAAATAAAACATAATAGACAAGTTAAAATTAAAGTACATAATTTATTAATTATAATAGTTAAATTTTATTCATAAACTCACCAGTCAACGTGTATAAAAATATGATTTATTTAAATTAAGTAAACACTTAGGTACTTAGAGTTATATATAAAGTTTCAACATTAATATTACACAGTAGTAAAAAGACCCCAGACCAAAGATTATTTAAAAAGAAGCTCCTACCCAGTGCATTATTGTTTCATAAAAATCTTAAGTTTTGCGTTTTTGTTGTCAGCTTCATCACACAACCTAACATCCTAAAACGGACATGAATGATATTACATTTGTCAAAAGACGATATAGTAAACGAGTCGCATGTGCCAGTTTGTTGGGAGAAAAATGCTCAGAAACGAGAGATTAATAGGAGACTAAAGAACGATAATCGTGAAATTGTTATGTTACAGCGTGAATAAAATGTACCTCAGATACGAGTATTTTACTCATTCGTCATTAATGATTGTGTTGGAAGTTGTTTTTGACGACGAATCCATTAATAGTAGTGATGAAAGCTTTGCATCTAGTTCTAGTCTTTCTCGAACACTGCCACCTTGTCTTCTCGCCATGCGTAGACTGTTTGTTGTATCTGTGCCCTCCCGCGCTGAGGGCTAGTTTTCCTCTGTTTGTCCTATACAGGGTCACTAGAAAAAAATACAACTCAAAATATTACATAAGTATCTAAATCAATTATGCTGTTTTAGTAAAATGGAAAAACTTTTTTGTTAAAACGAATTAAATGGAATAAGAAGATACACCCACATAAAATCATGAAATTGAATTTAATAATAATAAATACATTTTGAATTGTAAAATCTACATTACGATCATGAAAATGGTTTCAAACATAGCATAGATTAAAAGTAATAAAATATTTTTGAAACTAGTTCAGAATGATCTTAACTACCTAAATGATTAAAATGTAATTTCATTTAATTAATAGAAATAAATAGGCAGATATACATATCTGCCTAAATTTATTGAAAAAAATAATTAACACAGCCAAGTACAGTTATTTTCAACTATGAATGCTCTGTTTTATATAAAATATGTGCAATGTGCATTTTATAAATATGTGTTGTATTATCTCTGCACATAACAAGAATGGCTCTCTTCTTAAGGGTGTCGTAAGAGTCGCTTAAATTAGTAGTGCCAGAAGAAGACGGGCAGCAGGGACTTTTCTCAGTCGCTCTTTTGGCCAAACAGCGATCGCCAACCCGCCTGCCAAGCGTGGCGATTATGGATAAATTCTCCTTTTGGAGGTTCAGAGGTAGCAGACGTTTGGAGGTTGCGTCTTCGCCCTGCTATTTACGGAATCACGATTGCCAACCTGTCAAGCGTAGGAAACATGGGACAATCCTCCTTTGTGTGAGTCCCATGTGGCTAAGTCCTGCAGTGGAATGATTGGCTGATGATAAGGAAATCAAAGTCATTAGTGGTTATGCTTGAGATTTGTCCTAGTGACGGCACCATCGCAGGTGGTGATGACCGCAGTGCAGTTTGTCTTCCTCCGTTTGGAGCAGCGCCAGCGCGTGCGGGTGCCATTCATGCGATCCTTCGTGAACTTCTGACCATACGCCTCCAGCATCATCGTTCCTCGTCTTGTCCAGATCTGCACAACTAAGAACAAACAACCGAACCATAATAAATATAATTATACACTGTTAGAACATGCTCCATGCATATGATATCACCAGATTAGCTTCATTTTAAATGAAATGTTCAAAATCAAAATTGATCCATCCGATCGTGCGTTGTTACACTTTGAACCGGAATTCCGTTACTTAGTTTTTGGTACTTGGATTTAATATAATTCTGCATGGCCTAAATTTATCTTTTTATATCTATCGCTGTTTCTGCTCACGAAGACGCAGTCTGTTGGCTTTAAATTTACTTTTATAATCTGTTTAATCTCTTTATTAGTTGCTAATTTGCTCTAATTCCTTTTAAAGAAAATATTTTAATATATTATACAACACCTTGTGCTCAAAAACCCAATTGCGTTTTCCAAAGTAAATAATGATATGAAATGAAACACAATGTAATAAAAATCATAAATACAAGTTTATCTATGATGCAGTAGTAAAATATCGAGTCAAGATAAACATTACTCATGATTAAATACTGAATAAAAGCATTTCATTATTTTATCCACCACCAAAACCTAAGTAATATTTATTAAGTTAGTAACTTTGTAAGTGCATAGTGCTATATTAAATTGATGAAAATTTAGCCACTATACGATTGACTTATCATTAATTGTAACACTTAATGGCTAAAACCAATATACCCTAAAACCAATAAAATTACGCGTCTACAACTAATTATAATCTGTTGCTTAGTTCTTTATAAATAAATCGTCGTGAAACCAAATACATAGTAAGCCTCCGATAAAACTTAATTATGACCTTTTGCAAAAGCAACGTCGATTGATAAAAGCACCGTGATGATCATGATTTCATAGGAGATTAGAAAGTTCATTCTTAAAACAAGATTTATTTACATTACATTTTAGTTCATATTGATTTTTCCCAATTCGAGGTTGTTAGGATGATAATAAGGTACTTCCCGAGGTTTTTGTTGGATATGTAAACAAGTTTATTAAGTTAAGTTTACGAATTCGTATCGTGCGTCAACATACATTTCACCAAATGTAAAAATAATATAATTACTAAAGAAATATCACTACTTCTGGTATTGGACATGAACCCTTCCCTTTGCTGCTATCTGAGCGCTTACTCTTCTAACTGAGCTACCGAAGATATAAGCTAACTTATGAAATTACTTCAAGTATCTGTTAACACTCAGCTGAACAACGAAAAACGTTTTGATTCTCATACCTTGATTCAACATATAATTGTAAAATCCATAAAGTATAAAGTATTTTTTTTTATTACTTTGATTCTAATTTGCGAGGTGATGTCCGATTTATAACAATACATTTTTATACACTTACTAGCTGTTACCTGCCACGCTACGCTGTGGCACACTGTGATTGAATGGCTTTGTTTTTATTGTTTTTATGGTTTTTTTTTCGTGGTCGCGGATAAATAGATAAAAACAATCCTTGATGCGGATTATATATTATGCTAAAATTTCAGCTCGATCGGTGCAGAACTTTTTGAGTTTTTGAAGCGTACACAAACGTACATAACATTTTATATATATAGATGTCGATATTATGCAAGTTAACACTTTAACACTACCAATGAAGCTTATTTAAAGATTTTATTGCAACTTTGTAAACCGTGAACGGATTATTTTTTTAACAAGTCGCGGGACTCGATGCTCTACAATAGAATTTTTCTCACGTCGACAGGCGTGCGCCCCGGTAAGAGTTAATAATTTGTTAAAATCCTAAAAACCACCAGAATATAGTGATGTTTAAAAGCGGTTAGCACTGGTGTGAGCCATGGGGTCGTGAAAGCCCCAGACACGCACGATCGCGTTGTCCATAGTGTGGAGGGACGCCTTACAGCCGGCCTTGGCCTTGACGCACACCCATCTCGTCCGGCTGCCGTACTTGTTGACTCGGTTGAAGCGGTACTGCCCGATCATGATTACCGGGTTCCCTCGTTGTGACTGCGCAAACACAGGGTTCAGATCTGAAAAGAGGTACCATGTTAACGTCTGCTTAATTTTTTTCTGTCGTATTTAATCAAATATGCTTAAGGCAGAAAGGGTAATGAAAGTATGCTTGCTCCACAGTCAGCTCGATAGTATAGGAAACTATGTAATAATTTGAGTAAACATTCAAATTTTATTTCGAGAAAAGACTTATTTCTGCAACGCATTATCAATATTTTGACATTTTACTAAACCATCAACTCTAAGTCAAGAGAAGTTATAATTAGGTATTTCACATCAAAGCTTCGATAACTTAAGTCTTTAGAATTTCATCAAAAATCTTATAAAGATCATCAATGTCATGACTCATGATCATCAATTCAATCTTATGGCTACGCATAGAATAAACAAAAAAAAACAGAATAAAATAATATAAAATAGATACGCTTACATTAACCTTTAAGTATCTTCAAATACGTACGCGCAGCATGTAGAGAAACAGAAAAGGAACCAGTCCAGCCCGCTTATATTAACATTATTAACACAAAATCAAATTATGATAATCGTCGTATTTTACAGTCACAGATATCTGTGACAGTAATATATTATAATATATAACTGGAAATTGTTCAGTATCATAACAATGCATCTACAACATAATGAATTGTTTAATTACTAATAACAAGAGCTAAATCAAGCATAGGCACACCTTGCACATTTTCCTTAACTTTACTTCCTTAATATTACCGATAAATGATGCTTTAAAAATCTTGGCGGTGATAACACAGGGGAACATTTTCTCTTACAGTAATTGTCTTTGTTAGGTATTCTGTAACAAATTGTTTGTTGTTGTTTTTGACGACGAATCCATTAATAGTAGTAATGAAAGTTTTGCATCTAGATCTAGTCTTTCTCGAACACTGCCACCTTGTCTTCTCGCCATGCGTAGACTGTTTGTTGTATCTGTGCCCTCCCGCGCTGAGGGCTATTTTTCCTCTGTTTGTCCTATACAGGGTCACTAGAAAAAACACAACTCAAAATATTACATAAGAATCTAAATCTTATATTATGGTGTTTTGGTAAAATGGATAAACTTTTTGTTGAAAAGTATTAAATGGAATAAGAAGGTACACCCACATAAAATCATGAAATTAAATTTAATAATAATAAATACATTTTGAGTTGTAAAATCTACATTAGGATCATGAAAATGGTTTCAAAAACATAGCATAGATTAAAAGAAAAAAAAATACTTTTGAAACTAGTTCAGAATGATCTTAAGTAATTGATTAAAAAGTAATTTCATTTAATTAATAGAAATAAATAGGCAGATATACCTATCTGCCTAAATTTATTGAAAAAAATAATTGACACAGCCAAGTACAGTTATTTTCAACTATGAATGCTCTATTTTATATAAAATATGTACCTACAATGTGTATTTTTTAAATATAAGTTGTGTTAACTCGGCACATAACAAGAATGGCTGTCTTCTTAAGGTGTCGTAAGAGTCGCTTAAATTATTACTGCCAGAAAAAGACGGGCAGCAGGGTCTTTTCTCAATCGCTGTATTGGCCAAACAGCGATCGCCAACCCACCTGCCAAGCGTGGCGATTATGGATAAATTCTCCTTTTGGAGGTTCAGAGGTAGCAAGCAGATGTTTGGAGGTTGCGTCTTCGCCCTGCTATTGACGGAATCGACGATTGCCAACCTGTTAAGCGTAGGAAGCATGCACAATCCTCTTTTAGGATAGTCCCATGTGGCTAAGTCCTGCAGTGAAATGATTGGCTGATGATGAGGAAATCAAAGTCATTAGTGGTTATAGATTAGTTCTAGTGACGGCACCATTGCAATAAATGAGACAAACTTCTTAGCGTTCCATGGATTGACCGTGCGGGTGCCGGGTCCATCGTGTGGCAGAAAGAGAAACTCCGAGTAGTTCCCGGGACTTGTGACACGGGTGTAGGTTTAAGGGTCCCCTTTCCGACTTACATCAACACTCACCTTCACTACTCGTGTTTTCTCCCTGTCCAGCCAAATCTGGTACGAACCTGCTAATGCAGCTTTAGACACTTGCTCTAGTATAGAGCTTACTGCAGTTCTGGCCAAGCCAAGGTCTTTCAACAGGTTATAGAGAGATTTTACTGGTATACCTCTCGCTCCTACTTCTACAGCATATAGACTAACTATATAACCGTTTTTTGTGAATTCATTTAGGAGATCATAATATTTATTGTTCTTTCACTGCGTGGTCTTTATGTATGTTAGTTTCCCACGGCATGGTAAGCTCTACAAGTACAATCCTTTTGTAGCTCTAGCAAAAAGAAAAATGTCCGGTCTGGATGATGAAACACACACATCTTCTGGGATTTTATTTTCATTTGCAGTAGAGTCTTCTTAAATAAAGTTAATTTGTCTTTTGTTTGTGGTCAATCCTTTTTGGGCCCTAGCCACTGAAAGGCTTATAGTTTCACGTATGATTTAAAGTACTCTGTCATGGCGATGTGAGTAGTGACGCCTATTCAAGAGCACCTTGCATCCCACCAATAGGTGTCTTGCTGTACATATCGCCTCTCCACAAGTATAACAACATTTTTCAGAGGCTTTTCCCCCTTACTAAGTTGCTCTGGTCAGGGAGGGTCATTTGGAAGGCATTCAGATAAAATTTTAATAAGGCAGGAGACCAATCATATAGCAAGGTGCGCCACTTCATAACTAACGGGATACAAAACTCACCAATAGTTATTCACTCGTTTTGCATTTCTAAATTCATAGCGTGCACTTTGTAACTGTCATTTTTATCTTGTCGTAGAAAGTTTTTTACTATGTCTCGGTCTTCCTTCTTCTTTGTCGTACCTAACCCAGCTCTATTTGATTGTGCACCTGCCATAATTTTTTTGTGGAATTGCAGTCTTGATTCAATTTCTGTGGCCTTGTTGCCTTTCGGCAGGGATGAAATTAATTCGTCTTGTGACTTCCCCAACACATAAGTTTTTCTAACTCTGAGATGTTTATAGAATTCGGATGGTTTCTGTAATTTCAGCCCAAAACTATTTGTGATCCCTAAATAGAATTGAGGGATCAGCTGAATGTGCTAGACCAAACCATGACTTCAATATCTTTATGACATTAGCATCTAGCTTTGCCAAGAGGGTTTTACAGATATCATATAGTTACTAGGAAAGGCCAAGTGAGACGCGATGTGAGATAGTTGTCGTATATCCACGCTTTTTTAATATTAATGATTGGCCGTTGGTGTGCCTTGTTGAGGTCATTCATGAAATTTTCGACAACAACCCCTAATGATGGTTTGCGTCTTTTGTAGTCTCTCTTTCTACCGAGGAATTTAAAAGGCATTGCTTCTGCAACAGTGGCAACTTTTTGGCCGCTTATAGAGAGTCCCGGATCGTAAGATGCGCGATCGCAAACGGACGCACACAACTGCCTAAGCGAGAATTATTACTAATTCACGTCACGCGCGGCATTAGCCGTAGCGCGTAATTTTTCACTATGGGCTTACAACAAGTCATAGTGAACGAAGTGTTGGCGTTTATCCAGAACGCGATCGACACAATGGACGAAGTCAGCATCATGCAGATCTGCAAGTCGAACTTCAACGAAGGTGAGATTTGCAGTGGCAAGGCGCTGCTTTATCGTAAATTTGCGCGTTGGTCAAGAGAAGCTTCCTCTTTTGTTCGCTGAAAATGTTTTTCGAGTATTGAAAAGGGTTTTATCGAAGTCTACTTCGTGTTTGGCTCTGTTAAAATGGTCGCGATTATTTGTGATTTGGAGCGATATTCCTTGAATTAATTTAAGGATTGATCTTAGAGCTCTGGACAATTGGTGACTTAAATAGTTATCGCCCATGGTTTTCTACACAAAGTTGCTTTACTAACTCTCTTTTCTTCCTCCGCAATTTCATTTTAAACGTGTTTTCTTTATTCTTATGGGCATAATTAGTTGGTGGTCGGTAATGCTCAGAGAAGTATGTATAAATTGTGTCCTGTAAAGTTTCTACTTGGCTTGGTCTTGTTTTGATCCGGGATGTTCTAACAGGATCGCCAAATTCTGGTCATGAACTTTACAGGTGGAGTTCTTTAAGCTGGGGATGCTAAGACGTGTCCTGATGTCAATAGACTCCTGATAGTTTTCACTCAATGATTCACCTTGGGATATCTGAGGGTCAACTCTATCCATAGTTTTAGTCGAAGTACTGACCGACGACTGTCGTGATTCAACACCATCGTGTGTCTTTAAGTGCTTATGGTACCAAGCTCGTCTCTTATAAGTTTTCCCGCACGCAGGGCATCTCAAATCCGTATTCGCGCCGGGTTCAGTATTATCATCAACCGGTGGACAGATCTTCCGCCCCACCTCTCAGACTATCCCAGGGGTATTTTTCTTAGTCGGACTTTTAGCAATTACATTCCCGGGCTTGGCTTGCTAGGCCATCGCCCTCGACTGTCTTTCCAGCAGTCAGATGTCTTTCCATCCGTCAGATGTCTTTTCCACCAGCCATCTGTCTCATTCTGTCTTTCCAGCGTCATCCCGTCTTTCCGGGCTGTCAGTTTTGTATGAGACAAACTTCTTAGCGTTCCATAGATTAACCGTGCGGGTGCCGGGTCCATCGTGTGGCAGAAAGAGAAACTCTTGAGTAGTTCCCGGGACTTGTGACACGGGTGTAGGTTAAAGGGGCCCCTTTCCGACGTACATCAACACTCACCTTCACTACTCGTGTTTCTCTCCCGGCCCAGCCAAATCTGGTACGAACCTGCTAATGCAGCTTTAGACACTCGCTCTAGTGTAGAGCTTACTGCAGTTCTGGCCAAGCCAAGGTCTATCAACAGGTTATAGAGAGACTTTGCTAGTATACCTCTCGCTCCTACTTCTATAGCATATAGACTAACTATATAAACGTTTTTCGTTATATAGTTAGTTAACGTGATTGAAATAAAACACAATGTAATAATTTGACGACCATTTGGCTCAGCGGTAGTAAACGCTGCTTCTGAGCCATGGGTCGCGGGTTCGATCACCGCACAGTACAAATATTTGTGTGCATGAACATGTCTGTTTGTACTGCTCTGGGTGTTTTCTATGTATTATAAGTATGTATTTACAAAAAAAAAGTATATAAGTAAGTTTATCGGTTGTCTAGTTCCCCATACGACAGTGTACATAATGGAAGCTTAATTTGGGACTAGATGACTCTTTGTAGCTCAGTTAGGCATATCTTTAAAATATTATATTATATTATATTAAATATAAATTTTCAGACATGCCACACTGGGCCAAACAGAGCCATCTAGTCCCAAATTAAGCTACTAGTAAGTAGTTTGTCGTGTGGGGTACTAGACAACCGATAAACTTACTTATATTTTTTTTATTATATAAAAATCATAAATACAAGTTTATCTATGATGCAGTAGTAAAATATCGAGTCAAGATAAACATTACTCATGATTAAATACTGAATAAAAGCATTTCATTATTTTATCCACCACCAAAACCTAAGTAATATTTATTAAGTTAGTAACTTTGTAAGTGCATAGTACTATATTAAATTGATGACTATTTAGCCACTATACGATTGACTTATCATTAATTGTAACACTTAATGGCTAAAACCAATATACCCTAAAACCAAAAAAGTTACACGTCTACAACTAATTATAATCTGTTGCTTAGTTCTTTATAAATAAATCGTCCTGAAACCGAATTGTAAGCCTTCGATAAAACTTAATTATGACCTTTTGCAAAAGCAACGTCGATTGATAAAAGCACCGTGATTGTCATGATTTCATAGGAGATTACTCTTCTAACTGAGCTACCTAATATATAAGCCAACTTATGAAATTACTTCAAGTATCTGCTGTTGAAGTCTTTAAAAGTCAGTCGAAAGAGCTCACTCAGCTGAACAACGAAAAACGTTTTGATTCCCATACCTTGATTCAACATATTAATTGTGAAATCCATAAAGTAAAAAGTCGTTTTTTTTTAATTACTTTGATTCGAATTTGCGAGGTGATGTAAGATTTATAACAATAAACTTTTATACACTTATGTCGATATTATGCAAGTTAATACTTTAAACACTACCAATGAAGCTTATTTAAAGATTTTATTGCAACTTTGTAAACCGTAAACGTATTATATTTTTAACAGGTCGCGGGACTTTAGAATGGAGCGAGATCCAATTATGGCACCTCTCTTGTTTGCTCCTATAATTAAATACTATACTTTCTTTACCATTTAGGCGCCCTCTAGGATTTGGCTCCTGGAGCGACTGCTCCGTTCGCCGTATGGGCGGGCCGGCCCTCGGGACTCAATGATCTACAATAGAATTGTTCTCACGTCGACAGGCGTGCGCCCCGGAAAGAGTTAATAATTTGTTAAATCCTAGAAACCACGAGAATATAGTGATGTTTAAAAGCGGTTAGCACTGGTGTGAGCCATGGGGTCGTGAAAGCCCCAGACACGCACGATCGCGTTATCCATAGTGTGGAGGGACGCCCTACAGCCGGCCTTTGCCTTGACGCACACCCATCTTGTCCGGCTGCCATACTTGTTGACTCGGTTGAAGCGGTACTGCCCAATCATGATCACCAGGTTCCCTCGTTGTGACTGCGCAAACACAGGGTTTAGATCTGAAAATAGGTACCACGTTAACGTCTGATTCAATTTTTTTTTTCGTATTTAATTTAATTGCTCCACAGTCAGCTCGAAGGTATAGAAAACTATGTTATAATTTGAGGAAACATTCAAATTT
This sequence comes from Anania crocealis, assembly GCA_949315895.1. Taxonomy (NCBI): domain Eukaryota; kingdom Metazoa; phylum Arthropoda; class Insecta; order Lepidoptera; family Crambidae; genus Anania; species Anania crocealis. The sequence continues at coordinate 5,087,202 of OX438863.1, forward strand.
TATTTCGAGAAAAGACTTACTTCTACAACGCATTATTAATATTTTAACATTTTACTAAACCATCTAACTCTAGGTCAAGAAAAGTTAAAATTAGGTATTTAACATTGAAGCTTCGATAACTTAAGTTTTAGAAATTAATAAAAAAAATATATAAAGATCATCAATTCAATCTTATGGCTACGCGTAGAATTAACAAAAAAAATTGGTTGTTTGTAAAGTAGGTTTACGATCGAGATGTTTACGTCTTATTGGTGATATAAGTTGTTTGTATGCCGCTAGAGTGAGAGAGACGGAAGATCGGTCCACTCACTCGAACGCTATGCCAGCCTCCGCTCGTGAGGATTCCGCGTGACAAGTTTCACGGAATGACTGGCAGCGCTCGAGATGAGACGGGAGATCGGTCCGTCTCTCTCTCGTTATACCTGCGATCGCGCTCGTGAGATTTTGGTGTGACACAAGTTTCTGAACATGTCACCCGACTAAAACGATTTTAAAGACGTTATCACGTCAAAAATATATAAAATAGGTACGCTTACATTAAGCTTAAAGTATCTTCAAATACGTACGCGCATGTTGAGTAACAGAAAAAGGAACCAGTCCAGCCCGCTTAACGCAGAATCAAATTATAATGAACGTCGTTTTTTACAGTCGCAGATACGAGTATCTGTGACAGTAATATATTATAATATTTAACTGGAAATTGTACAGTATTATAACAATGCATCTACCAGTTAATTAATTGTTTAATTACTAATAACAAGAGCTAATTCATGCATAGATACACCTTGCACATTTTCCTTAACTTTACTTCCTTAATATTACCGATACGATGCTTTAAAAATCTTGACGGTGATTACACAGGGAATTTTTTTCTTTTACAGTGATTGTCTTTCTTGGGTAATTTGTACCAAATTGAGAAATCATTGGTACAAGGGATGATTTTCGGGATAAAACCCATCTTATGTCTCTAATTTGTCTAAATCGCTTAAAAAAATCGTTACGTACACATTTTGCCTCTCCTTACTACATTTTCTCCCTAAATGATGATTTTCGAGATAAAAAATTTTTCAACTAAATCAGTTCAGTGCATTAAGCGTGAAAGAGTAGCCTAATGTGATGATTCTGTATTCATATTTTCCGGACACTTCTTAATTTAAGAGTCGTAAGACCGTATCTAGAAGACTTTAGTTTACGGAAACTTTTTACATTTCATTGTTGACAGTAAAAAAACATTAATTGAGAAAATATTTTAGTTTTTCATAAAATATAGGTAGTTGTTGTCTGTTGGAAATTTCACGTGTTTATGTAATCAATATTGTCAATAGAAAGAAAATTACAAACCTAAATGATTTGGAAAACTGCACAAACACGTTGGAATATTTGTCTAGGATCACTAGAATATGACTAATAACTTCTATGCTGCAAAGGAAATGTTCTCTTGTGTAATTTAATAACTAGTAGTGATAATTCAGTTCAAATATTGCCATCAAACAACGCACGACGCGATGTTGGGTTTCTACCATAATAAAAAGTTATTTTTAATACAGTTGCTCAAAAAGTGGCGTATTGCAGGGACGTATAGCGTTCGGGATGTGGGCTATTTACATACTCGAGCTTTTTCTTTACCTTTTCCGAACTCGTGCGTTTTCTTTCCCAACTGTCAAAATAATGTCTATTAAAAAGAAAAAACCAACCACGAAGTTTTTGCAAAATAAAATTCATATAACTTTTTATGATTCATGCAAATATTTCTAAAAAGAAGCTACTAATTTGTTTCAATATCAGATTTAATAATTTGATTCAATGAGTTAGGTTAGGTTTCATTTCATTTCATTTTCATTAAATTTCATTCTAATTTCATATCAATAAAAAAAATTTACTGAAAACTTGGCTATATGGGCATAGTTCCCTTTGCCTACCCAGAATGGGTGAAGTAAACAAAAAAAAAACTCTGCATAAATTCTTTTACGGTTGGCGCCATTTTCCAAAAATGTTCTTTTAAATTGCTTCATTTTTTCGCAACTGTCAAGAACTCTTCGCAATGACAGGCCTTCCGCACTCGTAATGAAATATACTATTTTCAACAAATGCTGGCGTTCCAACAGAGATCTCCTACCTTGCTAAACTACGAATTTGTACCAAACGTACCAAAAACGACGCATGATTTTTATAACCTAGTACTTACGAGTACCCTAATATGGATGTAGAAGAATCTGATTTAACTTTTGATTTTCAAGTTAATGTAATTATCTTAGGAGTTCATTGGTTCAAAATGTTCATCTTATAGTATCTTAGATAAGGATAAGAAGGTGACAATAGTGCCTAAATATTATAGCTTCAACCAAAAAACTATTAACTCTTATAATCTCTTGAGCGAATAAACAGACCAATTTGTAGATCTTAAATGTAGGTACATGATAGGGAAACAACAACTCTTTTTTTTAAATATTCAAAGTCCTAATGAAACTACAAAACGTAGTACCCAGTAGTGCACGTAGCAAAGTCTTTTGATCTAAACGCGGTTATAAAACAATAAATGCACTGCCAAATCCAATAATTAAGAATTCCAGAAGAAATGCATGTGTCTCAGTGCACAGTAAACGCCATAAATTCAATGGTTGTGTTTCCCAAGAGTCTTGACTATAACATTATCCACTGTCGTGATAGAAGCGGTACAGCCCGACTTCTTCTTTATGCACGTCCAGCGAACCTTGGAGCCCCAGCAAGCGTGCTTGTTGAACCTCCACTCTCCTATTTGTACCACCAAGTTGCCTCGCTGTGACAGACCAAATTTCGGCTCTGGAAATAAACAAAATCTCGTTAATTTCTTATACGGAAGTTAAATGTATCTGATCAAAATATTATTATTTTCGATAAATACAATTTAATTTAAAAGGGATGACCAAACATATTTATTGTGTAATATCTTGTGTCATATTCGTCTCCATGTCACTTTGCGCCTAAATATGTCTGTATTTAAATACTTTATATGATATTTAAGCAATTTTATTGCAATTCAGTATTATTATCAGTATTTAAACTTGAAAAATTATGTATCAGGCGGGACTGGACGAACCACGCTGGTTTACAGCGATAAGAATATGCTTGAAAAATTCTGTGTCGCAGTGTTTCGGTAAGTAGCTTAATGGTATAGCGCCCGCCCGGCATGCGAGGAGATGCGGGTTCGAGTTTGAGAACGTGTCACGTATTTATTCATTAATACAATATATTAACCAGTATACAGCACATACCATGGTATCCAGTAAGAAAATGTCACAAAACAAATTTGTGTGTTAATAACTTTAATTAAAAATAAGATTTATAAACAACATCAATTAAATTTAGTCTTACATCTTTAACATTAATTATGTTCATATTCTGTTAATCATTATAATATACCATAATTTTATTCCTTAGCATACCTTTGTAAAGGGTAAATGAAAAGATAAAAGTGACAATATTTTCCATAAATTATGAATTTACCCTACTAGCCCAATAAAAGAATTAAAATAGTCAAATAGCTTCTCAAAATAAAATAAATTTGCGCATTTCATATTGCAGGTTTCATGGTTTATGTCTAGCAGTCATTCGGCCACGACTGGCAATACTGCCCAGTCTGATCGCGCCTGCTATATTAAAATACTTTTTTTTTTCTTGATGCAGAAACTTATTATTTATTGTAATGCTAATTATATCTAACAAATAGTTAATTATAGCTTATTATGTAAAAAGAAACAAGAAGAAGACAATTTCAATTTTTATAGTACTCAACATCCCTAAGAAAGTAACTAAAACTTTACAAACACAATCGAGTGAGTCAAAGTGGATATCAATAATATCAGTACATCCATTATTCAATCCACAAAGCGTAGCTAAATGGGAGTTGGGCCCAAATACAGTCTTATATTGTGAAACTTTAATATTCCACGATTTGACAGTGATGATGTTTGTAATATAATGATAATTTGGAATTCACAGTAAGAAAGTACTATGAAAAGCGCTAACGCAAAGTCATTTAAAATGATAACAAATTGCACTAATAAAAAATATATATGGTACACATTTACATGTCCATTCCATAAGTAATTTACCAATCTGTGCAACGGTTTGATCATTCAAACTCGGTAAGAATATTATCGTTTTCTCATTTACATCATATATAATTAAGTATAACTAAAATAATTGTATTTTAATGCAAGTTTTATTAAAATATAACATCTATCATTTTTTTTATTTATAAGTTTAATAATATCTAACCATGAGTTTTAAAAATATATTCCTTCAAAAAATATTCGCTTCTGAGTGTAACTCTAACAATAGAAGAATATTTAAATGTAACGTTACCCCCTGTTTATATTTTGGTTATACGTAGCCAAAGTCAACTTAATTGATTTTGTACTTCCATAATTTTACATGGTTTTAGAATTATATTTTCCAACTGTATAATTTTATCGCATTAGTTTGGATCTTGTACGATTTTTTTTTTGTCCATGCGCATTGTGCAAGTTGGTCTTTAACTTAACTTAGCTCTAATAGATTTCATGTTAACTTCGTAACACACTATTGCATTTATTTCACGTATTTGAATAACATTTTGCTGGAAAAAAGGCGAGAATAACTTTTTTTTTAAGATGTTATTTTACTATCTTATCAGTGTGATTAATATGTATATTTATATAGTGTTTTAGAATTATAATACAAATAAAAACTAAGGTTATAATATAAGCTTTAACGCTTCAAACCGACAACCGGTTGTCGCGATAACAATTGATTTTAATTGTCTGGAATATCCGATCGTCAAAGGGTTAAACTTTAAAGAGTCGTGTCACGTTAATCGCTTTACGATCGGTGTTTTGATATCATCGTAATATACTCGTAAAATCTAAATAGATTTAGATATTTTTTTAAATCTTTAGTATTAAGAATTATATTATAAGAAATACATTATATTTTTTTGACAAGATATTTACACCACTAAATCTGCAGAAATTTTTACAAACATACGATATTATATACTATTGAAATTATACGATTTTAATTGTATAGTCGTTTTGTTTTTTATTGGTATATATTTTTATTTTATTTACTTCTTAAAAAAAATCTTATTTAATTTAAACTAATTAATAAAAATTCCATACCTATTGATGTAATATAATACAATATGTTTTTGTCATCATTTAGGATAGGTTATTACAGTATGGGAGATAGGTTTCTATCGGTCAATGTTTTAACTTAAACATGTCACAGTTAATGCCATTAACGACTATTATAAACAATTAAATAAAAAAGTTGATAAAAGAAACTCATATGTTTATAATCCACTAGCGTCTTCGTCCGCGTCAATTTCTGTTATTATGATTGCGATTATTTTTGCAACATTTTTCACTGATGCTTCGCTTCTATTGGTCACAGCGTTATATAGCGTAAAGCCTTCCTCGATAAATGGACTATCCAACACAAAAATAATTTTTCAAATTAAACCAGTACTTCCTGAGATTAGCGCGTTCAAACAAACAAACAAACTCTTCAGCTTTATAATGTTAGTATAGATGTATCAAACCAACAGTAAATGAAGTATTTTAATTTTGAACTATCTTGATGCATTTTTAACACTTAAAGCTTAATACTTCACGGGGTTTAATGCGACCGAAATTAGTTATTTAAAGCTAAATAGTAATAAGTGGGGAAGGTAAATTACTCTTTACGTTTAAATAACAAAATTCGGTTGCATTAAACCCCGTAAAGTTTTAAGTATTTTAAAGAAAATAGGTATACCTAAAATCTTTTTTACTGTCGATGTCTCTGTCACTGTCAAAGGTATCGGTAATGATATAAAGCCATCATTTTAAAAGTGTTATTTACAAAGGTGGCATCATGTTTACACTTAAGCAATTCAACAATAGAGTAAAATGTACACTAGTAATAGCCCTAGCAAAAATATTCATGACGACGTTCCTTTAATGATTGTGCCAACCATTTAACTTGACCAGGCGGTCATTGATCGTGACTGCGATGCACTTGCAGCCATTGGACTTGCGCGCGGTGCACTCCCACCAGGTCTTGACGCGACGAGACAGCTTCTTTATGAACCGGTAGTTGCCCCATGCGATGATAGGGTTTCCAAAACGAGTCGTCTCGAACTTCAACGCGCTTTTCAAAGTATCCGCTGGAGAAAGAAAAAGGGCTTAGTAACGAATCACATCAAATAACAAATCAGTAATTATAATATTTCATATTCATAAGTTTCTGATTTACTACTGTTTTCTATCTTAAACTAAAGTTCATTAACTCCATCAGAATACACCTTATTGAAAATGAATATTCTCATTAAAAAATAAAATGATTTAATTCACAACTTTAATAAAACAATCACAATTATTCGTGTTTATGTGAATCACTCATTTTGATGATAAGATTATCTTTGGTGACGACGAAGGCAGAGCATTTGTTGCTTGTCTTAATACAGATCCATCTCTTCTTGCTGCCGTTAGTCCTCATATATCTAAACCTATTGGAGCCAATCACGAGCACCGGGTTTCCGTATATGCTCTTGTCAAAGTAGCCAGTGACTATAACCAAAACATTTGAAAAAATTACCAAACTGAATGTTTTTTTGAAGTTTCATAAAAGATAACCAACCTTGAAATTTATTGAACCTAGGAATATGCAGTGCTTCCGGCATTTGGTTGGTAAATTAAAATGGTATTAAGAACATTTATTACGACGAATGCATTGCAAGACGTGGTCATAGTTTGTCAATTTAGTCACCTGCTGGCCGAATCTTCTTTTTCTCTTAATACTTTTCTTCAAGGATTGTCTAGTGCTCTAGTGTGACTCGTTTTCATAATTTACATCTAGCGACAGAAGCCGGGACAAATGGCATTATTGTTTTTGTTTTCTGTAGATACCTGCTGTGTCCTCATATTTAATTTCATAAAGTCAAATTTATTTTCCATAAATTGCAACAGTAACGAGTTCAAGGCTCAAACTAAACAACGATGAAAAAATTAAATAAAACTCTATTAAAACAATTAAATTACCTTAAAGTACACATTCATTTTCATCTAAGAAAAGGCAATATAATAAGATTCTTACATCAAAAATCCCCTACGCTAAATATTTCAGCTAAATACCAAATACATAAAATAACATTTTGTCTAACCTTATAAATTCTTCAATCGATTTGCAACTTAAAGTTCAATACATAAATATCAATAACTATTGTGTGAACGTGTGGTTATGTGGTAGGTTCAAACAGATTCTAGTATATATATTTTCCGAGAAGTTATGGTTTTAAGTCCACTGTAACATGTGTAAAAGCATTTTTAGTGTTGGGTTATTAGAAAAATTAAGTCATCCTTGTGACGACAAACGAACCGGACGACGAAATCTTGAGGCAAAGCCACCTTTTGGTATTGCCCTTAGAGTTCCTGAATCTGAATCGATTGTCGCTGATAACTAAAACGGGATCCACAAGTTGGCTCTCTTCGAAGCAGCAAAAGATACCTTCAAATGATCATATTACTATGTAGTTATGTACAGACAGTAGGCACGTCAACCTACCACAAAACGTCAAATTTTCTCAATTGATATTGATCTCTACGTGTTGGACTTAAAGTTGAAAATCAATTCAATGATCTTTAACTTTTTGGATAGGTTGACCTGCTGTTGCCTGTACTTGTAACGCTTTGTGGTAAGAAAAAACTTTTTTGTTATTATTACGTTTATTACTACAAGATTTCTTACATGCAAAAATGTTACTAATCCATTATCTGTTACAATATCTCCGCTTTCCGCAGTTTTTTTGTTGAAGTTTAATCGCTTCTTACTCGTTTTATTCGTATACAATAAAAACATTTAATTTATGCACTAATATGATTGGGAAACACGATTATTAAATCTTCTTAAGAAATACACCATTATAATGAATTTTACTTACTTAAAATGTTACTTATTTAATTAATAAAATTAATAAAAAAGTCAATACCTAGAGACACATGTTACAGTAGGTTTGATTGTCACTATCTAGGATATGTTAAAGTATAGCAGACTTTAACAGATCAGTCAGTAGTTTTGACTGAAACATTAGTTTATTGCAGTCAAAACTATTTACACATTTCATATTATCTGTAAATAAATCAAGATGTTGGTTATAAAAAGCCCACGCATACTAATTCAAATACATACATATCCAGGTATTATACAAACAGCACTATTCTTAATTTTAATATTAAATCTTTCTTACTCTAACTGTAACCGATACTGATACATACATATAACATTAAAGTTTTGCTTACAAACGTGGCAGCATGTTTACAAGTCCACAATTCAATCGTCAAGTTAAACTAGCGCTAGGAAATCTGATCGCGATGATTCCCTTAATGGTTGTGCCAGCCATTCAGCTTGACCAGGCGGTCATTGACCGTGACCGCGATGCACCTGCAGCCGCTGGACTTGCGCGCGGTGCACTCCCACCAGGTCTTGACGCGACGAGTCAGTTTCTTTACGAACCGATAGTTGCCCCACGCGATGATAGGGTTTCCGAATCGGGTCGTCTCGAACTTCAACGCGCTCTTCAGAGGATCCGCTGTAGAAAGAGAAGGGGTCTGAGTAACGATTTACATCAAATATTTGTACAGTCATCAGTTATAATTATTATTCATATTTTAACCTAGATTCAAAATCATCAGAATGCATCTTCAGTACAAAAGTCAGATTTCTTTATTTGAAAATAAAAAAGTCATTTAAATACAATGATTTAATCCACATCTTATCGACAGAGATACACTTTTAAACTCCTCCTCCGAAGTATACGAACTTAACATATGCGTTAAAGTAATTTTATTAAAATTTTTGACTATACAAAGAAGAGTAGAGTATTAAATTATCCTAATTCGCACTGGCATATATGTATATCTTTTTAGAAACATAATTATTTGGAAAGGGGGTGACAATGTGACTGAGTTTCTTGTGCTGCTTGGCACTGGCCCACAATAGTTCCTAAGCAGTAGAAGGTAATAATATTTGGACGTGTTAAATCATTCCTGGGGCATATTTGCAGAAAAAAAACAGTTTTTACTTATTTTATGATAATTTTAACAAACACATGAAAAGATGAGATGGCACAACCATATTTTCCTGGGACTGGCAGACGTTGGCCCTTTTTGATGAACAAATTGATTTGAAACCAGATAATTTAATGGAAAAATAATTTCAGTTTTACATTTAAAAAAACTTTAACAAGATAGTACTAGAAAAAGCAAGCCTTGTCCTCATGAACATGAAACAGTTTTAGTCGCTGAACACTAAAATTGAATCTGTTTATTTTATTTTTTATCCAAATACATAAATTTACTTAAATTTAGATATGGTAAATATGGTAGATATGGATCATCAACTAACCATTTGTTGGCTTAACAAGGTATAAAAACACCCACAGCTATTTATCACTAAATATATTATTAACTATCACAGTTTAGGTATTTACGAATGATTCATAATAATTTAACTTAAATATATTAAAATTTTAATTCTTACTTTAGGTGCAGAAAAACCACTATTAGTGCGTGTGAGAATTTAAAATTTTAACGATTTCTTCGTCTATAGTGGTAACAAAGGCTCCACATTTTTTGTGAGAAGTCTTGATACATTTCCATCTCTTCTTTTTTCCATTAGTTTTTGCATATTTAAATCTGTTTGGGCCAATCACTAGCACTGGGTTCCCGTGTATACTTTTGTCGAAGTGATAGTTGAAGCCCGTAACTATAAACAAGTAAGCCTAATTAAATAATAACACATCATTACGTGTGTAATATATTTATCCCTATTAATTATGTAAGTAGAATAGTATGACGTTTTCACAGTTGTACTTAAATCAACATAAATAGCCCAGGGCTCAATCTAACCAATAAATAATAACATACTTACATAGTAAAAAATACTCTATTGAAACCATTAAATTATCAAATACATTCAGCTCCTACATAAACTCCGTAATTCTCGAATCGATTTGAATATAATTTCCAGTCCATATTATCAGTAACAGTTGAGAAAACTTAAGATTATGTGACAAGTTGATTACCTTCGAAATATGTAACGATTTCATATAACATGGTATGTTAAAATGTATTTTAATGTAACTAATACAGTTTCAAATATTATACCTATTGGAATCGTATCTATACAAGAACAGGTTCTGTTATTTCTATTTATGTACATAAAAATTCTAGTATTGAGCCCATTAACCCACTGTAAAATCCGTAAATGCATTTTTATGTCTCATTTAGCTACTCCAATTACACAGAGTAGTCAACAAGTTCAAGTTACACAATTAACAATATAAATTAAAATATCAGTGTGTATGGGAAATACTCATTCGAACAATGAGGTCATCTTCTGTGACAACGAAGGCGGAACATTTGTTGGTAGTCTTGATGCAGAGCCACCTTTTGGTCTTGCCCTTAGACTTACTGAATTTGAATCGATTAGCGCCGATCACTAATACAGGATTCCCAAATTTGCTCTTGTCGAAGTAGTAATCCAACTCGGCATCTAAAAGAATATACCAGGTCTTTCAATTGATATTTCCGTTTTCTTGCATACAAAAACGTGAATAAAACATTATATGTTACATCCCTCTGCTTTTTCGCTTATTTTTTCGATTAATGTGTCAATTCAACCAAAAACTCGTGTAGAATGGAAAGGTGTCACATCTAATTGTTGCCCTATCCGTTTGAACATTTATTCATAATTTATTAGTTACAAATATACAGTGCATTATAATAATAACAAATTTAATATCAACCAGAACAAATCTTCGTTAATGACTATGTTCATCATACATAACGGCAATTTTCCCCTCCTCGGTGATGACAAATGCATTGCAATTTGTCTTTGTTTTGATGCATCTCCATCGCGATCGCCGCTTCTTGCCCGTCCTCGAGGCGAGTTTATACCGATTCTCACCTACTATCAACATAGTGTTCCCGAACTTGCTCTTCCCAAAATAGTAATCGACAGAGTCTAAAAGGTATAGGCATAGTAAAATATTATAAACTGAAATACCATAAGTAAATCTCAAATTGCAAAACCTCTAAACGCTCACCTGGACCTGCTTTGGCCATTAGACAGAAATCAATTTCATAACAGTAAATGAAATAACTTAGTGGTACTGGTAGTAGTAAGAACATAAATTTAAATAAAAAACAATTTCATCACACCATTTTTATTCATTCATTCAATACCTACTGCAATGTTCAACCAATTGTTATGAACTGTAATGAATTCTGAGATAGAATAAGAGATAGTTTTTGAAAGGATCGTAAGTATTGTTGTGATCTTCATCTAATCATTTTTTTACAGCATTACGAGTAGATATTACGTCCATAGGTTTTAATGCTGTAAAATTTATTAAGTCACCAGTTTCAGCGTAAAAAATAGTTTAATCGTGTTCATGATAGCTCGAAATCGATAAAATGTTGGTTCCTTGTGTTCTGATCCTGCATTTGCACGGCCTTTTAGCGCACTGCCACGATATGATGCCGTCCTTGCCTTCGTAATTCTTGTGGTAGTGCTGCCCTTTGTACGACACAGCAACTGAACCCTTGGTCGTCTCGTAAAACTCACACAGATCTACAAAAAGAAAACAGTAAAAACCTAATAACTATAAATGGCACTTTTTCTTGTACGTGTGTTACCAAGTTTTCTTAGTACCGGAGATATTATGTTGAATGGGAGAGATGGCGCTGCTGTCATGTAAACATCGACTCCGTAGTTATTAATTATTTTAAAGTGCTAAAACACCGCGTAATGAAGTGAATTTGTGAAAAATGCATAAAGTAAATCAATAATAGTTGGTGCAAATGTTATCTCCTGGATTCTTGTGATCATCTCTGAGAAAATCGTTGTGAAAACTTTGTGTATAAAACGTTAGTGAAAAAGAACAGTGACGATAATAAAGTGAAGATTAACTATTTACGAGTTACACAAATACAACGTACCTAAAATAAACAGTCGGAGAGATTTCACATTGTGAATAAATTAGTGCTTAGAACATTACTAAAATTATCACAAAACTGACAGTTAACATTATTCAAATATGTGTCTAATAATTGTGGGACTACCTATAAATATTCCTGCTGCTCACATAAACCTTATTATCGGATAAATTCAAAACCACGCCATCTGCCGATGCGGAGTGAAACTACATTCCACTACTTCATTCTTACCGATAACACAGTTAATCTAAAATAATTGCTAAATGTGACGGTGGCGACAACGGTTAGAAATTGAAACGTACTTTACCTAATACTAACCACTAAATTCACAAATATTTTTATTGAATGTTCGGCGCAGCGACAACAGTAACGGACTCAGAATCTTGTAGATTCTAGGATCGAGCCTCGACACCGTATAATTTTTTCTGACAAATTAAAATTTATTTTCATTACATCTTGAAATACTAAAGACTACGGACTCAAACTTTGACACTGAAAATTTGTGACATCCGATTTTTCTGACAAATTAAAATTATATTGATCGTATCTTAATTATTTAAGGAAATATATCATAATGAATGACTCGACAAATAATATTACATTTAGAAGATGCCAAATCACCAGGGCTAAATCACTGGAATATTTAAATGATGATAATTATTCACTTAGCCCAATGTCTTGTGATGAGGTCCTAGGCAAAAGCCTCGACTTATCAACTAACCTGCACTATACCCATCTTGAGGACATGAAAACCGAACTAAATAAGATTAAAATGAGCTTGGCGAGCACTCAAAAAGAACTAGACAATGTAATACTAGAAAACAATGATTTAAAGAAGCAAATTACATGTATGAATCAAGAAATGGTCGTCTTAAAGCAACTATGTAAAAGTCCGATTACCTCATTAAGGATAAACACTTCAAGTAGTAAGAAAAATCCTAGGCGGCGGCTCTCAGATAGCTTTCGGATAACGCCATTTAACTCAAAAAAATTCGCACCCGGCAATGCGACTGGACCGCAAACCATGACCGCGAATGAAAAAGGTCAGACTCATCACACAGAGCCAAGTGGGTCCGCCATTGAAGAGTCTAATGCAAGCGCATCTAGCGGCGCAGGGATTGAAGACATAAAAAACGCAGACTCAAGTACTATACAGCAAACAAGAGTATCCGACCTCACAACTGTCACGGCTGAAAGGAATATCTTAATACTTGCATCACAAGGATGCGCTGGATTGGCCCAACGACTAATCAAATCAAGATCAAACACACAGTACGAGAAATACAAAATATGTAGCTGGGTAAAGCCAAACGCAACAACTGAAGACATCCTGAAAACTACAGATCATCTGCACTTAAGCTCTCGCGACAAACTCGTTCTGTATATAGGTGAAAATGACATTAATCCAACAAAAATGTTAATAGAATTAAGTGTCTTTTTAAAATCTAGTTCTAAACCGCAAGTTATTATTTTAAGTGTGCAAAATAACCGCAATTTAAATGAAAGCAAGCTAAATAGTCACATACAGAATATTTGTAGCAACTTCACGAACTGTAAATTTGTAATATGGAAACATGAAAATATGAATGTAACTTACACTGATCTATGTAGCAAAATAAATCATTTTATTGACAGCTGGGACTATGACGACAAATATTTAAAGTTCATGAACATGAAAAAAATACGACTTTCGCAACGACATTCAACTAAGGTCTCCTCTAGTTCAAATACAAATAAAACATATAAACAAATGACATTATTAAACTATTTTCCAACTTCTAGGCGGGGCTTGTCGTCTACAAATGTAAATAGTAATGATATGAGCAAATCAGAGAACCCTTTAAATACTACCCCTAAAATCAACTCAAAAAAACCCACCCAAATAACACAAAATCAGTCCTTTCGAGAATAAATTTATAATTTTTCATCAGAATGTTTGTGGGGTCCTAAGTAAAACAGAGTTGTTTGAAATTTGTCTCGAAGATTTAAAAATAAATGGAACCTATGTAGATGTTGTATGTTTGTGTGAGACGTTTGTAAAATTAGGAGAGGAAAAAAATATTAAACTGAAAAACTTTCAGGTTGCCTCTTCGTACTCTAGACGATCACAGAGACGGGGAGGAGTTTGTATTTTATGTAGAAATTATTTGGAATTTAAAGAAATACTATTTCTTAACGACATGGCACTAGAAATCGATTTTGAATGCACTGGGATTTATATACCAGAATATAGGCTATCAATAATATGCATATATCGTACACCAACGTCGAATATCAATATATTTTTTGAAAGAATTGAAACAATTTTATACAAATTACGCAACGAAAATAAAAAAAAGCTAATAATTACAGGTGACTTCAATATAGATATACTTAAACAAAATCAACACTCTGAACGACTGAAACTTCTACTTCAAAACTATAATATTCACATCCACATAAATGAACCAACGAGGCGAAATGCGTGCCTAGACCTTTTCGTAAGTAACATTAAATCTGCCGAAGGTAAGGTTCATAAATTGGGTTTATCCGACCATGAAACTGGCCAAACGCTACAATTACCACTGAAAAATAAAAATATTCCGATACAACATTGGTTTGTCTGGAAAAGGGATTATAGCCAAGATAATATTGACACATTTAAAAAGCATTTAGGACAACTCACCTGGTCAGAGTTATATGAAATAAGAGATATTGACCTTGCATTTGACTATTTTCATGATATGTACGTACTGCTCTACAGATTATGTTTCCCTTTATTAAGAATTAAGGTAAATAATAAACCTAAAAAAACTTTCTGGGTCACCAAAGGTATTAAAATATCATGCAACACAAAAAGAAATTTAAGATTTAACTATTATAGAATGAAAACCAGACAATCAAAACAAAAATACCTGAATTATAATAAACTATTAAAAAAGGCCATAAATATAGCACAAAAAAAAACGAACAGGTATTATGTATCTAGTGCCCAAAATAAATGTAAAGCGACGTGGAATATTATTAAAGATAACAAAACTATAACACAACCAAATAACAAAATTGAAATAATTTATAATAATAAAGTTATTACGGATCCGGACTTAATTACTGACATTTTTAATAATCATTATACTAACTCAAAACAATTTACTGACACTTCAAATTTCTACGATCGCATAGATATGCCTCAACAGCTACAGACCATTTACTTACATCCTTGTGACCCTGAAGAGGTTATAAAAATAATTAAATCTTTGAACCAGACCCTTTCAGTGGGTTATGACGAGTTATCTACACATATAATTAAACATAGTGTATATCTTATTGCTGAAGTTCTAGGATACCTATTGAATTTTTCATTTCAATGTGGGGTGTTTCCAAATAAACTTAAAAAATCAGTAGTGAAACCTATTTTCAAGAAAAATGATTCAACGGATATTAATAATTATCGACCGATTACGTTGATCCCAATACTTTCTAAAATATTTGAAAAAGCCATGCATACAAGGATTGTTAACTATTTTAATAAATTTAATATTATTAAGAGTGACCAACATGGATTCCAAAAAGGAAAATCTACTACTTTAGCCGCATTTAAACTGTTTAAAAGTATTTTAAACAATGTTGACAAAAATAGATTTGTCTCTTCAGTCTTCTTTGACATGAGCCAAGCTTTTGATTATGTTCGACATGATAGGTTAATGGCTAAATGTGAGCTGAGTGGTATCCGTGGTCCTGCATATGAGTGGATAAAAAGTTATCTACATAACAGAACACAATGTGTAGAAATTGTAGCCCTAAATGCGAAAAATGAGTTGACAAAACACACATCAACTTATAGAGACAATAAATTTGGAGTTCCCCAAGGCAGCGTATTGGGACCGCTCCTATTCCTTATATATATCAACGATCTGCCTGATATAATACATTATCAATGCACTCTATTTGCTGATGATGTCTCTATAGTCATAAGTAACGACAAAATTGAAGAACACATATATGAAGTTAACAGTACCATAAATAAATGCATAGACTGGTTAACAGCAAATAATCTTCGGGTTAATGTATCCAAAACGAAATATATTAAATTTTATAATAGGAAACCAAAAAGTACTACTTTTAATGTGCAATATAAAGATGAGGTTATCTTAGAAAGTGACAGTATAACTTTTCTCGGAATAGTAGTCGATCACACCTGTTCATGGACGCCGCACATAGAAATACTAAACACCAAAATAAATAGATTTGTCTACGCTCTTTGGAAACTCGCAAATATAACAGACAGTAGGACTGCTCTCCTGGCCTATCATGGGTATGTTGCATCTCTGCTTCGATATGGACTCATACTATGGGGTAATGGTGTAAAGTCTGGCTGTCTATTTATTGCACAAAAAAAGTGTTTGCGTGCTATATTCAATGTTCCCCCATGGACGCCTTGTGCTCCAATATTTAGGGAATATAAGCTCCTCACTCTGCCCTGCCTATACATTTTTGAATTGTGTAAATTTATAAAAACATATCCTGATCAATTTGTTAAGTTTGAAGATGTATATAAGTTTAGTGGCAGACATAAGAACAAATTAGCGCACCCCAGAGCAAGATCAGCTTTATGTAGCCGTAACTGCTATGTCATGGCCACTGCCATCTTTAATAAATTACCAGCGGAACTGAGGGAGTTAAATGGTAATCTGTTTAATAGGAAACTGTTTACATTATTGGTTGACAAATGTTTTTATTCTGTAAGGGATTATTTAAATTGTAAATTTTGATAGATACATGTATATTATAATTTTGTATTACTATAATTTAAATACTAAGATTGACATACTATTTGGAATTTATTATACATTTTTTATTCATGGCGATAAAAATAGACAATAATGACCGATAAGAATATTTTATGTAAACTGACATTTTATCAGATTACAATAATTTAATTTTGAATGTATTGACATTGTAATTGAAGTCTTAAATATCTTATTGTATGAAAATTAACTGTGTTCATGCATGTATTAAATTTATAATATTGATGTAATTGTATTAAGTAATTGTCAAAAATATTTATAATATCACACACTGGCTACGCCGGTGAGATGAGCTGCACTCAATTTATTTTAACACCACTAAACTGTATTTACCTTGTCTCAGTGAATAAATAATCTTTAATCTTTAATCTTTAATCTTTAATCTTTAATGATTTAATTCTTTGTGGACCTCACGACATAACAACTACCATAAATGCATTTGGTTCATGAATGCAATACAAAAGCTTTGCTTATCAGAAATCAGTAAATATGGTTCTGGATTTTATGCATTAAAAACAAAGTCTAGTTTAATGGTTATGTTGTTTTTTTGTGTAAATCAGTTTGAAATCTATAGTCGCCGCTGTGGCTGGACATCCCCGCTTGCTGCACCTCCAAGTAGCTCTTGCACCAGTTGTATATTCTCTTCGAAAGCTATTACCATTTATAAGCATGCACAAGTTGCCTTGCTTTGTTTCAAAGAACTCCAGATCTATTGAGGAAAAATCACATCTTCTGTTACTAGAGACGTTCGACTAAGAAGTATATTATGATATACAAGACAGAGTTTACTTGAAGCACAATAATAAAATAAATAAAATTATAAAGAGTGAGGTAGATCTAGTATTTTGAAAGTAACATTAAAAAAAATATTTTGATGCCGAAAGTTTTTTAGAAAAAATCAAAACAGTTGATAAATATAAGCATTATATAATAGAGGAGCAGTCTATAGTAAAAAATAACATTTTATATACAAACATAAACCAAGATTACACTCTTAAATGTAACATTAAGTAGGACAATCTTATCTTTAAAATATAATAAGGCTCATAACTATTACAAATATCACCAAATTACGTATCGCGTAGAAATATCACCATAAGCGAAGCTTTAGAAACCTTTAGGCAAGTTACTATAGAAATATACAAAGACATTAGAGATCAACAAGTAAGCTATCTGAAAGACTAAACACTAAATATTTACTGTCAACAATATTAATCTAATTTAAAATAATAATAACATGATTAATATTTAATTGACAACCTTCAAATTGTCTAAATCTGTTCTGTCACTTAATAAATATTGTCAGACGTAAAAGTCTGGTATAAAAGGCACAAAAACTTTGTATATTGTTGTATGTATATGTAAGGTATAAGGTAATTTAAAATAAATATGTCATAAATAAAAAACCAACGCAATAACTCTGACTAACATGAAATGCTGTCAATTAAACATATCATTGTGTTTATTGCTAAGATCTACAGATCTTTACTGAGTTCAGATTGGGGAGATTGCGACCAACCAGAGTTCAGTTTTAGTAAATCTAGGAGTTGGATATCTATAAATCTTTTTTGACTTCAGGATTAGGAGGTCGCAACCAGAGATCTGTTTTGGGTAGAAGTCGGGGTAAATTGAGGGCTTGAAGTGCTAGAGCTGCGACGCTGGGAGAAGATAAAGGGGAAGGCATAATAGCGGGGGGAAGTGTCATTCCGAGTGGTGGTCGGAGTTTCACAAAAGCGCCATTGCCATATCGTGCATGAGAAGGAGGCGCGTGATTGTGCTCGTCGCCCGATGAGACCAGCTTGCCTGACATCATGCGCACGCGCGCCCGGCACCCCGTATGTTTCGACGAGCAGTAGAAGAATCGCCCTCCTACTTGCGAGTAAGTGTATCCTTTTAGCACCAATATATATTTGCCTTTCTCCGTGGGTATGAACTGCACACCTGGAACACCAATTTAGTTTAGTATTTGTCTTGATCACTATTTTTTTATAAAAATAATAAGCGAAAGTGCCATGTTTTTTTATATACGAGTAATAATCAATGGGCTTGCTCTTGACTACATACTTAACTCTACGGTTAAGGAGCCTAAGATGGTGCGAGCTTACCAAGAAAGTTACCCAAAAATTATGCGTTACCTAACTAGGTACTTATATACAACTTCTTATCATATTTTAATGCCAAAAAACATTATAGCTTATGCTATAAATCTTTGCTAAGGACGATAAAAAAAAATCAGAACCATACACAAAATAAAATTGGTAACAATTATGAAACAAATATTATTATTATTTTTAGTTTTACAAGAACTACCAGTTACAATTATTTAACCTTTGGTTTTGAAACTGTTTTTACTAGCAGTCGCTCCAGCGGGTTTGGTTGAGACATTTCTTATGGCTTTTTTTGTATTGCCAAATTACGAAGGCAGAAAAATTGTATATAAAAAAAGTTTAATGCTGTTATTAGATAAATGTTTCTGTCCAAAAATTTTAATACAAATAAGTAATTCAATGATTTATTAATGGAAATATGCATATTTCGGTATTTCATTAGTTACAGCCAATAAAACCTGGACATTTATTTTAAATTTGATAAAATTCCTCCTCTATACAAGTATTGTAGGTATTTCATTGAAATGCTCCATAATTACGACCTGTATAGCTGAAAACCTAACCATTTATCTAATATCTCATGTTGCATTATGGTTATGAAAATAAAAAATATACTCAATTGAATTTAAAATATCGTTAAATAATATCAGTATTATAAATTATGTGTGGTTATGATCGTTCTTAAGACAAATTAGTTCCGGCCCAAAAGTCTGTAGACGCGCAGTGCACGCCTTTTTGTTACACTTCCATGATACTTTTTCGCCATTTTGGTAATTTTTGGAAAAACGGAATCCCTCGTAGATGACCAGCGTCGTCCCGTAAGCAGATTGAATAAACCGCAAGCCTGGTAATTAAATTCATAAAATAAATATTTACAATTAATAGTACACCTAAAGTCCTTTTGACATCTTATTTCTCACACCTGTCAGTATTTTTTTTTCCAATTGATGTTTAACTCCATATCCAATTATAAAATCGGAGTACTATAGGTACACACAAGCTTGCACATGTTCAATGAATTTTACTGAACAAAAGCTACTGCTCGTAAATCATTAGTAATATCAATCCATCTAAATCACTAAATCAAAATCAACGATATACGACACAATCCGTGTATCTAAGAATAAAATGATGGTACGGGTAACTGCGCTCACTGAAGCCAATTTGCAGAAATAAAATTGATAGTTTGAGAAATAGGGAATTTATTGTTAATTACTTAATTGCTTCACTAATAACAAAAGCGAATAGAACTACACCTTAATATACTTTCCATTTCTGAACATGTATTTAGGAGGTGGGTGCGTGTGTTCAGTGCAGATGCGGTTGATGTGGTTGCCCTTATGATACCGCACACGCGCCGGGCAGGACTTGTTGACTTTAGACGAGCACACCCAGTGCGCTGAGTAGTTGATTTGCGAGTACGTGTACCCATCCAGCATCATAATAAATTTCTTTCCCGACCGCGTAGGTATGAATATAGCTTCGCTATCTACACATGAACAAAATTTTATAAGTGACTCAAAATATCAATACGTTAACTGACGATTGACAGGAATGCGAATGCTATGAACATGAAGAAGGAGAAAGCAATGGAAATTATATTGGCATTTATTGCGTAATTGAAATAATATACAATTAATGCTACAGTTTTATGTACATTCCACTCTTATATAGATATTTAGGAGGCGGGTGATTGTGTGTTGTATTAATGCGCTCTGCCTGTCCTCCTTTATACCGCACTTTAGCGAAGCACCCCTGCGCAATTGACGAACACTTCCAACGAGGACTATCGTTAACCTGCGAGTATGTGTACCCGTCCAGCATCAGAAGGTGTTTCTTGCCACTCCGAGTGGGAATCAGAATAGGTTCTATGGAAAAGAGATATTCTCACAATAGTACAGGTAAACAGGTCTTGATTTGACTAACTCTAGTTTAACTATTTCTGAGCATGTTTTCAAACAAACGCTATTACGGCTATTAATGTATTATCGACAAAAAACATCGATGTCAACACTGATACCAACATTTTCACATAGCTTGCAGTTTTTTTTTTTACCACTTAAAAACATATAATGCTAAAGTAGTAGTGTAGTGCAATACTAAGTGATAACCATTTGAAGCGTCAACACTATCTTGACATTCAATCTAATTTCATGAAAGAAATAAAGAAATGACCCAGTAAAAGTGGAAGATTCGCGCTAAATAACTTAAATTTAATTTCAGTTGGAAACCTTGATGAATTTTCCGTTTTCGTACATATATTTCGGGGGTGAATGATTGTGATTTTCGAGCAGTTCCACTCTGTCGTCTTGATATCTTAACCTCGCGGGGCATTTATTGCGGCGGTAAGAAGAGCACAACCACCGCGGACTGTAATTCACCTGCGAGTACGTGTATCCGTTCACCATCAGAAGATTCTTGTCGCTTCGACCAGTCGGAATCATAATGGGTTCACCTATTGGAACGAAATGCATGAGAATAATGTTGAAGTTACACACATATTTAAAAATATATAAAAATATGCTGGTTCACCTGCATAGACTTCAGTAATCAAAGACGTGCGTGATATCGTTGGCTTGGAAAATACGTTGATAAACAAAAATTAATTTTATGGTACGACCGACATAGACTAATGAAATTTATAGTAGATAACAATTTATTTGCTAAATTATTAGAGCTTGATGTACTTTCCATCTTTAAAAAGGTACTTCGGAGCCGGGTGATTGTGTTCCATAAATACGCGGTAAATCTTTCCTTCGTGGTAGCGCAATTTCGCGGGGCATCCTTGAGACTTGGACGAGCACACCCATCGGGGGCTATAATTGATCTGCGAGAAGGTGAAATCATCCACCATCAGAAGATTCTTCCCTCTACGAGTGGGGATCAAAATAGGTTGCACTGTGGAATTTATAAAGTTCATGTTTAGTATCAATGTTGAACAGTCATACCAGAATAACAAGAGGCGTTTTACAATGATCAATGTGCGATCTAGGTTTCTAAGGTAATAATGAAATACTTATGTATCACGTAACAATAGTTTATATTAGCATTGTTACTTATCATTAAAAGGGTATTAATTAATAACTTTATGCTACGGACAATATCATTTAAGAGTAAATTACTGAATGCACACTTTTAACAATACTCCAACATTTAACAATTAGTTTTGTTACTAGGAAATACCTACATCCGAAATTATCTAATATATTGATTACACAGTTGGTTGTCAATTGTCATTCGAGAGCATAAACATATCGGTTGGCTGTATTAAGCTTATAAGGTTCAACATACTTTCTTTGCAACTAGAGTATAATCTTGATTTTAACTAGGTCTTTAACGTAAGCTATCCTAATTGTGTCATAACAACATGACTTCTGAGCATCTGTACTTCTAAGCAACTTAGCCCAAAATAACGACAATTTTTGAGTAAAATAATTAACTACTTTTATATGTACGCAGAGTACTCGTATCATGAAATGCAATAAATTCTATAATGACGTGTGATGCCGGCACATAAAAATAATAAAACCAACCCTTCTCTTTCAATGGTTTTCGTTAGGGGCAGCTAAACCGAACTATTAGAAGACGTGTAGCAGCGTCTTCTCAACACCTCCCAACCTGCAATCGCCCGATTGCCAAGCGTGGCGATTAAGTTAAAACCCTCCTTTTGGACACCCTCGGTCTTCTGGTAGACTGATATTATCAATATAATATATTAATTATTTATACTTTATAGTAGGAGCCATTTCTATAGATATATCTAGGCGGAGGATGTTTGTGGTGAGTGTTGACGCGTGTGATGCGTCCTTCTTGTGATCTACGCACGCGCGCCACACAGCCCTGTGCTTTGGACGAGCACAACCAGTGCTGGGTGTAATTAATCTGCGAGTACGTGTACTCATCCAGCATCAAAAGATACTTCTTGCCGCTTCTTGTGGGAATTAGAACGCCTTCCATTCCGTCTAAAGTAAAAAATCATGATTGGTCAGTATTTTTACTTTTTAAAATTGTACGAAACTAAATATCAACCTAAGCATTACTTAATCGTTTAACTATTATGAGTTAAGTTTAGAAAAGATTCCAATGAAATTAAAAGCAAAAATTGCTTTATCTTAATAGGTAATAATTGTTGATTATTCATTAACATTCCTTCACTTTTATTGTAAATATTACAGGAAAAAAGATGCTAAAATTTTAGAACCTGTGAAGGACAAAGTGAAAGTCTGTATGGAAAAATTTAAATTACGGGAGAGAAACACGATCAGTTAAATCAGTTTTATTTCTGCAAATAGGAGGCGCTTTTACACCTCAGATCAGTGAAGGTGAGTGTTGATGTACGTTAGAAAGGGACCCCTTAAAACTACACCCGTGTCACAAGTCACGGGATCTACTCATGGAACGCTCAAATCCATCTCTGACTTCAAATATGCTTATAATGTAAAACTATATATTAAAAATAAAAATATATACCTACTAGCAATAAAATTTATTACATTCATTAACAGTATAAAAAATAATGTGCACTTTTTAATCTCAAAAGCAAAGCAGAACACAAGCTTCAACAGGCAGCCTGACTCTCTTGGTCATATAATGCGAGTGTTATCGTGAAGATATAAATAAAATCTCTACTCGCATATTCGTTTTGAATTTGATTTAATGACTTGAACTGTCATTGATCATATCATAAGAAATAATTTTCGTAATTTCTACAATTCCGAAATATCGGAATTCATAAAGAATAAGATTTATGTTTTTCAATATTTCAGCACTGTTGCAAGGTCATTCCCTTTTCATGGCACTTGCCAAGTTAAAATATCGTTATCAATTTAAGAAAAGATATATGGTAGAAACCGCGCAACAATTAACTGTTAATAATAATAATAGGTTACAATCACCATAACCTCAACTAAACGACACCCACTGCTGGACATAGGCCTCCACCAAGAATTTCCACAACGACCGGTCCCGCGCCACCCGCATTCAACGGCTTCATGCGAGATTAACCATACCGTCGGTCCACCTGGGGCCTACCCACAGACAGTTGCGGCGCAAGGCCTAAACTTAACGTGGGCGAAGTACATTTCGCGTGGCCCTCTGATAATATGGGCTAGCACTTTGCGAGGCTTTGCGAGCAACAGAAATATCTAGTATTACATTCCAATTTAAGCCAAAGAGTGAATTTTTTTTAATTGATCATTAATTTTCGCCATTCCAGAACTTTTTCGCGCCAACGGCCATAGGTTCTTCTTACTATGTGTCCCGTCCACTGTCACTTCAGCTCCGGAATTCGTTAGAGCAATAGCGGTTATCTTAGTTCTCCTACGGATTTCCTCATTTCGGATTCTATCACGCAGGGAGATACCAAGAATTGCTCTCATCATTGCACGCTGTGAGACCTTGAGCCTTCTTATGAGACCAATATTAAGGGACCACCACCGCGAATATTAGGTAAATAGTATACAATGATGTGAAAAGGATGAATTTGGTAACAAACATGACAAGAATAATGTCTGTCTATTTTGCTATTATAATTTCAGTAAAATCCACTTTTTCTTACATAATAGCGCACAAAATTCTGACTTACATCAAGTGTGCGCAACAAAAATATCATGCAAACTTGACGTCGCTTATTATCATTCATATAATAACTGAATGTGCAGCTCCTTCTGGAGATACCTTTTGTTTTTTTTCTTTTGATAGGTATTCGTATGACGTGCGCACGGATCCAATCTCGTTGTTTCTCTCGACTGAGATCATTAAAATAGTTAAACAATGCTTTTCGTTCTTTCTCGTCTATATCATAGCACTTATGTTTACATACTTTAAGTAAAGCGCAAGGATTTGATTTTAAGCTTCTCGTTCTATTAACATTTCCAACTTTATAACACTTTCGACTACTTATGCGAATTTTGTATTGTGTTTTCTTTGCAGCTATAGTCGCCGATGTCTTATCCATAACAAAATCTACGTCAAATTTTTCGATATTACTTTCAATTTTCGATTCTGAAACGAAAAATAATATTTAATATTTGTGACTTATGGGAACTCTTCGGCAAGAAATTAGGACTTTACCTCTGCCAACTGGACGGTCAGAAGTTGTGCACTTTAATAACTATGGTAGCTGATGTGCTAGAGCGTAAGATTATCTTACACACAAGATAGATTTTTTGTTCTTAGTTTACCTTATAAACCTATTTATTTTTCTAATTTATCTGTATGTATATTGTTTCTTCACGAGCCTAAGAGATGACGCCTTGAAATTTTAACAATAATAACAATATCGAAGTAACTTTAGAGAAGTTTCCTGCGGAAATCCGTCAGGTATTTGCTGGTAGATAACGAATGTTTTTCGTTGCCTGATCAGACACTTAAACGTATTTTAGATGTTTTAAATAGGACCTAGCACATGGGAAGAGTTCCTTATTTCAACCCTTTCTACAGACTAAAGATTATTATAAGTTGTACTAAGCTTTACCGATACACTTCCTTAAGCCACGCAACCAACTGCCAGTACAGTCACGTTATTTACTCGTATATGTATAATATGTAATGTCGCCTTGGATGGTGGTTTATTCGTCCAAGAATGTCGCGCATGTCATTTATCGTATGGTCGCATAAGTCTTCCATCTTATAACCCGGAAAATTATTATTCGAAAATATACTTACACAGATTAAATCTACGTAGCCAATGTCATATTTTATACTTGCTGTTAATAGAAATTCAACCTTACATGACGAAAAGGTGAATGCTTATTAACGCTATTGCTATTACTTATTCGGTGCTTATTAATTGACAGACCTACCAAACGCTTTAATTGACGCTCATATTATTATGGTGATGGTGTTTTGCTATTACTGGTTATGTATCTAGTGTTTTATTAGGTAACTGTGACTGTACAAGTGTGAGTGTAACAATGGCAGCAACAACGCAAATAATTTTAGCACAAAAAACAACAAGTTTCAACAAGAGAACGTCAGTTTGACCAGATATTCAGTTTTTTCAAAGGCGTCTAAAAGTTTTTTCAGAAGCAATTATACTAAAAAAATTTTTGTCTAATAAATCCTTTGTGTTAAAATGTCATAATTATTCTATAATGTTTTAGTAAAGAGGATAATTTATCTGTTTTGACCCCAAACCTAGGTCGTGAGATGCGAACGATTTCTTTAAATACATACAACGAATGTGAATTGGTATTCACCTCATTATTTTTTTCAAAAGCCGAACTTGTAATTTTGTAAAGTCTATCAATAAAACATTTTTATTGGTTTGGAAGCACGTTTATTGCAGTAGACTAGACACACCTTAATAATTATAACACTTAAAACTAACGAATGTACCACATCATCCTCAATACCAAGTAACACGTGTGGGACGGTCAAAGTTATAAGCTTTACACCATTATTTATTATAAAGTCAAAGTTATAAGCTTTACACCATTATTTATTGTAATGGTGTAAAGCTTATAACTTTGACCGTCCCACACGTGTTACTTAGTATTAATTTCATCAAAATTAAAACTAACATAAATATTCATTATAGCAATGAATGGCCATTACAATCTTACACTAGAAGGAACTGTTATTAATCGACACTGGATGTTGCATGGTGCCACTATCTCATAAGTATTCTGATCTTTGCTGCACTTCGTAGTACTTTTGACGTTTTTGTTACATTATGAGTCAAAAGTATAGGCATATGTACGTATTATTTACAATAAATCAAGAGCGAATTCGTAATTTTATTGTCATTTCTGTATAGTGCAGATTGCACTAAGAATGAATAATTTTATTGACAATAGTAGCATTACAATACTATCACAATGTTTTCTGCACTTGGCTTCAAGCTAGTAGGTTTAATTAATTAATAAGGTAAGATTAATTTAGTTTTTAATTAAACTTAAAATATCAGTAAATAAACTTGAAAAATTTTGTCTCAGGCGGGACTCGAATCCGCATCTCCTCGCACTCTCACCCAGGCGGACTCGGTTCGACTCCCGCCTGAGACAAAATTTTTCAAGTTTATATACTGATATTATAAGTGCAATTAAGTTGCTAAAATATCAAATAAAGTATGTTAGCTAACTTAATTTAGTAATAAAATAAAGTTAACGATTGTTACATTATATCACAACCTTAATGACTTACCATTTATCAATACGTAATGGAGTATTGTCTTTGTTTCGTTGTAAGGATTACACCTTTACCAATCTAATACACATCAAATCACAGCTGTACAAAACTGGCACAAGGTAAAGCTAACAAGTATACAAATACCTATATTAATAACTGTTGTCAATTGCTTTGAAGTTAATAAATAAATCATTGCATTAGGGCTTTTACCACGCATTTGGAATGCCAGAAAAAATGTATACTTACACGTATTACAAATAGAATTATGGTTATCTTCAAAACCTTTTAGGTTCAGGGCAATCAATGGTAATTGTTCGTTTAGAATTAAAGTCTTAGATCTCGTATCGCTTCGCTTGTCTCCGTGTTAGTAATCGGCGTTTTATCAACGTTACTTTGAAAAATGAGTGGAAACTTCTGGAAATCATTGGCCTGTCCAGAACTCCATCTCAAATATTTTAACCTAGAAACTAGTAATTCCTAAGTTACTTTAATACTGCGAAATGTAATAGTTAATATTAATATTAAATTAATAAGCTCATTAATAATTTATATAAATATTAACCTTAATATAGAGGTATTTTTATAACTTGTGATCTTAGGTTTGTTTTATTCGTTTTTTAAATATAGGTAAATTAATAAAATCTAAAAGTCAAAGGTATTTTTTTAAATATAAGTAATTATTAACCAGTGTGTTTGTTGTCAGTTATTTTTGGACCTGGCGGAGATACAATTCAGAAAATTATGTTTCTTATAAGAAACGGCACTTTTTTAAAAGCGATATATGCATCCTGATAATATGCATTTGTACACAGAGCAATGGCAATTAGTTTAAATCTGGTGGATTAAATAAATAATTTACATAAAGACAAAAAAAAACAGAGTCTATCTGTAACCATGAACGCAGTAAAGTGTTCGAAACGGCGGGATAAATTAAAAGTACAGACTAAAATCCTAATAAAAGCGAGTTAAAGCCTTAAAAATATCTCACATTTTAATGTGTAGTTTTTGCGTAAATTTAGGGATAGATAAGTGATCGATGGCACAATAAAGCGAGGTTGCCTACGGTTTTAGTGTTAACACGTTCAATTTGAGACATGTTGTATGCTTCGTTTCATTTGTATGTTCGAATTGTCCTACCGGTACGCAACTTAGTATGTAGAGCTGTAGGTATCTGTATTATACTGCCGACATCTATTTAAAATCCATCATCATCCATCTATTTAAAACCTAAGAACATGCGGTTGGTCCTCAGATCCCATGTATGTCGCTTTATCATGGACTGAACGTGTTAATCATCATTCATCATTTACTAGCCCTGTTCCCAGGTTATCTGGGGTCGGCGCAGTATGTTTTCCTCTTCCATACAATCCTGTCAGTCGTCATCGAGTTGTCTACTCCCTTCTCAATCATATCCTTTCTGACACAATCTATCCATCTCTTTTTAGGTCGCCCCCTACCCGTCCATCCATCATATTCATCACTCTTCTTGTCACGTGCCCTCCGTCTCTTCTCATCACATGTCCATACCATGATAGGCGATTTCCTTTCAACTTTTCTACTATTGGTGCTACTTTCATACTTCGTCTAATATATTCATTTCTTATTTTATCCATTTTTGTCACTCCACACATCCACCTTGACACTCTCATTTCTGCTGCATGCAATCGTCTCTCATCTACCTTCTTTACGGCCCAGCATTCCGATCCATACATTAAGGCAGGTCGTATCATGGTCTTATATATTTTCCCCTTTAGTTTCAAAGCCATCCGTGGGTCGCATGTTGTTGTCGTGACCTGCCTCCATTTCATCCAACCTAAGTTGATTCGCTGCTTAACGTCCCTGTCGATGTCACCGTCGCCCTGCACGAGAGACCCGAGGTACCGAAAGTCAGATGTTAATGATAAACAAAAATAAGTTCCTGGTTAATCATTGGAGCAGTGATGCAAGGCTATTTCTAGGTCGTAGAACGAATAGGCTCGGCCTTGACATTTCAGGAATCTGGTAATTACCTCTGTAAGAAGACAAAACGAAGCTCGTTGATAGTTATATTCAATGTCTGCTTTGAGAAGCATTAAAACGGTTAGAAATAAAAGAAGTGCATTGTAAATTTATAAATTTACGTTTATTTTAAATAATTATATCTATGCATCTCCTTTTTCCCGCAAAGCTATGGCATTATTATTTGTCGTACAATAGTTGACTTGAAATAATAACAACAAATTAAAACATTTACTATAACAAACAATAATTGTTTTGCAACAGATACATTTCTTCATGCACATATTTTATGACTTTCTAATATCTTAAATATTGACATAAAGGTTTTAAATGACAACAAAATTTATTTAATCTCTATTTAACATTATAAACATGTATTTATTAAACTCAATCTATCTTATCCTATTTACTTATTACAAAGTAGTTTAAATTTTGGATAGCGCTTGATCGGTATGAGTATAATTTCTGTGCCTAAAAGTTATATTTAACAAACTAAGTACAGAGTTCATATAGCTAAACAGTTGACCCATGAAGAGATCAATTAAAATATATATCTCTATTTAAATTATCTATATAAATATAATTAAGTAAGTATTAATAATCTATAAAAGGCACTATCCATTTTTCTTGTTATTGAAGTAAATAGATACTTAATATAATTAAGTATTATCCCGTTACACAGGTCATAAGCACCATAATTCTTAAAAATAATAGAAAAATTTAATTAAGCCATTTGAAACAGGAAGATTCCACAATGGGTAAAATTCCTTCCTTCGTAGCCACCTGTCTCATTTTGTCCTTCCAGATTAAAAAGCGACAGCACACAAATTTTATCTTACTTCTTACTAGTCTTACTAATAAGTATTATAAATACTGATTTTTGGATGGATGTTTGTTACTCAATCACGCCAAAACGACCGAACAGATCTGGTTGTTATTTCATACAAATATAGTTAATAGTCTAAAACAGCAACTAGGATAATTTATACGCAGAAAATAAAATGCACGGTTCCTTAAGGGATACACATTCGGTATGCCATATTATAGGAGATCGGCATAATTTGGCATTCGGCAATTGTTTTACATATTGATAGTTTATAGGTCGTGCGTGAGAGTCAAAACGGCGGATGTACCATATCAAATTAAATTATAACGATCACCATAAAAATGTACCTTAAAAATACTATCTTGTATGTACCTGGCTCCAAAAAATCTGTAGATACCTTCTTCAAAACGAAAACAACAGCTGACCAGGTTTTTATTATTTAAGATACATTTCAGGTACATTTTAGGTTTACATAGAAGCCTTTATATTCACCAAGGATGATGAATATGAAGGTTTCTATGTAGGTTTTGCAACACTAATACAGAGTTTAAAGGTTACATAGTAATCTACTCGTATCAAAATTATTTAGCTAAACAACATTTTATACCAGTTATTTATTAAAAGTTAGGTACCTAAAGAAGCAATGAAGCTATTTAATCCCTCAACCCCCAGGAGGCACGCGCGTGTTGCGATAACAATTGATTTCAATTGTGTCTGGAATAACTCACGATCGAGGGATTAATAAAGTAACTAGGTACTATATTTGTAAACAAGAAATGACTGAGTTATGCATCTGAGGTAGCCAGAATGTTAGAAATTGCATTCACCTTAGAATAATAATATTCGAAGCATTCAACCTTTTTTACATTTAGACTACATTTCAATAAATATAAAATAAAATAAAAATTAGAGAACGCTTGTCGCTTATTTTGCAGTTACGGAATGTAGGTAGTTTAACCTTAAGAAATGGACATCCTTCGTTAAGATACTGTGATACTAAATAATTAGATAAGTACATGCTAACCGAAAAGACAAAAATGAAAAATTTAAATAATACGAGTACAAACATACATAAAATTTTACCACCTTCCAAACTTAGAATAATAACGCTTATTCTAAGCTTCCAAATTTTAACACAACAACCTACGAGACAAAAATCCAATTAAGTTTTTTTTTTGTATATCCCAGTACAAAAATGTTTGATACGGCCTCTTCAAAACACTTTTCTTGCGCGATTCGCATCTCATTCATTCATTAGGATACTATTCATAAGTTGTTGATTTTCCCTTTATTCCTTCTGGCAGGCTTAACGTAAAAATTGACAACTATGATGCAAGAAATAATTTGCGGGTGAACATTTGACCTTCATTTTTTACATCAAAAATAGGCTCTAAATACGATACTTAACGCCTATAAAAATTTTGGAAGGTGATGAAAAAGTCATCCTACATAGAGTTTTCTTATCTCGTTGTGAATGTAATACATGTATTGGATTTTTGCGAGGAATGCGACCTAATCTTTAAGTTTAGCAGCAATTGTACGACAGTTCATATTGAGTAAGTTGTTCAAACATCAATCATTAAAAGCAGTTACAAGGCGCGCAAATTATAACGCCACCCATTTTCATCCTATAGAAGTAGTGCGATGCGATTAAGGGCAACAGCATTTTCAACCACCACTGACCAAACTGCAATGGCGATTGGTTTGTTGAAACCACCTGCAAAACGTAGCGATAACAGCTAAATCCTTCTTTTTGGGAGGGCAATGTCTAACTGTGGACTAATGAAACATCTCTTAGTATTTGTTATTTTATCATAATTATAATAAAACTTTGCTGATCACAATGATATTTGTTGTAGGCTCAGCTCGGCGTCTATTTCATAAGAATGGTGCATTTCTACGCGTATTATTGGAACCATCTATGGTTGGCGCTGCTGCAATCGTAGGTATATTACGGAAATACTTTGTCACAAAAATTTTGTTAGTTAGTTTATACGATAAACCATGTTTTAGTCTATCTTATATCTTGAATTGAGTGCCTATTTCATCAAAATTATATTTCACTGGATTTAGATAAAACACTGTTTTGTCTAATACTTACAATTTAGCTAGACTCCATCTCAGAAAAGAAAATCAGTTTTTGAGTTGTTCCGTCCAAACCTTTCATAAGTAAATAAGTTATCTATCAGTATTTATAAAGCAATCCCATCTTAAATAATAAATATACACTAGAATTTGGTAAAGTAAATTTTGGAAACGACTGCCATGACAACTTTAAGAATGTTCTCATGGTGTCTAGTCTGTAAATAGATGTCTACCTACGTAAATTCAACACCTCTATCAGTCATACCAGGCTTAATGTAGACAGTTCTTGAAATAATATTTAATGGTTATGCATTAAATATTTCTTGATGACTACCCCACCGACAGTGGTCAGAGTAGCTCTACACTTAAACCTTCTTTTCCTGCTGCAGACCCACCTAGTCCTCTGTACTACGGACCCCATGGATCTCTCGTGAATAAATGTGCTACCCTCAAACACGATCATGGGGTTCCCTCGTCGCGATGTTACAAATACCGCCCCTGAAAGTACATGTAACAAAATGGATAATGAAACAAAAATTTATAAATATAAACAAAAAATAAAACAAAGGAAACTGTAAAAATCAAACATTTGTATTTAAAATTTGAACATTCATAGACAGGTATCTCCATCTCTCGGTGTTTTAGTGGTAAACTCGAGCCGCAGAGATATTTTTATTATGTGGAAACTTCATTTGTGACTTTTAATCCACGTTAGTTGCATTAGCAACACATATAATAATGATAAACGTTTTAGTTTGCAAATATATTTTTGTGTATTGCATGGAAGATAAAAGTAGTCTAATGTAGCTGTGTCTGTGTATCGTAAACGCATAATTTAGTTATACTTATAACATAATATTTTAAGTGTTATAGGTTCAAACTTTGATCGGTATAGTAAATGTTTCAGATAAATGATTTCGTATAACCATGAAATTTACTTAGGCACACAAAATTTAATTTACGCCTACTGCCATCTATCGGAATGAATTTCAAACACGAGCATATGCTTCAGGACATAATATTAACGCGTCTTGTTCTGCAAACAACTTTTGGAAGTCTCCACCCGAGGGCGCCACCATAAACAAATTCATATTTACGATTTGTTGATTCATGCCGAGTTCTAGTACTACTCTCTTCAAAGGAAACCCAGTAAGTACTACGTTGCTATAGTAACTTCGATCTCATCGGCTGGGATAACAGGAAACTTCCTTGTTTATTGCTTTGGTAACGCAGCGCAATCGATATTGAGTTATTGTTAACTTTGTACACGTATGTTGGTAGTTGTTTTGCTCGATAAGTACAAGTACTTTATAAGTCACGTCCATAGAAAATAGTTATTTTTATTATTATTTCATAATACCGGTAAAAGTTTTGATTTGATTAATTCTTCAATTCAGCTGATTTAAATAAAAATGTATCAAGCATAAATAACTTCTTTTTGAGTTCAAAGTTCATGAACACACACACAATACACAATACGAATTTTTAATGCCAGGATTAAAAGTAATCTGTATTTTGTCGATGAAAACATTTAGATCGACGCTGAAGTATATTATAACATACCTAACCTCGTATGGCTCAGTTCGTTTAATATAATGGTTTTTCAAATAGTGATAGTATTAAGGAAACTGATTGGCATTGGTAAAGCAGCAGATTCTCAAAATATATTTACCAGTAGTGAAGCCCACAATTACCTAGATGAGCACGGTGTTGTGCGGAACAATAAGCTAGGTATAACGGCTAACTGTGAGCGCTGGATAGGCGTAATAGCTCGCGACCATTCTCACGGAACGATACACTCATCTTCACTGCTTTGCATCTTTTCTGCAATGCTGTGTTATGAAAGTAAATTATCAGAGATTGCTATTCCTTTAAAAGTACAGAGGCCTGTACATGAGTCTTTACATTTTTGTTGCATACTCGCACCTATGTCAACGACGTTAAAATGCCTTGGTATATAGCTTGATATGCTGTCGTCTTTACAAATGGTTTTAAAGTATAAAAAGCAATTGCAGCGAGCATAAATAGTCGAGTTGAGTCTCACAGATAACTTATACTTGTTAACAAGAGCCGATGAAGTAAAAAATAAGATCAACAATCGTATACAAGGTTGACCAAAATTATTCTTGGGAACATCATTAAAAACTGTCAAAATTAAAGAAGACCAGTAGCGGTTAAAGTTGGATTATTAGTAGGCGGTAACATTTAATTAATTACCCAAATATTGTATGTATGAACCACATGTACGACAGTTTTTTTTTTAATTTTGGATGCCTTATACCTTAGAATATGAATATAGGCGAGTACCTATCTATATTCATACTCTAAGCTCTATATATTATCATGAACGTAAAGAGTTAGTGTGTCGTCTGTAAATACATTCTCATATACTCAAGTCTATTTGATAGCTGTTTAACAACAGTTGATGAGGTAGTTAGACGGAGATTCCTAATTTTTTGTACACCTGTATAAAAGTGTAGTAATATATAAGTAACCACAGAAATGATTGCATTGGATCGCTGTGCAGCCCTCAATGTATATGCTGTAGCTCTTTAGTATCAATCATCAAACACTAAAGTGAAGCCCGTTACAGCGAAAACAAATATCTTCTTAGGGTTCTAGTCAACGCTAAATTGTTTACGCTTCCATTAACTAGATGAACAACAGTATGCAGATGCTCCCTTTGACCTAAAAAAACACAACATTAGATCGTAGCTCGTACACATGTATCGAAATACACTCTGGTACCAACTTGGCAGATAACGTTTGGGTTTTATTTCACACAAAATATGCTGATAAATTTTCAAACTTTTAAAAGTACGGATTAGGTTATTGTGGTAGTGATCAGGTTAGTACGGACATAAAATATTTAAATCAAGATAGAATTGAATTCTATATAATGATGTACTAATGTTGTTTAGATTCAAAAACAGAATGTAGATAAAATATTGTGTCGAAATCATTACATTGCCGACGAAAATCTCTATTAAACTCTCCAGTGTTATAATTTAAAGCAAGCTAAAAAAATTGGGAGACCTACTTACCTTTACTCGTCTATTAAATAAGATATAAAAGAATAACGTCACAATAACTCATCTCCAGATATCAATGTAGGTACGCCAAGTATGGTACGAACATCGAAGAAATCGTAAAAATTGATAATGTTTGTTAAACGTAACAAAAAGGGTATTTTGATTAGAAACAGACTTAATGAATAAGTAGGTATTACATAATAACTAGTACTCGTATGTACTTTGACATTCATTAGTCAATTGTATCAGTACTAAAACAAGTGTGATGAATTAAGATTTAGATGACTCATATTATGTGTTATGATTATTTCCATATTATCTTTTCACATGGATAATTTATTCGCAAGCGAAAACGTATCAATTTCTTATAAAAACATCGCAGAAGCCAAGTATAATAAACATGATTACCCACAAACACTTCATCAGCTAGCTATTGTATCATAAAATCGTCTAAAGAGACAATACATAGGATATCTGTTTCTAAAAGAAATCTTAAACAAGAGGATCAGAAGCAAAATCGAGATAAAAATTGACTATTTCATATAACTGCTATTTGATCAAAATGAATGAAAATACCTTTTTTTCTAGTTTCACCAATGATGAATTTGACATACATACGTGTTAGACGAGTGACGTACCTATTAACGTATTTTTGTAGTGTAAATAATTTAATTCACTAAAATCAAGTTCTACATCGACCTATTATGATGTGATGGTTAAGAGTTTACTATTAGTCTATTCAACATCAAAGCTGTCTAACCGAACATGTATATTATGTATTCGGGTTAAATCCAACAAAAACATAATCACTTAAGTTCCAACGTTAGTAAACTAGAGAAGTAGTGATTATAGGCAGTTTGTTCACCGTAACGGTACATAGAACGTCTGAATACTACTAGCAGGTGGTTCGAAGTTCGGAGGCCCTCGTAGGGCCACTTAAATTGTATCGTCCGACCGATACTTATTTCTTTTACACACGTCCGCCGTATGACGTGCCATCGACTCCGAGTTATTTTTGATGTTACCTGTCTGAAGCTTATTTATTTAAGTATACTTTTTTTTTCGGAAACAAATAATATACTTCTTATTACGTGAACGCCTCGTGATGATATAAGTAAACTAGAAAATAATTTAATTTTATCGTGTTTGTAGCGGTGTTGAAACCATTAGGGTCAATGTAAGAGAATACCTTTACTACTTATTTGCCGCTCACCTATTGAAGTTGTAAAAGACATACAACCATATTGCCTACAACATAACTACCGATATTGCAACCACTTAAAAGTAAAAAAGTTTACCTAACTCGATAACCATTACACCAATTTTGAATTCAAAAGAACTTTACAAATAGAAACTTAAATTCTACAGAAGGGCTAAGTAACAAAAGGCGGTGCATCACTTATAGCTTTCCGTGTGTCTCCCATGGTTCCCTGTGAAAATATATCTTAATCCCACATATTAAAGTACTCCAACGAACAAAGCTGTACCGGCTACCTGGCCCTTGGGCCCTGGCACTAGACCTTTAGAAATACAAGAACAAAAAATATTTTAATAGAAATGCTTTAAAGGCAGGGCAGGGCGTCTAGACATTCTTTTTTTAATTCCCAGAACGAGCAGGTAGAAATCTTAATAATGCTCAATTCACATAACATCGATTTGGATAAGGCAAGCTGCATGAATAGTAATAAAAACTCAGTTACGGGCTTGTGTTTATTTCTGTAACGAACATACGAGTACTTTTAAAATACATTTAACTATTTCATAATGTCTGCGCTTCTAGATAGGTACACAGTTTGCATATTTTCACAAATAGTGCAGAGGCAAATACATTTTAAGTGTAAACGATGTAAATGTTTGGAATTTGAGGTTACTTAAGAATTCTAGCTTTAAATACCGGTCCTCACAGCTTAAGAGCAAATGCCCTGCACTTTCACTTAACGGGTATTTTGATAAGCTTAAACAGAACTTAAATAGTACAGTGTTTAAATTTGAGTGTTACATGTAGAGTCACAGCCAGGCAGCATGGTTTTCTATTTAATATTACTATGCCCAATCGCTAAAGCTACGTTTGGATATTGTTGCTCCTTTTTTACTCATACATTTAAAAATTATACTAAAGCGTTGAATAGCTCGACGATCTCCTTTTTAGTCCATGGTCCCTGTGATAGTCCCTGGAAGGTACCACGGGAAGTATTTTACCAGTGGTCCCTGAATTTAGTATAAGCCAACTAATTTAAAAAGGTATAATAACTTAACTGTTTAATATTAAACACAACAACAAAATAAAACATAAGTCATAAACATAGTCAGTTGGTAGTAGGTATTCAAATGTTTCGATGTTTCTGCCTAAACGCATCAATGACTAAACAAAATTGAGTGTAATCTGGCACACGTACAAAAGTTATTATAAGGCTTGTACCGACTAGTCGAGAAAACCGACTAGTCTGCCATATTTGTAGTCAGCGACTAGTCCCGTTTTTTACTCGTATTAATATACTTAAAAATTGATGAAATTGAAATCTTTGCTATTATTATTTTTATTACAGAATCAATTTTACAGTGTTCTTTCAGTGCAATCTAGAACATGATAGGAAATTAGGAACCATTTGTTCGATACATTAACTAATTGGACTTAGATCCAGACATTAAACAAATAACAAAAATTAAACTTACAGATTCCAAATTGGAACACTTCTTTTGACTTAATAATAATAAATTAGAGCTAGACACAAAAATAAAAATTTAAAAAAAACTTATTATTGTGACAACAGGAAATAAAAATAAATAAATTCTACTACACTACAAGATAAAAATCAATTAAAAGAAGGCACTTATCATTAAAAATGGCAATACAGAGTGATTAGAGCATGTTACTCTAATTATCATAACCTAAAGCAATAATCGGCTTAGTATAGTAATATCGGATAGTCGGCCATCTCTAGTTATTATGTATTTGTGTAACTAATCAAATTTCAGTCAAGCGCAACCGCGGGCAATCACTAGTTGATATAATTATGTGCAGTGCATACAACATTAATCAATACACTAATGTCAATAGAAATTAATGTCGGCTGTGCAAATATTGTGAGTTTTATATTTTTTATTAGGAACTTTATATTTTCTATTATATTAAAATCTGAACCACTTACATTTCATAAAATGATAATAGCAATACTTTTAAGGCTATGATATATTTAATAATTTAATCATAGCTCAACATTAAACATTTATTTAACAGAACTATCAAAGCATAGACAGTTTACAAATTCTAAGCACATACGAGTATTCTTTAAATTAGTGTCCTGGGAAAGTTTCGGCCATCAATTTGTCGGTAACTTAAGCATTGTTTTCACGCTACATTCTAAATTTTGTACTTAT
Organism: Anania crocealis; assembly: GCA_949315895.1. NCBI lineage: Eukaryota > Metazoa > Arthropoda > Insecta > Lepidoptera > Crambidae > Anania > Anania crocealis. The sequence continues at coordinate 5,125,542 of OX438863.1, forward strand.
GATACAAATGCATTAATTATCCTCTTAAATGATTTCCCTAATACTTGGACAAGTTTAAACTAATTCTAAGGACGGTTTCACCACGAGCGCATATATATTTTTTATAACTCTAATTATTTATCTAAACGTATACTGTTATGTCACGGACCACAGCAGAATGTTTTTAAAGCTATTTTCTACTGCACAGGTTCTAAAGACAGTCGCAGAAGACAGTTGCATTGATGGATAGCGTAGACTGTGACGTTGCAAGATGGCGCGTGGACCATGGTACTGGTGACTCGACGCCACACCAGGCACATCTGCAGCTTACAAGCTCTGGCCGCCCAGTGAACTACAACCACCAACAACATGTCCATATACGTGTCTCTCAGCGTGACGGTTGCGGTGCAATAGATGTGTGTGTAATGATGATGGACATGAGCTATGTACAATTTGGAAGCATTCAAACTCAAAACCACTTCACAGCTAGAAGTTTATTGAAAAAACAACAAAAGCTCTGAAACATTACAACATAACATTCCTTTCGAAAACAATGAAATACAAAACGATTGCTGGGTTAAAAGTTCCTTTATGGCCGCCATTAAGCGCTCTGAAAATATATTTGAGGAGGCTGTAATGTAAAAAGGACTTTATTACTGCAATAGGATGTTATATTTTGTAGGTTATGGTGAGCTAGGGCATCGGGAGAGGAGAGAGGGGCTGGGGATTCTGGGGCATTATTGATTGGGAGTACCATCACCAGGGCGGCGCGGGCGTGCAAGGCGCGCATGTCAGAGCGCGCGACACGTGCTGGCGGCCGATAGCGTGCCGGGCGAAGCTTGCGCGCGGCGCGGCTGCGTCGAGCGACGCGACGGGCGGCGAGCGACGAGGCTCAGGCCCTAAACGCCCGGTGGAGATCCACTGAAGTGTAGACCTAAGAAGCTACGGTCAATCAAGAAACTTTTCCGGGCTATGATTTACCTTACTTTAAACTTAATGCAGAGTCTGAGTAATGTTTGTATTCAGGCTGGAAGTTTATGTTTCGCAGAAAAAAAGCTTGTAACCGACTCTTCGCTCGCAAATTTATTTTATTACGTTGTTATCGGTCGATTCTTTACATTTCAAGCCGTTTGTTTATGGCTCATTTTAGGGAACATTAATCAATTCCGTTTGATCCCAGTTTCAAGGTCAACGGAGTAGATCGTACATACTTTCTGGGTCAACTTCGGTCAACCTCGCCGAGGACGATGAGTTCGGACACAGGTGCCTGTTGTGAGGGGTTGATAGTTGTTTTCATAGGTAGATCGTGCGAAAATAAAACTATTTACACGAATTGCGTAGGTAGGTACTGATATAAATAATTATATTCGTTTTATTTTCGTAAATACGCCCCATGCCCCAGGATGCACTTTTTCACGTCCAACTATTTTAATCTACGACTACAACCTAAGGCAGTTAATAACTTTAATGAACGAATCGTATTTTCAAATAAGAAATTCTCAGTATTTATTACTTGCTATAAAATAAAAATTCGCTGAATAGTTATTACTAACATCTATCTTACACTCTGCTACTTTATCCTTTCATTAAAAGGTTGAACCACACATCTCCAAAACTAATGTTCTCAATAAATCTGAGCCTGTACTCTGTACAGGCGTTGCCAAGCAGTCTCCCTAGTAGTCACCCCAACGATGTATCATATTCATAAAGTTATAGCACTGCACGCGTCATGTAGCAACAATATACGCGCTCTCATTGATTTTTTAAAGTTCCCGCTTTGGCTCATTCCCGTTCGGCCTACGTCGTGATGTTTTACTGCTCGGGTGACGTGGAGCACGCACACAGACGTAGTACGCCCACACGGCCGTTGCGTCGTAACGTCAAAATTAGGGCATACAGGGCGCAACTAGGCTGGCGGAGATGGCAGGGCACGCCCAAGCGATCCCGTGCCCTGCCGAACTTTCTTCTTTCATAACTTTGTAGGTTGTATTGATCCGTCACAACTGCGCAATTCATATCTTTCTGAATACATCGGATATTGCAACGCTGTATCGGGACTGAATGTTATTATAATGACAGATCGAGGAATATTTTAGAGGCGTTTTCTTTGAACATTTGAATTCGTTATCGAGCTGTAGGGCTTTGTCGTGATACGTTACCATGAATAGGACGGACTACTTTTAGTTTCGTATTTGTATTGCATGCAACCTAAGTTCATATTTGTTAATATTGAAATTCTATAAAGTTTTTCATTTCGACAGTAAGCGTAAAACTTCGGAAAAAAGCCGTACTTTAAAATATATAATAATAATCAAAATATATTTTTATGTTCAATTTTACAATAGCAATCTACAAGATTTTAAGCGTCGTTTGAAGCCCAACGGAAGGATCCCATCAGGTCGAACAACAATTAAGTTAGAGCAAATAAACAGGTCATTCTTTACCTTATAACAAAATCCAGAATTTGCTTTAGTAAAACAAACAAAGCACTCGTCGCTAACAAGGAAATATTACTTCCGTATTTACCTGTAAGTACCTATATAGCACGTACTTATATTTCTACTAAACACATCAACAGAAGTTGGTATATTTCCGTTCCTCAGTATGTTTGACGTAGTACTACCCGCCCACGCGGCCGCCTTTGCAGAGTAACGCTTACAGGCCAATCTCTGACTTATTCTCCTAAAGACAGAGTTCAGACAGAAATGGCACACATCCATGAATGGAGACGAAGTTTACTACGCAGTTCCACGTAAATTTCAGGGAAACACGTTGACAAAGTTTGTACCCTTTAATAAAACTTCAGACTGTCCATTACAGAGTATTTCGTACAAAGAAACATAACAAAAACATTTACCCTTAACACAATGAAATAAGAAATACATTACATTTTCTCATACCAAATAATTATTATGCATTATGGGCAGTACAATTTTCAACGTACTTATAAAATTTTTTTTTTTTTAAATTAATTTGGTTAAACACTAATCTCTAATAGCATTGAATTTTTAAACAAAACATCTTTCTTGGAAATAAAAACATTAACATTATTTAATTTCAACATTAAGTATATTATTTCCATCAGACATAAAAATCTGAATTAAGTGAATCTAGAACTAACACGAATATCAGGCACTAGAAAGTCAAACTATGTTTCTTACATTTTAGATTGAGGAACTCTGAAAAATTACAAAATTACAAGTACCCACATAAAAAAATGGTAAAAAAAATGAGATTTTTCAAATACATAATTCATAAAAATAAAGCACAATATAAAAAAATGATAATAAATAAATAAATTCAAGACATAATATAAAAAAATCGTTAAACATTAAAAAAAAGTAAAAAAAAATGGCACGAAAAAAGTAAAAATAAAGAGATATCGAAGCGCAAGGGCGTGCTACCTATATCTGTGGTAGACGTCCTTTCGTCTTACATACTTCCCGTCCGGCGTAAAGTAGTAGCTAGGAGGACCGTGGATGTGTCGGCCACGCACCAGAAAGAGGATGTCGCCGTCGCCGGAGGAGGCGGGCGCCGTGATGACGTCCGCGCGGCAGCCGGCCATGTCGCGCGACGAGCAGTACCACTGCTTGCGTCCGTGCGCCTGCAAGTTCTTCAGGTAGAACGTGTACCCGTCGTGGAGCAGAAGCGACTTGCCCGTCCTCGAGGGCACGTACACAGCCGGCGCTGCGTCAAAACCATCAGCGTGAGAGTGAGGGGAGCTCGCGTCGTCGGCGCTACTACTCGTATACGCCGAACAAAGTTGAGGCAAAGCCCTCACAATCACGCCCAACGACATTCTGCACAAATACATTTGAGGCCCGACAGCTACCTAGGAGTACAATGGCAGGGCCATCCCATTTAATAATTGTGTAATGGCTATGACGTGACTCAATCGCTTAATGTACGGCGATTAAAACTCACGACTTCACCGCGGTCGTAGGTAGATCCGGGCCTGAAGAGTAAATGATAAGAATGACTTTTTCTAACGTTATTTAGCGAAAGCTTTTTGGACTACACTTGTGTGACAGAATCAGAGATCAGATGATACAGGAGTTTCAAAATTCTGGTTGCAACGATTTCATTGATACACACGTGATCGAAAAAACTTCCGTTTTAAAGTGGTAGCAGGAAATTCAACACTAGGTACGATCCTATACTAGGTTTATCTCTAAATATTTCTACGAATTAAAATACTAAATAGGTAATAAATATCTTTTATACATTCTTCAATATATTTACAAGGAATGTTTTTTTTAAATAAAAAATAAAGAATGCTTATTGCGATCATATGATAAATAATTGATAAATCTATAAAATTCGCAAGTTCCTAAACGCTCACTACCACTAAATACGATGACACTTTAGAATTCACAACAACAACAACAACAAGACAATAGGAACTGATGTCTTCTATCAAAGTTTAACGATCAACGATTCGTTTTAACTTCGGTTGGCAGTTAGAACGAAGACACATTGAGTTAAACTCTTAATAAAATATTATAAAAGATCAGATTTACACAATATTCGACTAACGCCAAGTCAGATAATATTGACCAGTGATTTTGAGAGTTCTAACTTACTACGAGTATAAAAAAATAAGAAAATGATAAATTCCTCCTTTTTGAATAACTTAGAAACTAAGTACTCGTCGTAGATAGGAACATTGGACTAGTATTAATTTCTCTACAAATGGCCACCAATATCCATCGTTCTATATTCGTGTCTTTTTACGTATGGCAGAGCTATTTATGACTTATTAATTTTAATTGTAGAGTATTGTCAATATTCTACAATATTTTTTACGGGTTTGACTTTTAAAGCCACTTTACAGGATATTATCACAAACAATACGTATTAAAATATGAAAATCATAACTTAAGAGTTCATTTTTATTAACGCCCAGTTAAACGTGTTTTTTTGTAGGTTCCTAATAAGGATATGTCCAACTGCCAAACAGTAATCTGTGCGCGTTGATCACTCAAACTAAGATAGCGCACTGCTTTCTGCGACATTCGTATTGCGAAGGCCTAACCGTTCGCCGTAAAGTCTGAATATCTCGCGCAGATGCACCATGGAGAGCTCGCGCATGCGCTGCGGGTCGGGCGCACGCGCGCGTGTCTGTCAGCGGTCGTGGTTGTGCGCGCCCGCCACCGCCACCACCTCCCTGTTGTAGGTCCGCAATGTGGCGTTACACTGGAACTTGTTCCTAGCTGCGCAGTACCACAGAACCTTAGGCTGATTCCTATAAGCGTTGTGCGGCCGGTAGAAATATCCATCTAGCATCAACTTTGGGTAACCCGTCTGACTGTATATCACTTGCACTGGAACATCAACATTTACCATGTTAGCTCTTGAACAGAGTTTTGAAATCAAGGAGTTAAAAGAATACCAACAAAATTTTTAAAAATATATATTTTATTTAGCTATCCACAATATCAGCTTTAACGTGTACATTGGATAAAAATACAATACATCAAAGAAAAACTAAAATGAAGTAATAAGTATGGGTGGTGTATAAAACGGTGGGTATAGTAAATACCTTTTCAAAGCAATATCTTGCCAACTTCGCATATTTCAATTATTCTAGCGAGTGCTTGAAAATCTCAAAATTTTCGTTTAGAACTCAAAGGTCTTCTTAATCAGACAACACTAATATTCAGGCTTTTTCTTAAATAATAAGTATCTAAGTAACAATAATCCAGACACTAAACTGATGAGCGCTTAAATCTCCGGATAGTGCCAATAGTTATTTAAACTCATTGAGAATGATAATGTAAAAGTTCGCCTTACCCGTTATACGTTTAAACAATTATTAGGAAGCGCGGAAGTTTTAGTGTTATACAACAAAAGTACATCACGAATACACAGGCTCGATAAATGACCTACAGCTGTTGTAGCTAGTACGCTATCAGATAGTATGATTGGTGTTGTTCTTGCAGCGGTGCCTGAGCTCGGAAAAGACGACTCTCTTGCCAGCGGTATGGAGCCGGGCGCCGCAGCCACGCGCGCACATCCAGCGGCGTTTAGCGCGGTAGCAGCCGTCATACTTGTACCAGTGCCCTCCCAGCTTCAGCAACGGACCCTCGCTGGTCTCCACGGCCGCATCCACTGCCAAACATTCACAAAACAGTATATCTTACAACCAAAAAATCTACTAAAAAACATAATAACAATGTAGAATCAGTCATTTTTAACCAGTCCTTGGGACTGTTAGTTATCAACATCACATTTTCTTTGAAATACCTATGCCGACAGTTGTTGGTTTCTTCACCGACTTAGTTCTGTTATTAGGAACCAACCCTTGGAAATGTATGTGGATAACTGATTTGAATTTCTTATTTACTTTTATCTAAAAAAAGATTATTATGAATTAATAATAGGTTTCTAAAATGTTTCGTTGAATAACAAATAAAACTTTAAAATTCAGTGATCATATTAATAAAAGAGCTGCAAGAATTGACATGACCGTTACAGAACATACCTGTAGAAATTCACTAGTGCTTAGTGATAAACTACAAATTACGCTTGTTCTAATTCATAATTAAAAAACAAATCCCCTTGATCTAAATTGTTTTTAAATTCACTGCATTTAAATATGCTTCTTACTGATATGCTTACTAATATGGGAATAGGTCTAAAATATGAATGAAAATGATTGTAATCAATAATATATATTTTATGAACGTCGGTATGAAATAAAGACTACATGCACTTAAACTATGACAAAATAACTTTGAAATAAATTTAAATAATTAACAAAAACACTCAACTCAACTACTAACATACATTTGGAATAAATATACAAATCACGATTTTTAAAATAATACACATTATGTATGGAATTTCTGAATAAATATAATAGTCCAAGATCCCACCATACAACGACCTTCACCGAGCTGTTTATTGGATGAAAATTATTTTATATACAATTAAATATGCCAAAAAATATATTGCAAATGGGTTGACTAAAAAAATTCAGTCCAGAGTATGATTAATATTTTTTTTTTTAAATTTTTTTTTTATTGGTTTGGTTAATAGACAAATTTCATACCAATCGAAAATATAAAGCCCAAAGAATATGCAAACGTTAGGTTGACTATTTTTTTCCCGTCACAACTCTTGAGTAGGCAGATATAAACAGGTAAATCGAACTAGTAACTTGCACCGGCCTGGTTAATTAAATAAAGTTAAAAACAAATAAATATTATTCATTTATGGACACGGTGGTATACGGTTGAATGCAAAAAAAAAGTCATGAAATTCGGTTGTTAAATTTTAAAAATTCTACTCTGGACTGAAATTTTTTAGGAAACCCATTTGCAATATATTTTTTGGCATATTTAATTGTATAAAAAATACTTTTCATTCAATAAACAGCTCGGTGAAGGTCGTTGAATGGTGGGATCTTAGACTGTAATTATACCGACGAAAGCTCATTACAAGACGTGACGCGATGAAGCGCCAGTAATTGTGAATATTTATATCCCGTACGACCCTACACAAACCGGTTACAGTGTCCTACATGTTTTCAATCCTATAGTGTACAAATATCGGCCTCTAAGTAAGTTTTATTACCGTAATATATTATTATGTTTCTATTATAAAAACTATCGCTTGTATTATTTTGTTCATAAGCTGGTATATAATTATACCTACGACTACTTCTACAGCTAAATACAGATCGTAAATATTGGAGTATTTCGTAACATCGTCTATCAGTCGGTCCGCAAACTACGCCGCGGTCAATAAATAGAATTTTATAAAAAAGCATCAACAAGACGGCTACACTATAATTAAAGCTATACATTTGTATACATAATTTCTAAACATTTGGTAAGAGAATATTGCACATCGAGATCTTACAATGATTATATTTTATATTATATTCATCGTATATTTACTTAAACATTAGCCACTAAGGCATTGGTGCAAGGCGACCGTAAAGCATCTTCTAGATCTTCCCCCGATTATTGTATCTCCTTATTTTTTTGAATACCTACATCTATATAACGAACGCGTCCGTACAAAAGCAGACGCATAGTCTCTTAGAAACCACTTATAAATAATCCATTACAATTCGCAAATTGGAATTTTAAAGCCACAATAACAATACTGCGATTTACTACACCCAAATGACTAGAAGGTATCCTATTATAGAACGGCCACGTGTAAATTCTGTGACTAATAAATTATTACCTTTGGGTCTAGTAACACGCAGCGATCTTGTTCAACGTGTATACTGGTTGTTTAGAAACGAATTCTCAAAAATCTTTGGTATATAACTAGTCTAATAAATAAATACGTCAAACGATAAACCTGTTGGAATAATTTGGTCACATCGCAGGAAGTACATGTTTTGGGAAGATACAAAACTTGACTTTAGTTCCGCTTAGCAATTATGTAAATCACCATTAAAAGCCATTTATACAAGATATAATTCTGTTAAAAACTATGGGTGCCTACATTTTTGCTTAATTGTAAAACGTAAATTTTACACTGGGTAATATAACTACACGATTCTCCCACGCTGCATTTGGAAATAAAGCAAGTTTTGTTTCTGTACTGGCTAATAATAAATGATGATGATTATCATTAAATAAGGCGACGCTCCAAGTCACGGTCAGTTCCTTCCATCGAGGAGACCGCGGACGAGGAGGTCGCGCCAGGCCTAGAGCAGCAGCGCCGCGTGAGGGGGGGGCGGGACGAGGGGCGCCGGCGCCACCACCAGAGGAACCCTCCTAGGAGCTGGACTAGCTACTATTTTGTACTTGCCCATTGGATCTACTTGGAACTTCCTAGAATCATGCTTAGCGGGGTTGTAAGTCGCAGTGTGGTTGTGTGATCCTCGGAAGTAAACAAGTCTTCCATCCCTAAGGCATAAGGCAACTTGGCACCGCTCAGCTTTCTGATAGGACCTGGCGCATCTCCAGGTGACTCGGCGGGGATGGGAGCCGCCGTCCTCGTAAAATATGTGACCGTCGGCGACCAGATGAAGACCACCACGGGCTGATCGTATATAGAACCATCCTGAAAATTATAGACCATTAGACTTCTGCCACAAAGCTGAGGAACAGTTAACAAATAACAACGCTATTAATAGGTCCTCTTAAACTACTTCCATTAAAGCATAATAAATACCTTATGATTACATTTACCTTCCTTTTTTATTTCTTTCTCTTTTTTTCACGACGAGGACACTCGGACATTCGTATCGTTTTCTAGCATTTGCCTTAGCTTAATTTTAGTAAAACTAGATGGCTAAGTTTCTAGAAAATATAATATTCTAGATGGCTTTGATATATTATAAGTAATTTAGACGGAACACCAAGAACTTTCTACCAATTTAGTAAAAACTTATAGATATACTGAGAAGTTAGTCAATTAAACGTCTGAAGTCACATAAAATTGACTTTGTCATTTTTTTTTATTTTACGATATTTTCTTTAAATTAAATAGATACCATTTAGGTTATAAATCAAAAACAGTTTTTTACATCAGCGCAATATAATCGTTTCTTTGTACCTATACACGAGAGAACTCGAAGTCTCCAACTACCAGTATTCATTCACTACACAGCATAAACATTTTCCGATCGACGACTGCCGCTTATAGCTACCATTATTCCATAATACTTTCTGGACTAAAATAATAATAAAATATCTTATCACAATACAAAAAATAATACTTTAAATAATACTCCAAAGGTTAACATATAATACGATCGTATACATGGTAAATCACGTGGTAAAAAATATTCGTATCGGTTAACATTATTGATCATCATCTTTGAGAAAGTACAGCCGAGCGAGCGAGGCCACAATATAAATCTGTTATATAAAATAATCATTAAGTACACAAACACGTAATATAACTGAGATAAGTTTTCATAATCTTAATATCAACACATGAAAAATATAAGGTCTCACTAAATAGAAAAAAAAAACTTACAACTACAACATATACAATGAGTATTAATATTTAGTCAATAATCAATATAAATGCACGTTTCCTACTTTAACAAGTTGTTACCTTACATCCTAATCGTATACATGACATGACTCCAAAACATCCTCTCGGCAAACATAACCGTATCATTCCTGTAGTTGCAAACGAAACCAACCATATGGAAGTTTTTACTTCCATTCAACAATCATTATCCTTATGTACAAATCCACGAATAAAATCGTAAAAAAATAATGTAAAAATAATGTATAAAAATACTTGGATATCATAAGAGAACTATCACTTTGTACAGTCAACTACAACTAAGGCCGTTGCGCGCGGAAGATCAAATTCGAGACGAGTTGCGTGGTCGGAAATAAATTCGATGGTTTGTTCTGTACCAGTCAAACCCGTATTTACATGATAGCTAAAGAAAATTTTCAAGCTGTTTTATTTGGTGAATTTCTTTTACGGAGTAAAACATTGGTACCAACCAAAATTGGAATTAAAAAAATATTTAACATATTAACTAGATGATCGGCCGATTAAGGTTGTATACACTGTCAAGGTTATGATTTTCATCATTCCAATTTTGGTCCCATAGTTGTCCTTTAGGAGCATTAGAATCAACCTATTTATAAAAGGTAACTTTTGAAATAGGACCAGTATATGATTTGATAAATCTGTTTAAATACCATTTCTAATCAATACACAATTGAATACGTAACGTTTTTAGCATATTTGTTTCTCTACCAATGCAAAACATTTCGCATTATTATTACACATTATTTTCTCTATAACATTTTTATTATAAATGGATAAATTACAGATGTGAACATTGATTTTGTACAATTAAGACATTTAGATTTGTCTAGTACAGAACTTTACTAAATATTGCCATGGTGATATATAATTAATTAATTATTTTTTTAATTTTACATTGAATAGTAGTGAACTACACGACTTGGCGTACTAACGGATAAGGTAACTGCTAAGTTCTTTGAGTCAAGTGATATATACCAAAAAAACTGAAACCGAAGCCAGGTTAAATTCAAGTCTAAACAGTCTCTAGTCATAAATACGCAAACGACCTATACTAAAGTCTATAAAAGAATCGTATACTTTACACAGCGCAAATTCTACCGTAGTAAGTTAGGTTTATTTCAATATAATCTCTTTGGAGAATACCGTTATTTTAAAAATTAAACGCGCAACACACGCGACACCTCATGAATATAGTTGAATAGGTAAAAGCGTATGAGTTGTTGGATAACTTTGGTCCACCGGCATAAAGGCACAAGAGCAAGATTTAACATTCCAATCGAAAGAAAAAACTTGAATCCAGCTTAACACGCCATACCAGCATCGCGTAGAGATCAAAAGTCTGTGCCAATATCCAACAACATTTCACTCGCCGGTGGCCAACGTGGGGACAAATATCTTGTCACGTCAATTTAATTTGAGAGCAAACCGCCTCCGCTGCCGCCCGCTGAAGCAAGGACTGCATTCTTATTAATTTCTATATTATGCCTTCAATGACCAGATCAATTTTTATAATCTCACATTTCTACCAAATAGCTCTCTCGAGTCGCAGCAGCAATGCTGGCTTGCTGTGGTTAGAACATGGGTCTTAGAGGAGTAGCGCGCACTCCGCATGTATGGGCGCTGTTCATCTGTACGACGCGGAGACCGAAAGTGTGCACTGCGGCGCGGCACCGCGGGTTTCTGGAGCAGCGCCACCAGACCTTGCCGCTGGCCGCCCGCCCGTTGAAGCAGAAGCGATGCGCGCCCACCTCGATCGCTGGCTTCCCACGCTTGCTCAGACAATACCGAAACTGCCCCGGAAAACAGGGAAACGGGAACGGCAGCCCGAGAGTCGGCGGGGTCTCGGGTGGGTTTCCAGCACCTGCAACTAAATCCGAAAACGTCAATATCTTATCTTAACCAGCTGTATGCTAAATCTAAAAAAACTAGTAAATAAGCAGTACCTGTAGTAATAACATTAATATTATTTAAATAATAGGGAAAAGAAAAACTAAGAATTTAACTTAAGTAAAACTACTTACTCTTTATTGAGAAATATACCAAATATTTTAGGACTAGCCTTTATTCACATGTTTTTACCTTAACAACCAAAAAAAGTATAGACGGTTTATTTTCCGTCAGGACTAATTTGTGTTACTTTTCTTTTAATTCATTTTTATTAAATTATTCCTAAGCCATATGTTTAACCATTGCAATCAATTAAGAAAATATGCTTTGAAAAAGCTGATCATAGGTAGTAGTCGTACCGTTAAGGATTGGAGATAACAATTTTAAGTCCTTCTTGCGAATTTTTCTGATTTTTTTGTGCTTGGTATTCTTAAGAGAATGGTTTATGTGGGAATGGCCCATGGCAATGACTCGGTCACCGTGCGTGATAGCGTAGCACTTGCAGCCGAGATCAGACTTGATGCATGACCATGTGATCCGCCCCTTACGGCTGGCAGCCTTCCTTGTCCCCCCCGTGCGCCTGAATCTGAATCCACTGATCACCAAAACAGGATTCCCATAGCGCGAACGACCCCAATAAACTGCAACAAATACTTATTGCTACCAATACTACTGCATTTTTAAACCGATTTATATTACTTAATTTCAAAAAGGTCTGTAGGTAATGTTTTCTCAAATAAAACACAGACTAGAAAAAAATACATTTTTATTTTGTAAGTAATAAATCTATATATTTTTAAGTGTTAAATTTTAATTCTTACTCTGGGTTACAAAAGTAACTGAATGTGACTGGGTTGCATATGATTTTTAATGGATCCTCGTCGTTATAAAAATATAAATAATATTGGTTACATACCAAAATAAGATAAAAATCAAAATATGACACATAATATACGTCATTGTCGAGATTCATAATAATATTAATCTCAACGGAGATCATATTCGCGTTCCATAAAGTTAAGAATATTATTACGTTGCTTATTACTAAGTTTAATGATTTTTAGTACATTACTCGAGAGCTTAAAAACCGAACATAATCACTACACATAAGAAACGTCACGCGACTTGTAAGAAAGCCAATCACTAACATAAGAAAAAGGAATGTCATAGTGTTTTCTATTTTTGTAGCGAATGTAGTTTTATCACAGCCGTTAAAGACACTGTACGTACTTACTTATATAATAATGTCAAAGGTTATAATATCCTAGACTTAACTTTAGCGATTTTAAGTTTCATATCTTTTTCGTATAAATCCAAATTGGAAGGTTTGGTGGCTTTCAAAGGGACAAGTAGGTCGTTAGGTTTTTCAGGGAGCATTGGTGCATCGAAGTTTTCCGGAGTGAAGTTAGGGTCGTGGTTGTGGCCTCCCTTGACGCGTATGAAGCGGCCCTCCAACGTAGTCTGTACCCGGCATAGACACCCTTTGGTGTCTTTGTCACGGCACGCCCAGTTCAACTTGTCCCTGTATTGATTGTTCACCCAAAACTTGTTGAATTGAAATATCAGAACAGATTTACCAGCTCTGGAGGGAAGGAAGAAAGCTGAAAGAAAACAAACAACAACATTAATAAACATTGTATTGAATCCGAAGTTAAATCGGTTTACTCCATCATGTACAGCAATCAGGCACGATTGAGAAAAAGTATAATGTATTGAATAACGCGTTTGATCGTCTGGTTACAGATTTTTTTTAATGAGAAAAACTAAAATTTAGAGTTATCTAAACTAACTTCATTCCGTTTGAGTTTATCATCTGCTGAGATGTCCCTTGTGAGGAGCGAGGCTTGCGCAGTGGTCATGTTTGTGCTCGAAAGTGACCACTTCGTCGCTGCACTGTTTGTTCTCCTTGCGTCTTTTTTTGAACCCGTTTATCAATCACACATGTAATTTATTTCTTTCCTAGTATATTGGTAGTCTTCCTTTTCTTAGTCAAATAATGTCATTTCAGTCATCTATTATTTTTATTAGATTCTCAATTTAATTTCGTATTATGGTTTATGTGATATTAAGTATATACATGATAATTGGCGCAGATTATTTTTATATACAAAATCAGGCGTGTTGCATTATTTACAGACGTGTTGATATGGGTAGCAGGTGGACTGAAGAGGTTTTTTTTCTTCCATCTACTTGTTGGACTTAAATAACAATACAACGTTGTAAAAGTATATCCCAGTCAAGGACTGGCACTTGGCATGAGACCAGAGTGCTAGTAATTGAAAGGTTTGTCAAATTTATTTCATTTTAATTAACAATTGGACAAATGGCAAATTTAACAATTCAAACTTTAATGTAAAATTTTAACATTTGCATCAAATACTATAAGTATTTTTAAAACAATTATTTTAAAAATATCATCTTCTTGGTAGTCTTTTCGTAGAATCTTGGCTTAGGGTGGTTATGGTTGTTATTTACGGCGACCACCTCACCGCGCTTGTTGGTGCGCGCACCGGCACGGCAATTCATGTTCTTCCTTCGCGAGCACACCCACGTCATTGGTGACCCCGTCTGTTCTGTGAATGAGAACCCGTCTACGATGAGGCCCTTTTTCCCTCTGCCTGTGGGCACATACGCCGCTTTCAGTTTATCTAAAACTAACAGACGTAGAGACATTTATTGTGATGCGTCCATAGAGATGAGAAAATAAAATATATTATTATTTATGGTAATACACACGTACATAAAATTAAAGTGTCTATTTGCAATTTGAAATACATATACATACTTAATAAAAATTTAAAAAAACAAAAATTTTAAGTTTTAATATTGGTAATATAATTGCAATTACCTACCCAAGTTGCTAAAATACCATAATAAATCTTCCATTTTAGTCCACCGCAATTCACGAATTATAATTTGCAATTTCTACAATGCAAAGAAACATCGTACTTTTTAATAGTTGCAAGTTGCAAGGAGTAAGAGTTATTCGACTTTTGACATTTCTATTGGTCTATTTATGTATGATGTACACATGTGACGATTTAAGGGAAAAACATGCGATGTCTATTTTGTTTGTCTTTAAAGCTGTCAACTATAGTTACTATAAAAGAAAGAAAATAAACCACTTCTGTAGTCCGTCTTTTTAATTTTGCTAGTGTTAATAATGCAATTATGCATTTGTCTGGAATGATAGAGTTGGAATCACAGGGATCTTTTCCCTTGGTTTTCTTTGGAGAGTAGGCGTAGAGGGTAGTTCTAAAATATCCATAACGGCAATTTCCATTTATTAAAATATTTGAGATTTCCCATGTGAAAGTCCTGTGAAACTATTCGGTCGCTGGTTCGATCCCCGCACAGTACAAATATTTGTGCATAAACATGTCTGTTTGTACTGGTCTGGGTGTTTTCTATGTACTATAAGTATATATTTTAAAAAAAAAAGTATTTATGTAAGTTTATTGGTTGTCTAGTACGAGTACTCCATACGACAGGGTACTTAATAGTAGCTTAATTTGGGACTAGATGGCTCTGTGTGGCCCAGAGAGGCATGTCTTAAATATTTATTTATTTATTCTGTAAAGTTTTAACATTTAACATCGAATTTATTTTTGTATAAACCGAATTGTGTATTTTCGTATATGGGATTGTTGTCTATCCCTGATTTACGATTGAAATTTGAATCATTTTCAGGGATCAGCTAGTACAAACATTTTTAAGCCTACTGGATTAAGCTTTACGGGGCAGTACAGTTTTCTACAAGGCTCAGTGAAGAGAACGATATCTCGCTCGACCACAGCACTGCTCGCAGGTGCTGTTTTTGACAGTTGACAACAAGCTCGTTGAATTACATTAATTGGTAAACTAACTTCCCATAACCTGTCAAAACATCGCACTTCTGCTGAAAAGATATCAACATATAAAACAAATTTGATCCTATTTCTTGGAGTCCCAAATGAAAGAAATTTTGTAGGTACTGTTTCCCAAAATATCCGTAAGGACACCGAATAATTTTTATTTGTATTTAGATTTTTATGCGATCCGGTTTTTCTTTGGTTTAGTTATGTATCGTGTTTAATAGCTAACAGGCTAAGGGTGAGGCGGTTCTGTGAAATATCACGTTAGGTGTAAAATCGTTCTTGGACCATATTGTAACTTTGTGGGATCTAGGTATCACGGGGATAGGTCCCTATGGCATCGAGCATCTCGAAAATGTTTATGTTTATTTTTTTGTATGGATCAAATTTTTGGATGTCGAATATTGATCTTGTCTATTGGCTGTTCTTCCTCATGATCAGAATTCAACATTCAAATCTTCAAAATTGAAAATCACCTTAAACTTAACTGCCAGTTGTTTGTCGGAAATGGCTTAATATTTAAAAGATAATTAGATAACAAAAAAAATAAGTATAATGACCGTACTCTAAATTGATCATTAGCATTGATATAATAAAGAAGATCTTT
Organism: Anania crocealis; assembly: GCA_949315895.1. Taxonomy (NCBI): domain Eukaryota; kingdom Metazoa; phylum Arthropoda; class Insecta; order Lepidoptera; family Crambidae; genus Anania; species Anania crocealis. Next base: position 5,141,859 of record OX438863.1, read on the forward strand.
AGAAAGCGAACACCAGTTAGGGGCCATCTATAAAATAGGTACATTATACGCTAAGAAGGGTTGAGAGATCTAAGTTAGTGAAATAGTTAGAGAAAATTTAACTCAACTGTAGGTTTAAAATGTAAAATATATTTAATTACATTACCTACATATTATGATGAAAGAAAAATCGTTGTCAGAACTACTGAAATATCAGAATGTTCATTAAAACAATTAAATATTAACAGCAATGTATATTTATTTATATAACAACCAAATCAACTAGAATTAGTTTAAATGTATCATCTTCTGGGTGGTCTTCTGGTAGAAGCGCGGCTTGGGATGGTCGTGTTTGTTGTCGAGGGCGACCACATCACCGCGCTTGTTGGTGCGCGCGCCGGCACGACAATTCATGTTTTTCTTGCGCGAGCACACCCAATATGTCGGTGTAGTCTCTATGAACGAATATCCGTCTAAAATCAGGCTCTTTTTTCCTCTACCCGTAGGCACATATGCCGCTTTTAGCTTATCTAGAATACCACAATGATTTACCATCATTACACTATATCTTAATTAAGTAATGTATTTTATGTTGAATCAACATGAAATGCATTACTTACATTACTTACTACTGAAGGAAAAACTAAGTTTATTTTCAAAAAATGACAATATATTATTACCTATATGTTCAGATGTATTTGGTAGCTCTTATTTATACTATTCGTGGGTGTGCTTATCGTAGAAAAGAACAACATCAGAGTCAATGGTGTAGATGTTGGCCGGACAAGCGCCGGGTGCGTATGCGCAGCGCCAGCGCGTACGCCCGCTGGGGAACACTCTGTCCTTTACAAAGGAGAACTTGCCGCAGCAGATGATGGGCTCCTCCTGGCTAGGCCGGCGCCCAAACCTGAACTGTGCCCCTGGTTGGGGACCTACGCACAAACCAATTATACATGCAATATATACCAACAAAAAAATTTCCAACTGCATACATACAACATTGCCATGAACGAAACTATTATTTTTACCAGAAAATTTCGAAGATTTCCGTTAATCATGGTGAAATGGAAAAACGAAGCAATTAATTAAACATATTTATTCAAAAATTTAAGAAGTAGTACTCCTAAACAAATTTAACGTAGAGTATATCGTTATAAAGATATCAAATATTGGAATTATTATGTTCTAAGAAGACCATCTACAATTTTAAATACGGAATGTTTAGAATATCAATAATTTGACAATGGTCCCATAATAATTATAAAAGGCACTTTCTCACTTATCCAAATTTAACACACTTGGAAATTAACGTTAATACCGTAATTCATAAGTACAATAAGTATAAAAGTATTTTATAACTAACAAAATAGATTAACCGTAATTAATTAATCTAAACTTATCACAACTTTACATAAATCGCAGTGCATTTTAATAGCGTAGTATAAAAATTGTACGAACTTCATTAGTATTGATATAAATATGAAAATGAGCAAAATTTATAAGTTGAACTTTCAAAAAGTATCAACCATTTGTATAATATCATTAAACTATTATAAAATTCAACCTCATTTTTAAGCACCAGTATACTTACAAGCCAAACGTCAAGGCAATATAAATGGAATGAAATATTGAATCGAATCTTTAATTCTTGCCTTAACGTATATTTGGATTGACAGTTATTTAATACTATTGTCTTTTCACGTATTGTGACGTACTTAAATTACATATTATAATGTGTACAACTATCTCGGCGGACACTTAAATTAGTCCACCGTATCCTAAATTAAATTATCTCTCACCAAAAGCATTCGTAGTTATCGGACGATTTAGAAACTTTGTAAAACGAATGAAAAGGTTTTTGGTTTAAGAAATCGTAAAAGGCACTCAAGTGTTTTAAAATAAATCTAGTGTCAACCTACATTAACGAAAATGAATGTCGTTTCTTGTAAATAGCGTTTTTTAATAATCATCTGTTTCAGTAATCTAAGAATTTGAACATCGTTTTTCTTCACTTAGGTATTTGAAAGTAAGGCAGCCATGATTAGTTCTCCATAGAAAATTAAGTTAAAATTAAATGTCTATAGATACTTCATACGAAAGTTAAATCTATCAGAAATTTCTGGAAATTTATAGCTCAAACATAATCAATCGGGTAGTGTCTTCGCATTTCTTTGCTATGGTGTTTGTCACTTGAGTTCGAAGCTTGTGATGCCAATGCGTCCATCATGTTAGACGCGACCGGCATGGGCGGCAACGGAGCCGCGCAGTCGTCGAGCTGCTGCGCGCGCGGCGGGTGGTTGTGCATCCCCTTCACCGCCAGCACCGTGGACCCCAGCATATGAATCCTCGCCTTACAGTTCGTCTTCTTCGACGTACACCTCCATATCACCTTGTCTCGCAACTTAGACTCCTCGCAGAAGGGAAACGTGTTCACCATCATTATCATCTTTCCGCGCCGAGACTTCAGAAACTTTATACCTGCAGCAAATGGTCAAGTCAATTAACTGCTCGTAAACAACACATATGATCCCCAAACCATTACCGATTAATACAACAACGTCAGAGGATTTTTCGTTTTGGGGAAAAGATTCAAGAGATAAATAAAACTAGCGGTTATTTATAAGTACAATTTAATATGATTTCACAAAACGAACCCCCGTAGATGAACCAAAACTTATGATTAATATAATGGTATAAGAATAAAATTACGCTATAATTAAGACTTGTATAAGAGTAGTTAACAGCGAATGAGGTAGATAGTTGATTGTGAACAGACGATAGGTCTTGCTGACAACCCGTGGCGACAGCACTAGACTAACACTCGCACGCGAACCACGCAATATCTAAGAGATTCGTAATAAGTTATAGACGTCAGCAAATATAGAAAAATCACAATTACCATTACAGATCAGACAAAATATCCGATTATACAAAGTCAAGTAATGACGATATTATCGATATTTAGGCAAGTTTAATTAATAAAAACCCATATACAATATCTACACAGTTTGAGTGATAGCGAAGCATCTAATAACTCATAAATCAATCGTATCTTAAATAATTGACTTATATTGTCATTGCTCTAATTATAATAATTTAATATACAATTAAACTTATAAATATTTATAATTACGCATTACATACAAAACGCTATCGCCACGGATTGAAGGCCTTAATAAAACATTGTATTTGGCTACATGTATTGACGAAGTATTGATCAGGTACAACAGAGTGTTGGTGCGTGTACATCAGACATAAAACATTTAAGGTACAAGTAGGTAATTTAATTAGGTAGTAATATTATTATATTATTGTAATAAATTATTTCACATGAAGCGGTTCCACCGTGCACTCATTTGTTATTCTACTTCTGAGACACGCTTCATCTGAAATTATTATTTCCTAATTTTTTGATTCACACTTCAGCAGATCTAATCAAACATCTATACGTTAATTTCTTTCAATATTATGCCATCAAATCACAAGACCTAAAGTAATTATTAAGTAAGACATCTAAATAACAATTAAATTAGTATAAATTTGTACTTAAATCAGAGTGGTAGACAAAAGCGGGACCACAATCTTATTGGACATAATAAAATCGTATAGCAACAAATTATTCCTTTAAAAAAACAATTAATAAAATATATTCAGACAACAGTCTCAAATAAGTGTCTATTCATATCATTAAGTCGTCAACAGCGAACGATCGAATACAAGTTAAAACTAAGTAAAGAGGTAGTTGAGTTCCGATAATAACTAGAGGTAGTGAGAGGCGCGCCGGACCCTGCGCGGCTCGCGTGCCGCCCGGCGCGCCCGCCTAGCCTAACTTAGCCTACGACACCTTACCCGAGTAAAGCTTCTGAGTATTTATCATGTATATAAAATTGTATAATTAAACTAATCTGTAAAACCCGTATAAAAAAGTGAAGAGGTAGTTAGTTGATTGAGCTTAAGTACTTAAAATCAATCCTAAGAGCACAACATCGACTACAGCTTGCGCGCGCGCATCCGCTCGCCTTGTGGGGCGGATATATCACCAAAGGTAAGTACTTTGAATATTAACGCTAATCGCTACCGATAGCGCTAATGTAAAATTCTTATAGATTAAGGAGGCGGTTATTTAATCGTCTAAGTAGCAATATTTGATGTAAAGTTACAATTCTCAAAATAAATTAAGTATTTCTAAGTACCAGTCTGGGGACCTCATATTGCTTGTTTCGACTCGAGTTATCTATCGTATTCAGTCACCGACGCGTCGTCGACGGCGAAGGCCGCCGACCTTTCCGCAAACCCGTGTCGACTCTGGCTTCTCTACAGACTGCTATTTCTCTTCCTGACCTATTTTCCAGCTGCTTAGTACCTCCCTTGGCCTGCTTAGCGCGACAGCGAAGATGCTGCATGGATCGACTGAGCAAATATTAAATCAAACGCTAAAATCGGCCTTATTCCGGATAATAACCATCTATCTATACCTGACATCGATACGAGATGACACCATAATACATTCAAAGATCTTACACACATAACTTCTTAATCGATTCCATAAATAACCCACACCTATAAGGATAACTTCTCGCCTCGACGAGGCTTCCTAACCTATACACATCACGACATTCCACTGGTATTATACTGGTAATCGCTGTTTCTTTTACTGGTCGCCGCAACATTCAAACACCACAACATCCACTTACGGTTAACATACATTCACATTACCGTTGATAGTAGCCCAAACATAGCCATCGCTGAATTCTAAACGACACCTTATCCCCTTAATAAAACTTACAATCTTAGAATTAACCTATTCGTACATAATAATATAATTTATGCTACAACTCGTATGCCAAAAGGCATGCAAGAAATGCTGGATATAATGCATCGTAAAAGTTTTTTCGTTACAATTCGTGAACATGCTTGAAATCGGTCGCCGTAATCTTAGTCGCCATAGTGAGTCGGTAGTTGTTTAATCCTCCTCTTTACAAGGAGTGTCGACCAGTAGCGGTTTGACCGCGGGCTGCGCGGGCGGCGGTAGCGAGTTGGGCGACGCCTGCGAGGCGATGCCTGTGTTAGCCGAGACCGCGGCGGAGGCGTTGGCGGTGGCCGTGGCATGCGCGGTGGCGGCGTACAGCGCCAGGGCGTGCTGCAGCTGCAGCAGCTGGTGGTGGGGGTCGAGCGGCGCGGGCGCGCGGTGGCCGCTCTGGTGCGGCGTGCGCACCACGTACCTGCCGTCCGCGAAGCGACGCACGTTGGGTGGCGCGTGGTTGTGCGCGTAGCGGGAGCGCACGATGCGCTCGTGGCCCTCGGGGCCCTCGGTGTTGACGTCGGCGAGGCAACGCGAGGTGAGGCGCGACGAGCAGTACCACTGCTTGCGCCCGTGCGCTAGATTGTTCTTCAGGCGAAAAGTGTAGCCGCGATGGAGAAGCAGCCGACCCTTGCCGGCGCGGATGAAACGAGCTAAATGAAAGATTTACATGTTAGTAAATGATTGCGAAGTTAGAATTTTAACTAATCTACATACTTTTTTTTTAAATATATAAGCAAACCTGGTTTTTATAGACAGAGGTGTATTTTTCTATTTGGTAGTACTTATTAGAGTACCAAAAGGAGAATAAAAACCATGGTATTGTTTCGATTATTTTAATTGAACACTCGAAAAGAAAATAAAATACATTGATTCTTCCTCTATTTATTTAGCACAATTACACGTACACAACTCTGATTTAAACATTAAGATGTTACAAGACGAAAATATATGTTATTTAGTTTCTCTAAGAGACAAAATGAGCAATTCAGTTGGCACATTCAATAAATAAAGTATTTGGCATTGGTATCATTATCAGGTAATCCCTATGAGTAAATAACGACATTTCGAAAATAAAACAAGAATTCGACAAAACCCTACATATCACAACGTCGTAAAAACCAAAGGAAGACTTACTTTAAAAATATCTAACTATAAAATAATACACAATATATTTCCTAAGTATCTACTTCATCTGATTCGAGGAATTATAAAAAATGATTATTATCTAAGGAACGTATTTTACAATAAGGTACCTACCTAAAATACACCACAACGCACAATAACAAAATTTAACATTTGGCACCTAGACAACACTAAACTGAGATCTCGTTTTTGACTTTCGACGTAATACCGCCGTTAACACTTCTCTCATCATTCTTAAATAAAACACAATTTACATCCGACTAGAATAAAACTGTATGGCACCTGACTCTGTAAATCAATGTCTTGGAAGCTATTACCTAACGATGAGGCGGCCATTGAAAAATATGTTTTCAGTACAGTTACATTTATATGTAATAAATATTCCTGCCTGATTAAGTTTTGGTAGTTTGGCACAGAATGAATTCAAACTATATGAAAATACAATTAACAGTGACATTTGATTTGATATGCACGCATTATCAGATGGAAACCTAAGATATTGCTTATCGAAACGGATCTGCTCAACCGCGACAAAACTAGTAGCGGACGACCCAGGCGTTGGGGTCGAAGTTGTCGAAGTCGAGGCGCGGCAGACGGGGAAGCAGGAGCGGGGTGGGGGTGGAATTGGAGGTCGGTTTAGTGACGTTGCGTCTGCCGCATCGGCCGGCGTGGTTGTGTTCGCCGACCAGCTTGTGCAGCGTGCCCTTCTGCGTGTAGGCCTTGCAGCCGCAGCCGCCCATGGTGCAACGCCAGCGGACGACGCCCGAGCGCATCGTGTGCGCGGCGTAGAAGCTGCGCCCGCGCACCCACAGCCGCGGCCGCCCGCCCGGACCCACGCACAACCGCACGTTCTTCTCTACAAAGCAAGACCACAGTGAAACATCGTCACCACTACCGCACGAAACCCTCATGCATCACCAGTTAGTTTATTCCAAAAGAGAAAGATTTCACGATTCACACGTTTGTATTTTATAAATAAATCGAGCCTGTTTTAATCACGACCATTGAATATATTTTATTTGACTAGACAGTGTTAATATCAATACACTATTGCCGATAGATAAGCTCTGTCGTACAAATAATAATACACTTACTTATATGCAAAAATTATTGCTAACACGATTTTACTAAACTATTTATGAGTATAGAAATACTTTATTATTAAAGAATTGCGATTTTAATGAGAACATAAAGAGATCAATAAACAAGCGAATCGAAGCCGAGACCGCACCGACTTAGCGGTTCTATCGTGGCGGTCGACGCTACATATTTGTGCTTAGAACATACCATCGCTCTCTATCATAAATTAGTACTAATTTATTGTTTCTATGTTTCAACCATTTGACTAGAATCAGTTATATCACTTTTGTCATTGCTAAGTTAAGCGTCATGCTATTAGTAATCGCGGTGAAAAATTAACTCGCTAGTCCCACGAGCAAGAGCATGTAAAGAAATATGTTATACGACGAAATTTCGCTTTGAGAGCCGAATTAATTTTTCATGCGACCTACATTCCACTTGTTTTCAATGTGCGTCTAATCCCAACAAGCAAAACATTCTGGTGATTAGATTATTATAACATAGCTTAATCACAAACGCCTAATCAATTCTACATTCGCTGGAGAAATAGGCGTCTATTGTACGGAATGACATGAACTTGCGTGAATGTGATTTTTAAAAGTCAAAAAAGTTACATTTCACCGAATGTCAGTTTTTGATTCGACAAAACAACGAGTAATATTGTTACTTCACATTCATATAGGACAATATTAGCCGTACGGACAGACATGGTTAATACGTAAATAAAAGTTATGGTTAATCGTCAAGCACAGCCTTGGCATTGGCGGCGAGCGCGGCGTGCGTGAACGCGCGTTCTGCGTGCGGCACCGCGGGCGGCTCGTGCGAGTGCACGTTGCTCAGCGCGAATATGCGGTCGTGCAGCGTGTGCGCATACGCGCGGCACGTACGCCGCGTGCACCGCCACCGCACCTTATTCTTCTCCGGGAAAACCTTTTCCGCGTAAAACGAAAACCCTCCGAGCCGCATGTGACGTCGCCCCCGGTTAGATATCACGAACTCCACTGCAAAACATTACACCCGTCACTATCAGAAACCATAACCGAACCCGTCATGCAAAATACTATACCGGTGCAGACCGTAAGCATGCATAAAACAGTTTTCATTCGAAGGATCCACTGTTTCGACTGTTTGACCCACCTGTTCTTAACATCAGCGGCACGTATAAGAGCAAATTTACAGAGGAAATAAAACGATTGACAATTCATAGGCAAGTGTGTTTATTGAGTGGAAGTGATAGTCTCGATGAGGTTCTCGATGCGCGTGTGCTCGTCGATGGCGGGCGCGTGCGGCGCGTGCGTGTGCGCGGCGGCGCGCGCCAGCAGACGGCCGTCCAGCGTGAGCGCGCGTGCCGCGCAGCCCAGCCCGCGCTCGCGGCACGACCAGTACACGCGGCTGCCGCGCCGCTTGCGCGCCACGTACGCAAACCCGTCCACCAGCAGCGCCGGCGCCCCCCGCCGCGTCACCGTGTACCAAACCTTCGAAGCCTTCTTCTCTGAGGCGTCATCTAATACAAAGACATTTCAAACGACAAATACTAACATATTTACGCGGAGAATATAAAATATAATGAAAATAAAATAATATAGGTTTTTTTCTCAACTTTTATTGAAGCCTTATCGATTCTTATTTTAAATACTTCATCACAATGTTTTACATTACAAAGACATTACTAGATGGGATTTATTTCTACAATTTAGAGTTCAATTAAATACTACACACTTAAAACTAAAATTTTCAAGTAAACTTTTACTGCAGTTACTAACTAAAACGGAATAGATTCAAAAGAATGACCATTATTAGTTATTAACCTGTTTACTGACTCAAAAACACACAATTTAATTAATTTATAAAACATTACAACAACGCGAAGTTCGCGGGGTTAAACAGAGGGGCACGTCACCACCTCGCCCTCCTCGTACTTGCGCGTTATCTTCTGCATGTGGTTCTCGATGTGGTTGTGCACGGGGTTGGTGATGCGCAGCACGTTGTTCTTGGAGGTGATGCGCGCTCGGCAGCGCTTGCCGTACTCCATGCAGCGCCAGAAGGTCCGGCCGCTGCGCACGCTGTCCGTCACGAAGATGTACGGCTCGTAGATCAGTTGCAGGTGCCCGCTCTTCGTCTGGATGAAATGCAAGTCGCCCTTCACGTTGCTGTTTATTGCACCTATAACTGTAGACGGCGTATGTTAGCCACTGCTACGGGTTCCCCGTTACTGATTATCGTCGAATTAAACAGTTATAAGAATATTTTGAAAAAAAACGCTACCTGTTTTTATTTACTGTTTATTCAACCTGCAAAAAATTAAAGTGCAATACATAGTCCATAACTATAATAATAACGAAAGGTCGGTTATATTCGCAGTGCACTTTCAGACCTTATATAATTTTACTAGAGACATATATTCCCACCTACAGTAAAGAAGCTAGGAATACAAAAATAACATAAATAAATTTACCAAAGAATATCGATAATAGATTACATAAAATAGCCTTAATGACACATAAATCATTTATTCAAATATAAATGTATATTTTTCTCTGCAGCAATAAGGTACCTATATAGTTAGTTGTAAAAATAACAAAAATTGCATTATGATAAGTGAGAAAATTTATTTAAAAATCCGTTCAAGTAAGTGTCTGGCTACGGGCAGCGTAGGATTCCGTAATACGCATCGCTCATCGTCAATCCCGGCTTAAATGATTTTGTTGTTCAATTAATGAACACATAATTCGTACATTTTTGTCTGCTAACTGATTCACATAACTTGATGATCACTTATTAATCTAGCTAATTTCCAAAAGATATTGGACAGAACAGTGAGACTGACAGCACATCTAATTAAGGGGAACATTCTTTTCCCTATTATAAAACTTCTATATCATGAGTATGTTGCATAAATTGTTAAGATGTATAACCAAGCTATCAAGCCAGATGCCAGAGCCAGTTTAAAATAATTATAGTAGATATAATGAATTTTTGCAAAATAATAGGATTTGAATTCCAGTTTCTTTTCATATGACTATCTATCACATTCAAGAATAATCCGGTGTCTGAGTTTACCACACCAACTATAACTGGCTTCTGAAGAGACTTGTTTTTGATACTTCAATCTTCCGCGACAGAAGAAGGGTGTCACAGCTTTCAGAGCAAATCCAATTTAGGAAATCCTGTTCTAAATTGACATAACTAGGAATCGGATCTGAGACCCTGGCGCATTAGGTGGACTATCGCATCAATATACCAAGTGGGTTGTTCATCATCATCATCTCAGCCAAACAGAAGGAGGCTTGTGCCATAATCGCCAGTCTTGTCAAGTTTTGCGATTGTATTTTGGCCAATGGTGGTGAGAAGACGCTGCTGCACTACCTGCCTCCTCTGGTAGTACTCCATGAATCGCGTCTTTGAGAATCATGGGAATAAAAGGTAGTGCTATTATTTTTACAAACAACACAATCAGGTATATATTCTCATATGTAATTAATTTCTTGTTTTTCCTAAATTCAACTCTAAAAATAAAATATTTCTCTCTCTTATAGGGTTTTCTTATCTCTCAATTGTTGAGTTTCTTTTTTGTTTTAATTTAACCTGACTGGTAGAGAATGCCATTTGGCATTAAGTCCACCTTTTGTACATTTTTACTCATTTGAGCAATAAAGTTTAAAAAATAAACGTGCAGGGTGGCAGCACTAAATCTACAAAAGAGAGTATGCGGAAAGTATAAAAAAACTTATCAGACCTGTCACCATTACCATCAATATGTTTACAAAATTGTCTTCAATTATATTATTTTTGAATACTTACCTATGTTAAAAGTTACAAAATATGGGTGCCAGTCTATCAATAATGATAATCAGCCAAATATGTTAAAAGGTCAAATGTAAAATGAGTAAATGAGTCAATGAGTTTATAAATGAAGAAATTGAGGACTGAAATATCCCATTTTTACAATGCGAAAAAAATTGGTTAATATTCTACTGATTTATGTTTTCATTTATGAATTAATATTTCAAAGTTAGGTACTTTGTTCATTACAGTTACAGTTCATTTTAAACAGATTAAAATATAATGTTTAACTGACTGTATTAATTACTTAGTTATTTTCACTACTAATAATCAATTATATAATTTATTATTTCTAAATGCTCCAAACAAACACTAACATATGCTTCTTTATTGCATTTATAAATTTGTTGCGTTTTTCACATAACCATGACTATCTTTTGGAAAGTAATAAAATTTTACATGATTTGGATTGGCAACACCAATTGGCAGCACCTTTCTTGTGCACATTCCCTATCTGAAGTTTGAAGCTAATGACTAGCATGTAATTAATCATTTTGCTACTAGTGATAATAATTTGCGGAAACCTAGACATTCACAGGATGTGTGTACAGTTTGGTTTATAAAGTGGTCAGGCTTCCAAGTTTAGGGGTTACATGAGGTATTATGGCAATTGCTCAAAATGTTATAGCTACTCTTGGCCTCATCTCACATCATGGTCATCTTTGAACATGTGTGTGGTGTGATGGGAGGAAGATACCTTAAAAATTTAAATTTATCTTTAATAAGCACAGACTCTTACTACAAAACTTTACATTTCTAAAGTATTCAGTCGATACTAGATGACCCGGTGTACTTCATATCACCTATCCTAACAACATTAAAGCTGACCCTTCGCTGAAATGGCTAAAAATTTTGATGTAGAACATTTTATATGGGAATATGAAATTAACATTTTTACTATCTTCTTCGCAATTATACCATATTTTCTCATTGTTTAAACCTTCCCTGGAGTACCACAAATATTTCAAGATCAAAATTAGCTAAATCTGTCCAGCCATTCTTGAGTTTTAGCGAGACTAAAGAACAGCAATAATATGTAAAAGGTAAATATTTCAATATTTCTGAATCAAAAATCAGAGGCCACTGTGTTCTACAATAACACAATAATGAACATAATATTATACATGAGTCATTTAGCCAGTCAATTACCTCTATCATTGAATTCAAGTTACCACAGTAAATGATGGGTGCTGGCATAATCACCAAGCTTGCCAAATGCTAAGGAATGACAAATTTGCCCAATATTTGATATTTCGAAACTCTTGTTGCCAAACCTGGGATCAAAACCAGGACCCTGAGGTATTAGCCCTGTACTTAAGCCACTACCAACAGGGTGTTGTTTATTATTACAAAAGTTATGTGAATTTTAGAACCATCCCAACATTAAGCAAATTGCTGTATACTTAAAAGTAATAGTAATTCATTGATACCTTATTATTAATGAATACATCCTAGTTTAATTTATTTTATAGATTGTAGGTGCTGACTGTCAATGTTATATTTCAAATGTGCACTTATCACTAAGAAGTTATTACTAAATTTTGTAATAGGCCTCTTAACTTATAAGATCAATGGGTGACCTACATAAGGTCTTATGCCTGTTAACAAAATTTATTAATTGGCAGATTTTGTGTTCATAAGTACATCAGAGAGTTGATTATTGATCCATACTCTTCCCACATTTGTCCCGAAGCAGTGGTAGGTTTAAATATTGGGACGTGTAAAAGCGCCTCCAGGGGCCTATTTGCAGAAATAAAACTGATTTTACTAATGATTTTACTTATTATCATTTTATTTTAAGAATTGTGTAAATTGAAATCCGATATGCACACCGCTCTACCAACTAGTTTGTAATATTTACCGAGGTAACTTCCATTAACATCAAATAAGTACTTATGCAAGTTTCAATGCTGTGCAACACCAGAAGCATTTATAAAAAATATGATATCTTTATATAAATAGAAACTAAGAGCCTAACAGCAGATCACCTCACCACTGCAATTAACTATATAAAACAAAATTATTATGTGTAACACTCAATCACATACTAATAATAAAGCAACTAAAAAAAAACAACAGTGCTAACAGACAGCCAACTTTTGTATTCTTGCTAAGTATACTATTGTTACATACCCTATTGTCAATACATTCGTTGAAATATGAGCTCAGCAATAATAAAATCATAATTATTGAGTGCAGTCAGCACATGTTCAGCGAAAAATCTTGGAGTGAACATGTTTTGAATAAGTTGGATAAGAAATGTATATACCTAATTTCCTATAAATCGAGTTTTCCATACACAAATTTACTAATAAGTGATGAAAATTACGAATGTGTATAACCGAGAAATTACTTTTAATATGTGATTGAGACCACCTTATCTAAAAGATGTAATTTGAAACAAATTCGAAAAACAACAAGGTAGAATGAAGTTTGTAGGTTATGTTTACAAGCTGCCAAAATAGTATGGGTATATGAACATTTTATTTATAAATTCCTGCGTCTTGTTTCAGGATACTATACTAATATGTATTTAAGATACAGCTTTTGATTAAATTATACTCTTAAATTAGCGCAATACCTGATAACTTGTTCACAACCTGCAATGGTATAGATGTCGTGTTACTTTCTCCGCAGTTTCTTGTTGTGTAAAATACACTTGGATGCACTTATTGAATATTTACGCTTATCACAACATTCAAGTTCACACTCACTGCACAATTAACACATTATAAACACTAATAATGCAAAACATTTGACGTAAACACGTTCACAACTGAAACGACAAAATGTAAGAATCATACGAGCGGCTAGTGATTTATTTTCATCAAAAATTTCACTTAAAGTGTTTTCTAACAAAAAATAACCACACAATATTTGATACCATAATACAATTTTAATATTTCCCAAAATAGTAAACAATCTTTGACTGACACAATTACAACCATAGATTTCACGGCGTGAGTGAAGACGGATGACCACAAATAACGGAACATAGTTCCATTTCATGCAGATATGATGAATGATATGTATTTTACTACATTATTAATAATATGATTGATTATTATTGTTTCAGAGCCTGGATAACTACAAAGAAAAGTAATCTATGTTTGATATTAAAACCTTTTGTTATTATTATAATGTATGGTGTTTAGCTATAGTGGCGCTGCAATCGTTAAAATAATTTTAATAAATTGTAGTTACTGCTGAATCACATATGTTTAAAATTATGTGATAATATCAGTTTAATTATGATAACGAAATAGATGAAAGGGACATCAATGAATTTGAAATAATTATATCGCATTTCAATTATTATTAATAATATTATAGTACATACTTCAAGCAAACCATATTGCATTAACTACTAACTATGAATTTAAGTAAGGTCAGTATCCAGTATCTGTTTAACATAAACATCTGAACATCTCCTTTTCTTGATTAATGAATCCCTTCGATCTTTATTGTTTATTGGATTGGTTAAGTAACAGCATTTTATGAGCAATGTGAAACCGCGTGAAATGAAACTTGAAATTTTGCTTTTTTAATTGATTTAGTTAGATTGAGAGAATGGGGGCTATCGCTAGTGAATATGCCACTAGAGGCGCTACTGTCGCGTGAGGTCCAATAACATTCTCTTTTCACTGGTTTTAGCGGGCTTTGTGACACAAATTATACATTTTTTTAATTTACCTGCTTGAAAGTGATCTCCTTTGTAAAATTATCGCAAATATGGATATTTGGCGATGAATGTGAACGCTTTGAAAGCGGAATTAAGAAAAAGCGCAAAAATAGGCGGCCTCAAAGTGCAACTATTTCAGAAGTTAGTTTGTTGATGTGAAGGTAATTACATATTTATAAATAATATAACCTTAATTAGATTCAAGATATAACACTTTGTTTCGGCGCCAATCGCCTTTGACAGCTGTAACTCCGGACCTCAGTCTACAGTGGCGCCAACTGGTGAGCAAAGAAACGGTAGTCCCCATTATATCCGCTTACCTTAAGGTATCCAACCTTTGAATCATGTAAGTGTGTAAAAATAACCTTGTCAGACTATCATAATAACTTACGTTCCGATTTTATTTCTCATCCACGCCACGTCAGCTTTCATTCTATGATCTTGGTGTCGCCATCTCGTGGGGTAGTGCTTAAGTTGGAAAGAACATGTTTATTGAACCTTTAGCCATGGTCTGGGTAAAAAGACCACAGACTATTTAAGCATACCTACCTGATAAAATGTTCATCTGATTATTATGCAAACTGTGCAAAATAAGAAATAATAAATCAGATCGAGAACGCGATGAAAGTAGAGCATGCAATGGCATCTGACCGATTAAGAAAAAAGTAAGTCAAAGCTCGGATATCATAATAATTATAATAGTTAGCAGTTTAAATTAACTATCAATTTTTGTTATAGGTACCCGGAAAACTTCTCAAGGCTTTGCCGTAGTCCCGACTACAATAAACCCTTAGGAAAGGTTTATTACTGTAGGCGGTTCAAAATTAGTAGAACATAATATATTCCTTCCTCCACCAAGTCAAGAAAGAAGCCGAAGAGAAAATATTATTCGGTACACATGACACATACAGGTACCTACATATACAATTTTTCAATAATTCAGCGATTATGAATACTACTAGCGCTATCTATCGGCACTTCTCAATATTAATCATGAAATTTTAAATTCCGCCTCAATGGGGGCTATCGCTAGTGAATTTGCCACTAGAGGCGCTTGTGTCGCGTGAGGTCCAATAACAGTCACTTTTCACTGGTTTTAGCGGGCTTTGTTGCATAAATTATTATTTCTTTAATTTACTTGCTGGAAAGTGATCTCCTTCGTAAAATATCGCAAATATGGATTATTTGGCGATTGATGTGAACGCTTTGAAAGCGGAATTAAGAAAAAGCGCAAAAATAGGCGGCCTCAAGAGCAACTATTTCAGAAGTTAGTTAATTGATATCAAGATAGTTATTTATAAATAATAAACCTTAATTAGATTCAAGATATAACACTTTGTTTGGGCGCCAATCGCCTTTGACAGCTATACCTCCGGACCTCAGTCTACAGTGGCGCCAACTGGTGAGCAAAGAAACGGTAGTCCTCATTCCGCCAATTTACAAATGGCTCAATAAATGGCGCAATTGCATTGCAATCGTATATTTAGACATTACTACCATAATAAATGTGTCAAAATATACTGAGATGTAATTGGGATTCTATTGAGCCATTTGTAAATTAGCGGAATTGGGGCCCTAGCCCCCAATTTTTAATATGGTAGTAATGTCATATTTGTAAATTAGCAGAATAGGCTATTTGACAATGCGAAAAATAAATTGCGAATTACTATTATCAGCTTATATTATGAGTTTAAAAATGGTTATTTAGTAACGGAAGTTGAAAATAATAAACGATTTATTTATAAATCCAGAAATAAAAATGCATTTATTTAAACGTTTGTCACGTGACACGAAACGCTCCTGATTGGTCGAGTTTATGACGACGTCACCTGCTTGATAACTTCGTTTGCTTGTAATTTAGTAGCTTTTCAAAATGTTTTGATAATATTTTCCTATAATAATAGTATCCATTGTTTATGTGTGATTTATTTCCAATATTTTACAAATTCTGTCAATTAGTTTTACCATGGACAACGATTTTGTAAAGCAGAAAGGAGTAACCTGCCCATTCATTTAAAATCTGTAACAAACAAACTAGTTAGTCGTGATCTCGAGGTCGAGACGACCATTTGGATCAGCGGTAGTTAACGCTGCTTCTGAGCCATGGGTCGCGGGTTCGATCCCCGCACAGTACAAATATTTGTGTGCATGAACATATCTGTTTGTACTGGTCTGGGTGTTTTCTATGTATTATAAGTATGTATTTACAAAAAAAAAAGTATATAAGTAAGTTTATCGGTTGTCTAGTACCCCATACGACAGGGTACTTAATAGTACCTTAATTTGGGACTAAATGGCTCAGTGTGGCCCAGTGAGGCATGTCTTAAATATTTATTTATTATTTATTATTTATTTATCTTTGAGTGTAATGTGTATTGAAATCGTAAAACTGTAGCTACAATTTTTAGCTAATATTATGAAAACATCGGAAATATTCTAAGTGAGTTGCAAGAGGCATTCTGATAAAAACATTAAAGGTATTATACCTCAAACCAATAAGAAAATATTTACATTCCTAATGCAATGAATTAGTAAAAATTATAAATATTATGTTAACTTACATTGAAATGGTCCTCACAGAAGAAAACATTTGTACTATTCGCTATGTTATTATTTATTATGATCCCTCCGAAATAGTTGCTACTACCTTCGGCGCACTTGGACTTTCTTTTAAACACTTACAAATAGTTTTCCGAAGTTTTAATAGAAGTATTTATACATTTTGGAACTGCATACCATTTAAAACTCATTTTATTACATAAGTCTGTTAAAATATAGATCCAATCACACTTTCGTTAGGTATTTGTTTGCAACAAATGTATGTAGATTATTGTAGCTATACCATAATATTATAAAGCTGAAGAGTTTGTTTGTTTGTTTGAACGCGCTAATGTCAGGAAGTACTGGTTCGAATTGAAAAATTATTTTTGTGTTGGATAGTCCGTTTATCGAGGAAGGCTTTAGGCTATACTATATAAAATCAAGCTGCGACCAATAGGAGTGAAGTATCAGTGAATAAGTTTGCAAAAATCGTGATCATAATAACAGAAATTGACGCGGACGAAGTCGCGGGCAACAGCTAGTTAATAATATTCCAAGTGGTTTTTGCCTTATTTTTGGAAGCCGAAATTAAATTATAAAGATAGATTGACTTCGCTTTGGTACATACTAATTTTAATAATTTTGAGTATTTTTTAACATGTTCTAATATGTGGGTTTTGAGAATCTGCCTTTAAACTATATAAATTATATGAAGTTTTTCTGCTTTTATAAATACCAGGTGTAGCCCATTCATTAAACTTACACTTGTTTGTTTATTTTTACTTTTTTCTGTTTAAAATGTTTATCAAATTCATTTTTAACCAAACCATAAAGATTCTCATATAATTCATCAACATTCTGATCATCAGGCTTTAGCAAATTCACACTCTCTTTAATTTTTTCCTTATTTTTTTCTATTTTATTACACAGAATCTACTTTATTAGAGACATAATGGTGCTCAAACGATGCTTCTTGTCCGCTGTGGTCCGATAAGACAATTTAAAATCGATTTTTTTAACACTTTACCATCACAAAAAATATTATCTAAGCAAGTAGCTGACGTGGGCGTTATGGCTCATTAAAAAGATTAATTAGATTATACAACTTAAAGAGATTAAGAAACCGGGTGGACGACCGCATGTTCTGACTGCACCACTAATAAACACCCATAAGGGAAATGACAACTCCGAAGTTATCAATTTGTTTACATTTGCGAGTGGTTACCTACTGCATAAACTGAGGATTTATGTAGCAAGTAGCAACTCATAAAAAAAGAATTTGAAAAGTTGACATTTCCGATCCAGATGTATGTGTCTACGTCTACCTTTTTTTGCGTTAGAAAATAAATCTTCCTAATAATAGGTCTTTACCTATGAAATTGCTGTTCTGCAGTACTGGCCATTTCAAATCAAAATAATTTTTGTTTGGCTAAGAATTCTAATTTCAAATTAATTTCATTTTAAAAAAATGGAATTCTTTTTCCAAAAGTAGTCATTTGTTTATTGATTAGTGTAACATTTTCATCGCATTTTAATCTTTTTCGTCATCATGGATACTTTAAAAATTCGAGTAATTATGGAATATGAGTACCGTCGTGGCAGCAACGCGGCATAAGCGGTACGCAACATTAGCGACGTTTGCGGAGCTATCACTCTACAAACCAACGTACCACCTGTTATTGGGTTGCTCGTTTCCCATCTGGAAATTTCGACCAGAAAAATGAACCTCGCGGTCGTCCGAAGACTTTAGTCGACAGTGACGAATTAAAGGCGATTGTGGAAGCTGATGATACAAAATCTACGGCTGAAGTAGCAGCAGCTTTCGATGTTAGCGTCAGAACAATATTGGTCCATTTGCGTCAAATTGGCAAGGTAAAAAAGCTTGACAAATGGGTGCCCCACGAACTCAATGATCGCCAGCGCGAAGTACGCGTCGAGACGTGCCACTGCTCAACAGACACACAAATGAAGGAATTTTGAACCGCATTGTTACTCTGCGATAAAAAATTGATTCTGTTTGATAACCGCAAGCGCTCAGCAAGTTGGTTGGATCCTGGTTCAGCACCTAAACTGGTTAAAGACGTTTATTTCTCATAAAGAAATTACATAATTTCACTTACATGAGACATTTTTACGTGTTAAATAGTTCGGCAGTCATACAGAGGTTGAAAATAACAAATAATATTCACTTTTGTAACACAGAAATAAGTAACGGCATACACATCACACATACCTACATACAACGGCAAAATTCTCATACCCATTAAACTGCACTCAATTTTGTTCACAGATTCACAAATTCATTAGTTGCATTAAAATAAACAATGACCTAAACGAAAACTTAGCCCTAGAAAAGTGATGGTCACTGTTTGGTGGTTTTGGTGCCGGTGTGATTCATCACAGCTTCTTACCAAACGGGTTGAGCATTACTGCAGATGTGTACTGTGAAGAACTGAACACAATGATGGAGAAGCTGGCACATCTCCAACCAGCATTGGTCAATCTCTCGTCTCCACTGCTCCTGCACGACAACGAGCGACCTAATACTGCACAGCAGACGGTCTCCAAGTTTCAAGAACCGGGGTTGGAAGCTCTCCGTCATCCGCCCTACTCACCAGACCTTGCGCCTACAGACTACTACTTTTTCCAGAATTTGGATAATTTCTTGGCGGGAAAAAAATCAATACCCGAGAGGAAGTACAAAATGCCTTTGAAGAATTTGTTGCCTCCCGTCCAGCTGATTCCTTTTAGAAGGGCATCAATAAACTGCCACTGCGTTGGCAAAGATGCATTGATTGCATGGGTGATTACTTCGATTAATACAAATAAAAGAAGTTAAACATGAAAAAAATTCGTTTAAAGTTTTTCATACAAAACGGCAATTTCATAGGTAAAAACCAATATCATAAATGTGAATGTTTGAATGGAGGCTTGTTATTCAATCACGCTAGAACGTGTATTCTAGATTTTTGGCACGGAGATAGAGTACAGGCAGAAATATCATATACCGGAAAAATTTACGGTTCCCGCGGCATAGTTTTCATATTTCCGATATTTTACGCCTTCGAAGTCGCTGGCAACAGCTAGCAAGTAATGTAGGTAGACAACATCATAAATTTTTTTCTAGTCCCAAAGTTACTATTTGTAGCACTTGTATGGGAATTTAGTAACAACGAAGGTACCACACAGAAAAATATTTTTTCTTTATTGACCCGTCCGGGGATTGACACTTAGACCTCGAAGCAAGCGACACGCTAATCCAACAAGGAGGTCTTCAAAATATATTGGGAGACAAATTGAAAAATCTTGTTTTCTTTTCTATCTTTTATTTAACTCTTTCTTGCTTCTGAGTTAAAGCAAGTGGCGCCCTCCACAGCTTCTTAGTACAGTTCTTCGAGCGCTGAAGAAGAACCCACGAGCTCATAACTCTATAAACACACCCAACATCTCAGCTTGTTTCAGCTTAATAGTCCCAAACAGTCAGACTCCTTCGCGAAAGTCGAGCATCTCTAGATCCGTGCTCCGCATGTACCCGCTCAAGAGATCTGGAGTATGATCCATTCAGCAATCCCTCCCAGATCTTGCCCACCAGTATGAAGCCCGACCGTGATCCGCATGCCACGGCATCTCCGGTTCCGGCGGTGCCATCACTGGTGGGTTCGCTGTTTGGTAGGGTACCTTTTGCACCCCAAACAGGCCCGATTACGCCCGCTAGTATGGGCCCCGACGCGGGCTATCATGAGCCTTTGCCTCACCCTCGGCCGCACCGGGAGACCGCTAGAGCGGCGGACCTCACCAAACTTCTGCCCGGTTTAACTGAACCTTCTATATAAGGTTTCAGTGATAGGTCCGTCCGACAAAAAAAAACCAATAGGCAATCACCGCTGCGGGTCCCTGGCGTGGAGGTGGGATGACGAGGTGCAGGAGGCGACTCGGAAAAGAAGTATTTATTTAATCCGTGGCAAGGGTTCAATTCTCTTGATGACAAGGAGGCATGTATATCTGTAGCCCGAGCCCGTAGCAAAAGTCTGTCGCCCTTATACGACAAGTTGGAAACTGCGGAGGAGCAAAAGCTTATTTTTAAGCTGGCGCATGAATAGAATAAGAATAGAATAGAATAATAATTTATTTGCATTTGAGTAGGGTACACAGAAGATGGACAATAATAACATATTATAACACCTATTCAGCCATACAATTAGCAAGCAAATAGTTAGTTTTGTTACTTATAATATTAACGAAGTTTACAACTAACAAGTACACTATGATTTTATAGATATTTTATTGGAATTATTATGATTTTGTTATTATTTTAATAAAATTATATATTGAAATACATTGGTTATGAATTAGATTAATGATTTTTAAACATTTATGTCATCAATAAAAACACACAAAAAAAAGTACATGCAAACAAACAATTAGTATTTATTGACATTTAAAAAGTCTCCAAGTGAGTAGAACAATCTATCCAAAAGCCAGTTTTGTAAGGTTTTTTTAAATTTATTAATTGGCATGTCTTATTAAATATTGTAACACACATGAAGAAACATTTTTTTTTTATGCGAGCACTTCTTGGAATAAAATCACGAACAAGCCAATTACAGTTTCTGGTATTTCTTGAATATGTCTTTTGCTTGTTTGAAATAACGAGGATTTTGTTTGACAAATTTGGCAACCTCAAAAATTTATAAACATGGTAATGGTAGGATATTCAACGATTTAAATATTGGACTACATGATTGGTCCGGTGCCATGCCACAAATTGCCCGTATACATTTGTTCTGAGAGATAAATGCCCTCTGTATGTCCGTGCTGTTACCCCAAATTACAAGCCCGTAACGCAAAACCGATTATTCATACGCAAAATAAGCTGTGAGAGCTGTATTTTTTGTCGTAGTTTTCCTTAGTTTATACAGTGCATAAGTAAAAATATTTAATTTACTACATATATTGTCAACATGCTGTTTCCAGTCCAATCTTAAATCTATAATAATAAAAATAATAATAATAATATAATTTTAATTCAGAAATTGCTTTCCATAGAATGGGTTAGTAGTTACAGAAATCTTATAAGCTAGGGTTAGTAAATCAATACAAATAATATTTAAAGAAAGGCTACTACTACTTTACATTTACCAGAGCTGGTCTCGAGTCGATATATATCTATATAATCTATATCTATACCTAAAAATTTTACTGTGTTTGGTGTTTTGAGTATATGTCCATGATAAATGTTAAGTCCAGATTTTGTTTACCATGACTAAAATTAAAATAACAAGTTTTGTCAATATTTATTTTTAAATTATTGTGACTTAGCCAACTAATTACTCTATTTAAAGTATCGTTTACGTCATCTTCGTGTTCTTGAATGGTTTTTTTATTATTTGTTGTCACGATCACTGATATGTCGTCAGCAAATAATATACTTTTATGTGAAATAAATTCTGGCAAATCGTTTATATAAGCCAGAAATAGTAAAAGTCCTAGCACGCTTCCTTGCGGCACTCCAAACTTATTAATTTTGAATCCTGAAATATATTTTTTTATTGTATTTTTTTAATTAAGTTGGGTTATTTCAACGGACTGCATTCTTTGTTTAAGATAAGTCTTGATCCATATTAAAGCTTTGCCTCTAATACCGCAATTTTCTAATTTTGTAAGAAGGTGATTATGTGAGACAAAGTTGAAGCTCTTTGTCATATCAAAAAATATAACTGTTGTATAATTATTATTATTGATGCTTTGCAGTATTTCATTCACTAGGTCAAAGGAGGCTGTAGATCTATGTTTTTGAAAACCATACTGATTACTGTTTAATACACTAAAACTATCGAAGAATGCTGTAAGTTTATTGTGCATTACTTTTTCATATACCTTGGATAAAATTGGGATTAGCGTGATGGGTCGATAATTATTGTTCAAGATAGTTTTATCCCCCTTTTTGTGCAATGGCTTCACAATGCTGACCTTTAGTTTCTCTGGGAAAATTCCAGTTTCAAGTGATAAATTGATTAAGAACGTTAGCACTGGGCTAATTTCTTTTTTACATGCTTTGACGATGTTTGTGCATACATTATCATACCCTACTGCATTTGTATTATTCAATGTCATTATATATTTTCTTACACAATATTCGTCAATAGGTGTCAAAAAAATAGTATTATTTATTTTATTTGGAATTTTATTAAAATCAGTGCTCATGTCAATATTTTTATTTAAATTATATCTCAAATTGATAAAATATTCATTAAAAGAAGAAGCAATTTTCAAAGGGTCACTGATAATATTGTTATTAGATTCAATTTTGTCAATACAGTTAAACGGATTACCTACATGTAGAATTCGTTTCATTAATATGAATCACTCTCCAAGTTGCTTTACAGATGTTTTTGCTTTTCAATACGTATTTACTATTTGTGTTTTTTTTTAGCCTGAAATATGCTTTTTTTTAACAGCTTTCATATTTGACATAACTTTGATATTTAAATTTGTATACTTTATTTGATATTTTAGCAACTTAATTGCACTTATAATATCAGTATATAAACTTGAAAAAAAAAAAAAAATTTTTCAAGTTTATATACTGATTTAAATTTGTGTTTTTTTTTTTTTGCTATAATATTTATGCTTCAGATATCTGTTTATAGTGCAACTTTTTTTTAATCCTTTGGTTATCCATGGTAAGTCTGATCTTATATTTATTTTGCTCTGTTTATCGGGAAGAGAAAGATTATATGTATAGTAGACAGAACCAGTCGTAAAATATGTTGAAAGCCACATTCGGATCATTTTCGTTATATACGTCAAAAAACGTTAAATTTGCTAAATAAGTTTGAAACTTTTTGATATTTTCTTGTGATATTTTCTTCTCACGTCTCTTGAACGTGTATATTGTCCTTGGCAAGGTTGGTTTTAGTCCCACTTTAAAAATTAAAACTTGAGCCGTAGATCAGACAAGCATAGTGGTATCAAAAAGCCACTAGCCCCCCTAACATTACTGATTATTTGATCCAAGCAAGATTGGTTTCGCGTTGCTTCCGTTACGTGTTGAATAAGATTATAATTATTAAGTATGTCTTTATAGTGTCTAGTGACGTTATTTTTAACCAAAGTGTTCACATTAAAATCTCCAGCGATTACAATTCTTTTTTTGCTATATTTTTGTAAATATGTATAAAGTAGATTTGTCAGTCTGTCAAGAAAGAAGTCAAAGTGACGCCTTTTTGTGGCTGTGGCAGACCTATATACGCAGACTATTATTAGATTATGTAAAGGAATATGTATCGAGCAGCATTCGAAATGAAAATTTACTGCTAAATCATTAAAAATGTAATTTTTTGTGTAAGGAATACCTCTTCTAATCAAAATACACGTCCCTCCCCTTTTTTTATTCCTGGAGTAGTGTGCTGCTAATTCGTAGTTACATATATTTACATTTCTTTCTTCACCATTTTTCACAAACGTCTCAGTAAAGCACAATACATCTGGGCAGAAACTAAGTTGTGATAATGTTACTTCTATAATTTCTATTTTTGAAAGGAGTCCTTGAGTGTTTTGATGAAGAATATTGAATTTATTTGGCAGTTTAGGTGCGAAAAAAAAACATTGTTTTGATTTTCCTGTGTCTGCATATTATGATTGTGAGTTGCTTCTATTCTCTTAAAATAGTAAGGTATCGTCCCTTTATTAGGTAGTAGTGAAACAAGCTAAGATGTTGGGTGTGTTTTTAGAGATATGAGCTCGTGGGTTCTTCTTCAGCGCTCGGAGAACTGTACTAAGAAACTGTGGAGGGCGCCACTTGCTTTAACTCAGAAGCAAGAAAGAGTTAATTAAAGATTAAAGATAGAAAAGAAAACAAGTTATTTTCAATTTGTCTCCCCTTGTTTATTTATATATTTAATATAGAAAATTATTGATTGATGCACATACATGAGCTTGGCAGTTAAGTAATGAGCCACATACATTACACTTACATTAGAGTTAAGAACTAATTACCACTATGCAATTAAACAAAAGTTGTGTGCTTAACTGTAAGCTTAAATTCTCAGATTTAGTGAAGGAAAGCTGAGAAGCAGGAATTCCTTCACTCACGTCTGACTAAAACTAAGGTTGGCCTGACCTATGAGCTGAGGAGTATCACCAATGCATGAAAACTATCAAAAGAATAAATGTTCATAAATACCTAGTAGCATGTTATTAGATCATGTCACCGATAATAAATTATAACGTCACCGTGGAGAAACACACATATGCCGCCGTCCCTGGAGCAGAGATTCTCACATGCGCGCAGGACGCAGGTATATGTCCTAGTAGCTAGGAGCGAGGAGGGCGATATTTCAAGCCCATAAAAATGCAGCAACAATCACCAAGATGAGGCGATGCATCATGTAAATTTATCCTTCAAGGAAAGTATAAAAAATGTTAGTCCATGAGGAGACAAATTGAAGAGAAAATAAAAAAAAGAAATTAGCCCTTTGGCTTTACATGCCCACAGGCATTTTGGCACGCTTGACCGCCATTAAAAATTTACTTGTTCGCGAACAAGAAAGCTAGGAATCCAAAATTCAGGAAGCGTAGTAAAAAGCCTGGCCACCAAATGGCATCCGCTTATAAAGCCAATCCAACCTCTCCCCTCTATGACAAGCAAGTTTTTTTTTTTTTAATTCTTTGCATTCACGACTTGGAACCACTTAACTTGACTGACACATGAAGCCAAACAACGCAGAAAACTGCTCAGCCCTGAAAAAGTAGAAAACTACCTAAAAAAATCAACACAAATAGACATTTGCCTATTAATGTAATAATATAAAAAAAATAACATTCAAATTATTAGATAAAGAAAGGAATTGTGGGATGACAGACACAAAGTTGCACCTATAGTGTTCCATCAGCCGGATAGATGGCGTTATCAGTAAAAATCCTTAGCTGCGCATGAGCTGTTGAAACAAAATAAATGCAAAAAATGTAACGACGTGTTACAGTAGTACTTGTTTGTTAATTGAATAACTATTTCTATTACATTTATAAAAACTTGTAAAAGTGTGTCTAATTTTCTTATAATTTGTTAGGTAATCATTTTTGTATTTATATAACATAATCAATTTCTATGTTTATTTTAGAGCTAATTATATGATTTATGGTGTCATTTTTTTGCAATATGACATTTTTGAGTGAATCTATATCAATAAATGTACAATTAACATAATTTTTGACTAACATATTAATTTCATAATTTAGCTTGTTTACATTCAGATAACAATTTTTTGTACGCTTAATATAAGTATTTTAGAATGTCTTAAGGTGTTCAACGTATTACATATATTCGTCATGATTTCATAGGGATTCTTGTCATTACATCCTACAGATAAAATTAAAATATCATTAACACATAGTGAGTTTCTTATAGATACACACACAACTATCTAGAACCTGTGAGCTTAATGCGAAAGGCTTATCTGTACCAGTAACAGTATAACAATCGTTCCATCCTTTGAGTCGCGATTTGATTAATTGCTCGGTCAGACCCTTTACTTGTTGGTCGCCCATAATGTAAATTCTGCTTCTTAACATTTTCTGAAGGAATTCTGGCGCTCTCAATAGATCAAGGAGGAAGTACGGTGTGGTTTAAATTCGAAGTGTTTGAAGTTTGCGGGCCACTTGTGCTGTCTAAGGAGTTATTAAAGTCCAAACCAGTAGAACTCTATATATATCCCAATAAATGCCAAGCGATTATTGTCGGTAGTCGGCGGCAAGTCAGTCATATTGATGTATCCAGCGTCGTTCCGATTAAATACAATGGAGTAGTAATCCCGTTTTGCTCGTATGTTAAGAACTTAGGTCTTCACATCGATTCCACGCTTAGTTGGACAACTCACGTGAGTGAGGTTGATCGTAAGGTCAATGCTCCCTCTACAGATTAAAGCATTTTCTCCCCGTCAAGACCAAAATTTATCTTGCCCTGTCACTCATTTTTCCAATCATTGACTATGCTGATGTGTGCTACTCCGACTTAAATAAATCACTTCTCAATAAACTGGATCGCTTAATCAACAACTGTGTGCATTTCATTTACTGTTTACGTAGATTCGACCATATATCCAAGCACCGGTTGCAGTTACAGTGGCTTCCCCTTCATCTTCGGCGTAATGTCAGAATTCTATGTACCCTGTACTCTATTTCAAACGATCCCAACTCCCCTTCCTATCTTAAATCCCAATTTAACCTCCTCAGTTCAACACATTCGCGCCAATTGCGCTCCTCCAACAAACTCACACTCTCCATACCTTCTCACCGCACTAGCTTTCTCTCCAACTCCTTCCTTCTTCAATCCACGCGGCTCTGGAACGCACTACCCTAAAATATCAAAATGTCTGCCAGTAAATACACGTTTAAGAAAAATGATCGGTCTTATTTTCTAAATCAATCGGAATAATCATCATGAACTTTGCTCTCACATTATTACGCGTCGTCATTCTATACAGGATGAAATTTTAACCACTTTTCAAAATTTTTGTAGGCGTTCAGTATCGTGTTTAGAGCCCATTTATGAAGTAATAAAAGTAAATCAAGTTTTCACCCGAAAATATTTTTCGCAAAATAGTTTTAAATTTTTACAGTTTTAGGCCTGTTAAACTGCCAGTTTTAGATATAAAGGGAAAATCAAAAACTTATGATTAGTATCGTAATGGATGAATGTGATGTGCATTGCGTAAAATAAGTGTTCCTAGGCGGCCGTATCAAAAATTTCACATTTTTGGCGGACATTTTCTTAGTGCTTTATCTTGACATTTTTGTACTGGGCTATACCAAAATAAAAAATATGTTATTTGTTTTTTGTCTCGTAGATTGATATATAAAAATTTGGAAGGTGGTTTAAATTTCACCCTGTATTTATTTATTAATGTTTTATATTTATAGTATTTTTTTAGTATAAGTAGTTGTTCTAGTATTTATAGTTTATATATGAAAGGTACTATGTGTAGTTTATTGCCCTTTTTTCTAACTTTTAATTATTGTTACATTAGTCTCATTTAGTTTTTTCTGTTGCACCGCCTACACAACTTTTCTGCTTAGCCCAATGGTCGACTGGGAGAGAATGCCACATGGCATTAAGTCCACCAATTGTACATTTATAATTTTTTTGTGCAATAAAGTTTTAAATAAATAAATAACTCTTCTTTTCAGTTTGTTCAAGAGAAAAATCCAATTTTATACTAAATTTTTAATTTAATTAATTAAATTTTTCTTTTTATTTTCCGTAAGCATGTTTTCGATTTCATTTTCAGCAATTTGCAATTTTTCCTGTGCATTTTTTCATGCCCTGGAAAAAACTACACGGGACAAAAGTAAATGTCTCTGTATAAGAGACGCCCAGGGTACTCTGCTCTACGATGCCTTCTCTGTTCAGGAGAGATGGTGTACATACTTCGCGAAGCTGTCTAACAAACAGCATCCCCATAACCTTCTTTCCGGACTGCCTCCTAACCTTGGACTTATTTCCAATTTCCCCAGACAAAATCCGCATTGCTCTCCGCCACATGAATAACCGGCAATTGGTCTGTCTTGACAATGTGCCAATTAAAGTGTGGAAGGCGATGGGTCATGGTGGGATCTTTTAAACCGCAACCTGATCACCAAGGATATGCCGAACCAGTGGCGATTTAGCTTAATTATTCCTGTTTACAAAGGCAAAAGTAGCGTGCACGGCTCTGTAGCGAGTGAACTGTCTAGCGTTCGCACCACACACCCGTATATGAAAAAATAATAAAAACATCATAAACAAGTTATCTACCTAACTAGATATTTTACCTACCTACACATGAAATACACCTAAAGTATCGAATCTACACCTATATTCTAAAGTAATTGTGATTTCGGTTTTCATTAATATTTGACCCAAGGATCTCTAAAAGTTATAGATTTTATCATTTTATATGTATATTTCATTCCCATGTAAGTACTGTTATTGGTATAACAGTCCATGGAATCCATTGTAATGATAACACAGTAATGATAAAAAGAAGGTATTTTTGCAACTAACTCCGAATTGAAGTCATTATCAAAATATCAATACCACTCAAATAAAACAACTACCTACGGCGAATTAAAAACATAATTTTGAAAATAATTTTATTAAACTAGCACAAGCTATGAGGGCTAGCGAAATGAAAAAAAATTGTCCCCATATCACAGAAATGATACACTAAGTAGACTTCGGAGCAATGCGGCTTGCGGCTTGCGTCGTGCGACATGCGACACTTGCGGCCCACGCGGCCAAGAGTGTGTGAAACCCTTTCCGACCGACGCATGCGGCCGCGACGCTTCGCTCGGAAAGGGTTTCATACACTCCTTTAATTCAAAGTACAGCCGCATGGCCGCGTAGGCCGCAAGTGACGCATGTCGCACGACGCAAGCCGCAAGCCGCATTGCTCCGAAGTCTACCTGGTAGCAATGCGGCTTGCGGCTTGCGGCCCCCGGCTTGCGGCTTGTGTCGCTGCGGCGTAGCCGCATAACGCATCGGTGACTTTCGATTCGAGCCATGCGTTTGTAGTTACGCGTCCAATACGATAATACGATAATTCGTTTGATTCGATCAGTCGTGTGTGCTCCACAATAACTTAAAGAATACTTACCATTTTTATTTAATTTAAACCCTATTTCTCGCCACACATTTGTCCTAATATTAGGATTTTTATATTTGTTATGTGCGCTATCATACAGACAGGGATGTCCAGCAACTAAATTAATTAAATTCTCCTCCTCTTGAGCCGAAAATGCATCCATTTTGAAGAAAAACACAACCTTGCCGTGCCAAAGCCGCGCGGCTAATGCGACGATACTTGTCTCGACGCGTCATGGCCGCGCGGCCTCGGATCGCGCACCGTCGCATGCGGCCGCGACGCTACGCTCGGAAAGGGTTTCATACACTCCTTTAATTCAAAGTACAGCCGCATGGCCGCGTGGGCCGCAAATGACGCATGACGCAAGACGCAAGCCGCAAACCGCATTGCTCCGAAGTCTACCTTTACGTATTGGTGGGGTTCCACAATGACCCTACACCATTGCTAACGCACCGACCAGCTTTGCACTATCGTTCTCAGCCTGGACGCGTATTTTTTATGCTTGTGCAATTCACCCATATGTGGGACTCCGGTCCTCTACGGTGAGATCCGTATTATGCCCACTAAAAAACCAGCAGTACCCCGTGCCATACGAAAATGATATGAAGTGGAACTACGTATTTCGCCATAGGCGAATGACCATACTCCGCAGAGTTTAGGGTATCTTGGCTTAACCTGTGTGGTAAATGCAGAATTGGATAATGATATCAACCAAATTTTATTTTAACGTAATATAGTTACTGATTATACAAATAAGAGATGCGAACATATCTAAATGCTTCAGTATATTTTTACAAATCTTTCATTCCTGTCTGTATGGTAAAAGGGCGAAAAGATGACTGCAAGAATAAGATGGGTAGAAGCATCTCCGCTCCTCCATTGACCAAACTGCGATCACCAATTCTTCCGGTAACGAGATCATAAGCTGAAAAACTACTAACTCCTTTATTATTTTATGTTTAGGATTAGGATCACGTTCATACCTAGCACTAGTGACACCACAGTTTGCGTCGCGTTTACGTCATCATATCGTGAACAGCGCTCAAACGGGGAGGACGTGGTATGAATGAAAGTATGCAGTGCATAGTTACTTAGAAACGTTCTTATATTTACTTTATATGATAACTTTATTATTTTAATATTAGAAGCATTAAAAAAAATAAGGATATCAGTATTTAAAATTAAAAAATAATGTCTCATACCGGGCCCAGTATGCGAGGAGATGCGGGTTCGAGTCCCGCCTAAATGAGAATTTTTCAAGTTAAAATATGATATTCTTATATTTTTCCAAATGTTTCTAATATCGAAATTATAAAGTACAAAGTTATTAGGATAGGTAAATATTGGTTTTTGTTGTGCGAAATCGCATTTTTTTTTATTACATTTATTTGTTCAGTGGTATAAGTTGTTTGTTCATTTGTTTCAGGTTCCTCGTAGAGGCGCCTCCACCATGGCGTCGGACGAACAATTTTCATTATGTTGGAACAATTTCCACGCAAACATGTCAGCAGGCTTTCACGGCCTGCTGTCGCGTGGAGATTTAGTAGATGTAACGTTGGCTGCCGAAGGCAGGTTATTACAAGCACACAAGCTCGTATTATCAGTATGTTCTCCCTATTTTCAAGAAATGTTCAAAATGAACCCAACTCAACATCCCATAGGTATGTACAATATTTTTAAAGTTAAAATCGTTATTTAACATGTCCTGTAAATTTGTGACTAATTTTCCGTTTTTCCTTGTTTCAGTATTTTTAAAAGACGTTAGTCATTCTGCGTTAAGAGACTTATTACAATTTATGTATCAAGGTGAAGTTAATGTTAAGCAAGAAGAATTAGCGTCGTTTATTAGTACCGCGGAACAACTTCAAGTGAAAGGTCTAACCGGTAATCAAAATGAAGAAAGTTCCACGCCATCCAAACCAAAGCCGACGTCGAGGCCAGGCCCGAGGTCGTCACAACAAAGGCAATCTGTTATGACTAAGTTAGAGACTGATTTAGATTCTAAGCCCTCCTCAACTCCAGTAGCAATTAAGCGACCAAATAGGCCATCAATAGCATCAAATAATTCGTCATCTTCACAAAGTGGACCTGCGAAACGAAAATGTGTAGACCCATTAGAAGCCGGACCCTCTGGATCAGCAAAAGAAGAATTTGTAACGATACCAGACGAAGATGAAAACAACGCAGTGGCACCGAAAATGGAACCTGAATTTGTCAATGAAAGCATGTGGGATGACGACGAAGAGGGTGCGAATAACGATGACACAAATTTCGGCGAAGATGACTCGAATATGGAAATGACTGGTAAGTAAATCCTCCGCTAGGGTTTAAAAGTTGTTCACTTATGGTGAACACTGATTGTGAATGAATGAATACTTGTTTAACTATTAGTTGTTTTCCAGGCTTTGATGGTTCTGCAACTGGTGATGGCAATTTAACGGGAAGTGGCGAAGGAGGCGCTGTAGGTGATGCACAAGGTAGGTTTACTTATCTTATATCAAGGACCATTTTGTCAAGTTCTTGACGAAATGGTTCTCCCGCATAATTTACATGATCCATTTTGATAAAACCATTCAGTAAATTTATATTAAAAGTGCAATGATCATGTAAATTATTAGACGTAGAATGAAATTTGTAAGTTAGCTTATGTAGTTCTAGTTAGATAATCATTAGATATGTTCAGGGCGTGTATAGCTCTATCCAGGTAAATTAATGGTAAAGGTAAAGAGGTTCAGGTAAAGGTAAAAAGGTATTGGTAAGGTATGGTTAAGGTAATGGTAATGTCAAGGTAATGCACAAGGTAATAGTTTATGGAGGTAAGGTAAAAAGGTTCAAAAGGTAAAAGAATATAAAACCTATAAAACAAACATCTTGAGTTGTCTGGTTAAGGACAAGGTAAAGAATGGTAAAAACGTCTGAAATGTCTGGTTATAGACATGTTAATATTATATGGTAAATGTTGGTAGGTATGGATTTGGTACCTACCTACTGGCATGGCATCAACTACAACGGGCAGACGAAACTAAACATGGTAAAGGATGTATCGGCTGCGAAGGTAACATCGATGCTATGACAAAGTGTATGACAATAGAGGCAAGTATATTTCAGGATACGACCTGCGATAGGTAATGATGGGTAAGGTACGGTAAACTCTAAAACTAGTAAGGCTAAATCTCGATGAAAGGGCTAGTTCACGTAGGTAGGTACTCGTACAACACGCGGGTGCGATCGTGGTGTTTCACTACAATTTAGTCACAGAATCGCGTGTTCCTCTGTGGCCGGACCACAGTTTAGTACTCAGATGCTATAGTCTGAAATAAAATCTAAAAGTCTACCTTCATCGGTATATAAATATTCTTAGTACCTCAACAGATAACTTTTTAATTAACTATTTATGTGGTCCGGCTGCAAAGCATTGCTCTCTGGCCGCGCCCACCTCAAATTATAAAGTATAATGAACTTTTAAGAAATCAATATCTGGAAAAAATCTACCTAAAGAGTACCTTGCATTCGACAAGTATGGTCCATTAAACCCCTTTAGTTAAGGAGTTATTGGTCGTTGGTCGTAGAATGTGGTCCAGCTGTAAAGTGTTCTCTGCAGCCCGTAAATTTCGCAATATTTAATATTAACTATTCATAAATCCGTTCAAATAATAGTACCTTTTCTCTACTCTTCGTTGATACTTTTTTTTCTCAAGAAACTATTCATTTTGATTGTTAACCTTTAAAGTATGTGGCGCGGCTAGGGAGGATTACTTTTAGCAAATATAACAAAATATGGTCCATTTCTTTATGAAAACTAAACCGGCATAAAAAGTACTTTATAAAAAGATCTGGACTTCGTCTACAAACTTTTCATTTTAATTACCAATAATGATTTTAAAAAAGGTGCACTTGCTGGTTTTTGCTTACCTGCCTACCTAACAATAGGTAGTTAATTTGACGAAGTTAATGAAAATTTTGATTTAAAATAACGAATAACTATACGAAAATATATTTTTCATAATAAAATTTTAATAATTGTTAAAATTAGCTATACAGGGTGTAAGAAAAAGTACGAGCCAAATTCAAGGGGGTTGTTGTCAATCGAGTTTAGAATACAGGAAAATAAAAAATATACTTATTTAAAAAAAAATATTCAAAAAAGTAGTATTGCCAATAAATGAGTCTTTTATTTACTACAGGAAAGTCACTACGTAACTACAAACGTACGAACTACTTAAATTGTAATAGCAATGTTATGTTTTTCCTCCTATCCTACAAAAAAGGAAGTGATGACTGTTGGTAGCCCCCGGCTGATCTCAAAGATTAACTGGGAGACACTACCCTCAATTATATTAGATGATGTCCAAATTCCATATATTAAACATGTAAAGAGCTTAGGAGTTCTGTTGGATAGTGCAATGTCATGGGACAAACATATCAGTGAAGTGGGCAGGAGGATGTTTGCATCAGCTAGTTGTTTGAATAGATTACGTACCTTTCTACCTATACCCACCAAAATTGCTCTGGTTCAGGATTTACTTCTGCCTATTCTAGATAATGCTTTTTGCTGCTATCTCGATCTCAATGATCTTCCCATTCTTCACAGTTCTACTCACAATCCTTCATTGTTCAGCCTGTCCGCTTATAGAATTCTTTACCCTTAACTATTAGACAATCCGAGTCCGAGTGTATTTTAATAACATGTATGTTATTGTATCTGATATACATCGCTTGTCTTGCACAGTGCTACCCCACCCCTACTCTACTAAAACTGAATTTCCACTACCCAAAGGTTACCTGTTAGAGATCACTTAAAGCGATAAGGCCGCCTAATTGTAAATTTTTCTCATATCTGTAATATTTTGTTTTCTTGTTTTTTGTGCAATAAAGTGTATTCTATCTTCTATCTATCTATCTATCTATCTATCTATCTCCTATGTAGATGACGAATCGCTGAATCGCATTGTTTCATTGATATCAACCGTGCGGGCTATGGCCCTACGTACGATAGAGCTAATTGATAATAAATAGATAAACTCGATTGACAACAACCCCCTTAAATTTGGCTCGTACTTTTTCTTAAAATTATTAAAATTTTATTATGAAAAATATATTTTCGTATAGTTATTCGTTATTTTAAATCAAAATTTTCATTAACTTCGTCAAATTAACTACCTATTGTTAGGTAGGCAGGTAAGCAAAAACCAGCAAGTGCACCTTTTTTAAAATCATTATTGGTAATTAAAATGAAAAGTTTGTAGACGAAGTCCAGATCTTTTTATAAAGTACTTTTTATGCCGGTTTAGTTTTCATAAAGAAATAGACCATATTTTGTTATATTTGCTAAAAGTAATCCTCCCTAGCCGCGCCACATACTTTAAAGGTTAACAATCAAAATGAATAGTTTCTTGAGAAAAAAAAGTATCAACGAAGAGTAGAGAAAAGGTACTATTATTTGAACGGATTTATGAATAGTTAATATTAAATATTGCGAAATTTACGGGCTGCAGAGAACACTTTACAGCTGGACCACATTCTACGACCAACGACCAATAACTCCTTAACTAAAGGGGTTTAATGGACCATACTTGTCGAATGCAAGGTACTCTTTAGGTAGATTTTTTCCATATATTGATTTCTTAAAAGTTCATTATACTTTATAATTTGAGGTGGGCGCGGCCAGAGAGCAATGCTTTGCAGCCGGACCACATAAATAGTTAATTAAAAAGTTATCTGTTGAGGTACTAAGAATATTTATATACCGATGAAGGTAGACTTTTAGATTTTATTTCAGACTATAGCATCTGAGTACTAAACTGTGGTCCGGCCACAGAGGAACACGCGATTCTGTGACTAAATTGTAGTGAAACACCACGATCGCACCCGCGTGTTGTACGAGTACCTACCTACGTGAACTAGCCCTTTCATCGAGATTTAGCCTTACTAGTTTTAGAGTTTACCGTACCTTACCCATCATTACCTATCGCAGGTCGTATCCTGAAATATACTTGCCTCTATTGTCATAGCATCGATGTTACCTTCGCAGCCGATACATCCTTTACCATGTTTAGTTTCGTCTGCCCGTTGTAGTTGATGCCATGCCAGTAGGTAGGTACCAAATCCATACCTACCAACATTTACCATATAATATTAACATGTCTATAACCAGACATTTCAGACGTTTTTACCATTCTTTACCTTGTCCTTAACCAGACAACTCAAGATGTTTGTTTTATAGGTTTTATATTCTTTTACCTTTTGAACCTTTTTACCTTACCTCCATAAACTATTACCTTGTGCATTACCTTGACATTACCATTACCTTAACCATACCTTACCAATACCTTTTTACCTTTACCTGAACCTCTTTACCTTTACCATTAATTTACCTGGATAGAGCTATACACGCCCTGAACATATCTAATGATTATCTAACTAGAACTACATAAGCTAACTTACAAATTTCATTCTACGTCTAATAATTTACATGATCATTGCACTTTTAATATAAATTTACTGAATGGTTTTATCAAAATGGATCATGTAAATTATGCGGGAGAACCATTTCGTCAAGAACTTGACAAAATGGTCCTTGATATAAGATAAGTAAACCTACCTTGTGCATCACCTACAGCGCCTCCTTCGCCACTTCCCGTTAAATTGCCATCACCAGTTGCAGAACCATCAAAGCCTGGAAAACAACTAATAGTTAAACAAGTATTCATTCATTCACAATCAGTGTTCACCATAAGTGAACAACTTTTAAACCCTAGCGGAGGATTTACTTACCAGTCATTTCCATATTCGAGTCATCTTCGCCGAAATTTGTGTCATCGTTATTCGCACCCTCTTCGTCGTCATCCCACATGCTTTCATTGACAAATTCAGGTTCCATTTTCGGTGCCACTGCGTTGTTTTCATCTTCGTCTGGTATCGTTACAAATTCTTCTTTTGCTGATCCAGAGGGTCCGGCTTCTAATGGGTCTACACATTTTCGTTTCGCAGGTCCACTTTGTGAAGATGACGAATTATTTGATGCTATTGATGGCCTATTTGGTCGCTTAATTGCTACTGGAGTTGAGGAGGGCTTAGAATCTAAATCAGTCTCTAACTTAGTCATAACAGATTGCCTTTGTTGTGACGACCTCGGGCCTGGCCTCGACGTCGGCTTTGGTTTGGATGGCGTGGAACTTTCTTCATTTTGATTACCGGTTAGACCTTTCACTTGAAGTTGTTCCGCGGTACTAATAAACGACGCTAATTCTTCTTGCTTAACATTAACTTCACCTTGATACATAAATTGTAATAAGTCTCTTAACGCAGAATGACTAACATCTTTTAAAAATACTGAAACAAAGAAAAACGGAAAATTAGTCACAAATTTACAGGACATGTTAAATAACGATTTTAACTTTAAAAATATTGTACATACCTATGGGATGTTGAGTTGGGTTCATTTTGAACATTTCTTGAAAATAGGGAGAACATACTGATAATACGAGCTTGTGTGCTTGTAATAACCTGCCTTCGGCAGCCAACGTTACATCTACTAAATCTCCACGCGACAGCAGGCCGTGAAAGCCTGCTGACATGTTTGCGTGGAAATTGTTCCAACATAATGAAAATTGTTCGTCCGACGCCATGGTGGCGGCGCCTCTACGAGGAACCTGAAACAAATGAACAAACAACTTATACAACTGAACAAATAAATGTAATAAAAAAATTACGATTTCGCACAACAAAAACAAATATTTACCTATCCTAATAACTTTGTACTTTATAATTTCGATATTAGAAACATTTGAAAAAATATAAGAATGTTCCTAATTATGCACTGCACACTTTCATCCCACGTCCTCCCCGTTTGAGCGCTGTTCACGATATGATGACGCAAACGCGACGCAAACTGTGGCGTCACTAGTGCCAGGTATGAACTTGGGTTTCCACAGTTTAGAAATATATTATTTCTTCGTGAAATATACGTTTTAGTTATAAAAATAACATGTGAATTGGATTGAATTTTATTTACACAACATTTTAATTCATTTTATCCAGCAAATTACCAACAGTTTCATGTAATAAAATCTTTAGTAACTATGTACAAGTTGGAGTTTGCGCGATGGCACAACGTTATGAGGTTGACAAAATATGTTTAAATTGTTACAAACAAATTTTGAGACATTGAAAAGTAAATAAAAAAGCATTATTAAAGGGGTCACGGGACTGCAAAAACAATATTGCGTGTAGCACGAAGCTTAAACTAAAATTCAACATTAATGTTTTCTGCAAAGTAAACAAGAATGTGAAATCTTCCGAGTTCATTGAAACTGTAGTGTTCCCGTTTGTTAAACGGTGCACTGGCTCGACAACACACAATGTGCGCAGAAACCATTCTTAATAATCAATGATATTTCATAGTATAGACCTTAGAATAATAACACCTAGAAACCGAATGTAAGCACGAAAAACGCGCAAATAAAACTAAGCCATATCTGGCTTACTTCGTTCCGCGAGCTGTCAGTGCTCAACGTCACGCTAATTCAAACACAGCTCGCGAAAAATAATTTATAATGACTGTTTGCACTATGAACAAGTGTTCTAGCATATCAGAGAAACAAAATGAAGGTGATAAAGTTTCATTTCACAGGTAAGTACTTACATCTTATACATTTTCTGTACGTAAATCGAATTAAAAACAAATAATTTGAAACACAAAACCTATCAACATCAGTGTTGCTTGTTTTGGGAAAGAAAATGCACACAGTTTGTTTAATGGGTTTTTAATATTGAGAAAAATATTGAATTTGCCATAACAGCTATTTAATACTGTTTAGACTTAAATGTTGGTGTTATTAATTCTATAAAAATAATTTCTTAATGTGAATCTATACAATCATACAGGCATTTAAATTTAAACACATTGAACGGTGGCATTCGTCATTAGATTAATAAATATGTAATATACTTATGAATGTAATCATATTTTCTTACGTATTTAAAGATCATACTAAACACATGGCAAATCGTCGTATAACAAAACAACACGTTTTCCCATTTTTTGTGGGTAAATGCCCGATTATGGTAACACTGAAGCCTATATTTGTGTGCGTTAGAAGATTTATTCAGCTTACGCACACAAGGATAATTAAAAGGCACGCGTTTACGCTTACGTTTTGGTTCAGACGCGGCTTCTAGGTGTTATTTTTCTAAGGTATAGACTTAGAATAATAACGCTTAGAACCCTAGTAGGCCCTAGCGTATTGATGCATTTTCAAGTCGGCCTTTTAAGGCTTAGTACCTATGTTTGACGTCGCGTCAGTCGTCATTATAAAGTCTCACTATCAACAGCTCTCGTAATTTAATTTAAAAAGTGCATGCTGCACAGTGA
Organism: Anania crocealis; assembly: GCA_949315895.1. Lineage (NCBI taxonomy): Eukaryota > Metazoa > Arthropoda > Insecta > Lepidoptera > Crambidae > Anania > Anania crocealis. Next base: position 5,180,927 of record OX438863.1, read on the forward strand.
AAGGATGTCACAACGCGTCTCACAATAACTATAAGGATAAGATATTTTACTTCGCGGCTTAAGTTAAGAAGTCTTTTTGAGTCAATTGTAATGTCTCAATATGTGTCTCAATCAGTTTGCGTCAAACAAGCTTTAGAGCGAGTCACAGTGACAGCTTAACAAAATTTTGATAAATGCCGTCTTGTGTGTTTCGATTTTGCACAAATTATTGTGCTAAAATGAATAAAGGGATCACATATCACATGTAAGTTTATAAAAATATTAGTTTTATACTAGGTATTTTTTAATTTTTAAGTTTCTTTGTAAGTGCTAAGACGACGACATAGATTAAAAATTCAGATGCGACAATTTAGGTATCAATATGACGAGTTAATCATACTATAGCAAACATAGTGGTATTTATTTAAAAATATATCTAATGAAATTCTTCATAATTAAATTTGGTACTTTAATAGTTTGAACCACAGAACATGGAAAAAGATTAGAACGGCTGTCATGCGCCAATTGTATGAGAACCGATGTCGCCGCTTGCGTCCCACTACACGTAAACGAGTACAAAGAATGCTAACCAATCACAGTGCTCACGTTTCGGCAGAAGTAATAGCATTTGCTCGTAACCTCTGTGGCGTGCCTGCCCCGCCAACATCGCCTTTCTAACCCTTTTCCATGTTCTGTATTTTGAACCGTGATGTTAAAGTTCTGGAGTAGCTAATATGAAACGTAAGTACCCCGTCAGTGTTAAGATTTACTGTTCACAATTGTTTTTCTAGCTTTCCTTGTAATGAAGTTAGAAAAGAAGAGTGAATTGCAATAGTGCAAAAGCAACGAAGTGAATCAGACTGGATGTAATTGTGTAATATCTTTTTGTTAAAATTGTACATAAATATTTCTATTAAAATTCTAACTTGTGTAACTCTCATAATTCCAATGTATGTTTTATGTTACGTACTTACATAGTAAAAATATTTTTTTTTATAACACGAATACAACCTAATTTATTTCTCTCTATTTTCTACCTACTTTCAAATATTTGTACTGTCTGATTTTGGTTACAATTCCTAATCTATGTAACTGTCATCGTGCAGCGCCGTGACGTTTTGCGAACGCAATTTAATATGAACATAACATATCAATTTCTGTGTAATATCATTGGATACGAAGATCACATTTCACCCGTAACTACTGTTTTGCAACTTATAATTCTGATTTAAACATTCGTCAAAACTAGAAAGTAAAATGTAAACAAAACAGCCACCATTGCAATGAAAATGTCCCAGGTATAGGAAAAAATTCCCAGATTTTTCATTTTTGTTTTCTTTACGTTTTTGTGTGGCATTAATTAGGTACGATTTAATAAGTAAGTAGGTAATGTTACGCACTGATAGTTTCAGTTCAGTTATTAAATATTTCTAATTTAATTCGTACTTGTTTCTACTTACATATACCTTCCATGAAAACCTCTACCTTTTGGCAGGTGATATAGTGTAGTGAAATATTATAAGAAAAGGAGCTATCCCGTCGTGGCTACGCCCACTGCACTTTTTCGTCGTGGGATAAAAAAAACAGGAATAAAAGATTAATCATTAACGATTCTTAGACCTACCCGATAGGCACACAAAATTTCATGAAAACCGGTCCAGCCGTTTCGGAGTAGTTTGGTAACAAACACAGCGACACGAGAATTTTATATATTAGATTTTGAATCAGTCGATCGTATTTTTTTTATTAACTAAAATGAATATTGATAATTAATGTACAATGCTATTTTTTGACGATTTATTTCACGACACATTTTGAAAACCATTGGCATAAAGCTGAGACCAAACGACCGTCATTTGATTGATTTGACCGTATTTTGAGTTGTGATTTTTGGTCAAAAGATATTCTGAGCCGCAGAAAGCTCATTTTGCGTCGCCGTATAGCACAAACATGACTTTTGTATGAAATCGAATGCAGCGTGAAGTAAGCGACTCATTTTAGGCCAGTTGGACAAAATTGGAACACTGCAACAATTTCCCCGCTTTTTAGGGAAATGTAATTTTACTTGCAACATTATATCAACGCTTATGTGTGTGCCAATTGACGTTATTACGTGATGTTTGCGCACACAAAGATAAGTAGTGGCTTCAATGTTTAGCGAAATTATGTGTGAAACTATCGTTCTAAGCGTTATTACTCGTATTCTAAGGCTTAGAATAATAACACCTAGAAGCTGCGTCTGAACCAAAACGTAAGCGTAAACGCGTGTCATTTAATTATACTTAATACTTGTTCGAGATGGGTTTAACATGTAGTAACGGTGAAGATACTAGCGCTGTCACAATTTTTTCAAAGCTAGAATAAAAAAAAAGAGAAACAGAATGTTTTCTATGGCAACACTATCAAATGTCATTACGGTTTTTTGTGCGAGCGCGGTCACATCATCTTTTTATAAAAGATGTGTAAAATATCTATTACTCTTATGAAATATACCATAAAAGTTTATAATCATGCTATAAAATTAAGGTGGTCATTATTCAAAGTGTTTACAATATGTCTTATTGTGACTTTTGGGAAAATTACAAGAAGATCAAAAAGAAGCATATTCAAGGTCAAGGCTTGCTATGTAAACAAAAGCGATTTATAACATTAATCACAGGTATGATTCAATTTATCTTTACTTTTACGTATAGAGAAATGTTGTAGTTACGATAGTTTCGAATTGAAACTTCAGAAAAATTAAATAGGTAGGTAACATCATAACCCATAACCTATATTATCACCTTACACCATTTTTTCTGTTTTCATTGCGTTGTCCCTTTGACACAATTAAAATCAATTGTTATCGCAACAACCGGTTGTCGCTTGGGGCATAAAGTGCTACAACGAAAACAAAGATCTATTTAGGCATTCTGCAGATTCAATATTTATTCATAATGCATAAACCTTCCGTTAGTTTACTGTAAAAACAAAATTGCTTTTCATGATTTCTTTTCGGAGAGCACGTTTATCTTTCGTAACCGTTTTTCTCACTTGTTTGAAAATCTATTCTAATGAAATCCAAGTGTTTGAAGAAAATTAAATTCAAGAAAGAAGATCAGGAAAATGGAAGCTAATAAAGGAAACTTCAAGATTCTCAGAGCAGCGATGAGGAAACATCTTTGACCACACCCTCTTGAATGTGTTGTCATAGATGATGACACAGATACACCAATAGGTGAGGCTTACATATTTCAAAAAATATGACTTTTCCCTATAACAACTTTAAACGCCTGGGTAGTTTCATGTATAATGAACAGACCCACAAGCTCTAATTTCGTGTGAAATAGTCTGAATAATCACAAACATTGGCTAGACATGCTAAGCGTGAGAGCTTTCTATTAGGCAAGTGCTATCGCTCAAAGATACACATGTTTACATTAAGGGCAAGTGCTAGTACGCTGCGACTAGACAAAGCCTTCATATCAGCATAAGCGCTACCACATAGTTGTAGACAATTTGCTTCTTTGTAATGGACAATGAAAATTGTTCCTTTCAGATGACAACCATCTGACAAAAGAGCTTCTTCTGGCTCTGGGAAAAGAGGGTGTAGGAAAAGCAGAAATTGGAAAGACTATCAGGCCGGAATTTGCCCTATGCTGGGCGAAAATAATGAGAGAAGGCCTATGAGAATAAACATGCTTACATGAGACTAGACAACGCCTTCATGTTATTAGTTTGTAAACATGAAAAATTATGTCTCAGGTGGGACTTGAACCCGCATCTCCTCGCATGCAGGGCGGGCGCTGTATTATTAGGCCACCGAGACACTGCGACTCAGTGCGAATCTTTCATGCATGCATGATCTTAACGCTGTAAGCCAGCATTGCTTGCCTTATATTACATGGGCTTATGCCGGTTCTTCACAGAGCACTACCACATAGCAGGAAGACAATTTGCTTCCTTATACTGAACAATTAAAATTGTTCCCTTCAGATGACAACCCTCTGACAAAAAAGTTTTTTTTTGGGCTCCGGGAAAAAGAAGAAATTGGATAGCCTATCAGGCCAGAAATTGCCCTACATGGGCGAAAATATTGACAGAAGGTCTTTGTAAAGAAGCACCCTCCAATATTTAGGCAAATACAAACTCCCTCTTATTTACAAAATGAGGTTATCAATTTTAAACCCAGCCATTAACGGCTTCAATTAGAAGAGACAGCCAAATTGTTTTACCGACAGAACCTGACAGGGAATTGAGGACTTTTTTGGGCAGATCCCTTACATTACCTGAATTCCAGTTCTAGAAAATTCCTTGCCTTGTCGGAAGCCGATAAGAATGTCCAAAAATAAGTAAAAATGGACGGCTTAAATACTTTATTTATAATAGACTTGATATTACAAATGATGATGAATCATGAGGCATATGAAATCCCTTTCAGTACCATTCCACCTTCCGATGTCATAGAATCACAACAATTGCCTATCATAGAGAAAAATATAATTGGCTCTGAGATAAAGAAACTTTAAATTCAGGGAGCGAAATCTGTGTGCCCATACTGTATGTACAGAATAATTTCTCAACAACTTTTCTGTATTCTTGTTTGAAAAACCCAATAGTACTTACAGTTGTATTTCAAACTTGAAAAAACTTTATCTAAATAATTATATAGGTACAGACAATTTGAACTTGAAAATATTATAACTGCTTACAAACTTATGTCTTAAGACTGTTATATGGCATCAAAAGATTTAAAAGAACTTATCACTGAACCGGGATTTACAAATGTATTGTTATATATTTATATGTAAAATCGTATTTACCTTCTCAACGATTTGAAAGAAGCAAACAATTGCAAAGACAACATTATTGTTGCATGTAAACTCTTACATAACTTAAGTTTTGAACTGTGAGAAAAGTGCACTTGTTACTAATTAAAATTGCAAATACTTATGATTTATTTTAAATTCCACTGACTAAACCCTAACAGTGCAAAATGAAAAGCAGTCCACATTTATATTTATTTATTTAAACCTTCAGTCGAGAAGTATGCTTAAATCTAAAAATACATGGGTTTTTTTTTAGACTTATAGTGTTAAAAGTTATACAAAAACAAAGTGCAAGACTAGAGAATTTTTTCAAAGCTAAAAAAAAAAAAGAGAAACTGAACGTGTTCTATGGCAACCTATCAAATGTCATTACGTTTAAAGCAATGAGAACAACCCAACTAATGGGATAATACTATAGAATTTAGTATTAGTGGGTGGGTTTTTGGGACTGCCATCTCGGACAAGTATCTTCGTATTTAAGATAGAACTTCACTTAGGGTAAGTTCGTTTAATCTTATAATTGTACTTAATACTTGTCCGAGATGGATTTTTACATGTAGATGTTTGAAGATGGGTTGTGAATCATTAGTACAATTTTTAAAGAATGAAAAAAAAAATGTAATTAAGTATAATAATAAACCTTAAAACTTTGTAATTTATAAGATAAACAATTTGAGAGAGATTAATAGTAAGTAAAAACATTTAATTTTTTCACTCTGAAAAATACTATTACACACTGTATTATTGAATTCTGCTACAATTTAAAATATTGGCCTAGAATATAGAAGAATTTTGAGATCATCCTGCAGTGTTTTTTATTATAAAATCATTTCTAACACGTGACCTCTGCTGCACAGCAGATGTTGTTGTATGTCTTGTGGTATAATCCAAGAATATATGTATCATTAATACCAGCTTTTCTCAAAATCTACTTAATCCACCAACTTATGACTGGATTTTTGACGTTAAAATCAAAAGGTTATCATTTTTTCCTCGACAAGTTGGTCTTTTATATATACGATTTTATTTTAGACACAATATTAATTTATTTTTTCTGAACAAAGGTTTCTAATTGAAACGAAGACTGAGGATTTTCTTTTCTTGAAGCATGTGTAATATTTTGAACATCAAGAACGTTTGCAAACGCCCACAGAGCCAAGTAATGCGTCCCGTTTTTCAATTAACTCTTTTAGTGACACATTCTGTCATCTGATCTAACTGTAGGACCAATCAGTAGAGACAGAGCTGATCATTCTCATAGATCTGTGTTTAAAAAACTAACAATGAGAGGAATGGGAACCTCCTGCATGAGTATCAATATTGTGCTTTTCTGCAAAATAGTCACCATAATTTTAAGAGTGAGTCATATCGCTTTTTGATACCCAAATGGAATACTCTTTATTGCACACCAAATAAAGGAATAACATACTATTTTATAATATTAAGATGTACAATTTTTGGGGGTCTTATCGCAAAAGAATGATGTTTACCAGACTACCATAATTGTGTACAGGGAAAAAAATATGACAATATTTAGGGCATTTTAGAAAAGAAAATTGACCATTATGTCAAGTGCTAAGTTTTTGGAGGGCACCACCTTATAAATTCTTGTCTGTCAACAGCCCTACAGCCAGGGTAAGCTGCTGGTATAAGTGATAGTAATCTTTGAAATTAAAATAATGTTCTATTAAGCTCAAATATATTATTTTAATAAAAATACTAATAAGTGTCGATGGCTTTTTGACTAGGGGAAACCATGGTTGTAATGGCCAATAGAGGAAAACTAATATTCCGGTGGCTCTATCTTTTTGAGTCTTATTTAACTTTTCTTGATTCCTTTTTCCCTAGAAATTTTCTTCAGTATTACTACCTGTGTATCTATTTTATTAAAATAAGCTATTGCGGTTGTGTTATCAATACTCATTAAAATTTCCTAGTTACAGTAAAACATTGTAGGTCCAACAGTGCAGCTTTTAATTCTAAATAAGAATAATAATAATACGAATTTATTACACAATCAAGATTTACAATGGTTAATATGATTAATATGATGTGTTTGTTCTGCACGGGACCAAGACCCCGAAGCCTTATTATGGCCCACATACAGCACCCCAGGTCCTGGGGTTGAAGCCTTGGTGTGTATTTCCATGAAACGGTTAAGTTGTTTACTTAATATATAATTTTTGAATTGCTAATTTTCATATTGTTTTTCCCCAAATTAATTATATCTTTATTTCCTTAATGCTAGGCATAACTTAATCCAGTTTTTATGTGATTTTAGTAATTCTTTAAGTCTGTGTTTTTCCATTACTTTTGTATATAGCCATCTATACAACAGCTGGATAAATTGTTTTAAGTGTAGGTACCAAACAATTTCTCTGGATTCAATTTTTTCTTAAAGTAACAGCCTATAATCATCCCACTGCAGGGAAAAAAGGCCTCCATCATTGAATTCAAGTTCCCACAGCAATGATGGGTGTACTGGCATAATCACCACTCTTGCCAAATGTGGGTTGGTGATCAAAAGCCGAGAAACGTTTGAAAATTCAAAATTTTTTGTTGCCCGACCCCGGATTCTAACCTGGGACCCCGAGATCTTGGCCCCGTACCTCAACCACTAGACCAACGGGGCGTTGTTTTTTCAAATTCTTTCTTATCCAACTGTATTTACTTTTTAAGAATAGTCTTGCTCTTATGTTTTTGTATAACTTTTTAGACTATAAGTCCAAAAAAATAATACAGGGTACTCCAGTTCAGACACAAAGGTTACTTTTGAACACTCTGTATTTTTAGATTTAAGTTAACTTCTCGACTGAAGGTTTAAATAAATAAATTTCAAATCAGTCTGTGGAATTTTAAAATAACTCATAAGTATTTGCAATTTTAATTGGGAACAATGCACTTTTCTCAAAGTTCATAACTTAAGATATGTAAGAGTTTGCATGCAACAATAATGTTGTCTTTGCAATTGTTTGTTTCCTTCAAATCGTTGAGAAGGTAAATACGATGTTATCTATAAATATATTATATTTAACATTACATTGGAAATCCCGGTTCAGTAATAAGTTTCTTTCAAATCTTTTGATGCCATATAACAGACATAAGTTTTGTAAGCAGTTATAATATTCTCAAAATCAAAATCTCTGTACCTATAATTATTTATAAAAAGTTTTTTCAAGTTCGAAATAAAACTGTCAGTACCATTGGGTTTTGCAACCAAGAATACAGCAAAGTTGTTGAGAAATTATTCTGTACATACAGTATGGGCACACAGATTATGCTCCCTGAATTTTAAGTTTCTTTATCTCATAGGCAATTATATTTTTCTCTATGAAAGGCAATTGCTGTGGTTCTAGGAAATCGGAGGGTGGAATGGTGCTGTAAAGGATTTCATATTCCTTATGATTCATCATCCTTTGTAATCTCAAGCCAATGATATTTAAAAAGTATAGATAGGTTATGCCCTTACAAAACTATCGAAAAATATGTGCCGCTTGAGAACAACTGCACACATGCGTAATTCTTATTTTGTCCTTGTCATACTCGTGAAAAGAACAATTAAGTACTTTCTCTTTCATGGATTTTAAAAGACGTCACAATTGTGACGTTTTAGGGACGCATATTTAGAGCGCATGTAACATATCTATTACTTTTTAAATATCATTGTCTCAAGCCATTTATAAATAAAATATTTAAAGCTGTAAAAAGGAAGGAGTTTGTATTTTCCTAGATATTGGAGCGTACTTCTTTACAAAGACCTTCTGTCATAATTTTCGCCCGTGTAGGGAAACTTCTGGTCTGATAGTCTATCCAATTTTTTCTTTTCTTTTATTAGCTTCCATTTTTCGAATCTTCCTCTTGTTTCCTCGTTTCTTTTCCTTTCTTGATCTTCTTTCTTGAATTGAATTTTCTTCAAACACTTGGATTTTAATGGTGAGATATTTAAACAAGTGAGTAAAACGGTTACGAAAAGATAAACGTGCTCCTCGAAAAGAAATTATGAAAAGCAATCTTGTTTTTACCGTAACCTAACCCAAGGTTTATGCACTAGGAATAAATATTGAATCTGCAGAATGCATAGATATATCATTGCTTTCGTTGTAACGCTTTTAGCCCCAAGCGACAACCGGTTGTTGCGATAACAATTCATATTTAATTGTGTCTGGGAATATCCGAACGTCAAAGGTACAACGAAATGAAAACAGAAAAAATGGTGGAAGGTGATATTATAGGTTATGAATTTTTTCTGAAGTTTCAACTCGAAACCATCGTAACTACAACATTGCTCTATATGTGAAAGTAAGAATAAATTGAATCATACCTGTGATTAATGTTATAAATCCCTTCTATTTGCATAATAAGCCTTGAACTTGATTAGGCTTCTTCTTGTCATTTTCCCAAAAATCACAATTCGACATAAGTATTGTAAACACTTTCAAAGAGTACAATAACTATACCAATAACCTTGACTACCTTAATTCTAAAGCCTGATTATAAACTTTTATGGTATATTTCTTAAGAGTAATAGATATTTTACCCATCTTTTATAAAACGACGATGTGACCGCGCTCGCACAAAAACCGTAATGACATTTGATAGGTTGCCATAGAACACGTTCTGTTTCTCTTTTTTTTTTTTTAGCTTTGAAAAAATTGTGGCTCTGCGCTAGTGCTTCGCCGTTACTACATGTAAAAATCCATCTCGGACAAGTATTAAGTATAATTAGTTTTACTAAATTCAAATACAATCATTGTTATATACTCGAAACACGTATAATGTATATGAAAAAATCAACAGTTAATATTATAATACTATTGAAAACGCTAGTAGTATATTCTGTGTACCTATAGGGTATATTTAGTATACAGGAGGTCCCAAAATCCACACGTCAAACTGACATTGGAGAAAGCTTAGCTGTGGACTGTTCAAATAAAAAAAACTTGAGAGGTGTCAAGGGACACCCGGATGGAACGAAGTTCGTTTTTATTGAAGGAATTGTAATAAAATGTTATTTTATTTTAAATTTACTTTAAATTCTCTCTTTCCCTCTCTCTCTCTCTTTCTCTTTCCCCCCCCTCTCTCTCTCTCTCTCCCCCCTATCTCTTTCTCTCTCTCTCAGACATAAACACGCGCACGCCACACGGCTTACAACTACTTATAGCATTTGATCAAAACATTTTTTTTATATATAAATTGTTGTCCTTTTGCCTGTTGATCAAATGAACTATTGATCTTTTGAACTGTCGATCTTGTGAACTGTTGATATTTTAAACTGTAGATATTTTGATCTGTCGATCTTTTGAACTGTTGATATTTTGATCTGTCGATCTTTTAAATCGTTGGTCTTTTAAGTTGCTGCTATTAGGGCGTTGATTATTAAAATGTCGATCATATGATTGTCGACATTGGGTATCAAACCCGAAAGTAACCGAAGGCAAAAGTTTTGGTAAAAGTAAAATTTTGCAACGGGTGCGCATCGTTAAACTATCAATAAGACGGAGGTAGCATGATTTGGGCTTTGTGCAAATCAGCGGTATAGAAAATGCGCCTCTATTTCCTTTAAATAGAGTCTTCTTTTAAACACAATAGTGAATCAATAAGTGTTGCAAGCATAAGACTGTTTGCATGAAATGGGTTGTTTAGGAAATAAACATTAAGTGAAGACTACCGGGTTACGGGTCTAGTTCATAATATCGACAGTCATTACATAGAATAATTATGGTCGCTGTATAGATAGAGACTTTCCATCGACGCACAGTGGTTTGATATTGATAATAGGTGGACATTCGAACGAAAGTCATAATTTCACCGAACAATATATTGTTCCGTGTAGCATTTTAAATGCTGATCAATATTCGTCGTTATAAATTTTTCATAAAAACAAGTCTTTCATACTTAAAAAAAAATTACCAAAAAAAATTTATGGACCAAAACTTTTTTTTCTGACGACTGTAGCCAACTGTAGCAATGAAACCTTTTGAAATGGTAATGTATCGGGTTAAACCATAAACGGGTTAATGTATCGACAGTAGTTGACAGTACCCCAAATCGATGGTACGCTACACCGAAAGTACACCAAATCGATAGTAGGTACCTACGCTATATTGACAGTACCTACACTAAATCGACGGTACGCTACATCGTAAATACACCAAATCGATGGTTCGCTGCATCGATTGTATACCATATCGATAATACGTTGTATCGATGGTACACTATATCGATAGTACGCTGCATCGAATCTGGCTCGGGTCAGAACCCGAGCCAGATTTAAATAAATAGTTTTTTTAATCACAGTTTCTCAGATTTGTAAATTTTGTTTGATTTTGATGTATTCCACATCAAATGGTTGTAAACATTATTGTAATCAATAACATTGATGGTATAACATGACTATTACCGAAGCATTCCAATGTTTAGCAACTTTGATTAAAGTAAATTTTACTTTAATCAAAGTTTAGCAACAACATTATTTGCTTAGTAACCACGATACAAGGCCTTTTGGGATCATACTAGGTTAATGTGTTGTATGTGTTGTTGCAAATATTATCATTATTTTAATGCTTCGGTCAAACAATAAGAAATATAGCGTTAATTCGACCAAAAGTTTAATAATCAAACGTATATCAGGATTAGATATTTTCAGACACTTAATAAAAGATGTATCGTTTATTCGACCAAACGTTCATCGGCCTTTCATTATTTAGATCAGTGATGAAAATGTCTACAGTAGTTTCGAACACACGTAACTTGGTAAATCGTTTATTCGATCAGACGCAAAATAACAAAATATTTTTTCGATTATCCATGGATCGACAACCCGTATTTCGACATCCCGTGGTAAACTCTTTAAATGTTAATAACAACCTTAGAATAATTATTCTAAGATAACAACAAAAACCTATTGATTCATGTACAAAAATGTATGTATATGTATATGTATGTATATGTACCTATGTAATTTCAAATAAAAATAAAAACTATTAAAACTATTGATTTATTATATACAAAATATGTAATATTATTACAAAAACACAGTAAAATCTAGATCCATACAGGATTTAAACCACTGTATAATATTGTCGCGGACATGCTAGAAGGTTCGAGATATCGCTAGAGGAATGTACATAACTACCTGAGTTCGACCACAAAGTAATAACAAGATCTTAGTGCAAGCGACATTGAACTTTAAATTTACAGATTAAGAGGAAACACCACGGCCGTTTTTCCATACAAACGTATTCCCCTGTTTCCTCCCTGGATAATGCCAGTAGAGCAATAATTTTTATTACAAAAATTTATGGCCACTATTAGCATGTTTCTATGTTTTCTGTTTTTTCATAAATTTATTGATAAAAAAGATATGAGCCCTCAAAAATCGAAAAAATTCGCCAGATTTTCCGCTGTGTTCAAACATCCAGAAAACAAATTTGGCTTAATTTTAGAAAAAAAGGAAAACATACGAACACGGCCAAAGCCTTTCATTAATTTTTAATGAAAAATGTATTAAAATCGGTCTAGTTTTGGAAAAGTAATCGGGGGACTACGAAACGTTGATTTGGTGTGTTTTAGTAAGTAGGTATTTTCGGTCCAAGAAGCAGTTGTCTCTATCACAATCTGCGGTGAATGCGTTTGGCACTGCGCAACAGCAATAGATTTTACAAATACCTATTTTTCAATTCTATCGCCCGTAGTGTTTCCTCTTAAGGCGCAAAATGGCATAACTCACTAGTGTTGTTTACGTACCCTTAATTTCATTTTGTTTATTCGGGTAAACATTATATAAAAACGTTTATTGGCTAGTAATTACTACTTTTTATCATTGTTTTTTTAAAACTTTAGTTGGAAATATACTTAAGTTTTGGTTGAAAATTATTTTATTACTCTAATTATTACTACAATGTTATAATAAAACCAAAATAGCAACCAGATGAGGAGCCGCGTTTTGTGTCAAGATAGTTACAAAATTTTTACTTGTTATTTATCATAGGTAATTTGTTTGTGGTTATAGTTGTAATGTGTTGTTTAATCAAGATTCTTATTGGTGGTGGTGACATTGATTTCTAATGCTCTTTTAGTAAAACAATCATGTTATTACTGAGGAAAGTTGTTTGTGCACCCGGGTGAACATTGCCAAATTACTAACAAAATACTACTCATTTCTTTTGTTCATCCCATTGAACATTACCAAATAGCCCTTATAATATTATATATATTATATTTTTGCAATTATTTACCTACATTAAGTCACTTCATTATTTGTTTAATTGTTGGCAGCGTTGGTCTCTAATAAGCACGCATCTTCTGAAACTAGTGATAAGTCATGTATGAATTCTGAAGATAGCTGCCCACTACTGCACCTTCTCTTTCAAGCATTCCTTCACCCGCTAATACCTCTGTTGACTCAAGCCTCAAACGAAAGCTCAAACGCCTTCATTTGTGAAGTAGCTCCTATTATGACTCACTAGACAAATCTTAGATTCCAATTCTGTACAAAATTATCAATAAGACCCATATGGTACATTATTTTACAAATATTTGCCCATTGTCTCCGAGACTTACAAATTATGACAATATTCCGTCATTTCCTTCAATACCGCCACTCCCATCCGTCGAACCAACACCAACAATATCAGGTATTTGGGTAAAAACTCTGTTTTCTAAATTTTAATTCAAAATATTTTTTCTTTTCTTTTTGCGCATTAAAAAGTTTAAAACCTTACATAATTTACTATATTATTTTTCAATTTTATCCTAATTAGGCAATGTTTACCACAATGACCATTCCAATTTGGCAATGTTCATGGTGATAAACATAGTTTTATTAAAAAATAGTCTGGATTAGATTTTATTTTTAATTTTTACAGTACTCTATGTGACCAAATAAATACAAAAAAAATAGTTTTTGTTGTTTTTCTCATAATCGTTATGCCTGCCAAATAAAGGGTTAAATGTCCTTGTGATTTTGGAAATCTGGAAATCTAACGTTCTAGTATGTACGACCGGCGTCGATGTTGAGATATATAAATAACAGGACTTGAGACGTGCGAAAAGTGATCTAGGGCGAAGTAACGACGACTTTAGCGATACCAACGGATATAAAGACTACTCTACGGATTGGCTAATAGTGTTTTGGAACCAACGACCTCAGCGACCCACCGGCCTAAGATTCTTGTGATTTGGCTTGTGTAATAGCGTTTGCGACCTGTTCATCGCCTAATAAATTATTCTAATAGGTCAACGGTGTTTTATCCAAATCTCGGACCCCACGTTCGTAACATTTGGTGTCAGAAGTGAGATTTGGAAATGCCAGTGACTCCGAGAAAAGATACTACTGGCGTCAGAACCAGTGCACAGCAACCTTCGGAAGCCACGGCTGCTGCCCGACAGGCTACCGACCATCGGGATACACCCATTGGCTCCGCCCACAGAGTATCGTGCATCGACCAGGCCCCGTCTACTGGACTAGAAGCAGAAGTAAGCAGAAGTAAAAACAAAAAAATGGGTAACTAAGGCAAGACTTAGAAATGCGAATGAAAGTTAAGGAAAACATTCAATAATTTAAGTTATGATTAGATAATTGATTCAGATGCATGCCTTTCTTAACCATTTTTTTGTTTTTACTGAAAAAGAATATAATTATTAACTATATCTGCTGTTATAAGAAATAATAATAATATTATTATTTGTTTATTTTAATTCATCCAATCAATGTTACATTTGTTTTGAAAGTTATTGTTATAATAGCTAAGGGTACCTACTGAATACGAATTTATGATTTTTGAATAATTTTATGAAGGTAATATTAAAATCAAGCAATTAAAAAAATCCATACATGTCAATGAAAAAATCTGACAAACTGTGTTTTTTTTAAATCTAGTGTTCTTTATTTAAATTTGGCTTGGGTAGGGCATTCGATGCAGCGCACTATCGATATGGTGTACTACTATACAACGTATTATCGTTAAGGTATACTGTCGATGCAGCGACCCATCGATTCGGTGTATTTTCGATGTAGCGTACCGTCGATTTAAAGTACTTTCAATATAGCGTACTGTCGATTTGGTGTACTTTTGATGTAGCGTACCATCGATTTGGGGTACGTCGATGGAACGTCTTCGATACAGCGACCATCGATGTAGTGACTATCGATATTATTAACTAGACCCCCGCCAGAAATCCGCAGCGCCGGGGCCGTGACCAGAAGCCATATTATTTTTGCATCTTTATTATTATTGCACTAATTTGAATTCACATATTTATTAAAAATGGTTTTAGGTGTTTTGTGTAGGTATTATTGATAGTAATATTTATGACTAACTTTAGGGCATACATACCTACTGGATTTAGGGATTTAAATTATATGACAATTAATATTATGTAAAATTAAATTCGAGTAAGTTATCATTCTGACAAATGATGGTTAGGACAAAAAACTTATGATTCTTTAGATTATGGATAAACATTTTAGGAGACAAAATAAACTACCATGGAAATATTAAGTTTAAATAGGAATATATATCAATGACATTGGAAATAGAGTACTTGTAACAAGTCATACAATACATGCCCGAATAGGCTATTTGACTGGTTTTTGAAATCCATTATATATTATTAAGTAAAGGTTAAAGATCCCAGTACTTAAAAGTAGTTTTTTTTTATTCTGGTAGGTACCTAATTGCTGAAAAATATCAAATAGAAAAATGAAAATTGAAATAGCGCGCCAAAACGCTATTTTGACAATATGGCGCTGCAATAGGGTCGGTGACGTCACCTGCCTGTGTTTTGAACTGTAGCAAATATCATCTACATACATTTGTTGCAAACAAATAACGAAAGTGCAATTGGATCTATATTTTAACACTGACTTGAAAACTAGTTGTAAGTGTTCCAAATTAGAAAGTCTAAGTGCACCGAAAGTGGTTGCAACTTTTTCGGAGGGATCATTTAAATAATACATTGCGAATAGAACAAATATTTTGTTATGTGAAGACCATTTCAATGTAAGTAAACATAATATTTATAATTTTTAATAATTCATTGCATTAAGAATGTAAATATTTTATTATTGGTTTATAGGTTAGGTTACGAGTATAATACCTCAAATGTTTTTAACAGAATGCCTCTTGCAACTCACTTCGAATATTTACGCTTTTTTCCATAATATTAGCTAAAAATTGTAGCTACAGTCTTATGATTTCAATAAACATTACACTTAAAGATCCCGACTAACTACTCGTAGTTTGTTTATTACATATTTTAAATGAATGGGCAGGTTACTGCTTTCTGCTTTACAAAATCATTGTCCATGGTAAAATTAATGTGTTATACTTCGTAGCCACGCCACTAAAGCAATCGCTATGAAAAGAGATGTCCCATAACAGGCCCAGACATTGTACAGTATTCTAAAAAATCAAGAAAATTATACTGACTTTGGGAAAAATACAAATAACTGTATAAGTACAACGTTTAATTTAGCGGCGCAAAAATAAATACAATCTAATAAATATCCCTCTCACTCAACTCAACTAGGCATACAAGATGGCGTTTGACGAAAAAAAAAGATAAACCATAAACTTTATTTGATATTTTAGCAACTTAATTGCACTTATAATACCAGTAAGTATATAAACTTGAAAATTTTTGTCTCAGGCGAGACTCGAACCCGCATCTTCTCGCATGCCGGGCGGGCGCCATACCATTGCGAGGAGATGCGGGTTTGAGTCCCGCCTGAGACAAAAAAATATAAACCATAAACTTTAAATGTCAGTAGCTGTTAGATTTCCTTTGTCACTGTTTGACATAGCCGTTCTTTTCAAGATTTTTCCATTCATCATCAGTTAAAACACTTTGTTTTGTTTGTTATTATTACAACAAGCACAAGTAAGCAAACAATATCACTTGTTCGAATCGTGCTAAAAGGAGTGTAATGGTGTTTGCGACTACATTTTCTCTGTTTAACTGATTACGGGGTAACTCTGCTTGAATAAATAGCTGTGGAATATTGCAGTTCCGGTTACTTATTTTGACCACCCTGACTTAGGTACATCGTTTTAACATAAGTCATGCATTTGTATTACATTTTTATGAAAATCGTCATCACTATATTTATGTACCGTTACCGGCCAACTGAGTACTTATTTGGTATTAATAAGTGCGTAGGTAATTTATGTAAGTAACACTAAAAAGATAAAACTGAATTATTTTTAACAAAAAACCTAATAGACTTTAAAAAACTCACCAAAAAGCAAAAATAACACAAAAAAAAGTTTTTATTTTAAAACCTATTTATAATTGACAATATTATTTTAACTACTACCAATGATATTTAAAAAGTAATAGATATGTTACATGCGCTCTCAATATGCGTCCCTAAAACGTCACAATTGTGACGTCTTTTCAAATCCATGAAAGAGAAAGTACTTAATTGTTCTTTTCACGAGTATGACAAGGACAAAATAAGAATTACGCATGTGTGCAGTTGTTCGCAAGCGGCACAGATATTTCGATAGTTTTGTAAGTGCATAACCTATCTATACTTTTTAAATATCATTGACTACTACTTAATAACTGAACAGATTGAAGTCGGAGCCGAGCCGAGCAAATAATACAAAAATAATTCTACAAACAAAACAATTCAAGTATGAAATTTAAAAAAAAATTGTTGGCGAGCGGCAATATCAACACACGAGATGATAATATATAGTACTTACCTACCCTATTTCCTATGTAGCTCGGATGGAAACGACCTCTTGTTAGTAGATAAAATAATATTGTCAATATATTAATAGGTTTAAAATAAAAACGTTTTTTCTGTGTTAGTTTTTGCTTTTTAGTGAGCTATTTTGAAGTTGGTTTAATTTTTCGTTTAAAAATAATTTATACTAATTTTACTGTAACCTAAACAATGAAGTGAAGCGACAAGCAAGAGGCGTCTTTGTGTAGGTAGATAATAAGAACTTGGTTCCGTTGTTCAATCCAGCAATTATTATTATTAAAATCTATGAAGTAAGGGTGATATTTGTGTGGACAATTTCGCAAAGCAATGTAATGCACAAAATTATTATCACAGGAAACTGCTTCCGTTTGCTGGTTAGCAGTGATGATTAGCCGCAAAAATGTTCGGGATGTGGTGGTGTCTCGTAGTGTTTGGGTTGGTTCTTGCAGCGGAGCCTCTAGAGGCGGTGGTGGGCGGGGACCCCGCGTCGCCGCCGGAGCCCGACGCAGCCGTTGTGTTCACTCAGAGACATGGCCGCAGCGCTCGTATTGAGGGTATCAAAAACGATGACCTGGGATACTACTCCTTCTTTGGGATAAGGTTTATAAAATCATTATATTTTGACCCGTCCTTCAGAAAAAAAAACAAGGAAAAATAGTACTTTAATTGGGTAGTTTATTAGTCAATTTAGTCATCTGTGATTTGGTGTATCTACCTACTATGAATATTCCCCTTCATGAAGAAATATCTACAATATGTTGAGTTCTCGTCTGAAAGCGAGGCTAGTTTTGGCTGTATGTAGAGGTACTTACCTACCTATATCCTTGCCCGTGGCGAAAAGACGACAACTGCAGCGCTTGAGTGTCTTGTTACCAGTATTACCTATTATTCCCCGAGGAATACCTCATGACCTAAGCTCATCATTTAACGAGTTTTTCGGCTTGATGTCTAGCCACATTTTGACGAGACTTTAAGTTTTGCTTAAGGTTTTGCTTCTTTTTTCAACTTTTTCTTCCGTGCATATTTATACTGCATCTACTCGACTACTGTCATACCTGAGTTTTCAATCGACCGTATAAACCGGAACTTCGGGTAAAAGCCGCAGCAAGTTGGCACTGTTCATCGTGTAGCTAGAAGCTGGATTATCGATTAACGGACTTTTGGAAAACGTAGTATTCTTGTAAGGCTTGTACCTATAATTAATTACCTCTTTAACTTTTAGCAGGGTTTCAGTTATATTATAAATTTTATTTATCAGCTATTACGATTCCTTAGTAAATATTTAAGTAGGTATATATTATTTTATTTATTTTTATAAAATAAAATCATTAAGTCAAACTTTAAATAGCAATTTACTGCTTAAAAACTGTTTTAAAAAAATGAACTTTGTGTCGTTTCTGTACGTACTTAGATAAAAGCACGCTTCTTGAAAAGGATTACTCAGGTACAACACGCGATTTGAAAAGAGGATTAGGGATTAGGCAATACACAGCTGCAGACTGCAGATGGTCTGTATGTTTATCTGAATGATATACGATACAAAAAGATATCACTAACGATGATTCGTAAATGTAATGTGAGGAATATTTTTTTATTAACAGATATGCAGAGCCACCCCTGGGTCCCCGAAGGTTCCAAAGGCCCGTTCGCCGGCTCTTATTGGGGGAGCAAAATGCGACTAGACCGTGTTCAGTGTGTCCGCAAAGTGATCCCCATTTCCCTCTGAGAATCATGGGACATGAGGACTGTTTATGCCTTAACGTTTTCTCTCCCAAAATGCCTGGAGAGGAAAGAGGTAAGTACTTACAAGTATGATGAATAATTGTTCTTTACCTATGAATAACATTTAACAAAGACACAGTCAAAGGAAAAGAAATTTGTTTACCGTCTTTTACGGCGAACATTTTCTTGTTTGTGCTAGTGTTGTACCTATATACCTACCTACGGACTTACTACGACCACATTTTTTTAGTCAACCCATTTGCAATATATTTATTGGCATATTTAATTGCATATAAAATACTTTTCATCCAATAACCAGCTCAGTGAAGGTCGTTGTATGGTGGGATCTTATCTTAGTAGTCCTAATAATTGAGGTCGCCCAGACCAGAAGTGGCCTAAGTACAATCTAAATGGTGCCCAACAATCAAAAAGTAGGTAGGTATGTAATGTATTTCAGTTTTTCAATTAGATGTTGCCCGTTTCAACTTAAATATTTTTGAATAGTGGGCGAAAGAAAAAGGGCCACTGTGTGACTGTGAGCCACTTTTGCCCTGGGCGGCCTGAAATCTGTATTAAATTACCACAGATAAGATAATACTAAAGTTTTTTTTTTCGGCCGGTGGACTATTACTGAAACCGTATTATATGGAAGGCTTTATTCAGTTCAACCGGGCGGAAATTTTTCGAGGGAAACTTTACTGGTTTACGTGACTGTTTTAAAATGTTATAAAGTTTACCTCAGGTATACATAACTGTGTTTCTCAAATATAATTTATATAAATAAAAAAAGCTGTGTAGTGCATCTCTTTTATCGCTTAAACAATGTAGGCCGTAGTTTAGTTCTTTTACCTTTTTCTCGTAGGTAGGTACCTATTTTGATGTAAAAAATACTGTAGGAAGGGATAACACGTCCGATAGTCGGTGACCGATTTTTTGTAGGAGAAAAATAGAACGTACTGAGAGCAATGGAGCAACGCACTCGTCCTACACAAAATCGGTCATGATTTTGTATGCTGCTTGCTACCTACTATAGTAAAATTGGCCCGATTATCGGTCCTACAAAAAGTCGGACGTGGGCGGGCAGCCTAATGCTTAGAACAGACGAAGGTTGCCACTGATTTTTTAACGCCATGCGTTCATACAACAGAACGAAAAATTGCAACCGCATGATTCGACCTGCTTTGTTAAGTAACCTTACCAATAGATTTGTCCAACTAGTTACCTACAAGTATTCACTAGGGCAATCTGATCTCACGCCACCGTGATTTCGTGAAAATGTAGCAACTTAACTATCTAACAAAACAATGCAACTGCGTTGAGTTTGAGCTTGTTGGATTCATATTATGTGTTGTTATCGTAACCAGCTAACAAGTACCTACCTACTCTGATCGGAAGTGTTCAAGGTCACAAGTTGGAGACAGTAGAAACTCTCTAATTAGTTCCCCTAACTTATTGTATCAACTTTACGTTAACTCCTATTAACAATATTGCTGCAAATTGCTCGCATTGCAACTTCATTCTGACTTACTTATAAGGAGAGGTGGAAGTAAGTAATAACAATGTCATTTACTACTCACCCCAAAAAACTGATTCTAAGTACTTGTTTCGGAATTCCTATTTGTAGACATAATCAATAATTCCCGGACAGATTCGTCCCACAGACATCTTCAATCTTGTTTTTACCCCTAGAGTAGGTAGGTATTATCTTATCTGTGATATAAAGTTGTGGGGTTTAGAAAGTTTAAAACCAACAAAGAGACAAAGTTACTTTCGCAATTTTACCAAAAATAAGATTATTTTTAATGAAAAACTTGACTGATCTTGTGGTGGTGCTTTCAAGAGGACTGAAATACAATGTAAAAAGAAACTCCCAAACAACAACTCCTATGATTAAAATTTAAATTCTTCTATATTTCTTTTATTTTTCAACCGATTTAAAAAAAAGGAGGTTCTCCATTCGACTGTATTTTTAAATATTGTTTTTTATTCAGGTTCACCAGTGATAATATTCATACATGGTGGTAATTATCGGACTGGATCAGCAAGTCCATATGGAGTGGGTATTCATTTTTGTATAATATGTTACGAATTACGATTAATTAAGTTCTAGTTGGTTGAATACCCAGCCAAATCTCGGGGTCCGATCCCAGGGACGGGCAACAAAAGTTTCGAATTTTCGAACATTGCTCGAGTTTGTGATAACCTACCTTGCAAACCCGCATTTGGCAAGCGTGGTAATTATGCGTGTACCTACCTATCATTGCTGTGATAACTAACAGCCTTCAATGATGGAGGCCTTTGCCCTGCTGTGGGATGATTTTAGGCCGTTACTTTACATTACCATTCATTAGGAATTGCAGGCATCATTTTTGTAATTTCTTTTCCGTTTCAGGGTAAACATATAACTCAAGAGGACACGATATTGGTAGTCCCTCAATATCGATTGGGGTCCCTTGGGTTTATCAGCAATGGCCAAAAAGAGGCTACAGGCAACGCCGGTTTGTTTGACTTGCACGTCGCTGTCAATTGGGTAACTTTAAAAGAAAAGATTTTATATTATTAATAATGCGAAAGTTTTTGAGGATGTTAACTACTATTTCACGCAAAAGCTAGTAGGTACGAGAATTAACGAATCTTTTTGTTATTGTTTCCGAGCAACGCAGCCTTCCGTTACGGGACGGAAGGCCGCGTTGCTCGAAGGGTATTGTAGGTTAGAGTTACCATATATTATTATTACGCTATAATTTTGCAAGAAATTCCGTGTAGTTTCCGCAGGACCACGACATAACAGTTGTATCGTGACACTGGCGGTAAAGCGCACTGCCCATTTTTAACTATGTAGGTATACAATTATTTTTTTTACTATTATTAAGTATTTCGTTTATCTCTGCACCCAATTATTCTGGAGACAACGCTGACCAAGTCGCGGGTTGGTAGCTCACAACTAGGCTGATACGACGAAGTGCAATTTCAGCACAATTACCTAAATTTATGTCTAAAAAAAGCCATCCTATTATTATTAGCAAATGTGCAAGCTCCCAGCCATTAAATGTACCAAAACAAAATGTACTACTATCATACGAGTAGCTTTTAAGCTCATTGAGTTGGAGACTATACGGTTGGATGAATAAGCAAAGGACACTCATGCTAATAGCTGACATACTTAGTTAATTTAATGATAATCTATTTATTGTAGGTAAAGGACTACATAGAGTTTTTTGGCGGAGACCCGACAAGGGTGACCATCATGGGGCAAGGTTCGGGTGGCAGCGCGGCATCCGTAATGGCGTTGTCTTCAGAAGATCGCAGCAGCCAAGGCGTGGTGGCCCTGTCTGGCACGGCCCTGTCGCCGGGCACTGTTCGCGCAGAGCCCGACAAACATGCACGTCAGCTGGCCAAACACACTGGCTGTCCAGAAACTCCTGTGGAGAGGCTTGTCCTTTGCCTGAGAAAAATGAACTTTGAGAAAATTGTTCAGGTATGTACCTATAATGTTATCATCGTTAAGAAATCATTTCGACATCATTCACATCGAGAAGTGTCGAATAGCACCCATCTCGATGGGCTTCGTAAGAAGCGACTAAAGGAGTAGATACTGCAGGCAACAGTAGAAATGTCTCCTCTCTACCATTGGCCCAACTTGAATCTCCATTCTGCCTGCCAAGCGTAGCGATTATAGAAAAATCCTTCTCTTAGACTTTAGACAGTTATAGGTCTAAAGTCTAAACACAATATTGGACAGTGATGATGTAGTAAATCATCTTTTACTAAGAGAGGGAATGGATAAGGCAATTCATGGTCCATACACTTGACAAGAAACTTGAAAGAATTCATATCGTTCGCAACAATTATACAGGGAGAAATAATCCTGCTTTCATTCATCCAGATAATAATATCAATTAGCCCCTTTATACATACATATAGGCCGTGGGCTGGTGGAATAGAATTTCTGATATCTGTGGCTGGTTGCGCAATTTAACTGTAATATAAATATTAATATTATGATTGTATCTGACTGTAATTACTTACATTCTTACTATAAAGTAGCCAAAATCAAAGTTCTTTTAACGGACTATTTGCTAGTTTGTTGCAAATGAAGTTCAAAAGATATGTTTATCTATATTTGCAGGCAGACAGCGAAATAGCGGCGACGCTAATAGACACAACAAAATTTTTAGAAGAGATCACTGGCCGTTCAGGTAAATTGAATGAACACTAAGATCCTGCAAAATTGGTTCATGTCAGCTCTCCCTAAACACAGGCGATGATTGTAGCCAGTCAATCCATATACCATGAGACTTTGTGGATAACCAGTTTAACTGGGGTCCAGCTTATCAAACATCGAGGACCATGCGGATTGTTGGGTCATCAAGTCAGGTCTCCATTTAATTATTAAAGTATTTAGATATTTTGGTAGTTGTTGTTGTAGTAGTTTGGTATAGGAACACATACTAGTCATGCTAACAAAGAAGTGCTAGGTACAAAAAAATCGTATTCATGGCTATTATTCTTTGATTTCTAAATCCTTAGTTAATTTAAGAGCGATTTGAACTTAATACTATCTTACGTAGTAGCACCAGTAAGAGCTGTCGCCTGGATAGCAGGAAGGCGTGGAATTTGAGAAGTTAAACATTTTTGTTCCAGGATAATATTATCTTTAAATTTTAACGTATTATTTCGAAATTAAAAAACTGATAGTAGGAGAGAATTTCTTCTTTTCTTCAAAAACGTTATTTCACTTTTTTTTTCTTTTCGTCCCATTGTCAAAACTTTTTACAAACTATTATTTACACGTCCACACACTTCATGATCGTATCCAAGTAAAATAATATGTTGGTAAGTATTTACGATTATAATAATACTAATAACTACACTAGATACAATTAGGTATCTATGCAAACGTCATACAGTCTAATTTTACAATATTTATTCACACTTATAATATAATAATGAATCGCGTTCCGCTGATGGATTGTCACACAAAGCGTCCGGAAGGAACCGTACACGTCGAGCACGGCCCGACCATAATATAAAAAGGTACTCTGTGGGCCCGACAATCAATTGACCAGTTGCTCGTGCACTATTATTCCATTTGCACCGCTTTGTTTAGAGTTGAAAATAGCATGATACAGTTGATGTTGAGTTGGCTTTGAGCTCCAGGTTATAATTTTTCTCCGGTTTAGTTGAGATTTTATTTAATTATTCAAAATATAGACATGAAATAAAAAAAGTATTCAATTACTCTCATAAAACATTAGTCTGGCTATGTAATTCCTTAAAAATAATGTGGTGTCGTCTGATAATGAACTGATAATTTAAAGCATTTAAGTAAATTCGGTTTTTTATAGGTACACAGTTTGTCTTTTATATTAGAAAAAACCTAATTCTTGTAACCTAAAAAATTCTGTTCGTATAGTCTCATACTATAGGCTTTTTACCTACCTGTAGTATTTTTAAAATCTGAATTACTATGTTTTTTCCTATTAAAATATGGGTTTAAAAAGAGGCCGTTTTTCTGTATTTTGCATTGGGCGCACTCTTAAGGGGCTGGAGTCCGTGTGGAAGGAGAACACGACAGACGGGGCTTGCCCACGCTGATCACGGAGCCGCCGGCAGAAACCCTAAAGAAGAAGAAGCAAAGCGTGCCACTGCTTACTGGAGTAACTTCAGCAGAGACCGTTAAGGCAGTCTTTGGTAAAATGTCTTTTTTGCTTTTCTTTATCAATATTTTCTTTATTTTGCCAAAATTGTTTTATCAAACAGTCATTACCTATTTAGAAAGTACTATCCCTCGATCGTGAGTTATTCCAGACACAATTGAAATCAATTGTTATCGTGGCACCCGAGTGCCTCCTGGGGGTTGAGGGATTAATGTATATACCTGCTTCTGGGCTAAATTTCTCCAAACTAACCCACTGATTTCGATACCAGACCTTAATCTGAACTGTGGGGTAGCGTATAATCGTAAGACTATCATCTAAAAGGCTTTGAATACGTTTAGTTTAAGAGACAACATAATATTAAAGTTGATGATTGGTTATCAATAAATAAAAGGCATAAATTTTTGATCCATTGAAGACCCATCGTCAATTTCGCCGACAATACACGTCTCTCTCAAGTCTCAAGGCGTCTTGTATTTGGGTCCCTTACAGTTTTATGCCCAGCAGTGGGCGTCGTTTGGCTGATATGATGATGATGATGATGATGATTACAGTTTTACTTATACATAACTGAATAGTTTGAGTTAGAGTTAGAGTTAGTTTTGTGGTCCAGCGACCGTTTGCTTTTGGCTCAGTGGTAAAAATGTTTGTGGTTTGATTAGTAACTGTAAACATGGTGTTTAATATTTTAATGTCGACCAAATTCAATTAATACCTCAGTTGTCAATACCGTC
The DNA here is from genome assembly GCA_949315895.1 of Anania crocealis. Taxonomy (NCBI): domain Eukaryota; kingdom Metazoa; phylum Arthropoda; class Insecta; order Lepidoptera; family Crambidae; genus Anania; species Anania crocealis. The sequence continues at coordinate 5,206,548 of OX438863.1, forward strand.
ACAAACTGTCAGGTACTTACCAACTATTCTTTAAGAACTTTTATCACGGCACGACTTAAGTTTCAAAGCTTCCTACGAATAACTCGCAGTAATCATTATCTTTTATACCTATTTATTTTATTCTATATTTGTTTTTTATAATTGTTTAACCTCTTTGAGCAAAACAGATAAAATAATACATGACCTATATAATGATAACGATAATAATCGTAAGCATTAAAAATCGCCGCCGAGTTAATTTGCTAAGCATTGTTTTAAATCGAATACGATCATCTTTACCTTCATCAATAAAACTGTGTTTATTAAAACTATCACTGAACCGGGATTTACAATGCAATGTTATAATTTATAGGTAAAATCGTATTTACCTTCCCGACGTTTCGATCCGATTGCACGAATCATGGTCGCGGGCAGACTGGAAGCGCTCTGCGTCGTCTGGCCGGTTGAGAAGAAATGTTTTCTTCTACCCGCGATTCTTCAACAATTTTGTCTCTCGTACAGTCAAACTACACTAACAATGTCCGGGTTTTTTACTAACGGCATGGCACGCGATCTACACTTCGTTAATACTGGGGTGGCAAATGAAATTCATCTTCTCGATTGAAATTCTTGTGTTTCTTTATTTCAATAGCTTCACGTATTAGTCTTGTGTAGTAATTACGATCAGTTGAGAGAATTTTCGGATCATGTAGTTCCATCCAGTGATTAACGCCTGAATTTAATAGATGTTCTGCTATCGCGGATTTGCTCGTTTGTCTATTTTTATGATTCGATTGAGTTCGATATGCTCCTTGACCCGTTCTGCGATTGATCGCTTTGTTTGTCCTATATATGAGCTACCGCAGCTGCACTCAATTTTATAGACTCCCGGTGTCTGCAGAGGTATCACGTCCTTTGGTGAGCGTATCTCCTTCGTTACTTTAGAACACAGCTTATATACAGTCTTGATGGAGTATCTATTCAGTACTGTTCCAATTTTGTCCGTTATTCCTTTCACGTACGGGAGAAATGCTGGTTCCCGGCTCACCATTGGTGGCTTGTCTCTCTTTTTCCTCTTTTCTATACGTCTTCTCGTCACATTGTAACCGTTTCTTTTAAGTACCTCCTGAACGTGGTCAAGCTCAGCTCCTACATGATCAGGGTCGCTTAAATTGTGTCCTCTGTTAACGAGTGAAGAAACAACTGCTTCAAGATGACGAGGGTGGTGATATAAAGAGGCGTGCAGATATCTGTCCGTGTGAGTTGGTTTTCTATATACAGAGAGTGCCAAACTTCCGTCCGATTTCACTGTCACCAGAACGTCTAGGAAAGCCATGGATCTGTTCTTTTCCATTTCGTATGAAAACGTGACCTTCGGATGAACATAATTTAGGTGCTGTAGATATTGTTCCACTACCGTTTGGTCTCCGTTAATTATGCAAAATATATCATCTACATATCTCTCCAGATCTTAACAATAGCTGGTCCGCTTGCTAAGGCCTTTTGTTTGGAATGTTCCATCCAAATATTGGCAATCACAGATGCAACAGGGCTTCCCATCGCTACTCCATCTATTTGGATGTAATATTGGCCACGGTAGAGGACATAGTTGCCGTCCAAACAGTTTTGCAAGAGAACAATATATTCATCAGGCAGTTCTTGGTCAAACAGCTTGTCCCTGATCACTTCCAGGCAGTCCTTTAAAGGCACATTGGTGAACAGTGATTCGACATCAAAACTTACCATTACATGGCCAGTCTCCATTTTGATGTCTTTAAGAATTTCAACAAAGTGCAGCGAGTCCTTTACATAAGACGTTGTTTTTCCAACCAATGGCTGCAGCACTCCAGCAACGTCTTTTGCCAAACTATATGTAGGAGAATCAATTTGACTCACAATCGGCCTTAGGGGAACGTCGCTTTTGTGCACTTTCGGCAAGCCATATAATTTTGGTGGTTGTGTGTTCTTTGGTTTATGAAGGTGTGTGTATACGTCCTCAGTAAATAGTTCTCGGTGGTCATGGATAAGGGCGCAGATGCGTCGTGTCTCTCTGGCAGTGGGATTATAATAAGCTATAATAAGCTACTGGCTTATATATTGCCGTATCCGAGAGCATAGTCCTTATTTTAGAGTCATAATCTTCACAATTCATAACTACGGTGGCGTTACCTTTATCAGCTTTTAGAATCATCTGTGTGTTTATTAAAATTATAATCACAGGCAAATATGCTAGCGGGCTGGCAAATTTGATGATCAACCTGAAGAACTTTATAAAGAAAGACATTATCGGAGGTCTCAACAACATAGTAGAGGGTGTCGATGGACTGTTGCCTGTAAAGAAAGCAGATCTCAAGAATGTCCTTCCTTTGGGAGACTATGAGAAGTATTACCAGAAACTGTCCGAGTCAGCAAACTCAAATATCTTGGATGGACTTACAGCAATTGCAAGAGATACAGGTATGTATCAAAAACTAGGATTTAGGTACAAATTATTATTTAAGAAACCCAACTTAAAACTTACCTAGTAATATTGTTTTTGTGATATTTGTCTGAACATAACCCGGTTCCAAGAGGGAGGTCTGATTCAGACACAAATATGTAGCCCCAGACAAAAGGCGCTTGCAACCCTTGTTTCGTTTTTTGTTTGCACCTACGGACCCTTCTACCTGCATCTGGTACACCCGTATAAAAAAAAATTGCAAACGATAAAATAATAAGAATAAAATTACTCTTCTGAGGCTGGGGATTAAAGGCGAAGAATATACTTTCCATAAAAACAAAATAGTAAGTAGTAACTGTTCATTAACAAGCCGAAACAGGTATTTTAATTTTCATCCCCCCACCTCGGAAATGGTACCTATTTTTCACAGAACATGGAAATTTTTGCTATTAGATATCTGAGCGGAAAAGCCGTTTTTACCCGCTTAAGGTTAAAGTAAATTTGAATTTAGAACATCGCGTGCACTACTAGGTATGTGATTTCAAAACATCATCAAACCTATTTAGGTACTTTCATCTCCATGATGCAGTAGGTATTTTATCATACAACTTTATTTAAATTTGTTAAAAACTCTTAACCTCCTTGGCCCTTGGTGTAGGTACTTTTGTTTTCAATTTGCTTTGCGCTCGCCATTTTGTTTTGAATTCGTATTGTTATAAGAAACTTGAAAACAAATAAAAAACAAAAAAACGAAAATGAGTGATTCCAGCGATTCTTGTGATTGTAAATGTTTTAATTTGCATTTTATCATTTCCTCGCTAAGGGGGGATGAAAAGTTACGTGTTGCACTCGAGTGCAAAGATTTTTCACCTTGTGCTCTTTTAATTCCCTCGCTAACGTTCAGGATTCTAATTTTTTAATCACTCGCTGCGCTCGTGATTCAATTTAAGAAGAAAGTTAAGCACGCAGTTAAAAAGGAACTTTGCACTCTTGTATAACAAATAACTACCTATTGAAGAGGTTTAGGTTTAAAGAGTTTATTCTCTTAAGAACTTATGCTACTACAGTTCACTTAAAATGAGATTTAGAACAACTAAATTTTTTTTTTAAACATTAAACAAGAAATATCTTACTATCTAAGATATTACGGACAATTAGGGATATAGAAGACAATTGTAGTAGTCATATGCTCATATGCTTCTGTCAGTACTGTGATTTTAATTCCCAGAAAAAAGAATAAAAAATATTGTACTCGGAAAAAATATTATAAAAATATTGTAAAAAATATTGTACTCGGAAAAAATATATATTGTGTTGTAAAAAATATTGTATTGGTGATCGGATATCGTTTCAGAGGCCCTACCCTACGTAATGCGAAACCTGTGCCCGTAACTATCTCTTTTCTAAAGTTATTCGTTTGTGTGAGACAGACAGATAGTCATATATACGGACATTGTGTTAATTTGTTTTGCAGAGTAAGGCTCCGGCCAGACTTCAGTTTTATTAAAAATGTAATCTACACCGTGAAATTTTAGTGGTTGTTTTCCCGCAACAGAACGATTTACCTTTAGTAGCACCACCGAATCGTGCGAGTTATTTTTTGAAAATAAAGATATCGTAGTTCTCAACTAATCAAAAAAATTATCATCAACTCAAAAGCGTGAGATACGATAGTATCTTTACAAAATGTGACGTGTTTGGGTACTGCTTGCCGCACGAAATCAATGTTCAAAGCTAAAGAAGCTCTACGCACTAAGTAATACAGCATAATCTGTACCGCGCGAGGGGCAATGACCCCGGCCGGTGACCGGCTGCGGCGCGGCTGGTACCATTGGTTCGAGGTTGCTTTCGAGTTTCGTTTATCACAATCGTGAAACAGCTATTTTTTTATTTGAATAACAAAAACTGCACAAATCTATTGTACTACTAAGATAGAATCATTTTAATGCGGGAAAATAACCACTAAAATTTCACGGTGTATATACAATATTAAATGTGTTTGCAGGAGACGCTTTGTTCAACTTTCCTGCCTTCAAAAGTGTGCAGGAGTGGAGCGCGGGTGCACCAGCGTTCCTTTACAGCTTTGAGTTTGTGGGCAATCTCACCAAAGGCTCCTATTTTCTTCCTGGCGTGCCTCTAGCAGGTCAGTTCAATGTCGCTCTTATTTGAATTACTGTTTACGCAACATTTTAAGTTAGGTATATTTTCAAATCTATGTATAAATAGTTAGGTACTAATGACTGTGTTATTGATTCCAGAAGAAACTGACAATAGCAACTCCCTTTACCAGCCCAAACAGTCTGGGCCGTCGCATGGTGATGAGTTGGCTTACATATTCGAGCCTCTAGATGAGTTTGGCAAATCAGTGGAGACTGCTGCGTCTCTCACAGACGCACGCGTGCGCAAATCCTTTGTTGGACTTATAACTAAGTTCGCACGTGACGTGGGTCAGGGCAAGAATGAATCGAAATTCTTCAATCTGTTTAACATGCCATCGTTCTCGCTGGACAACAACGCATTTATCAAAATAACCGATGAAATTAAGTTGGATAAGAATTTCAGGTAAGTATAAAATCAGTTAAAATCAGTTAAAAATCAGTTAAAATCAGTTTTATTTCTGCAAATAGGCCCCAGGAGGCGCTTTTACACGTCCCAATTTAAACCTACCACTGCTTCGGGACAAGTCTGGGCTAGTGCCGAGAAGAAGCAGCGCAAGAAACTCGGTCACTATTGTCAGCCTCTTTTTAAATACATTTTTACAAGGTAAGGTAATTTTTACAAGGTTTAAGCAAGTACGAGCTGGGACAACTTAATGCCATACATTTCTATCATTTAAATAATCATTAACAGTGTAATAGCCCTTTTTCGTTAAAATAACTTTGACATACGATTTAAGTTTATGTACAGGGAGTTGAGCATATAAATCTTTTTAATCATCTATCAGGAAATCATGCATGTCAGACAGACACGAAAGGCTGTCCCTATGTTACATTGTGTTGTTGACTTTTAAAAAGACAGGTAAGCTTAAAAAAACTAGCTATCCCAAAAATTGACACTTATAAAGTTGAGCCTATTTTTTTTATTGGCGACCTTCGTGCTCGTTGCACAGTGCACACTGCACTTATCGTTTTCAAGATGTCGCCTTGCCCGCTCCGAATTCCCAGTTTCGATTCCCGGCTGGTCAATGTAGGAAAAAAATGATTTTTTCTTATCTTGGATCTGGGTGTTTATGGTACCTGTGGTAATCTATTTTAACTTTTTACTTTGGTACCAGAACGAACATTGTAAGTGATGTTGTTTATTTATTTTTTCAGATTTTGCCAAATGGGTTTCTGGGGAAACATGGTCGACAGAATAGCTGGGAGTTTGTGTTCAAATGAAATCAAGGAGCTGCTGCAACTAAAACTTCTTCCAAAAGTGGACTTAAACGATGTTACCCAACTGAAACCAATTACTGGACTTATACCGAACAATAACAAAAATCCTAAGTCTAACCCAATCCCAAAGGTCCAAAACCTTCTAAATCCACTGGGTTTTTAACGTGACAATAAAATGTTACTTAGCTTGATATGTTTTTTTTTATCTATTTGTAATAAGATACTTATTCATACTAGGTACTATTACTAAGTTGAAGCTAAAATAGTCGGTGTTGTTAGAACCTCTTATTAGGCTGGGTAAACAGTTTTAGGTTATAGGAAGGTAGAATTAGGTAGGAAATTGTTCAATTTGCCCCGCTATTTGTATAAAATACGGGCGTATAATAAAGTGCTGAGCAGATTTCGAACGTCTTGTCTTTATCTTGAGCTTCATGTAAATTAAAAAATCAACATTATCTCTGAATTTATGAAAACACATACTGTTCAATCAATTCACGAGGACAAAGTACCTATATGGTCTATACCATAGACATAATACTATGTCTATGGTCTATACAGCGGCTAATAGGTGCAACTCACTCCTCACTGGGCCACACAGAGCCATCTAGTCCCAAATTGAGGTACTATTAAGTACCCTGTCGTATGGGGTACTGGACAACCGATAATCTTACTTTACTAGCACTAGTTATTGACTTACAATACATACTCTTTGTTATGGACCTACTAACTTAAGACTAGAGCTTCGACCGCAACTACGTCATGTACGGTGGGGTTCTCCGGCGCCTAACCACTTTCAAACGAAAATAGCGTGCAGTACCTACTACCACAGATAAGATAATTACACAAAAACGACGCGAGCTGCAAGCGAACGAAAAAAGCGATAGTACCTACGCGTGAAATTCATTACATTGCGCTTCTTGTACGTGTTGCCTGCTCCGAGGTCCCGGGTTCGATTCCCGGACGGGTCAATGTAGAAAAAATGTGTTTTTCTACATTTTCTCGGGTCTAAGTTTTTGTGGTACCTTCGTTGTTTCTGGTTTCCAAAATTCGAATGCTTTGTATAGTTGTTCAAATTGGGATCAGAACAAGTATATGATGTTGTCCACATTTATTTTATATTATTTTATAGTAATACTTATTATATTTTTCACTATTTAAACTTTATGATATAAAACTTTTATTAAATTACTTTAATTTTTAGTAGCAAAAGTTAAATCAACAACGTTTTTGGTCCTTACCTTGTCAATAAATTGAAGCTTAATGAACTCCAGAAGATTTGTGGACAAGGTGAAGGAGAGCTGTGAGAAAGTTGCATTGTCAATTAACACCAGCAAGACAAAACTCATGATGGTTTCTAAACATCCTGATCTGACCGCGTACAACGTACACGTACGTACCTACAACTGTGTTACTATGACACACAGAATTAATTTAAGAAAAAAATATGGAGTCCTATTTGAAACGTAATTAACCATTGTCTGAAGGGGCCTGGTGGGTCTAAGAAAACGTCTACTCGTCATTTAAAATATCTACTCTACTTACACATAAGTAGATTGTTATTCCTCGAATATTTACGATAACTTACTTGATTTATTTAAGTGCTTCACAAATACGCCGTTTTTATGTGCAATAGGTATGAATACCTACAAATAAATGAAGTAGTTAATGTCAACATTATGTGTTTGACAAGATTAATGTTAAAAAAAGCCACGTTAATGTTCACACAGATTATAGATTATTTTTGAGTCCATGTACAGGCCGAATTGTATTTAATTGTGTAGGTAAAGTAAATGTTAGCTATTTTAGCACCTATTTGATACTTATCATCATTAAGAATAAATATAACTTTGTCATCCATCACCACCAGTGGAAGAAACCAATCGACTGTGCTAAGCAACGAATTGAATGTTTTTTTTCCCCCCCTGAGTTTATTTTGTTGTTTTTCTGATACGCTTGACTCATACTGAATGAATACTGTAGAAATTGCCATCCGACTCAATAGAAAAAACCCGTGGAGAGTGCTCTTGATATTTCTTTAATTTTTAACGTAGGTAGGTATGCAGTTTTTGTCCAGAATCAACAAGCAGTAGTCAGTAACACAAAGTATGAAACAGCATACGTACGCAGCGTACCTACTATAGGTACACAGATATACTTATTGGTGTTATAAATGTTGTTAAAGTTGATAAATGCAAGTTGCATTTATTCAATAAAGATTGATTCACGCTGCAGTTTGAAGAATGTACTACTAACTCCTAAAACAACATACAGTAATAATATCTATTTAAAAAATCACCCTATACTTACATAGTTCGGTAACTGTTATCTATGACCCAGTGTATAGGTACTATTGGTATGCGGGTGGACACATTATAAGTACTTGTACTAATACTAGCTGGGTCAACTTACATCCAGTAACATAGGTGCAACCAGTCAGTGTTGAAGTATTCATCAAACCGCAATGTCTCGTGTGTGTAATATCGCTTTGTTACTGTGCTTTGTATTTGCCAGTGAATACGTGAGTGGAAGTTTAATTAGATCTAAAGATCTCGCAATCCAGGATGTGAATACCAAAGATGTACTTATTCAAAAAGACATTGAAGACGGCATCAAAGTAATTCCTATTAATGTTGACCCAGAAAAGAACGAAGTAAAATGTGCCGAAGTCGGCGCTTTCGTAAGTTATTTTTATCCACTTAGTTATATACACATAACTTGATTTTATTTAAACTTCATTTTGATATTGTCACCTTACAATAATTAATTATTTTAGCATTATTTTGCAGAGAATTGTAAATTTATAACTTATTTGATGGTCTTAAAGATATGAAACAAAAGAGAATATTATTTACAAAAAGAACATTTAATTGACAAATAAAAATAATTATTTGTGTTTTCTCTGTTTTAGTGCATGAACCACAGCGACTGCTGCAGTAACTCTTGTTTGGGGTACTTGAAAAGATGCGTTTCTGGTACCGGGTAGAGTTCAAGACTAAACACAATTACACAGTTTTAATGTTATCATTTTTATGGAGCCACAGATCACATTTAAATATTCAACTAGCATAAAAAATACGATGAAGCCACGTCAAACAATTCTATTTGACAATTTTTCGAATTGGATGTATGGGATGTTCCATATGGGTCAGGTCCGGGGGATTAGCTGCGAAGTACTGGATTTCCTTCATGGCACCCTCAGATATCTTCCATAAATTCGGATAATTTTGTTTGAATTCGTTGTACCATTTGTATATCTGTAAAAAATGATTGTTTTTACTTTCTCAAAATAAACTGTACATTTACTGAATTTTAGTAGGTTTAATTTAAGATGCCTGATAGTAGTCTGTTAGTTTGTGACAAAAAACACTTATTTAGAAGCTTTAAACATACGATTGCAAAAGAATCACTCTAAAATTGGATTTAGAGTGATTCTTTTGCAATCGTATGTTTTACCCTAGTTACTGCTAACAACTTCTACATATGTTGCTTGTCGTCAATTCTAGAAATGTTTTTATTTAATTTATTGATAGCTTTACTTACGCTTACGGATCAAATAATTTATAGCATTCTATAACGTCGCAAAGGTATTACGAAGTAAATTATCTCAATAGTTCATTTTGTTCGGAAACAGCTTCTGTTGAATAATAACTTTCAAAGTTATACTTATTTGTAAGTATAATACTAGCTGTTGCTCGTGACTGCGTACGAGTTGAATTTTGAAGTTCGAAACCACCGTTTTAATCATCTGCGTAATAGGTAACTCTTAAGTACCTTTTTGTATTTCCTAAAGTCGAAGTCAATGGCTTCAAGAGTCATGGTAGAGTTGATAAGTTGAAAGTCTGCGATGGTAAGGTGGTCAGAAGCAGCGTAGCTGGTGCCCAGGCGTTCTAGGTACGTCTCAAACACATCCAAGGCGATGTGCACCTTTTTCAGCCCGAGAGGAGTTCGCTCGTAATCGAAGAATATAGGAGCCATCTGAGAGATAATTACATATTTCTAGCATTGTTCAATCGTTCTATGTTTTTCTCGTAGTCTTACCTGATTAACTCTATAAAGTGGGGAACTTTATAGAGTTAAATAAGCAAATAAGTTTAACGTAAAGAATTCATAAAAAGTTCAGTTTCAGGCATGAAAGGCATGGTAATTTAAATAAAAATTGGCTTACCGAATATGCAGAAATATTTGCATAATAAGTTGACAGATTAAAGCACAATCTATGGTTGACAAGAGCTCTGTAAAAAAAGTTACCTACATGAAATCAGCTTAAAATTGCAAATTCAAAATAAGTGTCGTAGATTACATAGGGAATATTTCTTTCCCTATGTATACTAAACTAAAGAACATAGTGTTTGCTAAAGTTTCATAAATAGGATAAATAGGACAGTCATAAAATTTGTAATATTGCGTGAAAACACGGTGCTCATAACGATTTTTAGATCATGTTCACATAAAGAAGACACACCCACTTAAAGACAATAAGTAGTTAAAATATGATTACCGTGCTTTTGGTTCCTTCGGGTAGAGGGGCGACTCTGGTTTAAATTTGTCACAAACGTACTGCAAAATAGCGTTGCTTTCACTCAAGAAGAAGCCGTCATCATCCAGTACTGGTATTTCTTTCTGTGGGTTCATCTAGAAACAAAATAAATATTATGTCGTACATTCGAAACGTAATGCAGGTATTTCGTTTTCGGACAAGTAACGTACTGCAATACTACATATTTCATGACCAGAATTTAAGTTTGAAATGAGGGACTAATTCGACACTGATTACATTTAAAGCTTTGACAATTATAGCTTTTTAGAATGGAATTGAGGACTCTTCACTTTGAAACTATTTTAGTCTTTGGACTATTAGCATATTTAAGGAAACTATTAAAATAAGTCACCAATTCACCCAATAGATTTTCCAACATCGGTATCAGTTGACATGTTGTGGTAGGTTGATGCGCTTTTGAATTGATAAAAGCACTGATAGACTCTTTATTACCAAGCCATAATCCGATGTCATGTGGTCACCAGCCCCGAAGTCAACGCTGATAAGCTCGAAAGGTATCTGAAGGTCCGTTAATGCCTGCCGCACAGACAGAGATGGCGGGCCGTCAGATACTCCATACAGTTTTAGGACCATGATTCTGTAAATTTGAAAAAATAACTTTGAGTTACTCATCTTTGCTGTAATAACTAGATTATCCATGATATTATTTTGGAAATCAATTTTTGACTGTATCAGGTATTTGAACTTTTCTTCCATGAGATAGCATAGGTATTAGGTGCAGATAGAGATGAATCAGTTCAACTGATTTGAGCTGTAAGCCAGTATTGCTTTATTCAATAATAATATTATTTTTATATGATATCATTGGTTTCATTAATATTTTGAGATTCTGATTTGTAAGAAAATCATTTTTTTTTTTTCAAAAATGATATCAAATTTCTAACTTCACCATAGTATTGAATATGCATTATGTTAACGTAGGCTGGTTTCGGCTTGTTAAACCTTTTATTTATTAGTCTATGTACTAAACAGTTAGTACCAGTCGACAAAGAAAAAAAGTTTTCATGAAGTAGGTAAGTACTTATATTTTACTAGTTACTTTTTTTCATTTTACTAATCAACAGGACTTACTTACTTAAATTGTTATCCTATCCTAAGACCAAACTAAAGAATAAAAAATACTTAGAGCATAATAATCAAAGAAAAAATGAAATAGGTACAAAATATGAAAACTGAATCTGAATTCTGAATCGGAATATGATTCTAAATCTAAATCTAAATCTGAATAATATTATAAACGTGAAAGTAATTGAGTATGGATGTATGGATGTGTTACTCTTTCACGCTAAATCAAGTAAACGGATCTGAAAATTTGGCACGGTGTTAGTTTATTGGCTGGAATAGAATATAGGCTACTTTTTATTCCTGGAAAAGCTACGGTTCCCGTGGGATAACTTTAATACATAGTTTTAAATACAATATTCCACGCGTTCGTAGTCGCGGACAACTGTTAGTCATAAACTAAGTTAGTTAAGTAGGTATTTTTTCTACACTCAAAATATGCAAATTATACTACGCCCTAGTAACTAGGGTGAGTCAACTTTCTTTTTATCAAGTAGAGTATTTCCGGATTTACTGACTAACCGAAAAAATAAAGTTAGATGAAAATATTGAAGAAAATGCTTAACTACATATAATACTAATAGTAAAGGGTGTTAAGTGTTGTAACTGTCATGTGTTTTTGCTTAAAAAGTACTGGTCACCTAATACAGTTGGATAGGTACTATTTCATACAGGGTGTACGAAAATTATTTATGCGTTGGTACGGTATAGGTAATAGGCCTACCTACTATACTTTCTTCCATAGCTTCAGCTGCTCAAAGCTCTGGTAGACCTTGTAAAGCAGGCGTGACAACCCCATACAGAAAATTCCTAATTCCTTGCGATCAATTAAGTGATTTAATCGATATCGGTACTACTACATGGTAAGTAGGTAGGTATGCAACAACAATAAAATATTTAAAAAAAAACAATAGTCGCATAAGATTATGTGTAACACTAATAAACGATTTCTTATTCTTATTAATCGACAGTGATCAAAAAGTATGGTAAAATTTTAAAAAATAAGGTAGCTAATTCCCATGTTGTTAGTTATTTGGTAACAACAAGCCTGTAAACCATCCAACAGTACGTTTAAGTACTTAAGACTGAGTCAACGTGATATTTTTGGTAAGTAACATGTAAATAAAAGACTTATTTATCACTATAGTAGGTACTTTCGGATACGATATTAAGCATAGGGAAAGAAATTAAGTAATTTTGTAAGTACATAATCAACTTATTCTTAACAAAAGTCTTCGAGCAACGCGGCCTTCCGTTACGGGACGGAAGGCCGCGTTGCTCGAAGACAAAAGTAATACGAATTACGAACCCAGCAATGTGTGATCAGCGCCGCCGCTACACAATTACTGCATGCATTAATAATTATAAGATTAAACGAACTTACCCTAAGTGAAGTTCTATCTTAATTATACGAAGATACTTGTCCGAGATGGGTTTAACATGTAGTAACGGTGAGATACTAGCGCTGTCACAATTTTTTCAAAGCTAGAAAAAAAAAAAGAGAAACAGAATGTTTTCTATGGCAACACTATCAAATTTCATTACGTTTAAAGACAAGCATTATTAACAACCCAATTAATGGGATAATACTATACAATTTAGTATTAGTGGGTGGGTTTATTAAGGGACTGCCATCTCGGACAAGTATCTTCGTATAATTAAGATAGAACTTCACTTAGGGTAAGTTCGTTTAATCTTATAATTATACTTAATACTTGTCCGAGATGGGTTTAACATGTAGATGTTTGAAGATGGGTTGTGAATCACTAATTAATACAATTTTTTAAAAATGAAAAAAATATTGTAATTAAGTATAATAAATCTTAAAACTTTGTTATTAATAAAGTAAATAATTTGAGAGAGATTAATAGTAAGTATAAACATTTAATTTATTCGATCCGAAAAATACTATTACATAGGTACTGTATTATTGAATTCTGCTACGTTTTGAACTATTGGCCTAGAATATAGAAGAATTCTGAGACCATCCTGCAGTTTGTTTAATAATAAAATCATTTCTAACATGTGACCTTTGCTGCACGGCAGATGTTGTTGTATGTCTTGTGGTATAAGCCAAGAATATTTGTATCATTAATACCAGCTTCTCACAAAATCTAATTAATCCACCAGCTTATGGCTGGATTTTTGATAGTTAAAATCAAAAGGTCATCAATTTTTTCCTTGACAATTATTTTGTCTTCTCTATATACAACTTGATTGTAGACACAATATTAATTTATGTTTGCTGAGCAAAGGTTTCTAATTGAAACGAAAACTGAGGATTTCGTTTCCTTAAAGTTTAATGTGTAATACTTTGAACATCAAGAACGTTTGCTAACGCCCACAGATCCAAGTAATGCGTCCCGTTTTTCAGTTAACTCTTTTTGGTGACACATTCTGTCCTTTGACCTAACTGTAGGACCAATCAGTAGAGACAGAGTTGATCATTCTCATAGATCTGTGTTAAAAACTAACAATGAGAGGAATGGAAACCTCATGAGTATCAATAGTGTGCTTTCTGCAAAATAGTCACCATAATTTTAAGGGTGAGTCATATCGCTTCAACCCTCGTATTTATAAAGAAGTAATTACTTATTGCTTAAGAAATTCATAACTTCAAGTGTTAATACCTAGTGCATAATTGAAGGCAATGGGTTATTATTAATAGTCATATTATTTGGCTTAGAATGCTAACTTTTGATAGTTCTCACTTCTAGTAATTACTTGATTAAGGAATACTTATTGTCACTTAAGTAATTACTTTCAGTCAAGTAATCACTTATACTTGTTTATAAATACGGGTGTTAGATACACAGATGGAATAGGTACTCTTTATTGCACACCAAATAAAGGGATAACATACTTTTTGATAATATTAAGATGTACAATTTTGGGGGTCTTATCGCTAAAGAGCGATGTCTACCAACCTTTGGGTACAGGGAAAACTATGACAATATTTAGGGTATTTAAGAAAAGAGAATTGACCATTATGTCAAGTGCTGAGTTTGGAGGGCACCACCTTATGAATCCTTGTCTGTCAACAGCCCTACAGCCAGGGTAAGCTGATGGTATAAGTGATAGTAATATTTGAAATTAAAATAATGTTCTATTAAGCTCATATATATTATTTTTATTAGTGTCGATGGCGTTGACTAGGGGAAACCATGGTTGTTATGGTCAATAGGGGAAAACTAATATTTTATTTAAATAAGCTATTACAGTTGTGTTTTCAATACTCATTAAATTTTCATAGTTAAAGTAAAACATTGTAGGTCCAACAGTGCAGCTTTCAATTCTAAATAAGAATAATAAAAAGAATTTATTACACAATCAAGCAAGATTTACAATGGTTAATATGATGTGTTTGTTCTGCACAGGACCAAGACCCAGAAGCCTTATTGAGGCTACATACAGCACCCCAGGTACTGGGGTTGAGGCATTGGTGTGTATTTCCATGAAAAGGTTAAGTTGTTTTATTATTATATAATTGTTGGATTGTTAATTTTCATATTGTTTTTCCCCAAATAGTTAATATCTTTATTTTCTTATTTATTTATCTTTATTTATTAAAAAGGTTAAGTTGTATAATTAGGTTGCTAAGTAATCTTAATGCTAGGCATAACTGCATCCAGTTTTCATGTGATTTTAGTAATTCTTTAAGTCTTTGTCTTCCTATTATTTTTGTATATAGCCATCCATACAACAGCTGGCTAAATTGTCTTAAGTGTACCTAACAATTTCTCTGGATTAAATTCTTTCTTAAAGTAACAGCCTATAGTTTTCTTATACAACTGTATTTACTTTTTAAGATTAGTCTTGCACTTTGTTTTTGTATAACTTTTAACACTATAAGTCTAAAAAAAAAAAAAACCCATGTATTTTTAGATTTGAGCATACTTCTCGACTGAAGGTTTAAATAAATAAATTTAAATGTGGACTGCTTTTCATTTTGCTCTGTTAGGGTTTGGTCAGTGGAATGTAAAATAAATCATAAGTATTTGCAATTTTAATAAGTAACAAGTGCACTTTCTCAAAGTTCAAAACTTAAGTTATGTAAGAGTTTGCATGCAACAATAATGTTGTCTTTGCAATTGTTTGCTTTTTTCAAATCGTTGAGAAGGTAAATACGATTTTACCTATAAATATATAACATTACATTTGTAAATCCCGGTTCAGTGATAAGTTCTTTTAAATCTTTTGATGCCATATAACAGTCTTAAGACATAAGTTTGTAAGCAGTTATAATATTTTCAAGTTCAAATTGTCTGTACCTATATAATTATTTAGATAAAGTTTTTTCAAGTTTGAAATAAAACTGTAAGTACCATTGGGTTTTTCAACCAAGAATACAAAAAAGTTGTTGAAAAATTATTCTGTACATACAGTATGGGCACACAGATTTCGCTCCCTGAATTTAAAGTTTCTTTATCTCAGAGCCAATTTTATTTTTCTCTATGATAGGCAATTGTTGTGATTCTATGACATCGGAAGGTGGAATGGTACTGAAAGGGATTTCATATGCCTCATGATTCATCATCATTTGTAACATCAAGTCAATTATAAATAAAGTATTTAAGCCGTCCATTTTTACTTATTTTTGGATATTCTTATCGGCTTCCGACAAGGCAAGGAATTTTCTAGAACTGGAATTCAGGTAATGTAAGGGATCTGCCCAAAAAAGTCCTCAATTTCCTGTCAGGTTCTTTCGGTAAAACAATTTGGCTGCCTCTTCTAATTAAAGCCTTAATGGCTGGGTTTAAAATTGATAACCTCATTTTGTAAATAAGAGGGAGTTTGTATTTGCCTAAATATTGGAGGGTGCTTCTTTACAAAGACCTTCTGTCAATATTTTCGCCCATGTAGGGCAATTTCTGGCCTGATAGGCTATCCAATTTCTTCTTTTTCCCGGAGCCAAAAAAAAACTTTTTTGTCAGAGGGTTGTCATCTGAAGGGAACAATTTTGATTGTTCAGTACAAGGAAGCAAATTGTCTTCCTGCTATGTGGTAGTGCTCTGTGAAGAACCGGCATGAGCCCATGTAATATAAGGCAAGTAACGCTGGCTTACAGCGTTAAGATCATGCATGCATGAAAGATTCGCACTGAGTCGCAGTGTCTCGGTGGCTTAATAATACAGCTCCTGCCCTGCATGCGAGGAGATGCGGGTTCAAGTCCCGTCTGAGACATAATTTTCATGTTTACAAACTGATAACATGAAGGCGTTGTCTAGTCTCATGTAAGCATGTTTATTCTCATAGGCCTTCTCTCATTATTTTCACCCAGCATAGGGCAAATTTCGGCCTGATAGTCTTTCCAATTTCTGCTTTTCCTACACCCTCTTTTCCCAGAGCCAGAAGAAGCTCTTTTGTCAGATGGTTGTCATCTGAAAGGAACAATTTTCATTGTCCATTACAAAGAAGCAAATTGTCTACAACTATGTGGTAGCGCTTATGCTGATATGAAAGCTTTGTCTAGTCGCAGCGTACTAGCACTTGCCCTTAATGTAAGCATGTGTATCTTTGAGCGATAGCACTTGCCTAATAGAAAGCTCTCACCCTTAGCATGTCTAGCCAATGTTTGTGATTATTCAGACTCTTAAAGACTTAAACTCACACAAAATTAGAGCTTGTGGGTCTGTTCATCATACATGAAACTACCCAGGCGTTTAAAGTTGTTATAGGGAAAAGTCATATTTTTTGAAATATGTAAGCCTCACCTATTGGTGTATCTGTGTCATCATCTATGACAACACATTCAAGAGGGTGTGGTCAAAGATGTTTCCTCATCGCTGCTCTGAGAATCTTGAAGTTTCCTTTATTAGCTTCCATTTTCCTGATCTTCTTTCTTGAATTTAATTTTCTTCAAACACTTGGATTTCATTAGAATAGATTTTCAAACAAGTGAGAAAAACGGTTACGAAAGATAAACGTGCTCTCCGAAAAGAAATCATGAAAAGCAATTTTGTTTTTACAGTAAACTAACGAAAGGTTTATGCATTATGAATAAATATTGAATCTGCAGAATGCCTAAATAGATCATTGTTTTCGTTGTAGCGCTTTATGCCCCAAGCGACAACCGGTTGTTGCGATAACAATTGATTTTAATTGTGACTGGAATATCCGAGCGTCAAAGAGACAACGCAATGAAAACAGAAAAAATGGTGTGAGGTGATAATATAGGTTATGGGTTATGATGTTACCTACCTATTTAATTTTTCTAAAGTTTCAATTCGAAACTATCGTAACTACAACATTTCTCTATATGTAAAAGTAAAGATAAATTGAATCATACCTGTGATTAATGTTATAAATCGCTTTTGTTTACATAGCAAGCCTTGACCTTGAATATGCTTCTTTTTGATCTTCTTGTAATTTTCCCAAAAGTCACAATAAGACATATTAAACACTTTAAATAATGACCACCTTAATGCACGATTATAAACTTTTATGGTATATTTCGTAAGAGTAATAGATATTTTACACATCTTTTATAAGAAGATGATGTGACCGCGCTCGCACAAAAAACCGTAATGAAATTTGATAGTGTTGCCATAGAAAACATTCTGTTTCTCTTTTTTTTTTTCTAGCTTTGAAAAAATTGTGACAGCGCTAGTATCTCACCGTTACTACATGTTAAACCCATCTCGGACAAGTATTAAGTATAATTACGACTTCGTGCAAACTCCGAGTTCCAAGTAGCCAATCAGCTTACCGCATAACTAGGCACAGTTCCTTTCACTAGCTATTTTGAGGGTCAGACAGTTGTTATTAGCCAACATGAGTCCATCGTCCCTTCAAAAAAACGACGATTTTTTACTATGGCTTAAAACGCCGATTTTAGTTATTGTTAGTTAATTTAAAAAGTTTTGCGTTGTTATGATGAATTTAAGTGTCATACCTCTCAAATCTAATTGGTATGAAGCGTCTAGTATCAGAACTAAACAAAAACTAAGCGGTACCTCCTAACAGAAAACCTTGAGGAATAACCAAAACTAAATTATTAAGCAGCCAGCTAAATTGTTAGGTAACAGTCACCGCGAGATAGGTAAGATTATTTTGTTTCTTTAACGGAAGACTAGCAATTTTGTAAAACCGCATCGTGCCTTTAACCTGTTACAGGGCATTATAAATTAACTCACTTAAATACTACATTAAATCACTTATACTATTTTAGAAATAATCACATCCGAAATAATATAATACTAAAGAATACTACCAGACAGGTGTATTACACAGACAGATTTTTTAGTTGCTGTATAGTAGCTGTATAGTTTGCTGTAGCAAAATTACATGATGCATAGGCCATGCATGCATGCATCATCATGTAATTAGTCCTTCTTTTGGTATTGGTTACATTACAATTGATTAAAATTCAAAACATATTTTTTAAAGCGTGTTGTTTGAAAAAGTTTAAGGAATAATGTTTTTTTTTGTTTCATTATTAATCTACTTTAAGCCAAATAAAGTCTGCCCGTGACCACATTTACTCATGTGCCGTGACCATAAACCATGAACGATGTACAAAGTGTTCGAAACGCGGGTTAAACCAAAATAAACACGAATTAAAAAATCAGTAAACATATCTTTCATTTCAAAAATATGCCATTTTTACTTTATTTTATTATACCTACGGATCTATTTCTTTTTTATACCAAAAACTAATACCAGTGGTATTTGTTTTTCGTTATTATTATTTTTATTCCGGATGAATACTTACCATGAATGAGTCCCAAAATACCTACATTATTAATTTTTCAAAATTTGGTATTCGCTCGGAATAGTAACTACTTATATTAATTACAACAATATACAAATCCTATTGGTATTTATTAGTTTTTTGGTATTAGAAAGGAATAGATCTACTTAGGTACACCGCGCTTTTAAGGGTTAGTTGTGGAAGCGTTACACAATAACTATAAATAAAATTTCCTTAAAAGTATTATAAATACTAGTAAACAAACAGATTGTGTCTTTTCACCGCTACACATTAAAGACTTGTTGTAACAGATGGTTCATAAAAATGGCTTCTTATTTAAAGTACATCGTTGGGGTTATACACCTACTGTTATTAAGTCAAACTTTATCAGCCACTTATCATAAGGCATCGGCTTCAAAAAATTATCGAGTAAAACGTCAGGAAGGCTACGTGTACGATAGGCCGAGTGTTTCCTTTGACTTACCTGTGCGGCAAACGACAGCATCTACGCAGGGTCCAGTCATAGAAAGAACTCAAACAGCAGCAGTTGACCGTACACAATCTCAGTACATGTATTATGCGTATCCAGCACCATCCGGTGGGGACACAGTTAATATAGGATACGGCACTGGCAACACAGCAGGAACGAGTAATGCGAGAGGTGGAGGAGGTAGTGGAAGCACCGGAGGAAGAAGTGAAGGTGGTGGAGGAAATGGAGGATCAGGTGGATACAATTATGGCGTTCAGAACTCAGTGACATCATCAATGCAGACCTCGTTAACTGGATCAGCCATCGGAGCAGGAGAAGGATATAATTACAAAACCCAAGGTTCTGGAACATCGGCAACACAGACAGCGTCCACTGGGTCTAGTGCTTCTGGCTATAATTACAACACACCGGGCATTAATAATGAAATCAGTCAAATTCCAACCACTGCTTCTACAAATGCTCCTAAGTATTTGCCACCCATATCAAACGTAGGTGGTACCGGTGTAACCCGTGAAAACTCCGGTTTTGCTGTAAATAATTCACCTGGGCCAGTGGTTAATACTCCAGCTCCTACGATAACATCAACGGGAGGCTCTCAAATGGACATTAGCATTGCAAAAGGAATATCTGAAGCAGCGTATTTACCTCCAGTATTATCGCAATCTCCACTTCCTAACCCTCCACCCGTATCAACGCCCAGCCCATTTTCTCCTAAACCAGTAACTGGGACTCCTTCCGGATATTTACCACCAGCTATGTCAACATCAGGATCAGGCTTGTCTCCGACTCAAAATGCCGTATCAACTCCAGCATCTACCTATCTTCCGCCTGTATTTTAAATTAGCAATATTATAAACAAATGTGGCATTGTATCGTAGAGTTATTATTTCTTATATAATAACATTTTCCTTTCACTCCTTGGGCAAAGCTCTAAGTCAGACTTGAGTCAGTCTTACCAAAGTTCGTTTTTTTAGCAGATTCCTTGACGCCTTCCCAATGAATAACTGAAGAAAATGACTTTCTAAAAAGTGGTTGGAGTTTGAACCGAAATGTTTCTTTTTACAGCGCTGGCCTACTAGCGAAGCTCTGCTACTTGTCAGCCCCGCTACCCGTGCTACTCCCTTACCGCTTTGTTTGAGTTTTTGTAATACTCGTACTAGGTACCTACACTTAAATTGCATTCAAACTGTGCACCACAGTTTCGTTACTGGTCCGTCTTTAGTATAATCAGCCCTAAAGTATGAATTTACAACAATATTTCCATCCTGCCTGCATGAAAAATGCTTTCATGCTAAAAAACTAATTCAATGGGACTTGCCGTAAATTCTATCATAATAGAGTTAATTATGCCTAGCTGGAGTTTCATTTGATTACATGTACCTATTGTATTATAAACTAGCTGTTGCCCGCGACTTCGTCCGCGTCAATTTGTGTTAGTATGATCGCGATTATTTTTGCAACATTTTTCACTGATGCTTCGCTCCTATTGGTCGTAGCGTGATGTTATACATATAGCCTAAAGCCTTCCTCGATAAATGGACTATCCAACACAAAAATAATTTTTCAGTTCGAACCAGTACTTCCTGCGATTAGCGCGTTCACACAAACAAACAAACAAACAAACTCTTGAGCTTTATAATATTAATAAGTAATAAGTATAGATTGCAGAAGAATTAATATGACCACGTAGCCCTTTGGAAACTAAACTTTGATAGATTTTAATACACACCGTGCAATTTTAACCACCTGTAAAACGAAGCCCACGTTATGTAACCATTATGTATAACATCTTGGAAGTGTTATTTAAAAAAAATTACCATAAGTTTTTTTAATAAAATATTAAATATCGGTTCAGCTATTTATTTTGAAACACGCTGTGACGCACACAGATGTAGCTGTGTAAGGTCCATTCAACCGAGACCTAGCCGCAGCAAAATAATAGGTCCGGGCGCGTCACAGCGTGAAACAAAATCAAAAGTCAGAAACAAAAATTTAAATTTTTCAAAAATTGGTTTTAATAAAAAAAAAATAACACTGCCATGATGTTATACATAATGGTCCAATAACGTGGGCTTCGTTTTCCAGGTGGTTCAAAAAGCACGGTGTATAAAATATAAGGTTCACTATAAAAACTGTGAGTGTATGTGTTATCAGGCGTAGGAAGGAAGAGAAGAGGTGATTATTGTTTTGATAGTAATACGAGTATTTGGATGGATGCTTGATACTTAAGAGTGCGCCCAATGCAAAATAGAGAAAAATGGCCTCTTTTTAGTAGGAAAAAACAAAATAATTCGGATTTAAAAAATACTACAGGTATCAGTCAGTTTTATTTCTGCAAATAGGCCCCTGGAGGCGCTTTTACACGTCCCAATATTTAACCTACCACTGCTTCGGGACAAATGTGGGCTAGTGCCGAGAAGAAGCAGCGCAAGAAACTCGGTCACTATTGTCAGCCTCTTTTTAAATAAACATGTTTACATAAGATATATGCCAGTGCGAGCTGATACAATTTAAAGCCAAACGTTCCTACGAGTATCATTTATATAATCATCAATAGTGTAATAGCCCTTTTTCATTAAAACAACTTTGATATATGATTTGAATTTATGTACAGGGAGGTCAGCAATTGACAGTGGTAATTTGTTGAAAATACGGATACAATTTCCCATGAACGAATTACCTACTTTTCGCAGTCTGAATCCTGGAACGGCAAGTTTATCTTTATTTCGGGTATTGAAATTGTGTACGTCAGTATTTTTGACAAAAAATTCGAGGTTTTTACGGACGTACATAATGTTTTCGAAAATGTATTGAGATGCAACTGTTAGTATGTTGATCTCTTTGAATAGCTCTCTTAGAGAGTCACGGGGTCTAAGGCCGTAAATAGACCGCACAACACGTTTTTGCAATATAAAAATAGACTCAATATCTGCCGCTGAGCCCCATAACAAAATTCCGTATGACATTATACTGTGAAAGTAGCTAAAATATACTAATCTTGCCGTTCCAACATCAGTCAACTGTCTTATCTTTCGCACAGCATAAGCAGCAGAACTAAGTCTTCCAGACAGAGACCTGATATGAGCACCCCATTGCAGTCGAGAGTCTACAGTTATACTTAAAAAGGTAGAGGAGTCTACTGTGTCTAATGGCTCATCTTTTACAATAAAATTTGTGGCGGAAAACCTTACATTAGGTAGGTAAAAAGCCTATAGTATTTAAGTATACGAACAGAATTTTAGAAAAGAATTAGGTTTTCTAAATTTAAATACAAATTTCGTACCAATAAAAATCAGTAAGTATTAACTTAAATGCTCTAAATTGTCAGTGACGACACCACATTATTTTTAAGGAATTACATAGCTAGACTAATGTTTTATTAAAGTAATCGATTACTTTTTTTATTTCATGTCTACATTTTGAATAATTAAATAAAATCTGGTGGACAAGTGCCAGTGTCATTGTACTAGTGCAGATATCTGTTGTCTGTAACTGTAAACCTTGATGAAAGGACTAGCTGCTAAACAAGAGGCTAATCAATCTAGGCCCTTGCTGCTTCAAGAGAACGCTGACCACACACTGCTCAAAAGACTGTCGCTAAACTAAAGGCATTGCCTCAACCGCCACTGTAATTTCTGCGATATTCACCGTACACCCCGGACCTTGCCTGGTAGATACGCGGAAACGAGTAAAACCACCGGCTGCTTGTAATGCACTGATTTATTAAATCTTAAATGCGTGTGGTGACGTAGCACGCACACATACATACTATCCCTCCACCTTTATTTTCAGATAACTATAATTAATAAATATATGAAACTGGACTTTTACTTTTATTACATAATTTTAGAAAAACTTCTTATAGTCTACTCGAGGAATGTTACGTAACATCAAATTGGTTAAGCCAACACCTCTTGCCAGGGGTAAAGAACTTGCAGTAGGATCAATTGACACTGAACTAGGTGTCAGTGGTTCAGTATCATTTGTGTCCGCTTCTTGATCAGTCCCATCACTAATACTATTTCTCTCTCCCTGACTAGGCACAGTTGTATCTTCTGTTATAACAATATCATTAAATATATTACTATTATAACTTTTGTTGTTTTCTTTATTATTATTGTCACAAAGAATAATTTGGTTTTTATGTCGCACAGTTTCTTTATTGGTACTCAAGTCTCTTACTACAAACAAAACTTTCCCGAGAGGCTTAATAATTATGCCCTTTGTCCATTTAAATTTATTCTTATTTATATAATTTTTATATCTAATGAATTGTCCACTGAGTAGTTTTTTCCGAATAACACCACCGTGATATTTATTCTGTAAGCACTGTTTACGTCGAACTATGTCAGTCAAGCTGGTCTGCGGGGGCGAACACAAAGACGGAAGTAACAAATCCAATCTGGAACGAAGTGGTCTCCCGTACACGAGCATCGCGGGAGATTGACCAGTGGTTGTGTGCACTGAGTTACGGTAATCGAACAAATATTTCAACAACTTATTACGCATATCACTTAAAGTACCCCCCGACAGTATGGCGCTTTTTATACCTTTCTTAACAATTCTAACATATGTTTCCGCTTGACCGTTACTCGCCGGATGGTACACTGGCGTAGTTTTATGGCAAATTCCATTCAGAGAACAAAATTTTTTAAATTCTTCAGACGTGAATGAAGTTCCATTATCAGTCACTATAGTGTGAGGTATTCCGAATCGTGACATATACTCATATAACTTATTTATAAGAGCTGACGATGTAATATTATTATTCATATTTAAACATTCAACCCATTTGGAGTGCGCATCGATAATAACTAAAAACATCCGGTTCTGTATGGGACCTAAAAAATCCATATGGATCCTATAAAACGGTTTATCTGGGTATGGCCATGACATAACTTTAGAACGAGGTGGTGATGAACGTAAGTCTGAGCTGCATTGAATACAGTTTTTAATTAGGTTCTCAATCGCCTGGTCTATACCTGGAAACCAAAATTTTGATCGCGCCTCACATTTTGTCTTAACAATTCCTAGATGCGAATTGTGCAATTCGTTTATGACTTTTTGTTGTAATATTTTCGGAATAACAACTTTATGGCCGCGCATTAAAATGTCATTTTCAAAAGATAGTTCAAATCTACACAAAAAATAAGGCTTTAATGTTTTGTCTTTTAATATACGTGGCCAACCTGCCGTAACAAAACCCAGCACTTTAGTGAGTATCAAATCTTTTTTAGTTTCACTACGTAGCTGTTGTAGCGTGATTGGTAATGAGCCCTCCACTACAAAATTAACATAAGCGGCAGAGTCGTGTTGCGCGGGCGCCGGCCGCGCGCTACTGGCGTCGGCCTCGGCTACAGCGCTCGCCCCACTACGGCCCGCCTCGGCGCTCGAGTCGGGAAGCGTCGCCCGTGATAAAAAATCGGCACAGTTATCACCACTACGAACATATTCTATTACAAAATTGTAACTAGAAAGAAATAACGCATATCTTTGAAGACGATTAGCCGATATTTCTGGAATGCCACGTTTAGGGCCAAAAATTGACACGAGAGGCTTGTGATCAGTTCTCAAAATGAATGGTTGGGATCTAGCATACAAAAACTGATGGAAACGTTTTACACCGAATACAATTGCCGTTGCTTCTTTCTGGATTTGAGAGTATTTTTTTTCCGCTGAACATAAAGTCCTCGAAGCATAAGAAACCGGTCTTTCCAACCCGTCAGGTCCTACTTGTGAAAGTATTGCCCCCAACCCGTTTGGTGACGCATCAACTGTTAAAATTATTTTAGCGTTAATGTCAAAATGAGTCAAAACTTCATCTGATGCCAAAATATTTTTAATTTTACTAAATGCCTGATCGTGTTCTGTCAGCCATAACCACTTTGCACCTTTTTTTAAAAGATCGTACAGTGGTGATAAAATATTAGAAGCGTTCTGAACAAAGTTTCGATAATAATTAATTAAACCCAAAAATGACTGCAATTCGTTTAAATTTTTTGGTCGCGGTGCTTTAACTATGGCTTTTACTTTGTCTGACGATTTTTTGATTCCATTTTTATCAATGACATAGCCAAGGTACGTGATTTCATTTTTGAAAAATTCGCATTTATCCCTTCGTAACGTTATCCCCGCCCCTCTTAGAATGTTTAATACCTTTTCTAGCCTTTCCATATGATTTTTTTGGGTTGGGGCCGTTATCAAAACGTCGTCTAAAAAACATAACACCCCCTCTAATCCTAAAATGCTTTCCATCGCCCTTTGAAAAATGGCAGGTGCCGATGACAACCCAAACACTAATCTTTTGTACCTAAATAATCCTCTATGTGTATTTATACAAGTAATATTGGCATCGTCAATTATTTCCAACTGATTATACGCCGAGGACATGTCAAGTTTTGAAAACTGTATACCACCATGCAACTTGGTAAATAATTCCTTAACCGTCGGTAACGGATATCTTTCTAGCACCAACTGTTTATTAATAGTTTGAGAGTAATCAGCGCAGAGTCGAACCGAGCCATCATTTTTCAGCACAGGGACTATCGGCGATGCAAATTCAGAACATTCTACTGGTTCAATGACCCCAATCTGAATTAACCTATTTAATTCCTGGTCAATTTTATCTCTGAGCGAGAAAGGTACTGGTCGTGCCTTAAGGAAAACGGGCTTAGCACCGTCCTTTAATTGTAATCTTATTTTATATTTATTGAAACATCCTAATTTATCCGAAAATACTTCTGAATAATTATTTAAAAGTTTCTGTAAATCACAGGCATCGGGAGATAAATTGCAAAAATTCATAGGTGTCAACTCGAGCTTAAACAGGGCAATAAAATCTCGGCCAAGAAGTGGTGGGCCACCGTTATTAATAACGTACACGTCAAGCATTTTCGTCACCCCTGAGTACGACACTGGCAAACGCACTATACCTAAACTTTTTATTGCGCTTCCCGTATAACTTATTAATTTCCTATTAGACTGTGATAAGGGAACCGTGCTAAACATTGATTTATACGTTTTGTTCGATATTGCCGTAACTGCAGAACCACTGTCAATCTCAAAATTCAAATTAACGCCATTAATAAGTACAACTAGTGTCATTGGTGCCCCGTTTAGTGAACGAATATTGAAAAACGTACCATCATCCTCGCCCCCGCTCACCTCACCTGACTCCACATAATTGATTTGTTTACACATTTTACGCAGGTGTCCTTTAACGTTACATTTATTACACTTGTAGCTTGCAAATCGACATTCGCTCGCTTTGTGGTTTTTTCTTCCACACACTAAGCACTTTACACTAAAATTGCCGTTGGATCGCGATTTGTTTTCAATCTTGAAAACTGGGTCTCCTTCGGTCCCCGCTGACGAGCTCGCCGCTGCCAACCGTGCGCAGCGAACGCTTTCTGCCAAATCTACTGCTACCCTCAATGACAGCTTCTCGATATCCATTGCAAAAAGTTTTTCCCGTTCCGGACCTTGTAACATTCCCATTACAAATCGATCCAACAACACCTCTTCGAGGTTTTTAAAGTTACAGTGCGCTGCTAGACCTCTTACACGGGCTGCCCACTCTGTGTGTGTCTCGCCGGATCGCTGTACCGCCATGTAAAAATAGTGCCGTTCAGCAAAGCCACACCTTTTTGGTGTAAAATGCTTATCTAAACTTTCTATGATTTCAGTATAGTCCACCACGTCCAGAGATTTAGGCAATACCAGATTGCTAGCCAGTTGGTAGGAGTTATCTGTGAGTGCACTAAGTAGGATCGCTCGCCTTTTCACTCGTCCTTTGTCCGCCGTATCATCTATTCCATTTGCTATGAACCACTGCTGTAAACGGCTTTTGTAAATGATCCAGTCTTGATGCTGATGGTCAAAATTGGAAAGAATTCCAAAGGCAGAAGACATTTTAACACTTTTACTTTTTTTTTCAAATGTGGGTAACTATCGGTCGTCGCCACTGGTAGATACGCGGAAACGAGTAAAACCACCGGCTGCTTGTAATGCACTGATTTATTAAATCTTAAATGCGTGTGGTGACGTAGCACGCACACATACATACTATTGCCCCAACAGATATTATCTTTTTCTGTGATTTAGGTTTAGAACTCCTTACAAGAAAGAAAATTCTACTGCGTTGTGGCAGTCCAAACAACCTTTACAGACTTTTACAGCCTATCGTTATAAAAGGCAAGGTATTATTTCAAGGAACCTGGCGATTAGTTAGCTCAGGGGACACTTCATTACCAAGTTCTGAACATAAGTAATGGGTAAGTAGCGAGACATTAATGTGTTACACCATACAGTATACCTCGTGCATATAAACGAATCGCTTAGTTCGTAACTATAGAGCAACAGATCTTTACAGACGCAAGTGAACTAGCGTATGCTTGCGCTGCCTATGGGCGATTTTCTTTCGAGAACGGAAGCACTCATTTCTCTCTTGTTGCAAGCAAGTCTAGGCCCTAGGGTGGCACCATTCAAAGCCGTCAGCATCCCACGATTAGAGCTTCAGGCAGCTTTACTAGGTGTAACACTAGCCCGCTCGATATGCAGTGAGCCGTTGTCAAGCTTCTCGCAGGCTGTGTCGCAGGGTATATTAGTGTGACTCCAAAACCGTTCTTGCGTAGATTAGGAGCGATTCTTTATTGATTCTCGCCCCCCAGGTTTTCTTTAGAAAAGGAATCAACGGAGGATCGTAAGGACCTAAAATTTGTCTGAATCCAGGGTACTCGTAATTAATTGCATATCAAACGTGAGATTTTCGACGTGCTTTTGAATTTTTAAGAAAATCCATATTTTATTGAGATGTTGCTTTTTAGCCTGGTAAAATGATCATTGTGTGTCTTTTATAGAGCTGACGTCCTCACCGCTTCTTCGCTTTTTTTATAGTTCAATACGGAATTTATCACTGATATTGGATGTTTCTGCTAAAGTCTGTGTTGAAGAATTTCTGAAGAAACTATAACGCACAGATTGTCAAAGAGTTGCGTAATCTGCAGTATGTGCTCATGAAACAATATCAACACGCCGCGCTGCCTACGCTTCTTTGTAATAAACAATAAAAGTAATTTAACTGCGCGTATCAAAATATTTAAAACGTGAGTTAACAAGTAGAAGTAGAAGTAATAGACTTGTAATCAACATGCAGTATCGATTCACATTGGTGTTTTTTTTCTTAGGTAACTATACATATCCACGAAAAGTTGAGGAAAACTTAAATTAATTTGATTTTATAAACTGAATTTTTAAAGTTATAATAGACAATCTCAATAAAATCAGTAATTCTATAGCAAAAAAGTTGTAAGTACCTATTGTATTGAGTATATTCTATTTTTATTAATTAGATAAACACAGCCATTGTTGAAAAAAGCCACGTATGTACTAGTAACAAATAATCAATTTACAGAAAACAGCCATCACACACTGGCTGTCTTTAACGTAACTGGATCCCGATATCTCCTAACATTTTGAAATTTGTAAAAAACAGCCATATAAGAAGGCTGACTTCTGCAATATAGGTTTGGAAATTTGTGCCTAAATTGGCTGCATTTTACACCATGATGACTGTTTTTTACAAAATAATATTAGTAGCATGGCTGGTTTTGACGGCTCGTATCTCAGCCGCAAGAAGAGATATCGACATGGCTGTCTTTGCAAAAGGTGCGCAATGTTGAATTTAGCATGGCTGTGTTAAAAACTCATTTTCGACAAAAGTGCCACTTGGCTGCTTTCTGCATAAATAACTAGGTCCAATTTAGTTAGGCTAACTTATACCGGTAAACGAAGTCGCTGGCAACAGCTACTAATTTGTTGGTGTTGCTGCACTTGTAGGCTGCGTTCCCACTTTCATCTCCCAATGGTTATCTGCTGAATACCAGTGGTCTTGAGTTCGTGACGATGAGGTGACCAAAGATCTAGATCTTGTTGAGCAGTGTTGGGCGTAATTAATTAGGTAATATGTGTAATTTAATTACTAATTCAATGAAGAATTGAACTACTGTAATTTAAATTACATGTAATTAAAATATTTAAATTCAATTACTTAAGTAATTGGTAATTTTAATTACATTAGTTTATAATTCAAATTACTCAATTACCTACATAACAGCAGCCCACAACTACATAACACAGCAGAGTGGTTGCTAGTTTGCTGTCCGCAATACCAACGTATTGTCGCGGTCATGCTAGAAGGTTCGAGATATCGCTAGAGGAATGTACATAACTACCTAAGTTCGGCCACAAAATAATAACAAGATGTTGGTGCAAGCGACATTGGACTTTAAGTATACAGATTAAGGCGCAAAATGGTATAGCTCACTGGAGTTGTTTACGTTTAAACGTCCTTGTGATTTATCTGGAAAACGAACATTCTAGTATGTACGACCGGCGTCGATGTTGAGATATATAAATAACAGGACTTGAGACGCCGAGTTAGTTCATTCTGAGCTTTTGGTGCGATACCTGCGAAAAGTGATCTAGTGCGAAGTAACGACGACTTTAGCGATACCAACGGATTAAAGTACTACTCTGCGGATTGGCTAACAGTGTTTTGGAACCAACGACCTCAGCGACCCACCGGACTACGATTCTTGTGATTTGGCTTTTCTGATAGTATCTGCGACCTGTTCATCGCCTAATAAAATCTTCTAATAAGTCAACGGTGTTTTATCCAAAATCCCGAACTCCACGTTCGTAACATTTGGTGTCAGAAGTGAGATTTGGAAATGCCAGTGACTCCGAGGGAAGATACTGCTGGCGTTAGAACCAGGGCACAGCAAGCTGCGGAAGCCACGGCTACTACCCGACAGGCTACCGACCATCGGGATACTACACCTATTTGCTCCGCCCACCAAGCATCGTCCATCGACCAGTCCACGCCTACCGGAATGGAAGCTTTACCCACTGCGTCGCCGGCCTCGCCTACTGTCTCCGCTCACCGGGCTACTACGCCATCATCAGCTCAAGAAGCCAGAGCATCTGCATTCGACTTTAGTAGATTGATGCAGATGATGGACTTCATGTGCCAGAAACAGGAAGAAATGCAAGGAAAACAGGATATAATGCAAAAAGCGATTCAAGCTAAACAGGAAGAAATGCAAGAAATGATTCAAGCTAAACAGGAAGAAATGCAAGGAAAACAGGACGAAATGCGACAAGAACAACAAAAGGTGCTGCTTGCCGTAGGTTC
This sequence comes from Anania crocealis, assembly GCA_949315895.1. Classification (NCBI taxonomy): domain Eukaryota; kingdom Metazoa; phylum Arthropoda; class Insecta; order Lepidoptera; family Crambidae; genus Anania; species Anania crocealis. The sequence goes on from OX438863.1 coordinate 5,237,341, forward strand.
AGTGGGTGACATGGTGCAAAACCTACAGAAGAATGTGGACCTGGTAGAAGGAAGGGTGACTAACCTGGAAGCCACCATAAAAAACATGCAAGTGAACTTCGCTGAATTGCAAAGAAAGGTACTGAAACTGGAGACCGCTGGACCCGCCGCATCAAGAGACTTCGCATTTACCAACCTGGCACCCAGAGTGAAAGTGCCACCCTATGACGGCACTACATCCTGGACCGCTTACCGCCAACAGTTTCAGACCGTTGCCTCTGCTAACGGGTGGACGGAGGAACAGACTCACTGTCGCTCTGCGGGGATCGGCTCTTTCTGTTTTGGAGGCGCTACCATCCTCGGGTAGCACATTCAAGGACCTGATGGGGGCACTAGAAGCTCGTTTTGGAGAACGCCACCTGGAGCATGTCTTCCGCGCTCAACTACGGGACCGGGTTCAGCGTTCTGGAGAAGTACTACAGCAATGGGCTCTCGAGATTGAAAAATTAGTCCGCAAAGCATACCCATCTGCTGATACTAAGATGATGGACTCCACCGTACTCCAAGCATTTATGGATGGGATCAGAGATACGGAGATAAGGGCTGCAGTGGGGCTAATCAAATCTTCTAATAAGTCAACGGTGTTTTATCCAAATCCCGAACTCCACGTTCGTAACAGTATATAGCGAGCAGGACACCCAATGTTTTTAGTTCAGATTTTGATATGGCTTTGAAGGTGTGTGCGACTCAAATTACGACTGTAGCTACCCTTAGTTTCGACGGGATTGCATTGTTGCTCTAGAGTATTCATACTGAATTGAATATTTATTGCAACTCTCACTGATAGTTGAAGTAACTTCGACAAAACAATATTACAGACGAAGGGTTTAAATCCGAAGAATGTGAATCCATTTCTACAACAAGACATGTAGGTATACAAGACCAGTAGCAGTACAAGTCAAACAGTTATGGATCCTTTGAACGACATCGATCTGTGGAAAATGTAAATACTAAAGCAAAAATATGTGTACCTTAGGCAGACATTGCAGTTAGGTAGAAACAACTTTAAGGATGAGGTGAACAGAAGAATTTAGTTGGGTTGGGCAGCATTTGGGAAACTACTTCGAGTCTTCTCTTCGTCGATCCCACAATGCCTCAAGACGAAAGTCTTCAATCAGTGCGTCCTATCCGTCATGACATACGGAGCCGAAACGTGGACACTGACGGTACGGCTAGTCCACAAGTTCAAAGTCGCTCAGCGGGCTATGAAAATCAGAAATGAGGTGATCCGGCAGAGAACTAAAGTTACCGACATAGCCCACCGGATAAGCAAGCTGAAGTGGCAGTGCGCTGGCCATATTAGCCGCTGAACCGACAACCGCTGGGGTAAACGAGTTCTTGAGTAGCGGTGAGGCGTATTTATCGCAACAGATATTTAAATACCGAATATAACAACTGTTCTTCCTAAGAAAAATATCTGATAAAGGAAATAACAGCTAAATCTTAACAGTTGCCGTAAGAACAGTAGAAGAACAGATGCATAAAATATTGCTTGGCTGTTGCTGTTATCTGCGCGATAACTGTTATTGTATCATCCCCTCTCATTCATTTCGCTTATACACAAAAGAGAGGCACCTAGTATTGACTAAACAACCAATTTAAATCAACCTCACATTCGCAAATATCATAGGCAAAATGTGTCTTCTTAATTTGGTTTTTAAGCAGAGCTATTAAAGCTCTATCTCTTTTTTTCGATCGCGTTGGAAAGAGAAGCTCCTAGTATTTATTACATGAAAAAATGAAGTGGTTACTAGATTACTCAGTTTTAGGTATCAGAAACAGTCTCCTACATTTGGTCTTGTGTTTGATTGATATTTTGACGTAATGTTCGGATACATTCACAAAATAAAAACACAAAATGTTTTACAAGATTTAGGTGCCAAGACATTCTTTATCAAATCAATTTATTACATCAATGATACTAGTGTACGTGTAAATTAAAATAATACACTTAGACATAAAAAACACTAAATCAGATAAATGAGTAGATTAACAAACATTTAAAACCTGAATGCGAGAGCGTATCCAAACATAATTCCTTACTTAATCAGGACACAGATAATATAATACTAATCAGTATTAATTGAAATTTTATTCTTAAACGTTAGGTCTTATTACGTTAGTATTAAAAGCTATTTAGAGATGATGGAATACATTGGGTGTGTTCAGCCGATACAAAAACTAGTGTATCAAAATAATGAATAACAGGCTGTTATTTAATAACAGATATTTGGCACTGTTATTTTTATATAACAAGAACAGTAGTAACAGATATCGACTTTTACCTGTTATAACTCATCTCTATTCTTGAGTGAATAGTGATGATTTGCGCAAGGTGGCTGGCAGGAGCTGAAGCCGAGGATCGACCTAAGTGGCGTACAATTGGAGAGGCCTATGTTCAGCAGTGGACTGCGATAGGCTGATGAAAAATAAACATAATTAAAAATTGTAATTGTAATTTAATTACTTATCAACCATTTCAAGTAATTTGTAATTGATCTTGCCAATTACATTTTGTAATTGTTATTGTTAATTGTTAGTTAATTACATTTTGCCCAACACTGATCTAGTGATCTAGATCTTTGGACATGAGGACTCTCCCTGCTAGTACAAATTTATCATAATCCGTTCATACCAGGAAATAGCACAAGAATTGTAAAAACAATTTTTGTACCTATTTCCTTGTTTGACCGATTTACCGACCGATATTACATTTACATTGTTTTTCAAAATTATGTAGGTACTTAATATCTATTTGTGTTCTGTGCTATTGTCAAATAAAGTTTTACCAACCGCATGCGCGCGCGCCCGAGGTTCGAGTCCCGCCTGAGACATAATTTTTCAAGTTTAAATACTGATATTTTACCAACTGTTCAACTTTATTCTATTTATCCGTCCATTCCATTTGAAATGAGAACATTTCCCCTTATTATCATTTTGCGATATCATCAGTATATCATCAGATAACCACAACACATATGACACCCACCCAGCCATAAGGTACCTTCCTTAAAGATTTTTAGAGATACCCCAAGTGACATCATAAAACTGCTTATGGAGATTAAATTTATGATCGGACAAAGGACTTTTGTACACCAACTGGTAGATGACAATAACCACCCTAACACTGTATCACAGCACGGCATCAAACCACCAGAAGATAAAATCAGCGCAATCAAAACATTTCCACGTCCAAATTCTATCGAAGAACTAGGACGATTCCTCGGAGCCGTAAACTTCTTCACTTCTTCAGAGACGCAATCCCGCAAGCAGCCTCAATACAAGCGCCACTGAACGCAAAGATAAAACGGACTACAGAAGCGATAGAAGCATTTGAAGCGTGTAAAGTGAGCCTACAAAATGCAGCTTTACTAGCGCACCCCGCACTGAACGCGCCGATTGTATTAATGTGCGATGCATCCAACACTTGCGCCGGAGCTCTGCTGCAACAATATCAAAATGACAAGTGGCAACCACTAGGCTACTTTTCAAAGAAGCTTTCGGATACACAACAGCGATACTCAACATACGACCGAGAATTGTTAGCAATCTACATGGCAGTAAAAAGTACTCTGTGCATGGCAGTGAAGCACTTCCGAAAAATGTTGAAGGTCGACAGCTCATAATATTCACCGATCACAAACCTATCACGTACGCCCTGCGCAAAAAAGCATCTGACACTGAAACGCCACGACGCACTCGTCAGTTATTATTTATCAGCGAGTTCACAAGCAACATAAGACACATAAGTGGGAAAGAAAACATTGTTGCCGACTCACTCTCTCGGATCGAAGCAATAACCTGGCCAAGTACCCTAGACTATACACAACTAGCCTTGGCGCAAGAGCAAGACGATGATATACCAAAGTTAATGAAGCAAAACAAACTTCATTTAAAAAAAATCGAACTCCTACCTAACAACAACTGCAAAATACTCTGCGAAACATCAACTGCAATTATATCAGATCGTACCTACCGCAAGATTTTCGTCGTATAGCATTCAAGCAACGCCGTACACAACTTAAGTCATCCAGGCACTCGCACAACACGAAAGATGCTCACTGAAAATATTTTTGGCCGTCAATGATTGTCGATATCAGCAACTGGACCAAAGCGTGTATACCATGCCAGCAGGCTAAAATACATCGGCATACCAGTAGCAACTATACAACATTTCAACCCGCCAAGAGATTTCAACATCTGCACGTAGATATCGTTGGGCCGCTACTACCGCCTTCACAGCACGGCCACAGATACCTACTTACAATGATAGACAGAAAAACTCGTTGGCCAGAAGCTATTCCATTACACGATATAACCGCCGAGACTGTGGCAAAACATATCTATGAAGGATGGATTACTCGATTTGGTTGTCCTGCTACGCTGACCAGTGACCAAGGACGGCGGTTTGAAAGCCAGTTATTCACATCTCTCACTAAACTACTCGGCATAGAAAAAACAAGATCCACTGAATACCACCCACAGTGCAACGGAATTGTAGAACGGTGGCACCGCACACTCAAGACAGCCCTTACAGCAAGCCTACACAGCCGAAACACTAAATGGCGAGACGCTTTGCCTACTGTTCTATTTGGACTACGAGCTGCATCACGGAACGATACCGGAGTAAGCCGCACAACTAACCTACGGTACAACAATGAGATTACCCGGCGACTTTTTCAAAAACACTCCGATGACGTCACAGCAGCCAGGCGACTATACCTACATTGACAAACTACGCCAAACTATCAACCAATTCAAAACATCAGAACCACTACGCCAAAACGCTAGAACATTCGTGCACCAAGATATGCAATCGTGCAAGAATGTTTTTCTACGAATTGACTCCGGGCGAAAATCACTACAAGCACCATACGAGGGGCCCTATCCTGTAATTGAGCGCAACGATAAAGTATTCCGCATACAACTTCCCGAACGCGAAGTAAACGTTTCCATCTATAGACTCAAGCCTGAATACACACTGAACGAGGATAATCACGATCACATGCATAACGAACAACAACACTTCGAAGACGCCTGAGACAACTACCACAACGTCACGAACACGATCAGGGAGAATAGTGAAACCAGTCGTACGCTTCGCTTGAGGGGGAGCTATGTGGCGACATCATACGTCTGCATCTAATCGAGACCTCGACCAAACCAACCAAACTGTGAAGTTGTTCTGTCCCTAGTATAACGTTTTGTAAATTCGGTTTGTGTCGGTAGCATTTAAAATATTTATATTCGTCCACCCTATTATTTGTGTTTTCCTAAGTTGTGTGAGATAGATATATGTTTGTTTTCCTTGTCTAGAATAATTACCCTAGTTTTGTTTTCATGTTGTATGTAAAAAACAAATGACGTATTTTTTCTTTTGGTATAGCCCAGTTAAGCCCAGTACAAAAATGTCAAGATAAAGCACTTAGAAAATGTCCGCTAGAAATCAAAAATTTGTGATACAGCCGCCTAGCAACACTTTTTTTACGCAATGCACATCATATTCATTCATTACGATTGTAATAATAAGTTTATGATTTTCCCTTTGTACCTGAACAGGTCTAAAACTGTAAAAAATTAAAACTATATCGCGAAAAATATTTTCGGATGAAAACTTGGTTTACATTTTTTACTTCATAAATGGGCTCTAAATACGATACTGAACGCCTAAAAAAATTTTGGAAAGTGCTTAAAATTTCACCTGTATAATGCATCTCGGTCCAGCAAATACTCTAATTTTGTATACATATAAGTAGGTCAATTGGCAAATAAAATAATTACTGTTTGGATCTTCTTGGTTTACTTACCTACTATATCGCCACATACATACGGAGCACCCTCTCAACAGACAGCATTACAGCTAAAGCTTCTCGACTCCTTGGCTTTGTTATCAGGAACACAAGGCCCTTCAGACGACCCAAAACAAAGATCCTTGTGTTCAGTAGTCTGGTGGGTTCAATTCTGGAGTACGGTAGCGTGGTATGCTTCCCCACTATTCTACACATACTCTGCGCATTGAACGGGTGCAGAAAAGGCTTATGAGACACTTGGCTTTTATGTCTGATATACCTTACAAGTACATTTCCTACCAAACGTTATTGGGGAGGTTTGGTATGGTTTCACTGGAGAAACGTAGGCAACAAGCTGATATTACTTTCCTTTAAAAGATCCTGAGAAATCATTTAAACAGTCCCCAACTTCTGAACAAAATCAGATTTAAAATGCTTGGTAGGGTACCACGAAAGCCAATGCAACAACTACTGACCCATCCGTTTCGTAGAACTGTTCATGGCTCAAACTCGCCCATCTCCAGGATCTCCCAGGTGTATAACCGGGTGTGCGGATTGGTGGACGTGCACACCTTATCACTAGCCCGATTGAAAAAGTTAACGCGAAAAGCACTTTTGGAGTCTCCTCAGTAAACCCGGGTGCCCTTCGGTTCGCCTAAAATTTGAAGTCCTAATTTCATTTGGCCGAACCGTATTGGCCTAAACTTATAACGTATAATTATTATCTAGCCTAACAGTTGTTTTCGCACTATCATAGTTGGGTCTAAAAATTTAAAAACCTAATTTTAGTATGTCTAATATCGAATGCACTAAAATATATTCGCATCTTTCTTTTGGCATAAAGCTAAGAATGAGAGCCATAATTTTTTTTAAACAGAAAAAGTTAAAAAAAAGAATCGCTCACAAACCGACCCCAAGCAGTCTTGTCTGCCCTACCCCTAGAGTGTAATTTAAAAGCGCGTAGGCGCGGAGGGGCGAGGCGGCCCGCGGGCTGAGGAGCAGGAGGCTGTAAGCGAGGCGCCACGGCTGAGGCTGGCCGGCGCAGCCGGCCAGAAAGCCGAAGCTGCGGGGCTGAGTGTAAGCCATCTGCGACGATTAGCACGCGTGGGACCGCCGGAGCCCCGCAGCACCGAAGCCGTCACGGAAGTCTGATTGTTTGGATGCATGCATGATTGCTTGTTTGCATGCATGTTTGCTTGATTGCATGCACGCCTGCTTGCTTGTATGCACGCTTGTTTTTTTACAAGCATGCTTGCTTGCTTGCTTACTTGCTTGCATGCATGCTTGCTTGCTTGCTTGCATGCATGCATGCTTACTTTTTTAAAATATTGATAAAGTTTTGACTTTTTGCGAATAAAAATTTGGAACTGTAAATGGTAGGTATTAGGATATATTCGGCTAAATGTCGCATTTGGCAAATTATAATACGGCGATATACAGTAAGGCGTAGTAAATATAGGCTAAGCACGTTTAGGAAGAGTGAAGCTGTGCGAAAATAATTTAGGCTTAAAGTTTGTGTGCCAGTGACAATTAGGAGTACAAATAATTCGGCAATCCGATATATACCCCAGTAAACCCTCAGAACCTGATGTTTTTGTTTTAGGAAATTATCTGTCTGTGTTATGCTATGTTGTATTATGTATGCTTAGTATGTATGTCATGTTTACCTGTAAGTGGTTGTGCATTGTGTCATGTTTACTGTGAGGTTTATATCGTAAGTGTTAATTTTACGCTACATTGTAAGGTTGAATGTAACAACTGTAGGTAAACTTTGTAATAAAATAAAATAAAAATAAAATAAATGCCTACTAATGACATGGCAGCATAGTCTTAGACCTTAGCCGGTTCCGAAAAGAACAAATCTAAAAAAAAACAATGTCAGCTGTCAAAAAATAACCAACAAACCAAACATAAAAAACGTCATACAAAAATAGCATCAAGATGAAAGTAATTTTTATTAATCTTATTTAAATTGATTTATAGTTTCGCTTAACAACAGCGGAAAATATGTATTTATACAAAAATAATAGCCAAACTTTAAAAAGAATTTAGGACAGAGTAAACGCTGGCTATATTTGGAACGAAGTCTACATAAATTATGATTATATTACAGCAAACATTAAAATTCTTTCTAAAAGGAAGCAACACAATTCTTAGGTAAGAAATAACGAAATTAGAAGGCAACTATATTCTAAAGGGTTTATTAAAGTAAAGTAATTTTCAGGTAATGTTCAAGGTCTATGACCCTAAAGTATTAGTTAACATAGGTAGTTGTTACTAAAGATAGAATAGGTACTCACTTCTTTTTGTTAATCTCCTGTCGGTCGGTCGGTAAAGTTAAAACAAGTGTTACCAATTAGTGAATTAATTCTCAGTAGAGTTGTTTGATTTCTAGGACTGCAGAAGTGTGGGTTTGTGGTGCTGAAGATGGTGCACCTCGAGATGACCGATGTTCAACAATGCACCAACGCACTGTCTTTAAATGATCTGCCAAATGAGATACTCATTTATATATTTTCAATGATAGACTTTGAGTCAATTTTAGCAGTAGCAAAAGTATGTATGCGATGGCAACAACTTTGCCTGACTCCCTGTGTCTGGGACAATACTCGCCTCATAGTCTGTATGAAAAACTATGTGAGAATAAGTGAAAGCATAGTTCCATTTGTCGCAAAGTATGTGAAAAATGTTAAATTGCAATATTTCAAACTGTACCCCCAGGTAAGGACTTCTCTAATAAGTTATTGCCCTAATTTGACTCACTTAGAAATAAGTATATCTCAAGTTGATAGTTGTATTTTTGATGATCTAGGTCATTGGCCCAATTTAAAGTTCTTAAGTTTTCGCAACTCTCTGATAATACAAAATCCAGAAATAACTAATGGGAATTTTGTCTACCACTTACCATTTGAAAAGCTCAAATGTTTAGAAACTTTAATCTTGTCTAATTTTGCTTTGTCTCGGAATAGTTTATACAGCATGCTGCAATGTCCAAATTTAGTAAGTATTAACATTGAGAAAATGAAGAATATACCTGCAGACTTTCTGGAATCTTTACTAACTACTAAACAAGCCACATTAAGAGCCCTATACATTTACGGGGACACCCTGAATGATGACATCATCCGTTTCATATCGAGCTGCAGAGTGCTGCAGGTTCTTCACATAATGACTTGCAAAACTTTGTTTGATTCTAGTTTGTTACACTTGTACCGGTTAAAGAATTTGCATTCATTAAAATTACGACATTCATATTTCTCCACAAGTGCTTTACTGGCATATTTCTCTAACAATATGTTTCTGAATTTGACCTCTCTAAGTCTGTCAAGGTGCATCCACGTGACTATGCAAGTTGCTAAAGCTATCAAGACTAGTGCACCTAATTTAAAAGAGCTCTCATTTTACCTTTGCCCATTTATAATAGCTCCTAATTTTAATCGAGCAGAGCTAGAAAGAATGTTTAACATACAGTTGCTCCTTGATTGAATTCATAGAAGGTTGTTAGAATTAAAGCAGTTCAGAGTTCCGTCCACCTCTACACTACAATAGCTGAAAGCATTATAGAATAGTAGACAAACATGGCTAAAAATGATCAGAATTAGTATTAAAGAAGAGTGCTATTTATAATTTTAAATAGATAAATAATATTAATATTGGAATGTATTAGCAAAATTCTATGCTTGTATTATAACAGAATTTATTTTATATTTTTTTAGTTGTAGGTTGTGTTTTACAGTTGTGCCGAATGTGTCAATTAATATTCTTAGTTTTAATTGATTGAAATTGTAACAATCAGTATTTCCAAAACAGGTCAAATGCAAGTCAGACTTGCTGTTCCTCTTAACTTATAGATTTATGCTTCATTCATTGCACCTGCACTTATGAAATTAAAATGAAGATTTTGTTGACCAATGTTTAATTCCTCATAGAATAAAATATTATTAGATGTCTGTAAAATGAGGGGAAAATAGAATATTGTATCTAACAATCTTTATTGGCCCCAAAGGTTTATATTATTGCAAAATTTCAAAAAGTATTACAATTTTATGATTCAGTAGGTATTATATTGATTTTATATGCTATTTCAGTTAGAAAATAGGATTTAATTTCGATTGATTTCCGCCTCTCTAAATGTTGTCTAAAACATTGTCAATTGAAGTTAATGTGCCTTAACAAATGAATATTGTTGAATAATATTATATTATTATAACATTATTGTATTTATATACTGTATTATTAGAGCCCAATTTTGTTAAATAGTAAATAAATTTTTAAGTGTTACATAATGTATTATTTACTATAAAATATAATAAAAATGAATAGTCATAACAGTTTATTGACCTCACACATTGTTGTGTGAACTGATTGTCTTCAAATTCAAAGTTAAAAATAAGTAAAGATTATTTTAGATTTTCTTGAAGGTTGATGAACTGTTTGACTATCAAAATCTTAATAGTTTCTACATGAAATAAACATTTATTAAACTTATCAGTTTTACAATATATTGTTTTGCTTACTTACTTTAAGACTTGTCTTATACATATTTTATGGTTATTCAATGTTTGTGTTGTTTTGCTATCACATACACTTTAAAATATATTTTATACAATAATAGTAGTGTTGTTGTTAATTTGATGAGTTTTTTAAGGTTCCCATCGTAAATATTGTATTTGATAGGTTAGGAAGTATTTTTCACATTTAGTTTGATGTGTGTTTATTGATCAGCAATAAAAATTGTTTGCATTAAAATATCTATGTTTCTGCTAATTTCTAAAATGGCAACCGCGCAGCTTGACTGGTTTTGACCTGGCTCTAGTGGGGACCAGGTGGACCGACTATCTAACGAAGGTAGCGGGGATCCTCTGGAGATCTTTAGAGAACGCCAACGTCCAGCAGTGGACGTTGCGTCGTTAGGGTGAGATGGTGATGATGATAAACTAAATAAAACATTTCAGTGTGACACAAAATTTATTGAACAGTTAAACAAAGGGTTCAATGTTAATCTCGAGAGCAGAGCATGGGTTCGTAAGCTCGAAGGCATTCAGCACGCTGGGGTGGAGCACGCCAATCTTGCCGATCACTCGGCCGCGAAGGACTACCTCAGCACATCTTCCGGGGAAATAAGCTGGATCTGCCAGAGAAAATAAATTGCTAGGTCATACAGGTCTATGTCCAAATTAGTTCATAAAGTAGATAACGTATTTTGAATATTTTTTTTTCCGTGGCAGATTTACACATTTGCCGTCAGTGGGCTACTCAAATGTTGCCGCCCTTTTCGACTTCAACAGTTGTCATTTCTTTTTAAGCTATTGCATAGCTTCTATCGCGGGCCTTGAGCGCGGGGACCGAATCCAGAAATTCCGTAACGAAAAAACCTCACGCTCCCCACTTCGACCGGCACAGCGGTGATACGGCTGTTCGACGAGGTGCGTGCGGTTTGACGAGGCGTTTGCCATTCGACGAAGTGGGTGCCGTTTAACTAAGTGGGTGCCGTTCGACGAGGCAGGTGCCGTTCGACAAGTTGGGTGCTGTTTGATGAGGTGGGTGCTGTTCGACGAGGTGGGTGCCGTTTGATGAGGTGGGTGCCGTTCGACGAGGTGGATGCCGTTTGACGGGTGGGGTGCTGTTTAACGAGGTGGGTGCTGTTTTTCGAGGTGGGTGCTGTTTTTTATTTATTTATTTATTTATTAATTACGCAATAATATGACTATACTTAGGAGCTATAAACAAAATAAAAAGTGGAAAAATAATCGGCAATTTCATACTTTAACCCCTATTATAATTGCATAAGTTGATAAAAAATGCTATTCAAAATTATTTATTTCGGATAACTTTATATCCATAGTGTTAGTAACATAGTTCTTACGTCTAGTATTAGTAAAATTGCGATTCGAATAATTATGCTATGCAATAGCTTTACCGCGGCAGTCTCCGAGTGCCACACGTCTTTTTTACTGTAACTTTTAAAAACGCTGTCGGCAATTTTATGACTTTATTGGAATCTAATCAAACTTCATGGCGGATCTTACAAGTTTCGTTACGTTGGCTATGTTTTGACCATAGATTTAATATAGATGATAGATTGGCAATTGGATCCTGACAACGAGACCAAAACTAGGTTACGCTAGTGTGCGTAAAGTGAGCATGTGCGTGAGATAAATAGTGCAGTACTGTATTAAAATCAGTTAAAATCAGTTTTATTTCTGCAAATAGGCCCCAGGAGGCGCTTTTACACGTCCCAATTTAAACCTACCACTGCTTCGGGACAAGTCTGGGCTAGTGCCGAGAAGAAGCAGCGCAAGAAACTCGGTCCTTGCCTACACAATTTGCGTTGACATTATCAATGAACACAGTTTACGTTGACGCAGGTGACTTATTATTTAGTATTATTAGAAGAAGACAAAAAAAAACTACAAGTAAATAGGTACCTATGTTTTTCATTTTATATTTCCGATTTTCCGATCTGACAATTTCCCCCGAACAAAATCAATTTATTGTAAAAATGTCGTAGGCTTTACTTGCCAGTATTTTACAATTTTGCCTCATACTTTATTCTAATAATTAAAGAAGTTTCGATTATTAGTTTTATTAATAAGTATTTATGGTCTAACCACGTTGGCGAATCGTAAGTATAAAATATGTATGTTCACCTCCAAAAAGTTCAATTGAATATCTATTTGTACTCAAGTTTATTAAATTTTTCTTTTTTTTTATTAACCATCCTTTTTATAAGATTATTCTGCAATAAATCATTTCAACAAGACTCCATTACGGCAGTAATTATTTTGAAGCGATGAAAAACTCTAGTTTTTTTATCATTCCGATAACTTAACAACTTTTTCACATGCCCGTGTCTTATGTGCCCTAATATTTTAAAATTTTTAATTTCTTTAAATTCTAAGCGTCTTTTAAGGACGTCAATAATTTTCTTCATTTTTTTTTCTCAAGTTGTCCAAACCAGAAATGTTTGTTGTAGATCTACTGGGATAAGTCGATACTTTGCGTGTTTCCTTTAACACAATCTGCAAATTGTGTAAATGTAAAGCTCATGTACTTTCCTAAGGCTATATCAAAATTATGCATAATATGCGGTCAAAAGTTGAACATGTTCAACCTTTTTTTGACACGCGCAGTACGTACACTTGGGTCATCTAGCCTATCAATGTCTGTGGGATTCATCCAGGACGTAATTTTACAGGCTGAACGCCTCTGCGTGAAAAACACTTTGGGTCAAAATGTAAACTGCAAAGGCTCGAATATTTATTGGGCATCCATTCTTTTCTATTATGCATTTTCAGCCATTTCTAACGAATATCAACATTTAGGCTGTATGCGGTATGTATACCGCACCGCGACGTCACTTTTGTATTTTAATGAAATGTCGATAAGATGTCATCGACAATGTCAATCACTAAAATACAAAAGTGACGTTAGGAATTTCTGAAATTTATTTTTAAATGAATTCTTTTGAATTCATATCCTTGTTATGATGAAATACCTTAATCCTTGTTATAATCCTTGTTAATATGATAAATATCAATTTGTATAATACGAAAATAATAATAATGGACTAGATGGAAAACATTTTTGTCTCTCTCAACCGCAAGGACTAAAATAACTACAGAAGAAATCCAAGTCAGAAATGGCATTTTCCAGGGTGACTCTTTGAGTCCCTTATGGTTTTGCCTCGCACTCAATCCTCTCTCCAATCTACTAAACAACTCGAAAAATGGATACAAACTTACAAATGATGCTACAGTATCTCATCTATTATACATGGATGATATCAAGTTGTATGGTAAATCTTCTAAGGACATGAAAAGCTTACTGGAAATCACATCAAACTTTAGCAAAGACATACGTATGTCATTTGGCTTGGATAAGTGCAAAACACTGCATATACATAAGGGAAAGATACTGAATGGAGACTATGGTTTAAATAATGAAATAAATATTAAATCTATGGACTTAAACGATACATACAAATATTTAGGCATTAAACAAAATAAAATTGTAAACCATACTCAAATAAAACAAGAATTAAAAACAGCATATCTAAGGAGAGTGAACATAATCTGTAAAAAATACTTAAATTCGAAAAATTTATTTAAAGCTTTAAATACGTTTGCTGTGCCTGTGCTCACCTACTCGTTCGCAGTTATTAGATGGACAAATACTGACATATCTAACTTGCAAATAAAAACCAGAACAACTTTGACTAAACACAAATACCTGCACCCAAAATCTGCTGTTGAAAGAATGACTATAAAAAGGGATAAAGGAGGCAGGGGACTTATAGACTTAAAAGTTTTATGGGAAAATCAGGTGGATAGCCTCAGACATTTTTTCTACAGCAAAACCAATAGCACCATACATAAAGCCATAGTAAAACTAGGTGATAACCTCACACCTCTTAACTTAAGACAGCCTAATGTAGAATTCAACTCCAAACAAAGCAGAGAAAAAGAAATGTTTGACTCATGGCGTAGGAAACAACTACATGGCAGACATATTCAAGATTTAGAACAACCTGATATTGATTCCGAAGCATCTAATAAATGGCTAAAGCTAGGCTACTTGTACCCAGAAACCGAAGGTTTTCTGATATCTATCCAAGACCAAGTAGTCAACACAAAAAACTACAGAAAACATATCATAAAAGATGCAAGTGCTTTAGATGACAGGTGCAGAAAATGTCATAGGAACCCAAAAACAATCCAACATATAATTAACGCTTGCCCAGTATTAACTCAAAACGATTATACACACCGGCATAACCAGATTACACATTACGTCCATCAAAAACTCGCTATTAAACACAAGTTATTACCACCAAAAGTAGAGCCGTATTATGAATACACACCCAAAGCCGTTTTAGAGAGCCCCAATTATAAAATGTATTTCGACAGAGCCATCTTAACCGACAAAACAATTCACTACAATAGACCAGATATTACTTTAGTTGACAAAACTCACAAAATTGCATATTTAGTAGACGTAGCTGTGCCCAATACTCACAACATTAAAAAAACAATATCAGACAAAGTACATAAGTATTCAGAATTAAAGGAAGAAATAATTAGGATCTGGAACTTAAATAAAGTATACATTGTACCACTTGTGATTTCTAGCCCTGGGGTAGTAGCAAAACACTTACACCATAGTATCAAACTCCTGGACTTACCACATCACACTTACATCACTATGCAAAAAGCAGCCATTTTAAACACCTGTCGAATAGTGAGACGATTATTTCAGGATGAACCTGCTATAACGGAACGAACGAACCAAACCTAGCATAAAAACTGGGATCATTTACTTGGCACAGCCCGTAAATGATTTCATAAACATTACCGGCCTTTGTGCTGAGATAAACAAAAGAACAAGAAATAATAATAATAATAATATAATTTTAATTCAGAAATTGCTTTCCATAGAATGGGTTAGTAGTTACAGAAATCTTATAAGCTAGGGTTAGTAAATCAAAACAAATAATATTTAAAGAAAGACTACTACTACTTTACATTTACCAGAGCTGGTCTCGAGTCGACATGGACACTGTTCCAGTGCCTCAAGATAGGACAGCAATAGCGACTACCTACCGCCGCCAGGAGGCTGTTGGGGCTGTCCCGGGCGCGGTGCCACGCGGATGCGACCCGCTTGCGCATGACAGCTGGGAAGCTGTCAATACGAACCTCAGCAAACATTGCGGATGCGCTGCAGTACCGGGGCAGCCCCACCAACATCCTGAACCCATTATTGTATTGGACGCGCAGGGCTGAGAGCGTCCGCTGTGTATAATCAACCCATAGACTGCAGGTGTAGAAGGACTGACAATAGGCTCTGAAAAGAGTTAACTTTACGAGGGCGGGTCAATAAGTCCGTGACTTTTTGAATTTCTGATCTCTTTACCGAAAAAGCAACACTACTCCTGGCAACAGGTATCTGTCAGTTGACTCCTATCAAAATTTGAACTTGCTGCGTCAGTTAGTTTGTGTCTGACAGCTATCTTTATCAGACTACCCAGTAATTTGAGGAATAAATGGAAAAAAGTGAATTTCGTGTGCTTATTAAGCATTATTTTTAGCGAAAAAAAACCATTACCGAGACCAAGGCTAAGCTTGATAAATACTATGGGGACTCTGCACCATCGATTTCAATGGTAAAAAAGTGGTTTACTGAATTTCATTTTGGCCGTACAAGCACTGAAGATGCCGAACGTCCTGGACGCCCAGTTGAGGTCTCTACACCCGAAACAATCGAAAAAATTCACGATATGGTGTTGGCCGGCCGAAGATTGAAAGTGCAAGAGATTGTGGAAGCCGTAGGGATCTCGCATGGCTCAGTGGTTTCAATTTTGAAAGATCATTTGGGCATGAGAAAGCTTTCCGCAAGATGGGTGCCGCGTTTGCTCACAGTCGACCACAGACGCAATCGTGTAACAACTTCACAGGACGGTTTGGCGTTGTTTAGTCGCAATATGGAGGAGTTTTTGCGCCGTTTTGTAACCGTGGACGAAACATGGATCCATCACAACACACCAGAGACCAAACAACAGTCAAAACAGTGGGTTTCTAAGGTTGAATCGGCGCCAAAGAAGGCCAAGGTGGGTTTGTCAGCCAATAAAGTTATGGCGACTGTTTTTTGGGATGCACGTGGGATAATCCACATTGACTACCTTCAAAAGGGAAGAACAATCAATGGGGAATATTATGCCAACTTATTGGACCGCTTCAATGACGATTTGAAAAAAAACCGACCTCATTTGGCCAAGAAAAAAGTTCTTTTCCACCAAGACAATGCAAGGGTGCACACTTGTGCAGTTGCCATGGCAAAAATCCATGAATTGGGCTATGAATTGCTCCCTCATCCGCCCTATTCTCCAGATTTGGCTCCGAGTGACTACTTTTTGTTCTCAAACCTGAAGAAATGGCTTGGTGGAAAAAGATTTGACTTCAATGATAAAGTCATCTCGCAAACAAAGATCTATTTTGAGGACCTCGACAAATCATATTTTTTGGAAGGGATAAAAAAATTGGAGAAGCGTTGGACAAAGTGTATAGAGCTCAAGGGAGACTACGTTAAAAAATAAAATGATTTATTTATAAAAAAATCTGTGTTTTATTCCAAAAGTCACGGACTTATTGACCCGCCCTCGAATTCAGTATTGCACCGTGCAAATCTACGGGCGAGCATATTCGCTCTCTTAGGTAAAGCCCTGCGCTCCCTCTCTATGTCAGCCTCATCCGACATATTTTCAGTAATCCAGTGACCCAAGTACTTAAAACTTGTCACCCTTTTTATTGGTAAGCCTTTAAGAGCAACTGTAGGGAAATTCTCGCTCTTCTTAACATTGTACCGTAAGCCATGAGCCGCTGCATACTTCTCACAAATACCTACCAATTTCCTTATACCACTAATTGATGGGCTCAGCAGCACCATATCGTCGGCGTAACTAATGTTGTTATATGGAATATTATCAATAGAGCATCCAACTCCAGCGCCGCTGAGCTCACCAATCAGACTGTTCACGTAGAGGTTAAAAAGTGCAGAGGAAGACAGGCCGCCCTGTCTCACCCCGCACCCCAGCTCGTACGCCTCGGATAGCACACCTGCCCATCTCACCTGATTCCGTTGACCATCGTACCAATAATGAAACAGACCTTTAAGATCTCTAGGAAAATCATTAGTTTCAGTAGCCAGTTTCTTCCAAAGTACATCGTATTCAACCATATCAAAAGCTTTCGATAAGTCTAAGAAACAGGCTATAATAGGTGTCCCACGATTTGTGTAGTAACGTATAGTGTGCTTGAGACAAAGTACGGCACTTTCTGTGGATAACTGTGGTCTGAAACCAAATTGTGCATCACACAGATTAAGACAAGTCTGTAACTTCTTCTCAAGCAAACCGTCCATCACTTTCGCTATAGTAGTAGCCAGTGAGATAGGTCTATAGTTGTTTTTGTACGACGAATCTCCTGTTTTATTTTTCAATACCGATACGACAATCGTTTTCATAAACTCAGAAGGCAAGTACGAGTGCCCTATGCAAAAGGAAAACAACATAGCCAGGACGCGTGGCAGATGAAAGCCAGCGTGTTGCAGGTGTTCGATACTGATACCGTCGTGACCTGAAGATTTACCGCGTGTCATGTTTTTAATAACGTTTCTAACCTGTTTAGCCGTAAAGCTTGTGACTTCCTCTCCATCACGAATACCAGTATCAAACCTCTGCGACGATTGTTGCTTGGCATATTTAAAATGGTTTTTAAAAATATTAGCAACTTTCCCCGGGTCACTTTCACCGTCCACACTCGCAGGGACGCTCGGCCTTGGATTCAGTTT
Source organism: Anania crocealis (assembly GCA_949315895.1). NCBI lineage: Eukaryota > Metazoa > Arthropoda > Insecta > Lepidoptera > Crambidae > Anania > Anania crocealis. The sequence continues at coordinate 5,255,514 of OX438863.1, forward strand.
ATTGGTTTGTTTCCAAAATTTTGAAAAATCTTTAGTTTTGATGTGTGTAGCCAAAATTTACATTTTAATTTTTTGTTAATTATTCTGACACCATTTTATTTTTGATTTAAATTGTTTTCTACTTTCTTTCATCTTTTCGTAGTAGATTCCTACCTTAGGTTTTCCATATAATACCCACATCTGAAAACAATTTCGAGCGTTGCTGTGAAATGGCTTAACATATTTATTCCAACCTACAACATATTTCTTTTTATAATTCCTATGCTCATGAGACGCTATTGCTGCCCCTCTCAAAGCACATTACAATGTTATGATACATATTGTCAATTATCAATTTGTGTTCTATGTTGGAACAGTGATGATTGGCGCAAGACCTAAACTCTTCTGGAAAATCTATATATCTAAGCTTATTATAACAATTTTCTAAATAATTTTTAATTTGATTTTGAGTTCTATCACCCCATATAGCTTTATCAGACTTAAGATTACATTCTTGTACTTTATAACTCAGTTTTCCCAGGTTAATAATTATCTCAAGAGGAAAGTGATCAGACCAGAAAATATCATAAAGTACCCTGATATTCACAACCGATTTCGTGGCTGACTTAGTAGTAATGCAATGATCTAGCCAGCGATGAGAACCATTTATATCACTTACATATGTAAACGTATCTTAATATTTTAAAAAATTGTAGTCCGTTAAATCCCACAATTGTTCACAGCAAAAAATATTTAACTCATCAAAAAATAATTTGCCAGGTGTGATGTACATAATAAAGCGGGTAGACTTAAGACTCCTTTAAATACGGTGTCCACGGATGATGTAAAGTCAGTTTTCCATTATACGCGTTATAGTAAGTACCTCGGTGTTTTATTTCTCAGTGGCGACGGGGAGTGTTAAAATGGCGGTCGGCAAAATATCGGAATTTGATATGGAGTGCGGGAACTGGCAATTATACGTAGAAAGACTGGAAATGTACTTTAAAGTGAATTCTATTAAAGAAGAACTTAAATTGCCGACATTAATTACTGCGATGGGTGATCGTGCTTATGAACTGTTAACAGATTTATCGAGCCCAAGAAAACCGTGCGAGATGACCTTTAAAGAAGTGACCGAGTTACTGCAAGAACATTTGAATCCGAAACCGTCTATTCTCGCAGAACGGTTCGTTTTTCGACAAAGAATGCAAAAAGCAGAAGAAAATATTTTGTGTTATGTGGCGGTATTAAAAAAAATGTCGAAAGGGTGCGAGTTCGGTGTGAATTTATTAGAAAACCTAAGAGATCAGTTTGTATGCGGCATACGAGATGACGGAATTCGTCAACAACTATTCGCAAAAGGACGGGCACAGGCGCAAGCGCGCTCTGTGAAACAGGGGACGTCACATACTCGGGGCCGCGGTCTCGATTATCGGTGGGACGCGCGGGACGGCCATCACTCGGCAGTGACGATGCAGTGCATAATTTGCAAGTGGGTAGTTGTTTTGCGTGTGGAGACCTTAAACACCGACGGAACGAGTGTAAATTTAGGAACTATGAGTGCAGTAGGTGCAATAAAGTGGGACATTTACGGCGGGTGTGTCCGGAGAACACGACAACTACATCAACCCGTTTTGGTGGCAGAAGTGGCCGCCGAGGGGGCCACGGAAATGGACAAGGCCAGGGCCGGGGTGCAAGGGCCACGCCATCGACGTCGACGCGTGCTTATTTTGTGGAAAAGGCCGAAGAGAATACAGAAGAAATGGGGGCGGAAGAAGAACCCATCTATCAGATGTCGTTGAGTAGTTATAAGCCGGTGAGCATAATTTTAAATGTCAATGATGTAAATTTACAAATGGAAATAGATACCGGTTCACCATTATCATGTATTTCGCACAAAAACTATGTTCAATATTTTAAAAATATTCCGTTACAAAAATGTCAGTTATCAGTACAATTTTATAATGGTGCCAAAATAAAGCCTTTAGGCTACATAGAAGTAGCAGTTAATTATAAAAATAGAAAGAGGCGATTAGACTTATATGTGTTCGAAATCGGGAGGACTACGCTATTGGGTAGACAATGGTTAGCGGAATTACAGATATCCGTACCTAATGTCTCGATTGTCAATAATAATAACATAAGTCCTACTAGTTCTAGTACCGATCATCGGAAAGATATTGTAAAAAACATTTTTTCTAGATATAAGGAGTTATTCGATGGTCGACTGGGGTGTTTCACCGGCGGGCGAGCGTCACTGCGCCTGCGGGCGGGGGCGGAGCCGGTGTTTTGCCGCGCTCGACCGCTGCCGTACGCTCTGCGCTCGCGCGTAGACGCCGAGATGGACGCGATGCTGCGCGCCGGCGTCATCGAGCCCGTTGACAGCTCGGACTGGGCGACTCCACTGGTAATTGTGTACAAACCTGATGGAGCTTTGCGTATTTGCGCTGATTATAAAGTTACCTTGAATCGTGCGTTACAAGTTGATAAGTACCCTGTGCCTAAAATAGATGACCTATTCACCAGTTTACATGGTAGTAGGTATTATACAAAACTTGATCTCTCTCAAGCCTATAACCAGGTTATGTTGGATGGTACCCGAGATCTTACTGTGATTAACACACATAAAGGTTTATTTCGATATAACAGATTAGCATATGGACTCGCGTCGAGTCCCGGTATTTTCCAACGGATTATGTTCAAATTGTTCGAAAATATACCTAATGTAACGGTCTTCTTAGATGACATTTTGATAAGCAACCCATGTTTAAATTCCCATTTACAGACTATATATAAAGTATTGGATATCCTCAAAGAAAATGGATTAAAATTAAAGAAAAATAAATGTGATTTTTTTGCAGACTCTGTTAATTATTTAGGTTTCATGATTAGCAAAGAGGGCGTAAGTGTAGACCCGGGAAAAATTGACCCCATCTTAAAAATGTCTCCTCCTAAAAATGTATCGGAAGTTAAGTCCTTTTTGGGTATGATAAACTTTTATGGAAAATTTATTAAAAACTTAAGCTTTCACTTATCTCCTTTGTACGTTTTATTGAAGAAAGGAAAACATTGGTTTTGGGGATTAGAACAGGATAAGGCATTTAATTATGTTAAGAAATTGCTAACTAGTTCCGAGGTATTAGCGCATTATGATGAGTCATTACCTATTGTGGTTACATGCGATGCGAGCTCGCGGGGCGTCGGCGCGATACTAGCGCAACGGCAGCGCTCGGGCCATGAGCGAGTGATTGCTTATGCGTCGCGCGCGCTCACGCCGGCAGAGATTAATTATAGTCAAATTCATAAGGAAGCGTTAGCCATTGTTTACGCAGTAAAGAAATTTCACCAATATTTATATGGCCGTGCATTCGTACTTAAGAGTGATCATAAGCCTTTAGTTAGTATATTTGGGCCTGAATACGGCGTGCCAAGTATGACGGCCAGTAGAATGCAACGATGGGCGTTGTTATTATCGGCGTATAATTTTACAATCGAGTATATAAATACTAGTGCAAACACAGCGGACGCTTTATCGCGGCTAGTCGAAGGTTACAAAGCGAAAGGTCCATCGAATAGTGACACTGATGAACCGGAACAAACGTATTTACATTTTGCTTCGGAGGCATTATCCTTAGATTTTAGCGTAATAAAAAAGGAAACCCAAAAAGACCCGCTCCTGGGTCGAGTATTGAGTTTCATACGGGATGGCTGGCCGGAGGAAGTGGAGTTAAAAGAATTAAAACCTTATTTTAATAGGCGATTTGAACTTTATTCCGAATTAGGTTGTGTAATGTGGGGACACAGACTGATAATACCTAAGTTGTGTCAAAATAGAATTTTAGAAGAACTACATGACATACACATGGGTATAGTAAAAACAAAATGTATAGCTCGTAGTTACGTATGGTGGCCAGGCGTGGACGAAGCCGTGGAGGCGATGTGCCGCGCTTGCCAGGTGTGCGCGGAGACGGCGCAGGCGCCGCCGCACCACGCGCCCCAGCCGTGGCCCTGGCCAACTCGTCCTTGGACGAGGTTGCATTTAGATTTTTTAGGGCCCTTATATGGACAACGATATCTTATTATAGTCGACGCTTGTTCTAAGTGGATTGAAATATGTCATATGAAATCCACTTCCGCGGTTGCAGTTATTATCAAATTGAGAGAAATATGTTCAAGGTTCGGCATTCCTCGGCAGATCGTAAGTGACAACGGGCCACCTTTCGCTAGTGAAGAGTTCAAGCAATTTTTAGTGCATAATGGAATCGAACACATATTTTCTGCACCTTATCATCCAGCTTCAAACGGCGCTGCGGAAAATGCCGTAAAAACTTGCAAAAAGGTCATAGTGAAAGCTATTAAGCAGGGCGTAAATGTTGAAGTGGCTTTACAGCGGTTTTTGCTAATGTATCGAAACACGGAACACTGCACAACTGGAGAAAGCCCAGCGGCTATACTGTTAGGTAGGTCTTTACGCACCCGGTTAGATCGTTTAAAACCTTCAAGGGAACAGCGCGTAAACCGTGCACAGGAGCGGCAACAGCGGGCGGCCGGCGGCGGGTACCGCGCGCTGCACGCCGGCGACGCGGTGTGGTACCGCTCGTATCGAGGACAGAGTAAGTGGTTAGAAGGTATTATTGAAGAAACACGAGGTCAAACAGACTATAATATTAAAGGTAATGACGGCACAGTGGTACATCGACACATTGATCAGATAAAATTAATATCCAAACAAAGTCAAAATGTAACTAAGCAATTAGACCAGGATACAATAGATCGATCGAGCGCAAATAGGCAAGGTTTATTAGGGTGGCCTCAGTTGCCTGTGGAGTCTGTGGAATCGGGCATGGATTCGGGTTCGGTGCCGCGTCCCGCGTCGGGTGCTCACGAGTTAGTTGGTGGGGCGGACGGCGGCGGTCCAAACCCTAGTAGCTCTGTGTCGTCCTCCGGAGAGCGCCGCTACCCCTTAAGGGTGCGGAGACCACCACATAAATATGGTTATTCGTAAATTATAGTTGTCAATTATACTTTAGTTTAAAATATACCTAGGATTAAGTAAAATAATATTGTTTAACAATAGTTACAATTTAAGTATTTTGTTTAATAGTATTGTTATGTATGACAGTGTAATGGGGAGGGAGGTGTGATGTACATAATAAAGCGGGTAGACTTAAGACTCCTTTAAATACGGTGTCCACGGATGATGTAAAGTCAGTTTTCCATTATACGCGTTATAGTAAGTACCTCGGTGTTTTATTTCTCACCAGGATGCGCATTAAAATCCCCTAATATAAATACAGAATCTATATTATTACACTCCACTATAGCGTTTATTTCACTGAGACAGATTGTGAATTCTGTCTTAAGTCAAAGCTCTGAAACATTGCATTTTAGGCTGATTTTATTGTCACGCGTTTCAGCAGCGACGTCGGAGCGCGCGCGCTCGGAGATGTATTGGGTTAGTAGTTGCGTTTCAAACTCGCGCGCTTGAACAGTGCCGTTCGTTGAACGCGTCCTATTCGCCCGGAACTGCCGAAGTGCGCGCCGCTCCTGACTTCTACGGCCATATAGTGCAGTGCGATGCGCGCTCGGAAATGGACGCGCACAATTGCCTAAGCGAGAATTATTTTTATTAATTCACGTCACGCGCGGCATAAGCCGTTGCGCGATATATTTCACTATGGGCTCGCAACAAGTCGTAGTGAACGAAGTGTTGGCTTTTATCCAAAACGCCGTCGATACCATGGATGAAGTCAGCATCGTGCAGATCTGCAAGTCGAACTTCAAAGAAGGCGAGATTTGCAGTGGCAAGAAGCTGCTTTTCCGTAGCATCGGCGAAGCCGATGAGATGCCATCTCGACGGAGGGATGGAGGTGCGAAGAGTCTCCAGGACATCATCACCCTGTTGAAGGAGACCGACCCTGATGATGTGCCTACGTTCGTGGCGAAGGATCTGCATAAGCATCATAATTGTTTATTTGTAAAATTAAATCTTATCAATTTATTTAGTCGATAGTGATATATTTTGAAAAGTCGAGTAGATCGCACTCAACTTAATCTGGCTTCTGGTACGAATCCTGAAGGAACAGGGAAAGTGTTCACATCAAGTAAGTCTCATTCGTTATAAAAGTATAAACACATTGGATTTCCTAAAATGGCACAACGCATACCTCCAGCACAGAAGATTTGCTTTAAATGTAAGATGATGATAGAGAACCGCCAATTCGCGATTTGTTCGTTGTGTGATGATAACTACCACATAGACTGTGCAAACATAAGCTTCGCACGATTTAAAATATGGACAATTGAGAATAAAACTTCATGGAAATGTGATCCATGCAGAGCAAAAAACACTGAAATTGGAAATCTATATTTGGATAATGATGGTATTAAAAATGTCACCTTACGTAAAACTAAGAATAACTCACGTTCAAGGAAGAATGACACTATAACTTATAATTTGAGTATTTCGTGTGAAAATAAATCTACAGAATCCAAAGATTCTACTGAGACTAGCCCGTCTGTCACAGCTCTAATGCTAGCTTCTCCACATACCAACGAAATACATGAATACAAAGAAATAGAGTTTCCCTCTGAAAGTCTATCAATAAAAACACAATCACTTGAATTACCTCTTGACTCTGCTAATAATAGTTTTCAGTCTCTGGAAGATTTATCAAAAAGCATCCAATTAATCGATAATCTCGATATTGTAAACAAACAAAAAATTAAAATAGAAGCTTTAGAAATCAAGCTGCTGAACAGCTCAATAGAGCTGGAAAACACAATCTTACAAAATAATAATTTGAAGCAACATATTGAAAAACTTTCACATGAAATACTCTCCTTGAAAAACATATGTCAACCTCCACAGTCAGCTAAAAAACAACGTAGATTTATTAATACTACTCGTAGTTCAGACTCAAAAATAACACAGCAAATGACTACATTAGAAAATACAATAACAAAGATACTGGAAGACCTTGAAATAGCACATGCAGAAATATGTAATCTTCACAATATAATTGAGAAATTGAAAATGGAACTTAGCGATACAGCAGGATCACAAACTGAACTTGAAATTAATAAAAATGAACAAGTCTGGAATGAAAATAAAGAGAAATTACTTCCCCAAAAAGGACGAATTTACCTATATACGACTGACAAGAGATACAAAATACTTAATAATATACAAAAAATTGATGCTTTTAGTAACTTTCAAGTAACCCATTTCATAACCACGAATATTGGTATCAAGATTCTATTAAACGATATAGAAAAAAAACTAAGTGTTTTAACAAAGAATGATTATTGCGTTATCATGATTGGGGAACATGATTTTATGACTTCACAATGGCAAGATTCTAAAAGTCTCGTGAAAATTATCAAAACTGCATTGGAAAAAATAAAACATACCAACATTGTCTTAACAGCACCAACATACATATGTGGAAAACCACTATATAATTATAGAGTAGAGATTTTCAATAACCTTCTTTACGCAGATATAAACTCCAACAAATATGGTCACTTGATTGACTCAAACCAAGATTTAATTTTTGATATGTTCTCAGAGTACTCTGGAAAGATCAATCAACATGGTGTTCTGAACATTCTGCAGAATGTTGTTAAACAAATTTCTTCTTTGCAAAACACAACAACAGTTACGCATTCCAATTTCAGAAGAGAACAAAAAAATAGTGACTTAGAAAGAAACCAGTTTTTTCTATTATAATTACTTATACATCTTACATCAGAATATAGCAGGATTACATAGCAAAAGTGACGAACTAATACTGCATTTAAATGAGCTAAAAGACAAAAAAAGTCTATTGATGTCTTGTGTGTGACAGAGCACAATATGATACCTGATTTAGAAGAGTTCTTGACACTACCAAATTTTACACTTGCAGCAAGCTTTTCAAGAGACAAAAGGCGAGGCGGATCATGTATTTTAGTAAGACCTGGTTTGAAATACAAAGTAATTAATAACATTAGAAAATTTTCCCTTAAGTCAGTAATAGAGGTTTGTGCCGTAGAAATATGTGACCATAACATTGTTATAATATGTATATATAGAGTACCATGTAAAAAAAAGTCGAGCTTAGATACGTTCTACTCTATCCTTGGGAGCATTTTAAATACTATTGTAGACCGTAAAACTAAAAAAATTGTTATTAGTGGTGATTTTAACATAGACATTTTAGTAAACACGCCAGCAAGCCGAAACTTTAAGAATCAAATATTATGTTACAATTTGAAACTAGCCGTCAAGGAGCCCACAAGGCTGGCAAGTGGAACGTGCCTTGATAACTTTGCTCATAATATAAGAGGAGCCAAAGGTGAAGTCATTGAACTGGGCCTCTCGGATCATACAGCACAAATTTTGAAATGTCCAGTTAAAAAAACATGTTCAATAAATTCATGGACTATTAAACGAAGGGATTTTAATACGGAAAATCTTGATAAATTTAAAAATTATGTCGCTAGCCTGACTTTTCACGACGTATATATCTCTACCGACCCCAATTCAGCTTACAGTATTTTTTTTTGATATATTTAAATGTTTATATGACCAATGCTTTTGATCAAAACAAAAATGGATAACACAAGGTATTAGGCTTTGCTGTAAAAAAAAAAGAGAACTGTTATGGCAATCAAGGATAAATAGAAACAAAGAAAACCTGTCTGCTCTTAAAATGTATAGCACTAATCTAAAAAAAATTATTAAACTTACGCAACACTCACAAAATAATTATTTAATTGAAAACTCTAGAAATAAAACAAAAACTACTTGGTCAATAATAAATAAATCCAAAAAATAAATAAATAAAACAAGGCAATGAATACATCACTGCACCTAGCGACATTACAAATACATTCAATGAATTCTTTATAAACATTTCTAAAAGCAATGAATTTTTATATAAAAATTGTATTAATAATCATGATCTAAAAGCTAGTAGTAATATAAATAAAAATAATGATATTTCTAAGAATGATAATGAACATAATCCGAATAACTTAAATTACATAAATAATAATCTAAAATCTATATTCCTAAGTCCCACAACACCAGACACGGTTCTTAAAAAAATTGTATCTTTAAAAAATACAAATAGTGTTGGTTTTGACGATGTTTGCACAAAAGTTATAAAGTATGTTGGATGTATAATTGCACAGCCACTGAGTCACATTATAAACTTGAGTTTTACAACAGGTATATTCCCGGATAATCTAAAACCAGCTATCGTAAAGCCACTTTTTAAGAAGGGTGATAAGGAATGTCTAAATAATTACCGCCCAATAGCTTTGCTATCAATTTTCTCAAAAATTTTTGAAAAAAATATACATGAACAACTATACGCATTTTTAGAGAAACATAATATATTAAGCAGAGAACAAAAAGGGTTTCGCAAGAATACTACAATAAATGCAGCTGTATACGACTTAGTAAAAAGGTCAATGTTTTGCCTGGATAAAGGCGTACCATCATGTGCTATTTACATGGATATGTCAAAAGCTTTTGACCTTGTTGATCATAAAATATTACTAGACAAACTTTGTTGTTATGGTGTTCGAGGAAATGCCTTAAATTTAATGACATCCTATTTAGAAGATAGAACACAATGTACTGAAATCACTCAAGTTTGTACAAACACCAAACAAGAAAAATCATTTAAATCCCACAGTAAAAAAAAATGTGGTGTTCCTCAGGGCAGTGTCTTGGGCCCTCTGCTATTTATAATTTACATTAATGACATAGTTAGATACAGTAAGTTTCCAATGATACTTTTTGCGGACGACAGCACTATTTTCTTTGAATGCAAAAACATTGCAGACTATGAAAACAATATTAATATGACTCTTGCAAATATAATCAATTGGCTTAAATCAAATAAATTAAAAATAAACATAGATAAAACAAATTTGATGCACTTTACACAGCGAAAAATTAAACCAATTTTAAATGTTAGCTATGATGATAAAATTATTAACGAAACCAAAATCACTAAATTTCTAGGTCTTTTTATAGACAGTAATATGTCATGGGAATCTCATTCGACGGAGGTATGCAAAAAGCTGTATAAATTTTCATTTGCATTATACAAATTGTCAAAAATAGCTGATCGAAAAACTGTATTAGCAGCGTATTATGGTTTTGTGGCTTCAACTCTGCGATATGGTGTCATATTCTGGGGAGTTTCAACTTACAGAGAAATTCTGTTAAGAGCCCAAAAACAATGTATCAGGGCTATATGTGGTCTAAAGCCCACAGTAAGTTGTAAACCTTATTTTCGGTCTCTGAATGTACTAACATTACCGTGTCTGTATATATTAGAGTGTTGTGTTTTTATTAAGAGCAATTCAGAACTTTTCAAAGTTAGAGAACACCACTATCAGTACAACCTTCGCCATCGGAATCCTCAGATCCATACTGATATCTATAAAACAGCTCTGATGAGGAAAAGTGTCATTGTAATGGCACCAAAATTGTATAACAAGTTACCCGAGAATGTGAAATGCTGTAATTTGTATAAATTTAAAAATATTTTGACGAAATTTTTAGTGGATAAATGTTACTATGATGTTAATGAATATTTTATAGATAAATTTTAATTAAATATTTATATATATGTTACATGCTATAATAATAATGTATTAATTTAATAATATTTAGACGAAATTTTAATTAGATATTATAATGTAATTGAATATTAAATAGGTACACAAGTTTTTTTGACAAAATTTTAAGTAGATAAATGTTATTATAATGTTAATGAATATTTTTATGGATAATGTATAAATGTATATTTTGCATGCTATCAAAATAGCTAAATAGGTTTAAGTGCTTTCCAAAAATGTATAAACACCCACTAAATGTGAAAATTACCCTACTTAGAGCAAATAAATGATTGATTGATTGAAGCTGCCTCCCGTCACATTCGACCGCGTCGACGTCACCAGGCTGCTCAAGGACATAAACTTCTTGAAAACGAGTCTGGCCGAGGTTCAGTGTAAATTGGAAGCCTCCGAAAACACCATCAGTGGGTTACGAACCGAAGTCATGTTATTAAGAAACACTGCTTCGGTAAGTAGGTCACCGGAGGCCGCCAACGACCAACGTGAACACTCGTCGTGGAGGGCAAAACGCATCCATCAGCAGTTTTGCGTCAGCGCATACTGATGCGTCACCCCCCGCCGCCGCCCCCTCCGCCCCGGCGGAGTCGTCACGCGTGTGTACGTTGACCCCTCAACGCCATACGCTGCAGTCACAGCTGCTAACCAACCCGCCAAGCGACAACCCGAGCGGGTTACAAAAGCGACGGGTAACCAACAACCAACGGTCTCTAAGAGTATACCACAGAGACAAGAAGACGGCTGTGATGAAGACGGTTTCAAAAAAGTTGAAAGGAAAAAGAAGGCCGCCCGCCGAAACCTTTGCGGCACCGCCCCGACTGGTCACAACCAGCTGCTGCGGCCGGCTATCCCGACAACGCAGTTGTACGTGTCCCGCCTGCATTACTCCACGAAATCTATGGAATTACTGAAAACTATTGGGAGACGGAGGATGAAGTAATAGGAAGAGTTGTTACCATTTTTTATGACTTGTTAAACATTAACCTAACTGATTACATAGAAGAAATAGAATTTATAGGCAGAAAAGGTAATAAAAGACCACTCAAAATTGAATTAATCAGCAAAAGAATGAAAAAATATATACTGGATAACTCCTACTATTTAAAAGAAGCTGGATTTAGTGCTACGGAATACTTAAGTCAAACATCCTTACAAGAAAGAAGGAAATTAAACAAAGCTCTACATATCGCCCGAAGAAATGGCAACCATGCTATAATAAAAAATAATAAGTTGATTATAAATGGAAAAGAGGCTTCATATCTGCAGCATAGCGAAGAAATAAATAGTGTACAGCAGTTTCCCTTACGCCCGAACTCACCACCGGTGTTATCGCCATCTACTACCCACCATGAAACAAATAAAACTAATACAAGGAATGATCAAGAAAAAAAGGATTATATAAGTAACAAATCAAAGAATTGTAACTTTCGAAACTAATATTAGCATAGTATTCCAAAACGTACAAAGTATTTATAAAAAAACCTATCTTATTGAATCATTGTTAGAAGATAAACCTAATTTGCAAATTATCTGTATGTCTGAAACTTGGTTAAACAAAGAAAAAGTTGATTTAATGAAGATAGTTAACTTTACACTGTGCTCATCCTTTTGTCGGAAAGAACATGACTGTGGAGGTGTATCTATACTAGTAAAAAACACCCTAGAATATTGTGAAAGAATAGATATTAACTCAATGTGTCTTGAAATGATTTTTGAGATAAGTGCAATAGAATTAATTAAAGAAAAACTATTAATTATAAATGTATATTGGCCAGATAGTAAAAGAGAGGTTGAAATATTTTATACTTATTTAGAAAAATTGCTTAAATTGATTGCTAAGAAAGATTACTCCAAAAACATTATAATAGGAGGTGACTTCAATGTAGATTTTCTTACAAAAAGTAATCAAAAAAATAGGCTGGCTAACTTAATGTTATCATATAATTTCTACCAAAAAATTAAAAAACCAACACGAATCACCCCAACTAGCGCTACATGTATTGATTTATTGTTTACAAATTTTAACACCAAAAACATGAAAATTATGGTTTCAGAATTTGGATTTTCTGATCACAAAGGCTTATTATGTTCAGTTCACCGTAACACCGCTGACCTAAAACAATTTATGAAATACAAACGAATATATAATGAAATAAATATAAATAATTTTAAAATTGATATTTCAAACATAGTTTGGGAAGATGTACTTAAACCCGATATGAGTATGAACACAAATTATAATAAATTCAGTGAAGTTTTACAAAACTCCTTAAATAAATTTATTCCCATCAAACTTACGAGGTCAAAAACTAAACTAAAGAGTCACTTGACATTGGGACTAAAAATATCTTGCCGTTATAAAAGATTTTTACGGTCACTAATATCAAAATCTAAAAATAAATTTTTAAAGGAATACTTTAAACAATATTCTAAAATACTTAAGAAAGCAGTCAATACAGGCAAAAAAATCCAAAATAGGCATCAATTTGAACACTCACAGAACAAAACTAAATCTATGTGGCAAATTATAAATAATGAAACGAATAAAATAAACAGTGTTAATAAAAATATTCACATTAAAAAAAATGACAATAATACGATTAGTGACCCCAAAGCTATATCAAATGAATTTAACAACTTTTTTGCTTCTATTGGAAATTCTTCAAATAAATCTTTTATTAATAATCGACCAAATACCCACAATATGATAGTAAATACATTCTTTTTAAGTCCGATACAAATTAAAGAAACAAAAACCATAATAAATAATCTGAAAAATAAAACGTCCTTCGGCATCGACGAAATTCCCCCTAATTTGATAAAGTATTGCGTGGATCTCCTTACTGTCCCATACACAATACTAATAAATCAATCATTTTCTGAAGGAATCTTCCCAGATGCCCTGAAAATATCTGTTATCAAACCGGTTCACAAAAAAGGACAAACCACCGACGTCAATAATTACCGTCCAATTGCTCTGTTACCAACGTCTGCTAAAATATTTGAATCCGCTATGATGAATCGCCTAAACTCCTTTTATGAAAAATTCAATATTTTAAATGAAAATCAAAATGGCTTTCGAAAAAACCATTCTACAATTTTAGCCATATATAAGTTTGCAAAAAATATATTTGAAACACTTAATAACAAAAAAATCGCCGTAGGTATTTTACTCGATATGAGTAAAGCCTACGATAGGGTATGCCATAAAATTTTACTAAATAAGCTCTATGAAACAGGTGTAAGGGGAGTGGCCTATGAGTGGTTCATATCCTACCTCACCAACCGCTATCAACTTGTAGACATAGAACATACAAACTTTGAGACCGGGGTAATTACTAATGCAAGATCAGATAAAATACATGTTACTGGGTCTATCCCTCAAGGTAGCGTCTTGGGATGTTTGCTGTTCTTAATATATATAAATAATATACCAGACGTGGTGGATGAACAATGTATACTTTTTGCTGACGATGTCTCCGTCCTGATTCCTTGTTTAAATTATAATGAATTGGAAAGTAAATTAAATAAAACTTTAGAGAAAATAGTAAATTGGTTAGAAAATCATAATTTGCAACTTAATCTAAACAAAACTAAAATTATTCAATTTAAACCGTACCAGAAAACTACATTTGAAATATCTTATTCATTTAACAGTATAAAACTAGAAACTGTAAATACCGCTACTTTGTTAGGAATAAACTTGGATACCCACCTAAACTGGAAGGACCACATTCAAAAATTGTTAACTAAAATGTCTTCATTTATTTATGCTTTACTACATCTAAAACGTGTGACAGATTTTAAAACTGCTCTTACGGCTTACTACGCATATGCTCACTCTAGACTTACATATGGCGTTATCCTTTGGGGAAACTCTTGTGATGTACAAAAAGTTTTTGTGTTACAAAAAAAGTGCCTCAGGATCCTATTAAACTTAGATCAAATAGAATCATGTAGAGCCCATTTTGTTGAACGTAAAATATTGACCCTAACATCTATTTATATACTAGAATCATGTAAATTTGTCAAAAAATACCCAAATTTTTACTCAAAAGTTTCACAATTCAAAAGAAATAATAGAAACCTAAATAAACTGAAAGTTCCATTTTCCAAATTAAACTTAGTTACGTCTAGTCCTCATAACATGTTAGTAAAAATATATAACCATTTACCCAATTACATTAAAAATTATGAAAGCCCAAAATTATTTATAAACACTTTGAAAACTTTTCTTATTAACAAATGTTATTATAACATCCAAGAGTTTTTTAATGACAATAATAATAGTCATAGTCATAAGATAATAAAAATATGAAATACTAGCTGACCCGGCAAACGTTGTTTGGCCATAAAAATGATTAAATTACTAAAATGGCTAACAAAAAATAGGGGTTGGTGGTAAAAGGGTAAAAATTTAGGTTTGTATATATTTTATAAAATTTTAATATTTTACTACCCCTACCCTACCCTACCCCTACCCTACCCCTACCCCTACCCTACCCCTACCCCACCCCTAACCTACCCCTACCCTACCCTACCCCTACCCTAACCCTACCCTACCCCTACCCTACCCCTACCCTACCCCTACCCCTACCCTACCCCTAACCTACCCTACCCTACCCTACACATACCCTACCCCTACCCTACCCCCAAACATTGTGAATCTAAACCATTCCCAGATCCCCTTGAACACACACAAAAAATTTCATCAAAATCGGTCCAGTCGTTTGAGAGAAGTTCAGTGACATACACACTCACAGAAGAATTATATATATTCCGGTGTACTTCATATCACCTGATCCTAACATCATTAAAACTGACTTAATGGCTCAAAAATTTGATGTAGAGCATTTTATATGGGAATATGAAATTAACGTTTTTACTATCTTCCTCGCAATTTTTCCATGTTTTCTCACCTTTTAAACCTTCCCTGGACTACGACAAACATTTCAAAACCAAAATCAGCTTAATCGGCCCAGCCGTTCTCGAGTTTTAGCGAGACTAACGAACAGCAATTGATTTTTATATATATAGATGTACTTCAACACCACTTATAATATGTTAAATTTTACCTATTATGTGTTAAATGTTGCTATGCCCTGTGCAGGGCGTCACAAATACTTTTATATTTATTTACCACCTTATAACTATTAAGTTTTGTGACACGCAATAAACAATTTGAATTTGAATTTGAATTTGAAATCAGATGATATTGTGGAGTACATCAGAAATAAAGCCAAATTCACTCTGAGGGTCGAACGGCTGGTTTCCCGCCATAACGTGAATTTTAATTCCTTTGTGGTGAGAGTACCGACCGAACATCTGTCGACCTTCATAAAAGAAGATTTTTGGCCGAAAGGTGTTTTGTTCCGACGATTCCGTGGTCGGATACCGGACACTGAATTGCGCAACACGTCGCCGCCTTCATTACGTGTTACTTGTAATAAATAGTTATTTTTAGTTAAGTTTATTATATGTTATATATTATATGTTAGTCTGTAAGGTATTTATTGTATGGGCCTTTTGTCGCCTGATATAAATGAATAAATAAATAAATAAAATAAATTATGCGTTTTAGTGTGACGCCGTTGAGACGCGCCGTTAGGTACTGTGCTGTACAAAATGAATTAAATCGATACTGGACGAATAATTGAGGAAGTGCGTTTTAGAAGATGTTTATGGGACCCGGCCGATGATTGTTATAAGATTAAGGACGCAAAAAATAAGGCCTGGGAAGAAATATGAAAGGAATTGAGTGGTGAAAAATTTAATACTGACTTAGGTACTTTGGTTTCCACTGGAGCTATGGGGATGCGACGTATGCTGGATTTTCGTAAAGAAAACTCTTACTTGCAAAGTAATTCGTCGAAAGTGTTGCTTGTTGATAGGCGAAAATATTTGTATATAAACTTGAAAAATTTTGTCTCAGGCGGGACTCGAACCCGCATCTCCTCCGATCTCCTCGCCGCCTGAGGAGGAGATGCGGGTTCCAGTCCCGCCTGAGACAAAATTTTACAAGTTTATATACTGATATTATAAGTGCAATTAAGTTGCTAAAATATCAAATAAAGTGAAAATATTTATAAAATTTAGAACTATTTTCTCGTAAATCAGAGAAAGATGTTACGTGTTCGCTTTTCAGTAACCTTGTAGCGTTATAAGGATTAACTCTTCTTCGACGTCGTTGCCTTCTTTTCCATAACAAGTAAATAGCCAGTACTCTAACCGCTTTGATTATATAGCCAACGGGATTAGCCATGAGTACTAATATCCATACAAATAATTCTGCCACTTTCGGTGCGGGGGGCGAACGCACACTAACAGCGATTACAAACAAATGCATTTTCGATCATGTCGTTACGCACGCATACGAAGAAATTGTCAAACACAAACACAGACTACACGCACACATGTTTAAACACACGCATGAACAGCCTATCAGTATACAAGATGACGTCATTTTCGTGTAAGGAATGCTAGAGTTAGACACTATCGATATGATGTTACTATCGATGAGTTCAGCCAATAATTAATAGGCTACTTGAAGTAGAGATGTAAAAATACGGTATAATACGAAATGGGCGGTATTTTTCAGGTATTTTACAATAGAATACGGTATTTTTCGTATTTTATATTTTGATTAACAAATGCAATTTACTTGACTTTTTTTACGTATCATCGGTGAATTAACTGATCATATAAATTCAATTCAACTTCGTTTTTTTTCCTTGATTATTTAAATTAATCGCACTTCCGCTAACGATTAACAAATCTTTTATGTAAATGTAATGCACGCACAATTACACAACAAAGACGTGGGACTTGCGCTTGCGCGACGTTGCCACTTTGTGCATCACCTCGCGAATGAAATCCTTTTTTCTCTCTCACTCAACGTAGATGCCGCGCGCGAGCCGCGTTTTGCAGTTAGTTTTCGTTCGAATGAAATGTTGTTGCGCCTAGACGTTCTTAGTACGAAACTAAATTAATTAATCAAAATTACACTATGAGCGATTTCCCTACTAATATCTAATATATAAAATTCTCGTGTCACAGTGTTCGAACTTGAACTCCTCCGAAACGGCTTGACCGATTTTGATGAAATTTTTTGTGCTTATCCGGTATCTATGAGAATCGGCCAACATCTATTTTTTATCCCCCTAAATGTTAGGGGTAGTCCACCCCTAAATTTTATTTTTTATTTTTTAGACAAAATTTTTAATTTCTATTTTTTTATGATACAACATACAAAAATACATACAATCCTAAATTTTTACCCTTTTATCACCAACCCCTATTTTTTAATAGCCATTTTAGTAATTTAATAATTTTTCATCCCGCTCGATAACTGATCAATTATCGTCTTTTTTGTAAGGGTAGGGTAGGGGTAGGGAAGGGTTTAGGGTAGGGGTGGGGGTAGGGCAGGGGTAGGGCATGGGTAGGGTAGGGGTAGGGTATGTGTAGGGTAGGGTAGGGGTAGGGTAGGTTAGGGGTAGGGTAGGGGTAGGGTAGTAAAATATTAAAATTTTATAAAATATATACAACCGTAAATTTTTACCCTTTTACCACCAACCCCTATTTTTTGTTAGCCATTTTAGTAATTTAA
This sequence comes from Anania crocealis, assembly GCA_949315895.1. Lineage (NCBI taxonomy): Eukaryota > Metazoa > Arthropoda > Insecta > Lepidoptera > Crambidae > Anania > Anania crocealis. The sequence goes on from OX438863.1 coordinate 5,273,737, forward strand.
TTATTTTTATGGCAAAACAACGTTTGCCGGGTCAGCTAGTAATGAATAAAAATATTTTTTTAGGTAGGCACATCCGTATCCGAAGACCAACTAGCCGGTCTTACTAACCAATGATTTTCCTAACGTATAAGAGATTTGTACTCATTACACTTTCAAAATATAATATACCAAAAATACCGTACTAAATGACATGATGCCGGTTAAACGATATTATTTTTCATTAAGTACGTTTATTAGCTAGTTACCTAATAATTTCCCCAATTTAAAGTACGTCTGATTATTTTACACTCTAAAAGATAAAATACCAAAAATACCGTATGAAATGGTATTATACCGTTTAATACGGTATTTTTGGTATAATAACTCGAAGCACATTTGGTATTATACCAGCCTTATATCTTTAACTTGAAGGTAGCGTTGTTGTATCTGTTGATAGTACGATATACGAACATACGTCTGATAGCAAGCTTTCGAAGTGTCTGGAATATGACCGGACCCACTTTGTGCAAGGCGACAATCTGCAATCCTATTTTCTTTAACATCCCATTCCATATTGTAATTTGATAATGAACATGATAAAATGCGGAATTTCACATATTATGTGAAATTCCGCAAAATTGCAAGATTTTTTTCCAAATTCAAAATAATAAATAAGTTGTAAAAAAAAGGGTTTAATGTGTACAACTTAACAAAATCTAACTAAAAAGAATATAAAATAAAAAAATAAAAAATAATTATTAAAAAAACCCTACACAAAAAGTTCCCTTTAAAAAGTAAAAAATAATAAATGAAACTCAATCTTAAAGTACCTAATTACGTATTAAAATATATTTTATGTCGCGTAAATCATCGTCATTATTGATAATGTCGATATCGACATTTGTTTTAGGCTGTCACAGCCCTAATTTTCCTTCAGTGTGGTCAGATCTTAAACTCAAAATTGCATTCATTTCGTGATATGTTTACTAGAACGTATTTAAAACAATTAGAGAACAACGATTTAAAATATAAATTAGATGAAACTTGCTGATTTATTTTTATGATTTATAAATAAATAATGAATTAAATAATTGATAATAGATTACAGATTGCCATGTTTTATTTCGTCGAGACATAATTATGCAGTTATATGTTTTCAATAATATATCATAGTAATAAACAAAACGTATATTTAATTAGACGTTTAAATCAAGTCTAATTTTATATCCTACATCTTTAAAAATTACCCTAAATTAGATACGATTACCATTTAGTGGCAACACTATTGATTGGGAATTTTTCATGTTATTTTGCTAATTTATTGTATTATTTGTTAATATTAAGTCAAAATAATATTTAGAAATGGAAAGTAAAGTTATCCTACTGTAAACTAGAGGATTCCGACCTCTTTTTACACGCAAGAACGCTGCAATTCGGCATTTTTAGCTCAGGTCTGTTGTGCGCTACTGACATTTGCTGAATGACACGGTGGAACGAGCGGCAACTAGTTTTATATAACCAGTATGACCGGCGGTCTCGTACCTTTGGCAGCGGGGTACGTCTGTCAAAGGCGTCTCCCGTTGAAATACTCTAACCGCATTAACGTTCATTTTGTATTTGTGTTTCACAGCAGCGAAACGCGCTTTACTAATCTCGTTTTATAGTGCACCGCTGTTCACAAACGCGCGCTGTCGAACAGCGCGCTGTCCAGCGGCGTGACTGTAAAACCAGCCTTATTGCTGATAGTCGCGATTGTACTTACGTGTGAAATGTGCAATTATGTTGGTTCCCTTTTTTAGATGAGTTACATTCAGGTACTGAACATGTAACTATAATAAAAATACGTCAACTAAACACTCTATAACAATGATAAACCTGAAATTAGTAAGACTGAAGGGAATATTGGTGTTGTGCGTGACAGACGTCAGAACTCAGAAAAACACTACGGCAGGGTTATTAGGGAACTTAACAACTGGTTGCTAATTGTACAATAGCAATGCGATTGCTATCAGTCGCGGTCGCTTTACTGTATTACGGACGAAAATCGCAAACTGATTGCTCGCTTATTGCATTTGCGGCTAAAATGTATAGAAACTAGCGCCTCTTACGATCTAACGGCAACCAGTGGTAAGCAGAACACAAACAAAGTCAAACCATAAAGATTATAAAGCTTGTACAAATTAAAATGGATAATTTCGTAATTGCTTAAAGTTTAACAAATAATCTCATTCCTATGTCACACACGTGTATTAAGTGGTCTCAACTAAGAAACAAAAGTTATTTCGTGTATTTTTGTTCACATAAAAGTTTGAAGTGACGGACGATTGATAAACACTTGATAAAAGTAGATTTGAGAGTTCAACTGTTTAGCGAAAAACTATAAATCACAGCAATAAAAGGCGCTGTTGGTTGTTGGTCGCAAATTGTACGTTCTGTAATACGAATTTATGATTTACAGCAATGATTGTGCAATAATTGCAAAAACGACTGATCGCAAAAGATCGGTAATAAGCCTGCCGGTCCATAGCGTGTACGTGAACGGTCTTGTGTATCTATCTCGTTCTATCATATGGCTACATTATATTTTGTCTCTTTGCATTGCCAATCTAACAGCAGTTATTAAATCTATGGTTTTGACATTGACATTTTTGAAATAAGGACTCAGTGCAGTGATTGAGGTTTAATATTTGTAAAAACCCCTAATCCGAGTGTAATTGATACTTCTTCCTCTTTTCCTGGATACGAGCAAACATGGATGTTAGATTCGTATTTTTTTTTATTTAATGAGAATACCAACAGCGTTATATTACACTATTTGACAATGATTTCTTAATTATAAGTATGGCCAATAACAGGTTTAAAGATACATAGTTAATATCTGACTGTTGGTTAAATGTCAAATGTTTGTTTTGACCCGAGTGTCATCACAGAACAGATAATCTATAGAGCAATATGGCCGGCAGCGTTTTAGTCGGTGCACGAAATCTAGACTTTTAAAATAATGTTTTGATTTAAGATCTACTTTAATAAAGACTCAATTAGCCAATTACGAGCGTACCTTCCAGCTGGCGCAGGCTATAGCCGTCGTCCTTGCTCCAGGGCTGCCTGAGCAGCGCCATGGTGCGGTCGAGCAGCCCGTGCACGAGCTGGAAGCCCGCCGCGCGGCCGCAGTGCACCGCGCAGAGCCGTCGCTCGTTGCGAGCCCCGGTTTCTGGGAAACAATAAGTAAGTATTAGCGCTTTGTTACCCGGATCACATTGATAGAGATAATCAAACGCCATTAACGATAGGTTTCATTTCAGATGTGACTCTCAGTAAAATTTAAGATTTATGGTTTGAATGGGTGCTTTATTTTGTTTTTGGCATTCAAACAATAAAACATTACTTCATCTCATGTCGCATATTTAGGAGAATTTTGTCATTTTTTAAATAAATAAATTTAATTCAGTAAAAAAGTTTCATCTTACATTAATAAGTGGCCGGAGTCTCCTTTTAAACAAATAATGCCTGTACCAGGAGACACCGCACTTTCATTACATCAATTTATGTTCTAATAGAAAATAGTTACAAGTTTATGATAATTACTAAAAACAAAAACATTCTTAAGTGTTTCTGTGCGTGTAAATAAAAGTTTGTGTGTGTGTGTGTGTGTGTTTGTGTGTGAGTGCGTGTGTAGGGTAACCTATGGTGCAAAAATACGTAGATGTATAAAAGATGATGGAAATGCTATTAAAATTATTATTTAGGCAAAAAGTATCTAAGATAGATAAATATGTTTAGTTAGTAGTTCTTTAATTTGTTGTAAAAATAACTCTGTTCTTTGATAATCAAGAAGTTTCAACCACGTAAGTACCATCTTTTTACATCCATTGTATTTTTTTGGTTAGATTTCTTTATGAATATAATTACACATTTTAGCGGTAAGACTAGAATGCTGTGCAGAAGCAAATTTTGTTTTTCTGTTCGGCACTTTGACTACATTACGTTTTCTTCTACTTTCTTTTTTACATGTGACATACGGTAAAGTCTTGTGTTTTTTTAAAACAATATTCATTATAAATAATTTCCTTACCGAGAGCAACCCACAATCAAGATAAAGCTGTTCAGTAGGATAACGTAGGCGTTTAAAGAACATGGTCTTAAGCAAGGAACGCTGTGACCGCTCAACGTCTATAAATTTTGTCTTTGCTGCGTCACCCCAAACAGAAATGCAGTACGACAAGATGAATTGAAAACGCTCCCAATCAATAGGTTGTTTTAAGAATCACGGTTATCATTTCTAGGAACCACATGCCTCAATGACCGGAAGATTCAAGTTAATTTCCTTACTCTTCCAGCTAGTTGCTCGAGATGGGGATACCAAGAAAGTCTCTGGTCCATTACAACTCCTAGATACTTATAGTGCGTGACATTATCAATGCAAGGACAGTTACAGTTTACATCCGTGATGTCATTACAATCATGTACCTTGATACTAAAATGTTCAGCTGGCTGATTATTGTCGTAAATACTAAAACATGTATTTAGTCTTAATTGTGTTTATTGATAGCAAATTGTTATTTAACCAAGAAAATAATAGGGGTTAAAGTATGAAATTGCCGATTTGTACTGAAAATCAAAATTGTTTATTTTTTAATTTTTAACAAATTTATTAAATCAAAATAGTTACCATTATTATCTATACATTGCTGCCATCTAATAGGAAGGTCATTTATGCCTTTGTGATAGAACTCTGAGGATCTAGACTGCACAAACTGTGTGAAAGCATTTTGTACTGCCTCCTGGGAAGAAAACTTCTTGTCACGTAGATAATTGTCCAAATCACGAAAAAAATGGTAGTCCGTTGGAGCAAGGTCTGGCGAATACGGAGGATGTCGAATGGTTTCTAATTGCAGTTCCTGAAGGGTCAAAACGGTTTATCGTGCTGTATGAGGTCTCGCGTTGTCATGGAGCAATAATGGTCGAGATCGATTCATGAGTCGGGGCTGTTTTACTGCTAGTTTTGCCAACATTGTTCGGAGTTCGGCACAATAGACATCTGCCGTTATTAATTGACCAGATCAGAGAAAAATATAGTGAATAACACCATGCTGAGACCACCAAACAGTTACCATTACCTTTTTGTTGGTAAGTTTTGCTTTAGGACACTGATGGTTTGACCTGGGGTCAGCCATTGCATTTTTCTTTTACGGTTATCATAAAGAATCCACTTTTCATCACATGTCACAGTTCGATTTAATATTCCTTCATTTCTGTACCGATTCAACAAGGCAACACAAGTTTCAACACGCGTTTCTTTCTGCACATCAGTCAAATCATGAGGCACCCATTTTTCGTATTTTTTTATTTTATTGATTTGACGCAAATATGTCAATATTGTGGGTAAGGTTACGTTAAACCATGCCGCTAATTCCTGGGTAGTTTGACTAGGATCGGCTTCCACCATCTCTCTTAATTCATCGTTAATCACCTGTGTGGGCGGTCTTCCTCGTGGCTCGTTCTTCAAGTCGAAGTTTCCATCACGAAAGCGTTTAAACCAAAATCGCACGGTGCGTTCATTAGCAGATCCCTCTCCAAACACAACATTGATATTGCGGGCTGTTTCTGCCGCGTTACTTCCGCGTCGGAACTCGTATTCAAAAATCACTCGAATTTTCGCAGTATCCATCTTTCTTGTCTAAGTTAAATAACAAAAACAATTGAAAGTCGATATTCAAATGTTTCACATTTTTTAAAAGAAGAACATCATAATAACCATGTGAAAAAAATTTCATTCGAAAACCTCAAACCATGAAGATTCTATGTCAATTCAAAGAACCTATTACAATAAAACGGCAATTTCATATTTTAACCCCTAATACCTATAAGACTTTGAAACTATACCACGGTTACATCTGCGCCCAGTTGTACTTAGAAGCAGCGCAACGCGGTTTGATGTGACATAGTGCATATCCGCATCATCATTATCAACAGCCTTTATATAGGATTTTCTGGACACACACAGGTCTTTTCAAAAATGATTTTGCCATAATCGCCACGCTTGGCTTGGCGATCGCAGTTTGGCCAATGGTAAACAGAAGCTGCTGCCCGTCTTTCCCTCCCTATAATTCTTTGGTCGTCTATATAGGAAGGTAAAGGCTATTATTTTATTGTGCCCGCACCACACGACATAGCACATACAGGGTGGTCGAAAAGGTGCCGTCCAAAAATTTTTTTTGGATTCCTTACATTCAGGGCTATCCAACCCAAGTATTTGGGGTTCTATATAAGATGTCTAGTTGTTCACATGTATTCCACAAGCTGTGTAAGTCAGCTGCATAAGAGCTGTATAGCTTGCTATAATGCTCTTATAGAACCAGTTTGGGCACAAATTAGGCAGCCTTAAGTTCACTATGGCTGTACATTAGCAGTATAATAGCATTATAATAGCAGTTTAAGTAGTAACATTGGACTTAAGGCTGACTTACGGCACTATATGGGACGCAGTGTGAACCATACAACGTACATGAGTGTAATAAAGAGTAACAAGTGGCTAAATACACAGCTTTCACAGTTGTAAAATCCGAAAAAAGTACTCCAGTGTTACCTAAAATTCACGTGTGTCCTAAATTATTTCTTTATTTTATTAATAAGTTTGGTTTTGTGTGTGCCATCAGAAACATAACTCTGGCAGTTATCAATTGGATAAAAATATATGATAACACGCGGTAATTAAGTACCTGTTTTAAATACTTAATAATATTAATGTCATGGGAATGCAACTTTATCGTGAAATGTATACATATTTACAGCTAAAATATTCACGCGCCTCTGTAAAAATGCGATATTCATTTTAAAATATTTAAAACTGGCTGGGAGGAAATATACAATTTTCAGTTTTTGCTATTATGTTGGCATTATAATTAGACTACGGTAATTAATTATAACATGAAACCAAAACTCAATCGCTCTATCTGCGTATTTTGTGATAAATCTGCATGATAATTTTGGAGATTTAGTTGGTAAATATTTTAGGTTACGTAGATCAAAATGGTGGAAATGAAATACGGCTATGTGAACTGTTATAACTCCAATCTAATGCGGTGAGCGTATATAGGTTCACATGTGTCCTGTTAGAATGCTGTTATCTATATGAAGTCCCACATTTGCACCACTACAGAGCCAATGTCTATAAATTTATTCTACTGTGAACTTATGTACAGCTTTAAGATGTAGTTCAGGTCAATTGTGTATCATAGTTTAATTCTTTCAAAATATACTCAAATTTTAGAGATCCTCAATAATAATTATTGTCCGTTAAATCGTCTAGCACGCGACGAATAAACACACAGCTGTGGGATAAGTGTAACAGAATATCACATTCACATTCATGTTACAGCATATAAGAGTAGTACTTGTGAACAAATAAACTGCTATTGATGTTAATGGACAACACATATACACAGTTTATGTGTCCTTTAACAGTCTACAGTGCACATGCGAACCATTTAAACACTTCTGTACAGATAGTAAAAAAAGGTTATTTTAATGATCACAAACAAGTCCTACTACACCTACTAGCTGTATAACAGTCTAAAACGAGTAAACATAACAGCCTTTGGCTTTACAAATGACCACGTTTGTTCTATTAAAATGCTAGCTCTATAACATCGTACAAGTAGGCCGTTAAACAGCGGTTGCCGTATCTCTACCCTCCTATAATGCTCTTAGTCAAACGGCTGACTAAAGGATAGTTGTTAGAGTATTATAACACCAACAATCGTATAAAAGTACGAGTATAACTCTACACTCCTATAAGACCCTTAGACAAGTATAGGTTTCATTAATCGCAATAATGCAGCTTATATATCACGAGTGAACTGCAATAATGCTTCAAGTACACCTGGGAACTAAGTGTGTACTCTTAAATGGAGTAAAATGCTACTTGGGAAATATACCCTACATGTTACCCGATTTTTCTTAGTTTTCGAGATATACATTTTTTTCTTAAATTTTCAGAATTTTCCGTGTAATAGTTTTAAAAAAATGGTGTCTCTATTTTTTATTATGTTATGTCAGATAAAAAAAGTTTTTGAAATAATCTAAGAAACTGTAAAACCACTTTTTTCTTTAATTCACAGTTCAAAATTAACCTCTGACTAGCTTGAACGGAAACTAGTGACTTTCGGTAAATTATTCGGAAACTGTGGTTACACTTAGCTAGCTGATAATAGGCTATTTGACAATGCGAAAAATAAAGTGCGAATTACTATTACTGCTTCTATTATGAGGTTAAAAATGAATATTTAGTAACGGAAGTTGAAAATAATAAACGATTTATTTATAAATCCAGAAATAAAAATGCATTTATTTAAGCGTTTGTCACGTGACACGAAACGCTCCTGATTGGCCGGGTTTATGATGACGTCACCTGCGTTTAATAGCTTTTCAAAATGTTTTGATAATATTTTCCTATAATAATAGTATCCATTTTTTTTGTGTGATATATTTGCAATATTTTACAAATTCTCTCAATTTCTTTTACCATGGAATATACAACGATTTTGTAAAGCAGAAAGCAGTAACCTGCACATTCATTTATAATCTGTAACAAACGAACTAGTTAGTTAGTTAAAGATCCCGTTAAGTGTAATGTTTATTGAAATCATAAAACTGTAGCTACAATTTTTGGCTAATATTATGAAAACATCGGAAATATTCTAAGTGAGTTGCAAGAGACATTCTGTTAAAAACAAAACATTATAACCTCAAACCATTAACCAAATATTTACATTCCTAATTTTAAAAATTAAAAATATTAAGTGCACTTAAGCTGGTTCTCACAGAAGATAATATTTGTACTATTCGCTATGTTATTATGATCCCTCCGAAATTGTTGCAACCACTTTCGGCATACTTAGACTTTCTTTTGAACACTTACAAATAGTTTTCCGAAGTTTTAATAGAAGTATTTATGCATTTTGGATCTGCATACCATTTGAAACTCATTTTATTACATAAGTCACTGTTAAAATATAGATCCAATCACACTTTCGTTATTTGTTTGTAATAAATGTGTGTAGATGATTATGTGCTACAGATCACAAGACAGGCAGGTGATGTCACCGACCCCATTGCGGCGCCATATTGACAAAATAGCGTTTTGGCACGCTATTTGAATTTTAAATTTTCATTTTGATATTTTTCAGCAAGTACATATTTGCTGAATACTAAAAAAATGAAAATTTAAAATTCAAATTCAGAATTTAAACAAAACTACTTTTACGGGGTTCTTTAACCTCTACTTAATAATATAAAATGGATTTCAAAAACTAGTCAAATAACCTATTTTATGAAAGTAAGTTTAATTTATAAGGAACATACTGCAAAAAAAATCTGACATAAGATAATAAAAAGTGGAGAAACCATTTTTAAAACTGATTACACCGAAAATTATGAAAATTTAATAAAAAAAATGTATATCTCGAAAACTAAGAAAAATCGGGTAACATATATAAGGTCAAATTTTTTCATGAGATTTCCGTTTAACGACCGGTTCAGCATAAAAAAAGAATAAGGTTTTACAAAAGAAAAAAATGTTTTGATTCCGAATAAATCACATGAACACTTTTCAATTGAAGAGTAAATAAATAAATAAATAAATAAATATTTAAGACAAGCCTCACTGGGCCACACAGAGCCATCTAGTCCCAAATTAAGGTACTATTAAATACCCTGTCGTATGGGGTACTAGACAACCGATAAACTTACTTGAATACTTTTTTTTTGTAAATAAATACTTATAATACATAGAAAACACCCAGACCAGTACAAACAGACATGTTCATGCACACAAATATTTGTACTGTGCGGGGATCGAACCCGCGACCCATGGCTCAGAAGCAGTATTTACTACCGCTGATCCAAATGGTCGTCAAAGTAGAAGTAGAGAGTAAACTAAAACATCCCGTTTGTTATAATCAGAGATCGGAATAGGTAGATTGATTTTTGGTACTTGCACCAAAACCACGCCCAGAAATAATAACATGTATAAGTCATTTACCGGGTCTGATGTTCCGGTATACTTACCGGTATTTTTCTTATTATGTTCGTAATTTACTATAATGCAAACAAATAATAGACGATTACTCGTAATTTTCAAATATATTTTCGTTCCACTGTTTTTTTAAATTCTTTTTGAATGAATAAGTTTAAATCTTTACGATGTATATCTCAATAAACTAGGAGGCTTGATTAGAATATGATTTTAGATGCTAGCGGAAACGGAAGGTTCGGGGCTTGGTAGGAACCCCTGACACCCTCCAAGTGTAGGAATTTCAACCCCCTACCGAAGATTCAAAAATCGTTTAAACGCGTAGGTATTTTTGAATTAAAGTTAAGGGGGGATAGATTCTAAGCGGGACTCAAGTTTAAGAAGAAATACCTGGCAACGGAAAGTCACGAATTAAGCTAAGGCGTAAGAGCATTGGGAAAACTTGTATTGCGAAATTAAGCGTAAAACTGATTGAACGAATGACAAACATCTTTTAGGTACATTATCTGTGACAGTAAAGATGAAATAAAAGAGATAAAAATCAACATTGTTTATTGTGTAACACTACAACACAGTAGAAATATCAAAACAATAAATAAAACAATGTTATTTCTTATGTTTTCAAAAAACAATTACTTTACATAGTACAAAACAATATATAACTTATTTTAAAAATAAATTATTTAAATAAAGCATACAGATTATTTGTAAACATTTTCCAGAACATATTACTCTTATGTATGTGACTTAAAAGACCTGGTATAAAAATATAAAGCCCGGTAATTCGGAGGAATGTCCATATTAATATATACGATTCCGGTCAACGACCCCATTTTACTCTACCTATTCCGATCTCTGGTTATAATGTACGACCCTGACCTTGTTCGATCGATACACGTGCCGCTTCTACTCACTTCCCGCCCGCGCTCCCCGCCTCCCCGTCGGCAAACGTTGGCGCGAGCGACGACACAGACATCAATCAAATTAGTCCGCCAAAAAAATTTGAAGCGACAGTATGTGCGCACGCGACGCGTAATTTTTATCGTAATAATGCCGTATGGGCTTAATTTGCACCGTCGAATAGTTACGTGCCCTAATTGTAAACGCGTTCGATGTTAAGTCAAGTGAAGAAGATGTGCTCGTTTCAGTTCGGTCGGAGGCATTGCCTGGATCATGCTAGGTGGCATTTACAAGTAGATTGCCGTCACGTCCAACATTTAATCTAAGTGGTGTAAAAATGTAAATATGACTTGTGATTATCAGTGTAAATATGACTTGTAAATATCAATGAATTATACTTTTAAACACGCCAGGTTAATACAAAAATAATAGCAACCTTTTCCATACCTTTACCTACATAATGATTTTACGATTTGTATTGGCTTGTCAGTCCAAAGATTGAAAAAGTATGATGGAAAGTCTTATTTCGTCGAAGCGTATGAACAATTACAAATAATTGCTAAAGAGTGTTAATGATGTGTTGTTTATTTACCTAATAAATTAAACTTAAACGAAACTGTGTTTTATTGGATCACAATACAAGTATGCCTTACCATACTCATCATAATCTACAATGAGTTCCTGTAAGTGTTATCTGCCAGAATACTTCATATTAAATTACATACTTTATTTTAATTACTCGTTGGGTAGTGCTTACTTACGGCCGTTTTCAATATCCTATCTATCTTCAGTTTTGGCATATCCGAGATAGAAAGTAACTTCTGTCTTTGTTTTTCTGGACGGAAAAATCAGAGATAGAAACTGTTTCCTATCTCCGATATTTCAAAACTAGCGATAGATAGGATATTGAAAACGGCCGTTAGACACTCATTTTCATAGATTTAATATACTGCTGTTAGATTGGCAATGAAAAGAGATAGAATATAATGCAGCTATATGATAGAACGAGATAGATCACAAGGCCGTTCACGTACACGCTAAGAACCCGTAGCGTTTTTCTGAGTTCTGACGTCTGTCACGCGCAACACAATATTCCCTTTAGTTTTACTAGTTGCATTTTTATTATTGTAAAAAAGTGTCGAGTTGATGTATTTTTATTATGGTTACATGTTCAGTACCTGGAAGTAACTCATCTAAAAAAGGGAACCAACATAATTGTACATTTCACACGTCAACACACAATCGCGATTATCAGCAGCAAAATGCAATGTTTCAGAGCTTTGACTAAAATTTTGTATACTAATTATATGAATTCAATTAAAAATAATATCAAATACGTGAATTTCAGCAATTACTAACGTCACTTTTGTATTTTAGTGATTGTCGTTGTCGATGATATCTTATCGACATTTCATTAGCTGACATATTTCACATTGGAAACCGCATACAGCCTAAATTGTTGAAATACGTTAGAAATGCTTGAAATTGCCTAATAGAAAAGAATGTTCGACCAATAAATATTCGAGCATTTGCAGTTTACATTTGGACCCTAAGTGTTTTTAACACAGAGGCGTTCAGCCTGTAAAATTACACTCTGGATCAATCTCCATATTGTTCAAGCCCCCATCAATCCCCATTAGGTAAACATTAAATATATGTATATTTAGTTTACGTTTGTAATGTGTAATTGAAAAATAAATATCAGTTTTATTTCAACTTTGGCGATCGCGATCGCAAAATGAGGCAAAATTGTTAAATACTGGCAAGTAAAGCCTACGATATTTTTTACAATAAATTGATTTTGTTCGGGAATAAGAAGTAATTATAAAATAAAAAACATATCTAGGTATTTACTTGCAGTTTTTTGGCGTTCTTTTAATAATACTAAAAAATAAGTCACCTGCGTCAACGTTAACTGTGTCGATGGTATCGATATCAAAAGCAAGTAGGCAATGCAGTACCTGCACTATTTATCTCACGCACATGCTCACTTTATGCACACTAGCTTAACCTAGTTTTGGTCTCGTTTTCAGGATTCAATTGCTAATCTATCATCTATATTAAATCTATGCTCATTTTCCGTCATTTCGTATTATGTATCTGGCATAATTTATTAGCACTGCCCAGAACTTACTTGATTTTTATAAAACTGGTCCCTACTCATCAGCTGTTTAGTCACGATCAATAGATGGCGCTGTCCGCTTTTGAATCGCGCTATAATTAGCTTTTTTTGGAATAACTAATTGATTGAGGTGTCAGACCCTGGTTTCATATTTTTTAAAGTAAATTAAGCCGTACTTACTACGTAGTGCTCGCTCGAGACAGGTACCTAGGTAAGTGAACTCTTACTTCTCTCCCCACGCTTCGCGCACCGCGGCACTAGCGCCGAATGCCTATGAATGAGGTGTGGGAAGAGTGGGGCATTGGAATGAGTGAGACGGAGCCGATTACGTTGAGAGTTAGACAGGATGCTTATTAAAATAATTATTTCTTTTGTTAGAAAAAGATAAAATGATAACTAGCCATATTTTGTTTGGAAAAAATTATAGGGATATTTTTATTTTATATAAACAGAGACTCTGTGTAAGTCATGTCACCTGAAAGAAGGTGACCTTATATAGGGTATATTTTGATAGCCCTGGATGTAAGGAACCCAAAAAAAATTTTAGGACGTCACCGTTTGGACCACCCGTATAGTTTCTTAAATAACAACTTGCGGCATTTAAACAGAGCTGGTACCGTCTAAACCTACAATAGTGCGGGTTTAACTTTTCTCAAGAATGCTACATCACAACTTACCGGCTTTTTCGTCAGTCAGAACAACGTCACTGATCTCAAAGAGCTTCAGAGGCAGGGGCATTTTTTTATTGGCAGCTAATGTTTTCAACAGGCCGGGCAGGAGGACGGTGCGGACCACCTGGAACTCCAGCGTCTTCGGGTTCGAGATGTGGACGGCTGGTACTTCTTCGATTTTGCGTCCCAACTTCGTTGCTATGTCCTCTTTGGAGCACTGGAAAATACAATATCAGTATTCAGTCAGAGTAAAAAAAATATTAGGCTATTTTTTATGTTAGTAGCCAGTAATGACATCTTGTTTTTGTTTATTAACCAATATCATCCCATCTGCTGGGCAAAGGTCTCCCTCAAACGGGTGCATGTGAATATTAGAGTTATATACTTACTTATCTATGTTATGTATTTAACATCTAAGTCATGTGTAATGCAATAAATAAAATAAATAAATAAACTCCGCCACTGGTCTCTATCCATCGCCAACTACTCCCATTCCTCCGTCAGCCGGACAAAAATAGTCACACCACCGTTTTTTGGGTCTACCTCTTCGGCGACAGCCATCCCCAGGTACCCATCGTGTTGCGATTTGAGCCCACCTGTCGGGGTGCATATTACAGACATATCCCGCCACTCCCATTTTAGCATCGCTATTTTTTCACCAACATCTGCGACCCCGGTTTTTGAGCGGACTGTGGTGTTCCGGATTCTATCCATCCTTTTTACGCCTAATATGCTCCGCTCCATAGTCCTTTGGCAATCCTTAAGTTTGGACTTCTGTCTTTCAGTCAATGACCAGGTCTGTGTCCCGTATGTAAGCATGGGCAGGATGCAAGTGACAACAAGTTTCCGTTTTAATGAAATTGGGAGATTTCATTAGAACGGAAAAACTAACTCGTCAAAATTAACAATAACAATTAGTTCATAGTTTTAAAGACGTAGACTGCAGAAAGCACTCACCAGCGTGAAGGTGAGCGCCTCGGTGTAGCCGGCGTGCGCGCACTCGGCGCGCAGCTGCTCGGCCAGCTTGCTGAGCGCGTGCGCCGCGCCCCACGCCGCCGTGCGCGCGCCTCGCCGCGGGATATTGTTGTACCTGATACAGTTACTCAATTATATTGTCGCGGACATGCTAGAAGGTTGAGATAATATATCGCTAGACGAATATACATAACTACCTAAGTTCAACCAAGTAATAACAAGATCTTAGTGCAAACGACATTGAACGTTGACTCACATAGACGTTAGAACGTTAACGCAAAATGGCATACGCACTAGTGTTGTTTACGTTTAACGTCCTCGTGCAGTAACTTGACTGATGTTGGAACGGCAAGATTAGTATATTTTAACCACTTTCACACCAGTATAATGTCATACGGAATTCTGTTATGGGGCTCAGCGGCAGATATTGAGTCTATTTTTATACTGCAAAAACGTGCTGTGCGGGCTATTTATGGCCTTCGACCCCGTGACTCTAAGAGGGGTGACTTCAAAGGGATCAACTTACTTACAGTTGCATCTCAATACATTTTCGAAAACATTATGTACGTCCGTAAGAACCTAGAGTTATTTGTCAAAAACAGTGACGTACACAATTTCAATACCTGAAAACTGGGTTATTCGTTCATGGGAAATTGTATTCGCATTTTCAATAAATTACCACTGTCAATTGCTGAACTCCCAGTACATAAACTGAAATCATATATCAATGTAATTTTAATGAAAAAGGGCTATTATACTATTAATGATTATATAAATGATGGGAACGTGTGGCTTTAAATTGTCCCACCTAGCACTGGCATATATCTTATGTAAACATATTTATTTAAAAAGAGGCTGACAATAGTGACAGAGTTTCTTGCGTTGCTTCTTCTCGGCACTATCCCACATTTGTCCCGAAGCAGTGGTAGGTTTAAATATTGGGACGTGTAAAAGCGCCTCCAGGGTAGGCCCCTGAAGAAATAAAACTGATTTTACTGATTAACTGTGATTTTTCTGGAAAACAAACGTTCTGTAATTATAACCTGCGAAAAGTGATTAAGTGCGAAGCAACCTGTGACCTAAGCGATAGTAACGGATATCTAAAGGACTCTGCGGATTGTCTATTTGTGTATTGAAACTAACAAACTTAGCGACCAACCGGACTACGATTCTTGTGATTTGGCTTTTGTGCTAGTGTTTGCGACCTGTTCATCACCTAATAAATTCTTCCAACAAATCCCGAATCCCACATTCGTAACAATATTGTAGAGAGTCAAGCAATCCAAAACTGCTCACATTGACAAGTTTCACTGACAAGCAGAACAAAAGATACGAAATAGCACGCAAAAGAAAGAGATGGCTATAATTTTTAATGATTACCGCTCGTGACTGCACTCGATATGGACGTTGTTAAGGCGTCCTATTAGGGCATATTTGAGTCTTTACAACACGCGCGCTTATAACCATCGACTTCTGCTCGTTTTGATATAATATCATTGCAGTTACTCACAATCACAATTAGGCCCACGCCTGGCGAGGCGCAGCGAAGAGACCGAGAGATGACAATAGGCTATTAATTTGACAATGCGAAAAATAAAGTGCGAATTACTATTAGGTCAGCTTATATTATGAGTTTAAAAATGGTTATTTATTAACGGAAGTTGAAAATAATAAACGATTTATTTAAACGTTTCTCACGTGTCACGAAACGCTTCTGATTGGTCGGGTTTATGATGACGTCATCTGCTTGATAACTTCGTTTGCCTACTTGTGTTTTAACAGCTTTTCAAAATGTTTTGATAATATTTTCCTTTAATAATAGTATCCATTGTTTTTGTGTTATTTATTCCAAATATTTTACAAACTCTGTCAATTACTTTTACCATGGACAACGATTTTGTAAAGCAGAAAGCAGTAACCTGCCCATTCATTTCAAATCTATAACAAACAAACTAGTTAGTCGGGATCTTTAAGTGTAATGTTTATTGAAATCTTAAGACTGTAGCTACAATTTTTAGCTAATATTATGAAAACATCGGAAATATTCGAAGTGAGTTGCAAGAGGCATTCTGTTAAAAACATTAGAGGTAAGTATTATAACCTCAAACCAATAACAAAATAAATACATTCGTAATTATTATAAATTATAAATATTATGTTTACTTACATCGAAATGGTCCTCACAGAAGAAAATATTTGTACTATTTGCTATGTTATTATGATCCCTCCGAAATAGTTGCAACCACTTTTGGCACACTTAGACTTTCTTTTGAACACTTACACATAGTTTTCCGAAGTTTTTAAAGAAGTATTTATGCATTTTGGAACTGTATACCATTTGAAACTCATTTTATTACCTAAGTCACTGTTAAAATATAGATCCAATCGCACTTTCGTTATTTGTTTGCAACAAATGTATGTAGATGATTATGTGCTACAGATCGCAAGACAGGCAGATGATGTCACCGACCCCATTGCAGCGCCATATTGACAAAATAGCCTTTATTGCGCGCTATTTCAATTTTCAATTTTCATTTTGATATTTCTCAGCAAATATGTAACAGAATTTAAAAAAAATCTACTATTACTGGGTTCTTCAACATCTACTTAATAATATAATATAATGGATTTCAAAAACCAGTCAAATAGCCTATTTAAACTGAACCCTAACTTAATCAATCTTATGCTTTTTCTTAACCGTAGAGTTAAGTATGTCGTCAAGAACTAGCCCATTGTTTATAAAAAAAATAGATGCAGTAACCGCCTCTTCCATGTTTTCCGCGAAATAAATTATCACTATGTTCAAAATTTTCGATTATCGCGACGTAGTGACGTATGTGGTCAAGCACTTCGTCATGGACGGAACACAAAGTTGTCGTGAAAACGCGAACACGAATCTTCACTTTCATGTCTGGCCGTAGTGGCCGTACCATCAAAAGGATGAAGTCGTGGCACACATTTTGGGCCGAGAGATCTAGATTAAAATTTTTAATAGAACGATTTTTTCACGATCGTGAAGATGGCTTTAAATTGTCGTGTGTCTGGAATCCAGTGGTAAAAATTTGTAATAACCAGAAAAATCCAAAAACTAAAGTTTCGCGATCGGATACTGTGAGTGTTGTGTGTCGAGAACAGATTCGAGTGAATAGTGAGTTTGCAAACAATAGTACCAGTTTCGAGTGCAATAAAAGACTACGACGGAGGGTAGATCGATATATCTACTCGTAACAACCACACACCCGCAGTGACATCAGTTCTTCCGCGATCATGGCGCTTGCAACAGTGCCGAAATATCGGAAACTCATAAAAAAACAAGGTACACGGTAGAAATCTCGAAATAACTAACTCTTACGATAGTGACCATGAAAGTTTAAAACAGTACATTATGCAAAAAATTTTATGTAGGATCCTAGTAAAAGGCAATATTAATAATTAATAAAAATATCTTTAGGTAAATATGCATCCGATTATCCGATCTCTGTTTATAATACATTCATCGATATAAAACCGTATTACTTGCCAACTGTCACAGTTCCACTAGGTCAACGGAAAATACCACATAAATTTAGATTTCCATTAACACCTTTTGGAAACTCCATTGCGGCAAGGAACATAATTGGAGCGGATGATATTGGAGCGCTTGTTCCGTATCTTTCCTTTTTATTATAGTCCTTAAAATATAGCTTTATTAGAATGACACCTGTCAAACTGAGGAGACTAGTGCTGGGACTGACTCGACTGATCAAACGGAAGAAATCAGAAGGTGAATGAAATAAAACAAATATTAGGTAAATAAAGATTGAACAGTGAGTAAGTATCTATCGTGATTATCATCAGAATCAATAAATAATCATGAACCACATCTGTAAATTCGTCATCGCATATGGATTCTTTCGTAAACAAATATTTATTGAAATTTGATGTTCTTGGCATTTACCAATGCTTTTTAGTATATTATATATTTGCAACATGTATATTACATTACTTCGATTCTGAATTTATTATCATCATAGTCGGTCGATATATATTTATCCATTTTACCTCATCACTAGTAATTTTGAATAGTCACGTAACCTTGTAAAGACGTCTTTTAAAATTTGTGACTGGATTATTATGAAGTTTTTTACTTTTAAATATTATAATAATTTTGATTAAAATGTCCAGCAGTGTATAAAAAAATATTTTTAACATACCAGATCCCAATAATTTTTCGTGTGCAAATGTCACTCACTGTCAAATCACTTGTATGACAATGGTACAAAGCTACGTCGTCTCTTTCAGTGACACCTGTCATTCTAATCAAGCTATATTTTAAGAACATTAATAGTAACATACCAGATCCCAATAATTTTTCGTGTGCAAATGTGTATCACTTGTATGACAATGGTACAAAGCTACGTCGTCTCTTTCAGTGACACCTGTCATTCTAATCAAGCTATATTTTAACGACATTTATAGATATATACCCGTAAGCGATGGCAATGTCCTCATAAAGGTCACAGGCGTGAATAACGTCATGCCTGGTAGGGGGGACCCGCACCCGTAGAAGGGGATCTTCCCGCGTCGAGGGAAGGCACATTCGGGACAGCAGGGCTGCTAGCGTGTCACCATCTTCGCTGGAAAGAACAAACAAATAAATGAACACAATCCTTACTAATTATAAATGCGAAAGTAGCTCTGTCTTTCACGCCTAAACTACTAAACTGATTTTATGTAATTTGGTAAAATATAGATTAGTCCTAAAGAAAAGGCATAGTCTATTTTGTTAATTTTAGCCAATGTTGAAGTTGATTCAGTTGATTTTTAAATAGTATTTACAAACAAGCACTAAGGAATAAGGATCATGTGAAAGCTTTTCCGTTGATTCACGTTTCAAATCTTTAAGTTACATTCAATGCGGGTTAATCACAATAACATTTTAATGATTTCACATCCTTATCACTTCACTAAACTCTAAACATACAGTACCAAACTTATGTACTTTTAACAATGTTTTGCATTTGTTTGCTGTCAAATAATGTTTCTTACTGTCTTACTATTCTATTTTTCATTTGACTACCACCCACCGATGATGAATATTCTCTACAGTCTGTATCCCGTATGTCATTGTCGATAAGTAAGGTCGGTCAAGAAAGTTTGTCAAAATTTTATTTATGTAAGTAAAATAACGATAAGGTTGAACTCGTGGACTATTGACATTTATGTCGTATTAGTATTAGAGCTGTCAGAATATTTTTGCATGGGAAAATCAACCCTGTTGTTCTATGTCGCGAGAATGATTTCTAACCTTATATAGGGTGATAGCTTTGTTTTCTAGTATGTATCTCTCTCACCTGATCCCAATATAATTGTTAGCCTTTTCCACACTGATGAGTTCCTCGCGACACTGTAGCTTGGGGTACAGCTCGTAGGTGCCGTCGGGCGCGAACACCTTGCACTGCTGCACCTCGTGTGCGCGCGCGCAGTACTGAGAGAACATGCTCACCACCGTGTCCAGTACTACAATAGCCTGCAAGAATTCAGAGGCATGATAAAAGACATTGCTTTTTCAACAACAAATTATAAATTAATTCAACAAAAAGAAAGGGAGACGTTAATGGCTCTACAATTACATTTAACTCATACTTCTTCAACCCGCGTGGACTTCGGTTTTGTATGCAAAGAGAAATGATTCACGTTTTCTTAAAAATTGATATGTTTACAAACCGGCAGCGCCATCTATCGTCTGTACCACGAGAAGAACTACACGGAATTTTAGGATAAATTATACCCTATTTGAATTTGTTACTCTGATATCTAATCAATCAATCAACAGCCATTGTCCGTCCACTGCTGGACGTAGGCCTCCTTCAAGTAGATATCTAAGCTTTATGGAAATGTTCACGTTCAGGAATTTGCATGGGTAACAAACATCAATACATACAAATTTACGTGTTGATAATATAATAATAATAATAAATAAATAAATAAATATTTTAGACATGCCTCACTGGGCCACACTGAGCCATCTAGTCCCAAATTAAGGTACTATTAAGTACCCTGTCGTATGGGGTACTAGACAACCGATAAACTTACTTATATACTTTTTTTTTTTTGTAAATACATACATATAATACATAGAAAACACCCAGACCAGTACAAACAGACATGTTCATGCACACAAATATTTGTACTGTGCGGGGATCGAACCCGCGACCCATGGCTCAGAAGCAGCGTTAACTACCGCTGATCCAAATAGTCGTCAAATTCAATTAACAATATATTCAAACAATATATTTTGTTAGTAAGGATAAGTTTTAGATCTCGGCCGCAATTTGTCACGCTGCAGTGCAAAAATTTTAGAATACATTTTTAAGAGGCGCTTTGCATAACGATCGTCGTAATATGCTTGATAGACTCATAAAAGTCTCCTATTTCCTTAATTTTTTTAAAAAGTTTTTTTTTTGTTATCTGTAGGTACCAACATTGTTAAAATAAGAAAACTCTATCATTACCTTAGTCAAATCTGTAGCTGTGCACTCTATGAAGACATTCTTCGTATTGAGCGTGATTTTGGAGTGGTCTCCGTTGATGATGGGCGGCATGGAGAGCACCACACCGTTCTTGTCTTTGATCACGGGGTACACCGCACTGTCCCGGATGATGGGCAAGTATTGTTTTAGTTGAGCGTGGTGCTAAAATTTATGCCACTAAATTAGCAGTTATTATAGTAATAGGGGTTAAAGTATGAAATTGACGATTATTTTCCCACTTTTTATTTTGTTTATAGCTCTTAAGTATAGTCATATTATTGCGTAATTCTTTTTGTGTTGTATCAAAAACAAAATAAAGTAACTTTTGACAAAAAAAAATGCAATACTAGTGCCTATTACTTCAAAGGAAGTCGTTGAAAAGACCCCTTACAATGTGTCAGCTGACCTTCTTGCTTCAATTAAGTATATTTGTATTATATACTTTGATTTTCAGAAATTTAAATAAAATAATGCGTAGCTATATAACCATCTAACTTTCACCTTTAATTGCATCGAAAACGGTTCAGGCGTTTAAAAAAAAACTAAAACATTGTTAGTATGGAACAATGACTTTTCTCGATTTCGTCTATACAAAACGGCAATTTCATACTTTAACCCCTAATATTATCGTTCCGTGACAAGGTGAAGGAATGATATGTACACGTTGCTTGTAGTGGATTGGAATGAATAAAGGAGAGTCGGGCCTTAGTAACTTACACAACAGAAGTCAGAAACTGCCTATAATCATCCCACTGCAGGGCAAAGGCCTCCATCATTGAATTCAAATTACTATAGCAATGATGGGTACTGGCATAATCACCACGCTTGCCAAATGCGGGTCACGAACCCGAATAATGTTCGAAAATTCGAAACTCTTGCTGCCCGACGCGGGGATTGAACCCAGGTCCCTGAGATCTTTGCCCGGTACTTAATCCACTTGACCAACGGGGCGTTAACTTGCATTGGAGAGATCTTTAATAGCTATAGCTCTTGAGTTTTCTATTTAAACGTGATGAGTAACGCAATGAATAACGGTAGAGTTTCATAGGTGGATATATTTGTGTTATTTACAACATTAAAGTAAACTGTCCAGCATTAATAGTATTTCTGTATTTAAACTTAACCCTAATTATGACCAGGTTAGTGTAGAGGTCGAAAGCAGAATAGAAGAGTCTCAGGTTCGATTATCGGTCAAGTCAATTTTGAAAACAATCTATTCTAAAATGTCTTAGGTCTGGAAGGGGTGTGCGGATTTTCGTGCTTTGGTAGGCATGTTAAACCATGGCATTGGTTCCGTCGTAATGTCATTGTCGTGAAAACTCTGACACCAGACTAGATAGGAAGAATACACCCTAAATATGTATTCAAGAAATGATATTTTAATGGTATTCACAATCAATAAAATAACCGGCCAAGTGCGAGTCGGACTCGCACACGAAGGGTTCCGTACCAAAAAGGCCAAAAAAACGGGTTTGTTGTATAGGAGCCCCCCTTAAATATTTATTTTATTTTGTTTTTAGTATTTGTTGTTATTGTGGCAACAGAAATACATAATTTGTGAAAATTTCAACTGTCTAGCTATGGCTTCTCTTGAGATACAGCCTGGTGACAGAGCGACGGACAGACGGACAGATGGACAGACGGACAGACAGCGAAATCTTAGTAATAGGGTCCCGTTATTACCCTTTGGGTACGGAATCCTAAAAATACGTAAATATTTTTTGTTCGGCACGATTATTATTGGTTTGATAAGTTTTGTGTGATAATAAATTATACATTAGTAATGTTAAAAAAATATATTTATACTAGAATCATGCAGACCGTGTTGATGCAGTTCAATAATATACTTATAACCTTACAATATGTGTAAATTTCAGTTATAATAACCTACATGATTTTATCACTGTTGCAGAGTTTTTATTGCATATTATGCACTTTCAAAATACGTTAGGTTAAAAGTCATCTCACTAGTGATAAGCATTCCATATCATAATAAGTATTGATAAGTCCCATAGATTAACTTGCTGCAAGATTTTTTTCTTCATTCTCAAAGGTTTGCATTTATCAAACCTTTGAGAATGAAGATATATCCTTTAAGCATCCTTTGATAAATGAAAAAAAAAAACTGGTGTTTGTGTAAAAAACATGTAGATGATTACAGATTATGTAAGCACTAGGCAAGTATATTTAGTAAAGTTTATTTTAAAAAAAATGTATACATATTACTAATAATGTTATAAAAGCAGACTCACAGAGTACAGTTCCATAAGTTCCATGGCAGTCATATCCTTCTGTTGATTAAGAGCTTTAAATTTGATCTCACTGGGTGGTAGAGCATCATACACAAATGGACCCTGTACAGTATCCAGGTCATGTGTTCCAATGGCAACCAATGTTCGCTTCCGACAGATGTTTTGGTGAAGTTTGTCCTGTAATAACAAAGAAGAGTGGTCTGTTATCTATGGTAATACTAAGAATAAAGTAGAGTTTTTGAAGATCAGTTAACAGTTCACATTAAAGTATTTAAAAGCATAATATGCTATTTTAAATACTTTGAATAGAAGTATTATGTCCTGAATACTTTTAACACATCAGTCGATACAAATGTCGCAGTGACACGCGTCGGAGGCAGTTTGTGGGCTGTTATGTCTTTAGGAGTGAAATATTTTTTCTCATGTTTCTATCTCTGCTTTTGCCATCTAGAAAAACAAAGACAGAAGTTGTTTTCTATCTCCGATATGCCAAAACTGAATATAACGGGTGTAAAAAAAACCAAACGCAGATCCGAAAACCACGTATTGTCCCCATCATTAGGATCATTTTTATCTTTAGGACCATACTTGGGAAACAGCTGGTTCCGAAGATATTGAGAGTCAAAGTCACAATTTTGTTTTCCATTTTATTACAAAAACTGTTGCCAAAGGATACTTAAAAACTTTTCTTCATACAAACAGTGGTTGTTTTATTATTTCGTTCACAATAAGGCTTTATTAATTACAATACGCAATGTACGGCTCAGCGCGGACGACTTTTGTACTTAGCGCAGCCATCTCTCCAGCGCAGCAGCTACGCTACGGCTGCTATACATTGCGCGCTACGAATTATAATATTTTTTGAGTCCCATAAATAAAAATCATTTCCCAGCTATAATATTTTGTAATATGGCTTGGTTTGCTTTTCAGATTGCGTAACTTCAGGGTCTGCGTTTAGTTTTTTTACACCCTGTAGATAGGTTATTAGGTTATTATGATAATGATGACATGCCTCTATCGGCATGACTTGCGTCGAATTGAGACTTTTGTATTGGACAATCCCTTAGACCAGCGTTTCCCATTTGCCGGGTTGCGACCCGGTACCGGGCCATTAAAGTAAAATACCGGGTCGCAACATTCCCGCCTTGTTTATAAAAATAATAATACGTACCTACTATCGATCGACGCATGGTAAATATTATTCTTAAACTTTCGTCATTTTCGGGGAACTTAAATTGTTTAGTAAATCTTAGAGACCTTCCATACGAGCGATTTTAATCGGCGATTCCTCGGCGGAGCGAGATCGCAGCGAGCACGCGGCGGCTCGCAGCGTGCACGCAACGATATCGCCGCGAGTTATTAACCGCCGCGATAAAGCCGCGTTCTCGCAGCGAGTTGTCGCCGCGTGTTGGCGACGACTACCTACAGACTTCGCACAATTATTTGTTAGTAGCAATCTACACTCATTCTGACACCGTCGTGTAGTCTTCTGCACAGCGTTCCTTAGATTACACGTAAATATATGTGCGATATTATAATGGCACTACACTTCGATTACGAATTGTTTATAGAAGAAATACGTAAACGTCCAGCCATATGGGACTTTTCGACTAAAGAATATAGCAACAGCTGAGCAGTTACTCCACGTGGGATCCTCCCAAATTTTAGGATAATTCTTTTTTCTTCTAGTCAATCGTCTTTTGAGTAAGATAGCTAGAAGTAGCTCCTCGTCTGAGTCCATTTTGTAAATGACGAAAGCCGTTACCGACGGTACCGAATACCAAGCGCGAGTTTGCCGCGTACTCGCTGCGATCTCGCTCCGCCGAGGAATCGCCGATTAAAATCGCTCGTGTGAAAGGGCTCTTAGGCAGCGCGGCAGCGTGCGTAGTATTTGCATTAAAATTTTGTGACTAAATAGTAGTATTAATATATTTTTTTTACTATTGATTAAGTTTGGTTCTAAAAGTATTTAGTGGGTCACAAAGGGGCAGTGTGAATATTACCGGGCTATGCACAGAACATAAAATTTATCTTACCACAGCTGTTCTCTGGCCTTAGGTAACACTGAGCCACTTAGCGTGGACCCCGCTAAGTGGCTCGGTGTTACGCATAAAGCTGCGGCGACTCTTAAGACGTGGGGGTGAAGGTATGTATCCATATATTATGAGTTTAAAAATGGTTATTTAAGTTGAAAATAATAAACGATTTATTTATAAATCCAGAAATAAAAATGCATTTATTTAAACGTTTGTCACGTGAGACGAAACGCTCCTGATTGATCGGATTTATGATGACGTCACCTGCTTGATAACTTCGTTTGCCTACTTGTGTTTTAATAGCTTTTCAAAATGTTTTGATAATATTTTCCTTTAATAATAGTATCCATTGTTTTTGTGTTATTTATTTCCAATATTTTACAAACTCTGTCAATTACTTTGAGTCTTTTAGTCCTCATTTTGCGGCTATGAGTTCTTCTTGCAGAACTCAAGACTAATTGACCTTATCTCTATGAGCAGTGGAATGGTTTTAGGTTGTACTTTTTATGGATTGTTATTATCTGCAAAATTTATAATTTCTATTAAAATAACGATATAATATTACTAACCGATGGTATGTCACCCCTCCGTTGGATAAACTCTTTTTAGTACTTTTTTTTTATTTTATTTTATTTGAAACAAAAAACAATTACATATTATGGCTTACTAACAAGTAAAATAAAAGAGATGTCCCGTAGCAGGCCCAGACATTGTACAGTATTCTAAAAAATCAAGAATAATCTACTGACTTTAGGAAAAATACAATATAATAAATAACAATTTCTTTATATAAGGTCACTTTTTTTCAGGTAACATGACTTACACAGAGTCTCTGTTTATATAAAATAAAAATATCCCTATAGTTCTTTCCAAACAAAATATGGCTAGTTATCATTTTACTTTTTTCTAACAAAAGAAATAATTATTTTAAAAAGCACCCTGTCTAACTCTCAAGTCTCAACGTAATCGGCTCCGTCTCACTCATTCCAATGCCCCACTCTTCCCACACCTCATTCATAGGTATTCGGCGCTAGTGCCACGGTGCGCGAAGCGTGGGGAGAGAAGTAAGAGTTCATTTACCTAGGTACCTGTCTCGAGCGAGTACTACGTAGTAAGTACTGCTTAATATACTTAAAAAAATATGAAACCAAATCTATGACGCCTCAACCAATTAGTTATTCCAAAAAAAGCGAATTATAGCGCGATTTAAAAGCGGACAGCGCCATCTATTGATCGTGACTAAACAGCTGGTGAGTAAGGACCAGTTTTGTAATCATCAACAAAATCAAGTAAGTTCTGGGCAGTGCTAATAAATTATGAAATGAAATGAAATGAAATTTATTTGCGTATGAAAAAGGGCACAATATAGATCTTATTTTATAATAAAGTTCAGCTTTTTCAACTATATAGAGATAGCATGCAAAATAGCAAAATATTTAAACAAAGCAATCATATACTTTATTTGGTATTTTAGCAACTCAAATATAATAAAATATCAAATATAATATCAAAATACAATCAAATGTCGAATAAATCGAAATAAATTAAATTATAGTAAATTAAATGTCCAGCACGATACATATAAACATTAAACAAAAACAAGTCAGGTTTTATTTTAGGATTAATAATACAGTTGTCATAAAAAATAAAATAAAAAATAATAAATGATAAATTTTACTTTCATTCATAATGTCATAAAATCATTACTTTTACGAACAGACAATTGGGCTGCATTAAACACACAACACTATCGAAGACTGGAGCCTGAGCTAAGATAATCCTGTATTCCAGGACTCCGATTATTATCATAATGTCATTAAATTAAATTAAATCATCAATTAAAATTAAGGAATTCATTTACAGAATAAAAACAATGCCTATTTAGCCAACTGTAAAGGGCGCACTTAAATCTACTAAACGGCAGGTCCTTTATGTCTTGGGGTATTTTGTTAAAGATTAAAATACACATCCAATAGCAGTTTTTCCTAAATTTAGCACTCCTAGGAATCTTATCAGACACTAGTCTATTGCTATTTCTGGTATTCCGCATATATACATCTTTGGCTTGTTTAAAATAATGCATGTTTTGCTTAACAAACTTCGAAACTTCAAATACATAAAGACATGGAAGTGGTAATATTTTAAGATTTTTGAATAAAGGTCTACATGGCTCATCAGGTGCTGTGCAACATAATGCCCTGATACATTTTTTTTGTGCAATGAATGCCTTGTTCACGTCAGTACCATTTCCCCATACAATTATACCGTAACGCAGTACAGATTCAACATAAGCAAAGTATGCTGTAAGGGCTGCACTTTTAGTAACAACTTTAGTTAATTTGTACAGTGCATAGGAAAATCTATTAATTTTGTTGCATATTTTTTCCACTTGGGTCGTCTAATCTAGTTTCTGGTCAATCCATAGGCCAAGAAATTTCGTTACGTTAGTACCCTGAAGTGGTTGTCCTTCGAAATGAATATTTATGGTCTGGTTTATTAAATTATTAAAGTTAATAAAATGGGTTTTGTCAATGTTTATAACTAAATTATTATTTTTGATCCATAAAATTATTGTTTCTATTGTATTATGTGTTCCGTTTGACGTCCGAAGTCCATTATTATGAGAGAGTACATCGTTCATTTTCCTTGCGTTGTCGCTAGATGTCGCTACTTTCCGTCACGTGACTACCACACCACTAGCGCCCCTCGTGGCCAAACCTGAAACTAGCTCAGAAACCGGAGAGCGAGCCACCAGCTTGTCATTGTTGCGTCGTTTTTCAAACCGAACGCTTGTCGTTAGATATTTAAAATCCTAACATTCATTTCTAACTTCAGAAATAAAATTAAAAAAAAAAAATTTTACTTTCGAGATTAAAGTAGAAAGTGTTAAGTTTTTGAAAACCGTTACGTGATAATGAGTGATGGTGAAAATAGAGCAACCGCGCCCACGGAAAAAGTGAGTGATCGTGCGTGTTTGCGGCCGGTGCATGGAGATGTAGGCCCGAGCGCGCGCCGCCCGGCGTCCGCGGGCTCCAGCGCGAGCTCGGGGGAGCGCTCCTCGTCGTCGCCGAGCTCCGATGACGAGCCGCCGCCCAAGCGACGCCGGCGCAGCACTCGCAGTTGCTCGCGGGATTCAATACGGGATATGGACCGAAGGTTTGAGTTGCTATCTCAGCAATTGGTGAGTCATGTTAACAATTTATTTTGTTCGAGTTACTCGGCTATGCATCCCGGGGTTCCGAATTTGAATTCCGCCGGTACGGGGCCGCTACGTAGTGCATTAGATGACCCATTTTCGTGCGCACCTGATTCTATTAATGATATTGCTGAGCTGGACGTGTCTGTCAAACAGCCAACGGTGCCCCGAGCAAATCCAGATCGTGTTGCAAAATTAGCCTCTATGCAGAGGTTTGATTCGGCCGAGTAGAACTCTGTGCGGTACAATGATATACAGAAAAAATACCTATACGCCTACCCCGCGTTTTCCGAACTAAAAGTGAATGAAGAATTGAGACGTTTAGAAGATTCATTTTCCCCAATTAGATGGTTTCAAATGGAACGCAGTTTTGCTGCCTTATCAAACGCATTCTTAGCACAAAATGAATTCGTGAATACGGCTCTTCGTAATATGATCGAATGGTCTACACAACCGAGTACGAAACTGACGCCTTCTTCGATTCATGACAAGTTTAAAGAATTATTTGGCAACGAATCTAGTTACAAAGACGTGTCGCATGATATTTTACAAATCATATGCGGAAAACGCGCTGAAGTTTTAGAGTTACGCCGAAAAGCACTCCTTAAGAGTTTGAAGGGTAAATACATGCGTGAAGACATTGAGACGATTCCCCCCTCTTCGGAATACATGTTCAACCCGCATATGCTGGCAAATTATATTCAAAAAATAGGCGGTGTAGATAAGCTGGTTAAAAATAGTACGTCTCAAGCAAAACCGACTGGTTTTCGATCTAAATCACCTGCCCGGTCGAAGTCTCCTATTCCTTCAACATCACGAGAAAATATTTTTCGTAGGACCCAACAAAATAAACCTAGACATCAAGGAAAATCTGAGAGGCGTGATCACGATCAACGCGGCAAAAAGAAAAAGGGGGGGCGAAAGGATCAGGGTTCCAGATATAGACACAAATGTGTCATTTTCAACTTAAAAGCGTTAAATCAGTTCATGGATCCGAAACCTTTCCACCTCTTTCATCATTTCCAAGTGCCCAAGTTTCTTTAAGCCAACGATTGGATGACAAAGCTCGATATCAGCCAGGCCTACTACCATTTGCCCATCTCTGTAGAGCACCGTTGCTTCTTGCGCATCAGTTACGAAGGCCGTTTGTTTCAAATGACTTGCCTTCCATTTGGCTTGGCAGCTGCACCAAGAATGTTTGCGTCCGTCACAAATTGGATCGCCGAAGTATTGCGCAACCAAGCCAAGCTTCGTTTGATAGTTTATTTGGACGACTTTTTGATAGTAAACCAGTGCAGAAAAACTTTGGAAGCTCACACCCAGGCAGCGCTAAACTTTCTTTCCAAGCTAGGCTGGAAGGTCAACACAGACAAATCGATTCTTGTTCCTACAAAATCGATAGAATTCCTGGGCATTGTTTGGAATACACAGCTGAACATCAAGTGTCTTCCACCAGACAAGGTGAGCAAAATACGTCAGTGCCTTACGACTCGCTTGGCAGCCGGCAGTTGGTCCCTCAAGCAGGCGCAACGCCTCTTAGGGTACTTAAACTTTGCGACCTTCATCACCCACCGGGGAAGGTTGCATTGCCGTACGCTCCAGCGCCAGAGCAACTCACTTCAAAGCTGTTCACATCATCCCAGTCAATTCACAGACGAAGTGAGGTTAGAGATGGAATGGTGGCTCGAAAACGTCACCCAAAAGACACCAATTCACCACGAAGATTTGCCAATAAATTATCTAGTCACCGACGCCTCAGACGTTCAATGGGGTGCCTTAATGAACAACGAAATGCTCAAAGGAAGATGGACCCGTCATCAACGACATTGGCATTGCAGCCAAAAAGAAATGTATGCCGTGATCGCCGCCATCCGGTCGAAAGCAAATACTCTCAAAAGATCAAAGATAATCTTTCAGAGCGACAACCGGACAGTGGTGTCGTACATAAAGAACGAAGGCGGGACGAGATCTTTGAAGTTATTCGAAATGACAAAGCAAATATTGGCACTGACGGACAATTTACACGTTGTACTAGTCCCACACCACTTGCCGGGACGATACAACACGGAAGCCGATCAAATCTCACGCTGTGGCGCCGGCTCCGAATGGCATCTGCTAGAGGAGGCAACCATAAAAATATTCGACCGCTGGGGAACGCCAGATATAGACCTGTTCGCGTCCAGGGAGGCTCACGTCGTATCGAGGTATGCTACTCTAGACTTGTCAGACTTGAACGCCTACTTTCACGACGCTTTCAGCAGATACTGGCGCTTCGACCTCGCGTGGGTTTTCCCCCCTCCAGCTCTTCTGCCTCGCGTACTACCACCTCAACTCATCATCAGGGAAGTTCATCATAATTGCACCCAAGTGGACGAAACCCTTTTGGCGCCCAGACCTGAAAAGCCGTGCTCTAGCGCGCCCCGTCAAGATACAGAACTTGATAACAACACTGGTCGATACAATGACCGGCCGACCTCCAGCCTAAGTCCACAACCTCCAGTTGGAAGCCTGGCTCATTTCGGCTGGGACGCGTTAACGGGCAACTGGACGGCAGAAGAAAAACAGCTACTTGCTACATGTTGGAGAGCCTCTACACTTAAAACGTACACTCCCATATGGAACAAATGGTCACAGTGGTGTCGCCAAAATAATTTAGATTTTAGACGTCCCTTACCTGAAAATGTAGCAAAATATTTAGCCAAGCTATTCCTAACTGATAGATTAGCATATCGTTCAATTCTTGTTCATAAATCTGTTATAGCATCCATCTGTGAAACATTGTCTGACACTCAGATATCTTCAAACCACTTAATCAAACACATACTTAAAGCTATTTCGTTAGCTAAGCCTAATCCACCAAAATTACCGATATGGGATCCACGAATAGTCATTCAGTTTTTAAAAGATTCAGATCCAAATATGCAAAGCTTTTTTTGATGTTTCTAGACGTACTGCTACTATTCTATTGCTAACTTCAGGACGTAGAGTGCATGATTTAACTCTTTTACACTGTGATTCAAATCATTTTTTCGATAAAGGCGATTCCATCACCTTGCATCCTGTGTTTGGTTCAAAAACCGATTCCATTAGTTACCAACAATCAGGTTGGACCCTTTTTGCTTCGCCAGATAGAAACACAAATCCTTTGTTTTGGTTAAGAATGTTGATTTCCATGTCAAAAAATACCAGAGATGCTCTTACAAATTTATTTATTACTACAAGGGAGCCAGTCAGACCAGCTACAGCAACGATAATAGGAGGTTGGGTGAAACGTACACTTTCTGATGCTGGAATAGATGCGCCACCAGGTAGCTGTAGGTCGGCAGTTTCATCCCTTAACCTTATAGAAAAATATCCTATCGACGATATTTTAGCCAAAGCAAATTGGCGCCATGAAAGTACTTTTCGAAAACATTATCTTAGAGATGTGCTAAATAATAGTGGCCAAAGGGCCGGTGCAACAGCGGAGAAATCACTTTCCCAATTTTTTGCGCCCACAGATTGATATTGATTACCTTGATTTAAAATTAATATAAGCTTACTTAGAAATTAGCAGAAGTTGAGTGTTCTTGTATTATCGTTTTAGTTATTGTACATGTAGGTACAGCGTTTAAAATGAACGAGATCACATTGAACTAGTCAATGTGTAATTATTCATAAATTGATTTCCTGTCTTTTTACAAAGCTGTACACTTGAGGTACAGTCTAAAATATACACATTTCTATCACATTGTTGCGTTTTATCATTTTTAATTCGCAAGCCACCAGGAGATAACAAACAGATCTCTCATAATAATGGACTTCGGACGTCAAACGGAACACATAATATAAAAATTTTACCTGAAAATAAAATTTGTATTATGTTTCCTAAGACGTCCGAAGTCCAGACCATGTCTTCCTGGTGGTACTCCTACATTCGTAGCTATTATGAGCCGAACAATGACAAGCTGGTGGCTCGCTCTCCGGTTTCTGAGCTAGTTTCAGGTTTGGCCACGAGGGGCGCTAGTGGTGCGGTAGTCACGTGACGGAAAGTAGCGACATCTAGCGACAACGCAAGGAAAAGGAACGATGTACTCTCTCATAATAATGGACTTCGGACGTCTTAGGAAACATAATACAAATTTTATTTTCAGGTAAAATTTTTATATTATTTATGTCGTTTATGTGGTCATCTATACTTAATTTATTATTAGTTTTGACTATCACGGATATATCATCAGCGAATAGGATGCATCTATGCCTAACTATCTCTGGAAGATTATTAATGTAAATTGGGAACAAAAGCGGTCCCAAAACACTACCCTGTGGGACTCCAAACTTGTTTTCTCTAAAATCTGATTTATACTTTTGGACAACAGAGTTAGAGTCAAGTTTCGCTATTTCGACAGTTTGTTTCCTATTTATTAGGTAGGTTTTCACCCAATTTAAAGCAGTTCCTCTAATGCCACAATTTCCCAATTTATCCAAGAGTAGTTTGTGTGATACAAAGTCGAATGCTTTCGACATGTCAAAGAAGAGTACAGTTGTATATTGTTTATCGTTAAGGCACGTGAGGGTCTCATTAACCATGTCAAAAACAGCATGTGCAGTTGATTTTCCTTTTTGGAAACCGTACTGATTGTGCTTCAGAACATGGTATTTGTCAAAAAAAGATGTAAGCTTAGCGTGCATCACCTTCTCATAAACCTTTGACAATACTGGCACTAAAGTAATTGGACGGTAATTATCTAAAATTGATTTTTCGTCTTTCTTAAACATGGGCTTTACCACAGAAAGTTTCAGCTTATCAGGAAATAACCCAGAACCCATTGATAAATTAATCAAATATGCCAAGATCATGCATAATTGATCATTGCAAGCCTTAATAACCTTAGTGGAAACGCCGTCATAACCTTCTGAGTTACTATTATTCAACGTCATAATTACTTTTCTTACATAATATTCGTCAATAGGACTCAGATAAATAGAATTGGTCAAAATGTCATTAAGTTTTTCGTTTAGAATGTCATTATTTTCTTTATTAGTTAGGTCAATGAAATAATTGTTAAAAGTGGTAGCAATTTCAGTTGGACTACTTACAAAATTATTGCCCGATTCAATGGTATCAATGTAATTGTTGTAATACGGTTTAAGATCTATTTCATCCTGAATCACCTTCCACGTTGCTTTGCATGTGTTTTTACTTTTTAATACATATTTATTATTGCTATGTTTTTTAGCGCGTAGTATGCATTTCTTTAGCAGTTTTGAATAGGTTTGATATTTATGTTTGTTCAGATTGGTTCTTTTTTTGTAGTAATTGAGCCTCAGGACTCTATTCCTAGCGCAACTTTTCCTAATACCTTCTGATATCCAGTGTACATTAGATTTAATATTTAACTTCACTTTAATAACAGGAAAGCAGAGTTTATACAATAAGCATAACCAGTCATAAAAAATGTTAAAGGCAGCATTTGGTTCAGTTTCACTGTAAACGTCTGAAAAAGAGAGGCTCGCCAAATGGTTTTTAAATAAACTTATATTTTCTGAAGAATAACATCTCCTGTAGGTATACATTATTTTAGGGGGCGTATGCTTTGTTTTTGTACTAAAAATTAGTATTTGAGCAGTATCGTGATCAGACAAACAGAGAGGGAGGATGAGTCCAGTGGCATCTCTAACATTGCTAAATATGTGGTCGATACATGATTGACCTCTGGTGGGCTTAGTGATAAATTGGGTCAAGTTATAATTCCTAAGAATGTCCATGAGATAAGTGGTTACTTTATTATGTACTAACGTATTTATGTTGATATCGCCTACTATCACAATTTTTCGCTTAGGATGCTTTAATAAATATTTATTTAATAAAAGTTCAAATTTTTCAAAAAAGCAATCAAAGTGCCTTTTTCTTGTAGCAGTTGATGCACGATACACGCAAACGACAATTATTTTGTGGCAA
Organism: Anania crocealis; assembly: GCA_949315895.1. NCBI lineage: Eukaryota > Metazoa > Arthropoda > Insecta > Lepidoptera > Crambidae > Anania > Anania crocealis. Next base: position 5,308,354 of record OX438863.1, read on the forward strand.
GGTATCAATATTGAGCAACATTCGAAATGAAAATTATCTATGGTATCGTCAAAAATGCTTATTTTCTTATATGCTAAGCCTTTTTTGACCAAGATGCATGAGCCACCCCTTTTTCTGTTTCTGGAGTAGTGGGCTGCAAGTTCATAATTGTTAATGTGTATATTCTTCTCCTCACTACGTTTTATAAAAGTTTCAGAAAAGCAGAGTACGTCCGGGGATAAATCGTAGTTAAGTTCTGAGAGTGTTATTTCAATAAGTTCCTTTTTGGAAGACAAACCCTGAATATTCTGATGGAGAATTGCGAACTTGTTTTTAAAGTTTTTAGGGACGAAAAAATTTTGAACCATTTTTCTGGCGTTGTTGTTACATTTCCGGGAGCTTTTTTAACTTGTATTGGGAAATAATAGGGTATTGTTCCTTTGTTCTGTAATTTTAGGAAGGATAATTTGTTTGTTAAATTAATATCCAATGTTTGAGCTTTTTTGAGATCTGTGTATTTTTTTTATAAGAATCCATATTTAATGTACTCGTTTTCATATTTTTGATAGTCAATTTCAACGTTTAGTTTAACGCATATTTTTTGTATGCTTGACTTCTTATTTTGAGAACTGTAATTAGTCAATAGTTGGTCTATGTCAATAAAAGTACAATTTTCATAATTATTAGCTATAAGTTTGATTTCAGAATTTAATTTATAGGCATTAAGATAATTGTTATACTTTACACTTAGCAAAAGTATTTTACAGGTCTTAATGTTACATAATGTATTACATAAATTGGTAATTGTAGAATATGGGTTACTATCATTACAGCCGACTGCCAATATCAATATATCATCAATGTCAAGGGAATAATTTACTAAGCTTCCTAGGACTTCAAAGCTTGATGCGTATGGTTTCACCAGTCCACTGACGTTGTAATTGTCATTCCATGATCCGGATCTTGATTTTATTATTTCTTTCTTTCTCGAACTTGTTGATCGCCAATAACGTAAATATTTGGCTTCTTAGTTTTTGTTACATACAAAGAGCCATCTTGTGAGAGTTTTGGTGTACTATTTACTAATTGGAGACTTGAATCATTAACTAATCGAGTTTTTGTTTTAGGCACAGATGGCGTGCTACTGAATTGTTTTGGAGAATTGATACAGCTGCTAGTTTCGTTTTCTTCATGTTGAAGAAAATCTGTGACGGTTCTGTTTAAACTTTTCCTATTTTTCCTAATTGTTACATTTTTTTTTGAACTTGAGTTGCAGATATTAGATAGAATTTTGTTTCTTTTCTCGTGTTCAAGAAGCAGTTTTTTTAGTTCCGAATTTTCCAATAACATATTTACTATTTCGGCTTCCGCAATTTTCAATTTTTCTTTTAATTCAGTACTTTCATTCTCAAGCTGTTCTATTTTATCTTCCATATTAATTTTCCTCAAGTCTGGACAGCTATTATTTCTACTATTATGCGATAGGTGAGTTGTGTCGCGGTATTCATCGTCAGTAAGGGACTCAAAAGAGTTAAGGTACTTGCGGCAAATAAGAGCCACTATTATTTAAAGTTTAATATTTCAAAACGTGAGGGAACTACGAATTAAACTAGTATATATTATGATAATTCGTTTAATAAACTTTGTGACAAAATATAACATTTAGTGGAAATTATTGAAAAAAATATAAAAATAACAGATTAAAAAAAGTCTTAAATGGCCCTTATTAAAATCCAGCTGGACATTAAGGGCCACAACACAACTATAAAAATTAACGAGATAAATCGAAAAAAAATTGAGTCACTTATCAAATAAGCATTAAATAAAAATTGTAAGTCAACGACGTTGAAGAATAGTCACTAATGTTAACAAAAAAATGTCCTGGCCCTTATTAAAATCAAGCATAACGTTTTTTAAAAAAAAACTAGTCAATTTCGACTAAAAATATCAAAAACTTTTTTTACTAAATAAAGACTGCTTAGCCAAAGTTAACAATAAAAAGAAAACAACAAATAGAAATGATAATTTTAGAGCAAAAGATTGCTTGGCCCTTATTAAAATAACAGATTTAATATTTTAATGTTGAAGGTGATTATTATTTTTTCTGAATGATAATAAATGACGAGCTGATCATTGACACACAAGAAAATCACCTTTAACCGTAATAACATAACTATCCTTAGTACTTAGGTAGGTATACAGGTGGATATTTTGGAATCATACCTGGAGTAAGTGGACTCACTTATTAAAGATAGCTATACTAAAAGAAAAAATACGTCATTTGTTTTTTGTCTCGTAGATTGATATATTAAAATTTGGAAGGTGGTTAAAATTTCATGCTGTATATAAGAACATAACTATGATAATATTTATACTTAAACATAAATTAGTATATATATTTTGCTGTTGGTGTACCGTATATAAATAAATAACCTAAACAGTACTGTATACGTTAGTCATATATTTATATTTAAGTTGGGTACTTTTTTTATATTAATAATATAAAATATTTTTTAAAAAGTATGGTATATTTTCGATGATAGTGACATTTTCAAAGTTTAATAAGGGCCAGCCCTTAATCACCGCAATACAAGTGGCTCTTATTGCACATCTTAATCACTTTTTGCAAAAAGTATCATAAATATGGGAAAATGGCAACTATTTAATAGGACTTACCTTGAGTTGTAGTTTCTGCTGTCTAATAAACATTACTTGATAGTTCTTTGATTAAAACGCACTAAAAATTCCGCGTAATTATCGTATTTATACGGAATATTTTTTCAAAACGGGCGTCGCCTACATACTTAACCGGCAGACTGGAGCGTACTAACAAGATGGCGGCGCATCTGATCCTGCGGCGGCGGTTAGTTGCTTTCCTATTGGTCTATTTCATGTATGTGTGAAAGGTCTAACAAATTAAACCGTTGAAGTGCGATTTTTATCTAGTGGTTCTTATTACACGCCGGCCCTTATTTGCCGCAGGTACCTTATTTGTCGAAACATTAATTATGAAATACTCATTTCGAGTTCTTGAAAAGCATTTATCACACTTCCATTTGACTTTATTATCTTTATTCATTAATAGGAATCTTTTCAATGAAACATTTGTGCAGTCAACATGGTAATTCCGAGAACAAATCAAACAGCACAGAAAATCATGTCTTAATATTTTTTTGTTACATCTAATGCATTTTGTTTCCATGTTTGTCAGTTTTAAAATCCTATACAAAAAGACTCGCCGAAGCGTGATCCGATCACCGGGGCCGGAGAGACATGGAACGTCGAGTCTGTCGCGCCAACCACTACGCCAAATGTGTAGTCACCAAACAATGTGAAATTTGCTCATAGTTAGAAACTTAAAGTACATTTCAAACTATGGTGTTCGTTAAAGTATGAGTCATACAAATTCAATTTCTACACTAGATCACAGTCACTGATGGGTACTTTCACATTTAGGGAACACTGTTGATTTATATTGTACAGGATTTTATTTTTGTTTATTTCCATCACTTAGATTTTTTGAGGTATCAAAAGTTCTTCATCACTACGATATTGTTTATAAAACTTGGGGCGAAAACTTTTTGAGTTTGGTCACTAGTTTACCCGTGTCACAATTCACTGTTGTTATTTTACGGATACAACACTTTCACTACAGTATTTCGATTATGATAAGTTTTTTATGTTATTTACACCACTAAAATCGTCGTATTTATATTTTTAAATAATATTTTGTACGGAGCACGATCTGAACGTGACGGCAGCGCCATCTCGATCTATGATAGATACATAATACGAAATGACGTAAAATGATAGTGTCTAAGTAAGCACTACCCAACGAGTAATTAAAATAAAGTATGTAATTTAATATTATGAAGTATTCTGACAGTAACACTTACAGGAACTTACTTGTAGATTATGATGAGTATGGTTAGGCATACTTGTATTGTGATCCAACAAAACACAGTTCCGTTTAAGTTTAATTTATTAGGTAAATAAACAACACATCATAAACACTCTTTAGCAATTATTTGTAATTGTTCATACCTACGCTTCGACGAAATAAGACTTTTCATCACACTTTTTCAATCTTTGGACTGACAAGCCAATAAAAATCGTAAAATCATTATGTAGGTAAAGGTATGGAAAAGGATGCTATTATTTTTGTATTAATTAACCCGGCGTGTTTAAAAGTATAATTCATTGATATTTACAAGTCATATTTACACTGATAATCACAAGTCATATTTACATTTTTACACCACTTAGATTAAATGTTGGACGCGACTGCATTTTACTTGTAAATACGTCCTAGCACGGTCCAGGCAATGCCTCCGAACTAAAACGAGCACATCTTCTTCACTTGACTTAATATCGAACGCGTTTACAATTCGGGCACGTAACTATTCCACGGTGCAAATTAAGTTCTTCGCTTGGACGCAGTGGCCAGCGGATAACGCTGCCGCGGCCGATCCAGGGGCCTTGAAACGCCTCGTCCACTTGGACGAAGGTCCACTTGGATTGATGATTTGGCACTATTAAACATTTCTTTCATTTCTCTATCTGCGCCAACAAAGTTGGTGCCATTATCGCTCCATAAATCCTGACAGTGACCACGTCGCGCTGTGAATCGCCGGAAAGCTGCAATAAAAGCCTTCGCAGTCAAGTCAGTCACCGCCTCTAGGTGTATAGCTCGTGTAACCATACACACAAAAATGCATCCGTAACCCTTAAAGGATTTTGCTCCTCTGCCAGGTGAAAATCTAATCTGGATTGGCCCAAAATATCAACACCTGAGGATTTAAACGGCTTACTGGGTTTCAACCTCGATTCTGGCAAGGAACCCATTAAAGGAATAGTCTTTTTTGTGGAATATCTCAAGCAAATGACACATTCTCTAAAAATCTTTTTAACTTGCTCTTTCGCCCGAATGATCCAAAACTTTGTTCTCAGAAAGTTATGCATTATTTGTGGTCCTCCATGTGACGTCTTATGATGAGCATCGATGATTAAAAGCTTGGTAAAATGGTTTTTAGCAGGCATAATCATTGGATGTCTCGTATCGTAACATGCGTCTGAGTGTGTTATACGACCTGACACTCTTAATATACCTTTATCATCAAAAAAGGGGAAAAGAGTGCGTAAGGGGCTCTTCTTGGAAACATATCCACTCGCTTTTAATTGTTTAATCTCACTCTCGTATTCCCGATTTTGAATTTGCCTAACGCATGCCAGTAAAGTTTCCTTCATTTCTTCAGCTGATATAAATTTTGGTAGATTTAATCTCTCATTTTTTGGTGCTTTTAAATTTAAAATTCTTCGACAGTAGGACATAACTTTTAGTAATTTTAAGTTTGAAAATTTTGACCAAATAAACTCTTCGTCTATGTGTGATACAACTGTTAAAGACTTTACTTTCTCCTCCTCGTGGGTGTCTTCAATAGTGATGTTGTCTATCTCAATCTTATTTTCTGACAACCACTGAGGACCTTTCCACCATAATGGATGAATAATCAAATCCTGTGGGTGCAAGCCTCGCGAAGCACAGTCCGCTGGGTTCGATTCTGTAGATACGTGATTCCATTGATCTGCTTCCATGATATTCAAAATTGCACCGCCCTGGAGCCATGATAGAACAATAGTCGAGTCAGTCCATCCAAATAAACGTTTCTTTGGTATCTCCATCACTTGTGATACTTCCCATATTAGTTTAGCAGCTAAAGCAGCTCCGCACAATTCAAGTCTGGGAATTGAAACTTCTTTCTCTATTGGAGCAACTTTGGTTTTCGCTGTCACCAAATGAACGTGCACTGCATTAGATTCATCTATGACTCGGATATAGACAGCGGCTGCATAAGCTGATTTTGATGCATCTGAAAATACGTGCAATTCTGTTTTAGAGCCTTGCTTAACTTTAAACCACCTTGGTATTTGAAGTTGTTTCATATCTACTAAGCTTCTTCTGTATGCGAGCCACTCTTTCAAGATATCCTCAGGCAAACAGTGGTCCCATGAGAGACCTGACTTCCAAAGCGTTTGAATAAATTTCTTTGCTTTTACAACTACTGGAGCTATCCAACCTTCCGGGTCGTACAGCCTTGCCACATCGGCCAGCACTTGTCTTTTAGTGATCTGTTCTTTGGGTTCTGGTAGGTCTAACGTGTACACAAAATTGTCAGTCTCTCTGCACCAACTCACTCCAAGGACCTTGATGGCTTTATTCAAGTTTATGGGCTCAGCTTAAAGATTTTGTTCATTGCTGTCCTTAATTGTCTCCATTAAGTTTTTGCTGTTACTATTGCACTTTTGAAGTTCGAAACCACCTGATTTCATTAACTCATTCATCTCATAATGTATTTTCAATGCTTTGCTCTCTGTGTCTGCTCCTGTAATTAGGTCATCCATGTAAAAATCTCTTCTCGTTATTTTTGCAGCCTGTGGATACTTCTCTTCTTCCAAATCAGCAAGTTTTTGTAAAGATTTAACTGCCAAATAAGGCGCGCATGCAGTACCGAATGTCAGGCGTAACAATTTAAAGTGTTGTATAGGCTCTTCAGAATTGAACCGCCATACAATTCTTTGATAATCTGTATCCTCGTCAGCTACGCAAATCATTCTGTACATTTTAACAATGTCAGCAATTAGACATATTTTGTGAAATCTCCATCTCATTAAAATATGCCTTAAATCCTGTTGTAACTTAGGACCAATCAGGAGATCATCATTTAATGACACATTGTTGTCTCCTTTGCTCGAGGCGTTGAACACAATCCTAACCTTAGTAGTCTCCTTATCCTCTCTTATCACCGCGTGGTGTGGAAGATATACCGCATTAAGATTTTTTAACTCTTGCTCGCTGACAGGTCTCATGTGATTTAATTTCAAGTATTCCTCAAACACCTTGTTGTACTCTTCTCTAAGTTTTTTATCTCTTGATAGTTTTTTCTCTAATGACTCTAATCTTTTTATAGCTATCTCTTTAGACTTTCCATACTTACATTTAGGGTCATCTGTTGCAAAAGGTAACTTCACGATAAATTTTCCTTCCTCATCTCGTACTGTAGTTAAATCAAAATACTCTTCGCATAATTTTTCACTATTAGTCATTTCCTTTTGTATTGTATTTGGCTCGTTCTCCATCTCCCAAAACTTTTTCAAATTGTCGTTTTCCTCCACATGTACATGCATGCTAGAAAAATTAACTTGTTCTAACTCACCAGAATATCGCGTTACTCTCCCTGATATAATCCATCCAAAGACCGTGTTTTGTGCCATCAAACTCCCTTCAGACTGCTTGATTACTCCTTCTAACAATATCTCACTATATACTTCCGCTCCAAGTAAGATGTCGATTTTGCCAGGCATTGTGTAAGTAGGATCTGCCAAAGGCAGGTCAGCTATAGCCGACCACTCCTGTACACAAAGTCGTGTGGCTGGAAGCAATGATGTTAAAGAATGCAGCACATACGCGTCTACCCGAACAATACTCTCTGGGTTATGACGTGACACTAGGCGAAGTGAAACTGTGTGTCTAATACTTAACTTACCATCCCCTAACCCCGACACATAACCACTTACAGGCTTACGCAATAGACCAAGTAATTGCACCGTAGCTTCAGTTACAAAGGAGGCCTGCGACCCCTGGTCTAGTAAAGCTCTAATAGTTTGTTTACAATTAAATGAATCAAATACCTTGACTCTAGCCGTCGCCAGCAAGACGTGGTTCGGTTGTAGCTCACGCCTAGAAAATGTTGCTGTAATATGGGTGTCACCTTGTGATGAACAGCCTGTGCTCGATCTCTCGCGAGAGAGCTCAGACGATGCCGATGTCGCCGCAACTTCGCTCACTGCTTTAATCTCTGTGTGGGTGTTTCTGTTCTCTCGGTCGAAATGTAGGGTAGTATGATGACGTCTTCCACATTTTTTACAACTCGTTGACTGTCGACATTTCATGGCAGCGTGTGTAGGTGATAAGCAATTAAAACACAATCTGTTGTTTTGCACGAATTCTTGCCTTTTGTTAGGAGTAAGAAGGCTGTACTGTTTACATTAATAAATCAAGTGATTTTCGTGACACATTGCACATTTGGCGTCGTTACTTTTAGTCTTACTCTCAATCGACGTGTGAAACGTTTTAGGTTTCGATACATGCTTAGCTGGTTGAGCGGGGCGCATGATATTCGTGTCTATCATCTCTAAAGATCTGAATCTGCTCTCTAAAAATTCTTGCAATTGTTCCCAGGTAGGCAACTCATCATAGCTAATTGAGTTTAGATGCTGTTCCCACTGTCTAATCGATTCTGAATCTAGTTTTGAGACCACCAAAAATACTATGATTGCATCCCATTGACTCGTGCTTACGCCTATATTATCCAACGACTTCAAGCATGTCGAAGTTGTGTCCAATAATTGCTTGATTGCGTGAACGGACTCACTTTGTAATTTCTTTAGCGCAAATAAATCTCTTAATACAGCATTACAATTGTACCTTTTATTATCATAACGTCGCACTAATTGTTTCCAGGCTTCTTCATAGTTCGCATCTGTAGTAGAAAAGTTACGTAATAGATTTTGTGCCTCACCCGACAAGTTACTTTTTAAATAATGCAGCTTTTGAACTGGCGGAATATTTTTGTTGTTATGAATCAGCGATGAAAACATATCATAAAAGGTTTGCCACTCTTCATATTTTCCGCTAAATATAGGTAAGGTAATCTGGGGTAGTCTGACGTCACATTGTCTAATCTCCTGGGTAAAATCGGATACTATTTGTGGGGTAGTGCTGCACGTTGGTGCTTGTGGCATTGCCGTTGTAGGCAACAATGGCTGCAAAGCTTCTAATAATAACGACTTATATTCGATGTAACGTTCTTCAAAGCAATCATATTTTTCCTCCGAGAAATAAGAGTAATTCTGATCTGCCAAAGTTTCGATGACAATCGCCTTATGTCCTTCTTTGAAACTATAATATAACCTTTCTAGTAATTCTAGTCTCGCTTCTATATAAGGTTTTTTAATTCTATCTTTTGGTGACTTCTTGAAGTTTTTCTCAGCTTTATTCAAATTATGTAAACACTCCTCTTGTAATGCAAATAACACGTCTAATTTATTTACTTCTTGATCCATTTGTAACTCGTATTAATCCCAGCAGCAAATCGTAGTGTGACAGAAACTCCAATAGTAACGTAGGTAGGTAATTAACTTATAACTCAACTCAGTTCTCGAATAATATTGATGCACAATTGTTGTTAGTTAAACTCATTCACTTTATGTTCTATAAGTTTAAATCACCTTTAACTCAGTATAGTTTTTGCTTAAAACTCAAAACATACACTTTCACTTAAAGTTTAAATGCGTAATGTTATTTTTATTTTAAACTAGCGAATATACTGGTAGCCGAGAGTTGTTATCGCACTTGCAAAGTCACTGTCTTTTGTTCTCCGCGGGTCGGTTTACCGGTCGTAACACAATTCGATATGCACTCAATCCGGCTCGAAGGACCAAAATGTCTACGCAATAAGGTCGAGTGTATGTGAAGGGATTACTTTGTTATTGAAAAGACGTGTGTTTAGAGCGAATATTTATTTCTAACTGATTTCAACACTAGTAGAACATTGTGGACTGTATTACATTGATATATGGACGAATGAACTCAAAAAAAGGGTAGTATTATATAATTTGCTTTGTACAACTTCTTTATAAATATGGGGGTAAGACTTAGACCTTCTTGCTTCAATTAAGTATATTTGTATTATATACTTTGATTTTCAGAAATTTAAATACTATAATGCGTAGCTTTATAACCATCTAACTTTCACCTTTAATTGCATCGAAAACGGTTCAGGCGTTTTTAAAAGAACTAAAAAATTGTTAGTATGGAAAAATGGCTTTTCTCGATTTCGTCCATACAAAACGGCAATTTCATACTTTAACCCCCAATATTTTTAGACATACCACACTGGGTCCCGCAGTGTGGCCACAAAATATGGTCTGAGTATAAAATATGGTGGCCACAAAATATGGTCTGAGTATAAAATATGTATATGTATAATTTTATCTTTTTATTGCATAATATGACAGTATAAAAAAAATGCATGTATAGGAGAACTACCTGCAGGTCAATGAAGCTGTCGTAAGACTCTTTTGTAAATGTAATGCCTTTAAGCACAGCAGCAACGGCAAATGGCCTAATGTGGCTGGTTGCTGGTGTCAAATGTAAGGAGTAACAGTCTTCATACTTAACTACTTTGTATTGGGGAGGCGTTTTTCTGTAACAAACAGAAATTAACACTATTTATGATCTCCTCTTATTAAATAACATGTTGGAAATAGTATTTCTAATACTTACTTTCCTTGAAATACAAGTATTCCGTCTACTAGTCCCTCAAGGCACAATAAATCATATCTGTTAGCCGGGATGTCTATTCGATATAAAATTTCTTCAGACACACCTGCACCTGCATGATCACCTTGCTCTTTCATGAGCATCTGCTTTTCTGTAGTCTGGAAATTATTAGGGTTAACAATGTAGCAAATTGTAAGCAAGTTGTAAGCACTTCTTAATTTAAAAAGCTATTTTTTAAGAAGACGTACTTAATCATTTTACTTACAACTTCATCTAGTTCCAGGCCAAATTCAAAACATAAATCTTGAAATTCTTCATCAGCTGCAACAATATTAATAATATAAAATGAAATATGTAAGTTTAACACAAATTAGAAGGAAAGAGTTTTACACGTACTATATTTTTTTCCCAGTGCTGTAAACAACGCATCACGTTTAACAGATATAGTAGGCATTACTTTGATTGATGAAATATTAGTTACTAAATATTAATTTAAAACATTTATTTTTTAGGTTATCTTTGTGGCTCTGATTCATTTTTTTTCCTTTAAAATTGTATGGCTTTGGACGAGTCCATACAGCCTAGTCTTTACTAAAATCAAAGACGGCAATCTGTCTTTGTCAATTTTGAGATATTCACACGGTTGGATAGGAAATTTGAAATATCTCAATTTAGTACGCCTAAAAATCCCTAAAAACAAGTGCAAATTCCTGGATTCGTTTCAAATCCGGCAATCTTTATTAGGTGAGAATCTTAGAATAATAACACCTAGAAGCCGCGTCTGAACCAAAACGTAAGCGTAAACGCGTGCCATTTAATTATCCTTGTGTGCGTAAGCTGAATAAATCTACGCTCTTCTAACGCACACAATATGGCTTCTGTGTTACCATCACCGGGCGTTTACCCCCAAAAATGGGAAAACGTGTTGTTTTGTTATACGACGATTTGCCATGTGTTTGGTATGATCTTTAACCACTCAACCGTCCGTGGATAGTGTACCATCCAAAAAAAAATGTAAACTTACGTCCTGGATAGCAAACTATCCAAAGGTAAAATAATTCACTTGGTCTAAAAAAACTCCTTAAAAATGCCATCTGTTGGCCTGTGACAAAAAGAAGTGCTATTAGAACGAAACTTTACTAACTAATCCACATTAAAAACCATAGATGTCATCGCAGTATGCTTTCGTGACTGAAGAATATTTTTTTTCGTTTAGTACTATTGTGAGTTCTTGAGTGACTTGTGTGCGCGTGGAAATACTGCTCATTATGTCGTAAGTATTTGTTTTATTAAATAATTCAATGGTTTTTATTAATCTTTATGATTGGAGAACCAGATATTTTCTGTGGTATTTCTTTCACGGCGATGAATATCGAGTAAACACATTATTACGATAGGCTATAACTTTCGTGTACAAACAATGGCCGCCGATAAGGTTTTTTGCTATTAATTATAGAACTATTCCATAAAATATGTATTGTAGAAGATGCATTAGTTATTTATTAACATATTTTTAAACATATTTAATAAAAATACATTTAGTCTGCTAAAGATTTCTTAAAATAACCTGAAACGTTTCTCAGGTTTCTTCTATGGATAGTTAAGTATCTAAGGACGTGCTGTGATACACGTGATATAAGGGTTTGTACAAACGGAAAAGTGTACGTACGTATTTTTAAGATAATGCTTGGTTGTTGGTATGGTACTACTATACAGGGTGCTGATTTCAATACGGGTGGAATTTATAGAAACGACTCATCATGATATATAGAACAAGCATTAGTAACCAATTAATGCAAAAAAAAACAACTGAAATTTTAAGCGAATATTTTTTGTTAAACCCTTACTGCACTGTGGCGTCAGATACTGGAAACTGTTTGCACTGTACGCATAGCACGCGCGAATCGCGTAGCCACGCGAAAGGTAGGTACTAACTAGCTGTCATTGCTTATCTCTTTATCTGCCTTCTGCGTTATTCCCTAATGTTTTTTTTAGTAGTAGTAACAGCCTATAATCATCCCACTGCAGGGAAAAGGCCTCCATCATTGAATTCAAGTTACCACTGCAATGATGGGCACTGGCATAATCACCACGCTTGCCAAATGCGGGTTGGTGATCACAAACCCGAGCAACGTTCGAAAATTCAAACCTTTTTGTTGCCCGACCCGGGGATCGAACCTGGGACCCCGAGATCTTGGCCCGGTATTTAAACCACTAGACCAACGGGACGTTTCCCTAATGGGTAAGTAGCTATTAGTAGGACAACCGATAAATAAATAACGATTTCCGTGTATGGATTAGTTAATTCCAAATTTCCCTTCCTACTTTAATCGGGCTTAGGACCGACAAAAATACCTAAAACTCAACTGTACCAAATTGAATTTACCTAATTTAGATTCAACTCACTGAATTTAACGCCCCGTTGGTCCAGTGGTTTAGGTTCGAATCCCGGGTCGGGCAACACAAAGTTTCGAATTTTCGAACGTTGCTCGGGTTTGTGTTCACCAACCCGCATTTGGCAAGCGTGGTGATAATGCCCGTACACCCATCATTGCTGTGGTAACCTGAATTCAATGATGGAGGCCTTTTCCCTGCAATCCTGTATCAAAAATTGTAAAACAACTCTAACCCAAAACATTTAAAATTGAATAAGTTAATGGCGCACTATTCGATTTCTTACTAAATTTGGGCGATCAATCGGGAACCGCACGAACCTCAAACTCTCACTATGTATCTTAATCTAGATTAACCTACGAGTAAAAATTAAGCGTTTTAATTGTTTAATGACGCCAGGTCATTGTACTGTAACTTGAACACGATTTGAGCCTTCAGTCGGCAATCGAACTAACCATTACCATTAACCATTTGAAAATTAAAAGTAGAATCCGGTTATTATAACGACGGTCAAGGGACCGGTGATATTACGTCGTACTAACCGGAAGTCGTACTAAACGAACTGACAATTTTTATAATTTTTTATTAAAAAAAGCAGCATAGGCCCATTTACGGGTATTCCTGTATTAGGTTGCAGCTTAAACCATGTAAAAGTGCCAAATCAACTTGTTCTTTAGACGACAACCTCACGCGTTTAGGTTTTAAAACATTCGCATTAAACAAAGGTTCTATCTTGTATTTATTTTTCTTAATTGTGGATATTGTCAAATGATTAACATCGAATTCCTTCGCAATCGTTACATTAGACACGCCAGCTTCTAAACCGTTGTATTAGAACACTTTTTTCTTCAATAGAAATTCCGTCGTTAAAAGCGGTCGTTCGCTTTAAGCGGAGTTATCGATAAACGGATGTACTGTCATAGTGGTTCATAGGAAAACTAAACATGTGCCTATACTTACGTTGCTAAAAACAGTTGGTTGTTTTAAGCGAAGTCGTACTAAACTGACTAGGTAACTGCACATTGAACAATTATAAACTACAGTGAGTTTATAATTGTTCAATGTGCAAAAGTTGTCGTGTAGGAAATCGAACCCTGAACTTTCGTGTTGATTTAAGCTAAACCTTTTCAAAATTAAAAAAAACTAGATTATTAAATGACGTGAGTCTGAAGTATTTTCGGCGTAGTTAAAAATTTGGAATCAACTTATTTACAACGATTTATCTTAATACCTAGTTTTTGTACACTTTTATTTACACTAACCTTAATAAATGTTCAAAGTGGCCAACAGACTGAGCAATACGTAGTCTAGCACGGCATCTGGTGTTCCTTTTTAAACTGTTCAACACAAAACGATTTTCTTTCACTGTCTGGAATGCACTCACTATTCTTTGTCTCAAGTCGTCAACGCTTGTCAATTCTTCTGCGTACACTAATGGTTTTAGATCACCCCACAAATAAAAGTCTAAGGGCGTTAAGTCTGGGGACCGTGGTGGCCAAGGCACCGGTCCACCACGCCCGATCCACTGATTTCCAAATTCACGATTTAAATAGTCTCGCACTTGTAAACCGTAATGAGGCGGTGCTCCGTCGTGCTGGTAAAATAAATTTGAATGAAAAGACAAAGGTATATCTTCCAACATCTCGTCAACGACGTTTTGCAACAGTCCCTGGTATGTAGCACTGGTGAGGCGGCCTTCGATGAAGTAAGGTCCCAACAGCTGATCCCCTACTATCCCAGCCCACACATTGAGACTAAAACGATGTTGAAAAGAGTCTCGCTTGGTAACGTGTGGGTTGTGGTCACGGTGGGTCCACCAGTGCTCATTGTGGCAACTGTACACACCAACTCGTGTAAACAAACTTTCGTCTGTCCACAAAATGTTGACGTCTTGATGCTCCAGCAACCACTGGCAAAAGTTGATTCGAGCGGCATGGTCAACTTCGAGAAGGTCCTGGACTCTTTGGAAGTGAAAAGGGTGTTGTTGCTCCTGCTTTAGTAGACGCCACACGGTCGTGTGGTGGACACCGAAATGCCGGCCGGCGTCTCTGGTGCTCGCTCTCGGTTCCCTCTCAAAGCAGTCCAAGATATCTTCTTGCAGTCTTACATCAAGACCGACACGGCCTCCCCGACTTCGAGCGTGCCAGGGTTCATGGAACTGTCCATGATCGCGGAGTCTCTGCGTTGCCACGATCATCACTGATCTCGAGGGTCGTGGACGGTTTGGGAATGCCGCACTAAACATCCTAATAGCTTCACTCAAACTATTATTAGTTATTGCATAGAATCGCACCATTTCGACTAACTCAACATTGGAATAATTTTGCGTCATTTTCGCAAAAACACGGACAAGTACGCACTACGCGTGTGCAACGCGATGTTTCCGGCACAACTGACCGCTTGAACGAGAGTAGCTAGGGCGGGCGGCTCGGTACAAAGAGATGCCGCCTTCTTTCGGCGCGGCTACTGGTCGGCGCGTACGCGCCTAACACAAAGGATTGCGGTGCCTTTGTACTTTGTAGGTATCGTTTGTTCGCACGCTAGGCGTCGCGTAGCGTTAGTGTCGGGGTCCTACTCCGATATAATCGATAGGGTCGACTTTGAAAGCCATGATTATTTAATAATAAAAATTTTATTTTTTCGAATTTTTTTTTTTTAGTGATTCATGATCAGTACAAGGTACTTAATCACCTCTGAAAATATTACCCGGATTGAAATCTACACCCTGTATAATATTTGCATATAGTATACAATATTCATGTTAATATGTTTTTATATGCACTTTTTTTTGTTGGAGATTCAGTTTTCAGGGTTTTGTTGGTAATTGTTGCTTTATGTTTTGCAGAATGTTTTTATTATTTCATCATTACATCTAAGACTTTTTTTGACTGTAATATTATTATGTGATGTTGACCAATATTTATTTATTTATATTTAAGGCATAATGCTACTTTATTTTGTTTAATATGCCAATGGTATCTCGGTAAAGGCCATCGTCATAAAATAATTCTCAAGCAAGCTAGCATGTATTGACACCTACTTAACCTATTCAGCTTTTTTTAAAGCATACAAATATATTTATCCTATTTTAATAATGTGTGTGTCAGTATTTACATTTTTACATTTATAAATAAATAAAAATAATTATAAATTATAGTTTCATTTAAAAAATCCCAAATTCGTAACCATGTTCTAATCCAATAATAAATAGTTGCTGAGAAATCCGATTGTAGCAAGCCTTATCCGGGCGGCCATCTTGCTTGAAATTTGTACCTAGTCGTGACGCGACTAGCGATGACCAATGTAAGGGAGTAGGTAATCTTTATGAATTTATTGTACCTCAACAACTGCATTACACAGAATTATTTTAGTATCATTTGAAAGGTAATTTAGCCTAGAATAATACTATATTTTTTTAATTGTCACTGTCAAGTTTAATTAGGCCAAAAAAAAAAGTTGAAATATTTAAATAGGCATTTTTTCAAGATTTTGCATGTTTTTGGCCCAAATACAGTGTAATGTATTAAATTTTATACATTAAAATATATGTTGTGTGATAGTGTATATAATCAGCTTCAGCACAGTATTTTTTCCGTAGCTCTGGGTCGTTTAGATCATGTGATAAGAAGCATTTTTTGTGCGTTCACGCGCCGCAATTTGCCCCTCGCGAGGGCCGCGGGACTCGGGACGTATGCTCCTATACTCTTATCGCACGCCGGACGGTTGAGTGGTTAAATACATAAGAAAATATGATTACATTCATATCATATTCATTCATATTACATATTTATTAATCTAATGATGAAAGCCACCGTTCAATGTGTTTAAATTTAAATGCCTGTATGATTGTTTAAATTCACATTAAGAAATTATTTTCATAGAATTAATAACACCAACATTTAGTCTAAA
Organism: Anania crocealis; assembly: GCA_949315895.1. Taxonomy (NCBI): domain Eukaryota; kingdom Metazoa; phylum Arthropoda; class Insecta; order Lepidoptera; family Crambidae; genus Anania; species Anania crocealis. The sequence continues at coordinate 5,324,978 of OX438863.1, forward strand.
CAGTTTTAAATAGCTGTTATGGCAAATTCAATATTTTTCTCAATATTAAAAACAAACTAAACAAACTGTGTAAATTTCTTTCCACAACTAGCAACACTGATGTTAGGTAGGTTTTGTGTTTCAAATTATTTGTTTTTAACTCGATTTATGTACAGAAAATGTATAAAATGTAAGTACTTACCTGTGAAATGAAACTTTATTACTTTCTTTTGGTTTCTCTGATATGCTAGAACCTTCGAGCAACGCGGCTTTCCATCCCGGAAGGGAGTGGGCTTAGCGATTCTATTCTATACAAAAAGTTCTGGCATTTTTTGCGGGGGGAAATGTGCACACAAGCGCAGGTTCGCATACTCACATACAAAAACAACACTGTAGTGACGACACTCACACAAAAAAAATAAAACAATTCAGCACATAGATTTAGGTTATATTCTACGTTTATGATTCAGCAACAATTCGTGTACGGATGAGTTACAACTCACACATTGCCCCGTCTTCAACGTAAATAGAGTTGGACTTAACTGTTAATGTAGCAATATCAATATTTTTTTTCTGAAGACGGAATAAAGGTAACAAAGTGAAACATTTTCTGTATTAAATATTATTATTATCTTTATTTACAGAACAAATTATGAATTATAATTAAAAACAATTATAACTTAATTTTTACAATATTTATTTATATGTTAGTTATAAGTTAGTTATTTAGAGGGATGTGAAGGACTGGAGGGAATGAAGGTATGGGTTGAGGGATGGGAGGGACGAACTCTGCCGGATCCGCTAATTATGGATTAATAATGAATTTGAGTATAGTAAATTACGTATCTGCGTGAAAATTTGTCATAAGAAGTTCATAGGTTCTTAAAATGAATTAATTTTGTGTATACATATTTGGCGGATGCAATTTTTTTGGTCAATTTTTTTAAATTTTTTGATGAAATTCTGGTGTCAATATATTTTTCCATGATTAATCTTGCAAGTTCCAAATTATGGTCTGCAAATCATTTTCATAGGAACGATACGTAATAAACGGGAATAAATCTTTTCCAATGAATTTTTTTAATACTTTTGGCACAATCTGATTTGTAGCGCAAGATCGGGTAGGTCGACTATAGTTCATATTGTTAAATATAAATTGAAGAGAGCACTGCACTTCACACTCACATTTCTATGATAAAATTATATTTAGTAAATAAAAAAACCGACTTTAAATGATTACATTAAAAACATTTCTATATATTTCAATGACAAAGGAAAAGAAACCATTTGTACACAATACATAGTAACTACAAACTAGAATGATTAAATCAAATAAAAATAAATTATTACTATTATATTATTAGGTACTATTAAAGAGTTTCAAACTTAATAACAGAAAAGAGATTTTACATGACACGTAAAACCATATCAACAATTATTTGTCTAATGTGATTAAATATATAACGTCGTCGACAACCACCACCCTTTATCGACAAACATTATGTCATGCGAAAGTAATAACATCACTATGTTGTCCGATCTGAAATTTGCACGGTCGTGCGGACCTGAATAGAATAGAATAGAATAGGTTTTTATTGCAGTAAATGTGGTACAAAGAGATGAAACAAAATACATGGCTGCTCACATTTAGCCAGAAAACAATGGCATGCAATAAGTGAAAGAGATTAACAATAAAATTAAATTATTAACAAATAAAAAATAGAACAAAATAAAAGCACAACAAAAAATAATTATAGAATACAATAGGATTAATTACTCGTATTAAATGATGATGTTGTTGAACAAATCTAACAACCATTCATGAATAAAATATGAGAATTTAGTGTTTCAATGTAATTAAATAGCAATAATACGATACACATTTACTTACATGTGAATTGTAACACCATCATTTAGTTGCAGACCTCTTTTTACAATAGAAAACAGAGCAATTTGGCATTTTTAATACGGCATCGTTCACTTGCGCGACTGGACTCGGTTTAGGAAGAAATCTGAGCGCAACTAGTTTTTATAAACGCTAATGCCCAATTGGGCTTATACTTTTGACAGAGGGGAAACGCTTCGTATGGCTACTCCCTTACGGGATGGAAGGCCGCGTTGCTCAAAGGCTAGAACACTTCTTCATAGTGCAAACAGTCATTTTAAATTATTTTTCGCGAGCTGTGTTTGACTTAGCGTGACGTTGAGCACTGACAGCTCGCGGAACGAAGTTTTATTTGTGCGTTTTTCGTGCTTACATTCGGTTTCTAGGTGTTATTATTCTAAGGTGACAATCAAACTCGGCTATTTCACACTGACAGCAAATGACAGGCCTGCATTACGTCACGTGAGTTAATGGCATCCTTTGTCAAGTTTATTTAAACTTGAAAAATTATGTCTCAGGTGGGACTCGAACCCGCATCTCCTCGCATGCCGGGTGGGCGCTATACCATTAAGCCACCGAGACACTGCGACTCAGCGCGAATTTTTTAACCATATTCTTAACGCTGGCTGCGTTGCTTCATCAAATGTTAGGAGTTTGCACCCTTAACACCTGAAAGAAACATCTTTGCAGATGTTTGACAGTCAGTTAAGATAAAACAGCTATTTATATACTTTATTTGATATTTTATTTAGCAATCAAATTGCAATAATAATATCAGTATATAAACTTGAAAAGTAGTTACAGACGTTTAAATCATGTCAAGTTAAATTTTATAAACTACATCTTCAAAAATTACCCTAAATTGGATACGATTGCTATTTATTGGCAACACTTGAGGATTGAGAATTTTTGCGTGTTATTTTGCGTATTTCTTGTATTATTTGTTAATATTAAGTCAAAATAATACTTAGAAATGGAAAGTAAAGTTATCCTAATGTAAACTAGAGGATTCCGACCTCTTTTTACACGCAAAAACGCTGCAATTCGGCATTTTTAGCTCAGGTCCGTTGTGCGCTACTGACATTTGCTAAATGACGTGGTGGAGCATGCGGCGGTTAAATAAAACTAGTTGCAGTGCGGCAACTAGTTTTATATAACCGGTATGACCGGCGGTCTCGTACCTTTGGCAGTACGTTACGCCTGTCAATGGCCACTCCGGTTGATTTAATGTTTAAAGTATTCGTTAATTACTTCGACAGAAGACGTCATTATTTTAATCATAATATTAATAAGTAAATTATGTAAGAAATGGCAATCTTGCATATTATTGTTATGTGAATTTATTAATAATATTAATATGCTGGTTATATTAAAGTATATTTACTACCTAGGTATTGAGAATTGAGATAGGAGGAAAAGTTGTTTTGTTAAAAATATTTTTTGGGTGGGCAACACATCAATGGTCACGTGACATTAGTCTGGTTTTGCAAACGGTGAGTGGAGTGCCTTGTCATCAGTCCTTTGAGTTTTTGGATGATTTTCTTTGGAATTTTTATTCTAAGTGAGTAATTTTATAAAGAAAGTCTCTCGTTTAGCATGAATTTGTAATATTTGTGATGTTTCAACGTGACTGTGTGTTGTGCTTTCATATGACGAAATTGTACCTTGTTCCGTGACTAGTGATATGACGCCATTTTCTTCGTGAATGCCAATTACTAAATTCTTCAATATTTTCTTTGTTTCTGTTGATACTGGAAGCCTAGGTGCATAAACAGACTGTGTTCGAGATACAAATGCATGTTCCCAGGTCAATAATCATAAGTATATATGACTTTACACCTTGTTTCGTAAAGCTTTATTGTGCCATTATTCAATAGGCATTTTTTGCATGAAATGACACTGCCTTGGAAGGCGTACTACCATAATAGTTTCATCGCTATCTAACGACTGAACTATCTATTTAGTAGATTCTGTCCATATTAGCTTCAGTGCGGAATTATCAAAACGGTCTTGATAAATATTAGCATTGACTTCATGTCTGACGAAGACGATTGTCTGACGATTATACTTCCTGTGTCAATGAAATCAACGTGGTAGTCACTACGCCATACTTTAACAAGATATTAGTATTTTCTACTCATAAAATCCTCAAGTTCCATGGATACATGACAACAAGGTTAATATCATGTGATTCAACAGTGCTACCAAATTAAACTATTCCATGGGTACTTAGTAGTAACTGTTTTTTCAAAATATAATCTGGGGTTTTGATTGTTTTTCTAAGTCCCAAACGTCTTGCACACCCTGTGCTACACTCCAACCAAACTATGTGTAAATGTTACTATTCATTGTTGAAGACTATTTTATGACCCTATTACCCAAATAAAAAAAAAGCAAATTTTTATTTATTTGTAATGGTGGTGTCCAAAGTTATGCCAATCTAAATTTAAAAAGAAAATTCCATCTGTTGATCGGGTATTAATCCCTCAACCCCCAGGAGGCAGGCGCGTGCCGCGATAACAATTGATTTCAATTGTGTCTGGAATAACTCACGATCGAGGGATTAATACATAATTATAAATCATATTGACATCCTTCTTGTCTTGATGGCCTCAGAATTGGTAGTTTCTAATTGAATGACTCCTCACTGGTTTCCTTTTCCTGAAAAAACTTTTATTATTTATTAAATGTGTTGTCTAGCTTTATGTCATCATATTTAGATTTAGACAAATCAAATATAGGTTCTATATATAAATCAACGCCCCGTTGGTCTAGTGGTTTAAATACCGGGCCAAGATCTCGGGGTCCCAGGTTCGATCCCCGGGTCGGACAACAAAAAATTTCGAATTTTCGAACGTTGCTCGGGTTTGTAATCACCAACCCGCATTTGGCAAGCGTGGTGATTATGCCAGTTCCCATCATTGCAGTGGTAACTTGAATTCAATGATGGAGGCCTTTTCCCTGCAGTGGGATGATTATAGGCTGTTACTTTACTTTTTTTTTTTAATATAGGTTCCAGACACAAAAGAAATCAGTTGTCAGCACAGCTGGCTGCAAATTGGAATGCATTGTTAAGAATTGGAAGAAGTAATATACAATTTAAAAACCTTTGTACACTCAACAGTTAATCCACCTATAGTGTAAAATTTTCTCAATTAATATTATTTTGTTGTTAGATCATTATAATCATCTCAGCCAAACAACACCCACTGCCGGCCATAGGCCTTCCCCAAAATTCGCTATGATGAAAGTTACTTCCTGTGACCTTAAAGTCATAGTTGGTTGTCAATCCCCCATTGATTGTTTATTATTTTGTGTCACTTCTGGTCAATAATCCTTTGAATAGTGTTTATTTCCTTATTTAAGTTAAATGTAGGATTTCCTCATTGCCTTGCTCTTTATATTGCTGGATCATTCTTATTTTACCTATTTTAAGTGACCCCATTTAAGTTCTATAAGTCCTTGGTGGCAAAGTAATGGCCAAAATATTTTGTCTGGAGATTGAAACATTTGTGTTTAATTTTAGTTGAAATTTTGCTGTCAAACTGTAAAGTCTGCTGGAAAAACTATTTTGTTCATCTGGCACTGTGTTATATGTGTCTGTGTCATATATTATATTATTAATATGCCAGTAACCATCATTGCTGAGGTAACTTGAATTCAATATTGGAGGCCTTTTCCCTGCAGTGGGATGATTATAAGCTGTTACTTACTTACTATATTGACAAATACTGTGGTTGAGTGGCATATACACTGGTGTTTAAGTTTCCTTTTTTTAAATAAATAACGGCTTTAAAACTACTTTGTCTCAAAGTTTGTCACGCTTAAAACATATATATTTTAATAATATTATAAGTACTGTTACAATTTAGTTCTCTTTGTGGTGAGTGAACTGTTTCTTTCAATGTGTGTTTAATGTAGTGTAGATAATGGAAACAAACAATTATTCATCAGATCTTATCAGTGACCTTATTGTGCTAAATACTGCTTCATATTGTCTATTACTCGTTTCAACATTGTGAATATTTATCGTTCATAATTACATTATTACGAAAATAAATTCGAACAATATGCTCCATTCTATTTTGTGTAGCTTCATGGAACACATTTCACTCAATATCACTACAATATGTACCATGTTCTATTTGGTGGGGTAACTGGACAGGGTTATTGAATGAGACAACAATCTGCGAATTTTAATTCACTGGTAGCATACAAAGCTAAAAAAAAATGGTTCCAAGAATTTGCATCCTTAGTGGGTGGTGTGTCCAATAAGGAAAGGCAAAACTGGCTCGGCTTCTCATTATAACCAATCGGTTGCAAGCAAAAGCTTAATGCTGTGCTTAATCTGAACCAAAAACAATTAATTATCTGTATTAAAAAGCATTTAGTTGTAATTTTGGATTTAGTGTCACTTTTTTGTAATAAGTCAAGGGTTTTTTAATGGGCAACAATGAAAACTTTATCAATTTTAGTAATTTAAGCGCCGCACTATTGAGTCTTAATCGTCTATTAAATTGAAACGTCAAACAATGTCGCCCTTAAAATTTCATTCATAAGGTTGATATTATTATGACTAAATAATTGACGATAGCGGTGGTTAGACTCATTACTAAGCAAATATAGTCCTATTATAAATATTTATAACATGGCGAACTGATGGTGTTTCAAAGAATTTAACTGCAATTGTCCATAAAATCAATTGCTGCTTATTCTTTGGCGTCAAGAATAATAGACAAGACTTGTATTTATAAGACGATTTCTAATATATTTGGTTCTTTTTGTACACAGGTAGTGTAACCATTCATTGTGATGCCGGTGGATGCTGACCTCAACTGCACAGACGTGGTGTCGCCTGCTTGTGAACTGAAGGGCCTGCGCACTTGGAAAGACATTTGTCTGGTACGGAATTCACTTTTCCAACATCAGGTGAGAACCAGATGGAACTCTGTTATCGACAATGTACCTACGTGAGTTCAGTATAGCGCGTCCTCACTTCCTAATTTTGAATCAAATGATGAGTCAGCCACACAAATAAAATACTAATAATAATAATAGATTTTCGAGTAGTACTTCATTAAATAACCATAACAAAAACTAATTAATGAAAACACGTTTTTCTCCGAAATAATACAAAAAATAGATCTAAGCACATGGTGTTTAATGATAAATAATTAATAAATGTTTCTGTATAAAACCTACTACGTAAATCTTAAGACAAATAACAATGCCATTGTCTGAGTGAGATCCTTTAAAAATGAAATTATTGCGGACGTTCAAAAATTTGGCTCGTATTCGCAAACACGTGCTTTGTTGTCCACACTGAAATGCGTTTCTATATTTTAACGTGTGATGTCATAAATGTTTTACATCCTGTTTATACTCTTCTTTGACCGTGTTATCTTTGAACTTTCAGCTTGAAATAATCATTTGTTTAAAATGTATTCAAGATACATTTACCTAGCTTTCTTAATATCTAAAATGGCCTAATAAGACCTTTAACCATATGATTGTGAAGACTGTTTAAAAAGTAGTAGTGTCAATCTGAGGGTATAAGGGTCAGCTCGGTGCGTAGACTGAGGGGTGAGGCTAGGGATATGAACGGTCGTGGCTTGACGCCGCGACGCGGCGGGGTCAGCGCCCCGGCCCAGGATAATTCGGGGGAGAGCGACGACTTGCGCCGTCGCCCGCAGCTTTGTCTGCCCGCGGCTCATCGTGGTACAGGTTGCTAAAACCGGAAATCACCTGAAACCTAACTTTAAAACATACAAACCTATAATAAAAATCTATCTCATTCAGTTATAATGACATCATGTTTATGTAATTCTTCTAAGCTGAAGCTGTAAATCTTAAGCTTTTGTATTTTAATTCGGACAGATAATAAAATTCATACAATAAACATACCTACGCTGTTTTCTGTAAAAACTACCTAGAAGGTAATATTCTATTAAGGTTAAAAACTGTCTATGTTGATGGAAACCACACTACAACACATGAACACACCCAACCGCTTGGTGATTAAATACATATTGTTTCCTATACTCTCTCAGTTCCCTTCGCACTTGCTCGTCTTTCCTCACTCCTTGCTGTGTTTACTTGAACTTTCGCTTATACAAAAATCGTTTGTCATGACCAGATTCAGCAACTGAGTCGTGAAAATAACGGCTTTATCCGCTAAGGTTCACTGCATCTACTTATGCGTATCGCGTACCTACTTGTTTACTTATAATAAGGTTGAACGGCCTTCGATATTCGAATATTGACCTTCACTTTCATCCCTGAGTGCATTGGACTTTTGATTTCAGAAAATAATATTTCAGTTAATAGGTTTCATTGTAGCAGTAGGTAGTTTCCTAAAAAAAAATAACAATGTAGCAGACTCATTATATTATTATGATAGATGATGGTTTTGTACATAGTCTTATGTATAGACTTTTAGAATTTATTATGAAGACTTTCGAGTCATATTTTCACCAACTTTATGCTGTTATCGGATCGTAATTTTTTTTTTAAGCACTTTGTTGAGTATGAGTTTCGTCCGTGGAGTGTTGTTTTGGGACATTAATAGAACTAGGTACACCTTCTCTTTCAAGGGTGTCATAAACCACTTAAAGCGTACCGTTGTAAGAAGACTGACAGCTAAGTCTTTAGTTCAATATTGTGCAAACTGTGATCGCTTACCCTGCCAAGTGCGGCAAGTTATGGCAAAACATTCTTTTAGTGAGACTTATTTCCAGCAGTCTCCTAATGTAGGCCGATGTCGAAGATGTATAAGTTCCTACTTGTTTATACACAAAAGACCTTTTTTTACATTTTCTGGATTTATTAGGCATACAAGACATTGAATGGGCTTTGTCTAACTTTGGAATTGCCCAATATTATACGTACTCCTTTTACTTTATTACTCCGGTTTCGAAGTTGAACTCTTACACTCCACGTTGGATATTTCTTCCTAAAATGTAATGTATCATGCTATGACTGTCAAAAGACAAGACAATGTTGTTAATAAGGAGTAAATGCATGTGGCGATATGAGTCGAGCGAACAGTTAATGATGTCGAATGTCGAGATGGCTGGTCGAGTCGGCCATGTGTTTATCAGCCCGTGAGCATCGACTAGTTGTTTGTATATTGGTGAGTGCGTGCGCGTGTGAAATGGAATGACGCGAATAGTTGCAGGCGCGCGGCGGGCGGGCGAACGGCACCGCACCGCACCGCTGCCCGTTCAGCGAGCGGCGAGCGCGGCCAGTTGTTATTACTCAGTTCTCGCCAGCACGTCGACCGCGCAGGAGCTCGCTGCCGCGAGGCCGAACTACACGCGCGATTACTTACAAAAACGTCCAGCATCAGGTGTTACTAACGCACCTTATCTCTTTAGTTGATAAAAGTGCGAATTAGCGTGCGCAATTTGTTCTGTGCCTGTGAATAATATTTTGTGGTGTGAAGTGCTCTCAAGCGTAGTTTCTACGTGGCCATGGGCTCGCGTTACCACTTGAAGGTAATATTTGTTCGTGGTTAAGTGTGTAGTGTTATTGTGTGCGTCTGCGTGAGAGATGTGTCCGCTCGAGAGGAGCCTGTGGGCCAGCTAGACTAGGCTGCTTGAAGGCCGCCGTGCGTCCGACCTTGAGGCCAGAAGGTCAACGTCCCCACGTGTTTTGTTTTGAACTTTTGTGCATATGTCGTCGACTCCAGTGACAACAAATTTATTACGTTTACTCCATCTGTAAATTACTTTTTCATACTTCATATAAATGTTGTCTTATCCACTTTCAGATACTTAAATGAAATATCTTCAGAAATATTTTGGTCATACATGTCTTTTTGCTTTTACTACGTATACAAAAGTTGGCATATTAGTTATTTTACCTTTATCCGATACTAAGTTATTTATTATCATTTCGTGTTGAGCTATCCAAAAATCTATAAATGACACTAGTAAGGTACCTACCTATTTAATTGGTAGTTTACACTAATTGTCTAAGTGATTATTTAATTAATTTGAAAACCGTTATGAATACTTGTTCTTGTAGTTCTTTGTTTAGCACATTACAACATCGCTGCTGTTAATCGAAGTTTGAACCGCAAATCGGGCGCAATCGGATGTTTTGGTACCTACTTAGGATTCGTTTTTAGACACGATTATTATTCTTATAATATACCTACATTACCTCTTTTATTTAAATGTTGTTTTTTTATGTCTACTGTGCATGAAATTTAATATAGGTAGGTCAAAGTGGTCAACATGATGGATAAAATGGTTTTATTGGTTTCAACTCATTTTTTTGATAATCTAGCAATGTAAGTAGGTTGGTTTATTATCATGAACAGACGAAGTTTAACCTCTCACATGTGCCATATCCAGAGACAATAGAAATTTAATTGTGTCTGGGACGGATCCTAAACATACACATACGGGAGCTTAATCATTGTTGATGTAAAAAAAAACTTTGACACTCGCTGCTAGCTGCACCTGACGGCGACGATCTTCTTTGAATTTTATAGGCATGAATTAATTGAAATGGTTGTTTTCTTGAGTCATCATGAAATCCTGCTGCGTAATTGTTGTCGTGCAGGTCGTGCTTACTGCGCACTGTTATTGTGATACAGATTTATTGAACACTTCTTGATATCTGCGTTTACTGGGTTTTCTTAAGTATCCTTTAAGCCTGATATAATCAGTTGTTTTTCTTTCCTTATTGAGACGCTTTTTGCACTAAAAGCAGCCACTACAACTAGAATGTCTTGTGACCAATAAGGAGTATTGTGTTGTGCTTCAAACAATGAATGCGCGTCTTTTGTGCGTAATCGGTGCGAACGAAAGAGAGAGCGATATGTGCCGAGCGGTTTTCACAGCTGCGTGTGCGCGATCAGCTGACGCTTCGGCGGCCATCTTGCCGTGCGTGTTCGATTTTCGTCGCGTCATTGTTCACGTTTGTGACGCAAGCTCTTCCTTCAAATGCTAATGTCATTGTCCTTCCTGGTCTGTTGATTCGCATTGTGCTTGATTCACTAGTCCATCTGCTGATGTTAACTTGGCTTCCGTATTTTTTAGCTATCATACAGAATCATAGATGCGAGACCCTGGCTTGTCTATTTTTGGTGAGTGACTTGTCTGCTGTGAGACACTGCTAGAATCGCGGTCGCTATCTTATCTATGTGATTTTCTTTGAAGATTTTCTTTTGATATAAAGACATCTTAAAGATATTAAGTAGGTAGGTAGTTACTTATTTTTTGGGATTAAAATGCTAATAAGACCTCAGTTTCCTACAGACCAAAGAAATTCCGTACCATTTTTCGATAAAAAAAATGTTTAAGGGTTTTCTGAAGCAAAAAATAAATAAAAAAATATAAGATGATTAATACGGTGATACTGGTTGTATGCAAGAAATGAGTTTTTATAGTTTAATGCCTGGATCGTGATTTATTCCAGACACAATTGAAATCAATTGTTATCGTGGCACCCGAGTGGCTTGAAATCAATTGTTATCGTGGCACCCGAGTGGCTCCTGGGGGTTGAGGGATTAAGTCTATAGAAGTTTCTTTAATTTATTCAGAAAATATATATTTTGATTTGATCAAGCGCAATTAAATCGAACCCTATAAGAATTAAAGATGACGATTATAAATAGTACAGCTAATACCTATACCTACCTACATATGTTTTAGCAAATATAGGTACCTACCTAATAGCTATTTTCTTAAAAACACAACGTTGTTTCCTAAATAAAAATAAATCGTTAGGTTCATGAATGAGCTGGAAACTTTACATTTTTCTGGGCCAACACCTTTAACCTTTTTTTTTATATTGAACTGTATTTCTAATTTGCTATTTTCATTGATTAATATTATTATAGGACGATTTTTGTGGTTGAATCATGTTTTATTTGTCGTTAATAGGTTCCTAATGGTTTTATTTCTTTTGAAAAATACTTTTTCTAAACTTATAATGTTTTTAGGTGTTTGTTTACTTATGATTTGAAGTTTATGTTGTCGTGTTTGTCAATTAATAATTTATTTTGTTGCAATACATTTCGAAATATCTGCGACTAATAGGCACATTTCATATAATTAATCCTAATGTCAATTTTCTAATGTTAATGCGCGCTACGTACTGAAAGAAACTCAGTTACCTAGATAATTAATTACTAGACAGAAGGACAACATGAACGCCCTCTGCATCATGGCGTTTTTGGTGTGTCACACTTAGAAGAACAGGGTTCCGTATTCAGTTCCGGGATTTGGTTCCGAGGATATGATGATGATCGGTCATGTCGCTGAGTACCTACTAGCTAGAAGTTAGAATACTAGTTACTTAAAAATGTAATAAATACGAGACAGAAGAAGGGCTTCAATGTTAGTTTTTAAAAGAAGTACCTATATGAATGAATTCTTACTCTTACATATTGACTTTGTTTTTTGTAATTTTTATGGAAAAATCATATTTTATTTGAATGATTGATTTTTTAAAATCAGAATTAGTAAGTCTAGTGTTATTAAAGACCAGTCAAAATCTTACTATATCTATGGCTATGTATAATACTGGTCATCATGCGGTCTGCAGCACGTGCTCATTGATGTAATATTTTGCATCCAGAAGGTTTCGTCGATGCAGCAGAGCAGTTAGCACACGTAGCGCAGACTTTTTGCATATTGATTTGCACTGCACGATTTTTGTTATTCGTACCGTTACAGTTACCGTTGATCGAGTGGTCAGACCTGTATTTCGTTTTGACCCGGAGAAAAATCGAGCAGTGATCCTACTTGCACAGTGGTAGGTTTGTTGGAGCTCAAGCATCAAACCAAAATTATAAGGGTAAGAAGTAGACCCTTGGGAAGTTGGCCCAAATACTAGCGATCTCAATGATATTACCAGATAGGTGCCTCATTATTTTACAGGAAAATTACGACTTTTTTGAAAGTTGGAACCTATAAATAAAGTTTATGTAAAAGTAGCGCTTTATCTTTAAATTAGCATTTTTAAATTCTATGAAGTCAAAACATTATTGGTACAAAAATGTATTATAGAACCGTAGGTAGGTAACTTTAGCTTCACGGGAGGTGCTTGTAAAAAATGTGTTGGGTTGAAATGTTTTTGTTTGTGTGAGTGAAGTATGAACACGTGTGTGACAGCGGGGTGGCGGTGCGTCTGTCAGTGCAGCGCGAAGCGGGTCGCGCTCGAATTGCGTGGCGAGCGCTCCGCAAGTGGGTCACGGGGGCACGGCGCGGCGCGGCGCATACACGACGCCCGACCGCCGCTATACCCACACACAGATACGTCATTATCTTAGACCTTATCTTGTCCTAGGCTATCAAAATAGGTATACCGTCAAGAACATGTCATTACATAACATCTCGTTGGACGAGGTGAGAAGTTAAATATATATCTATCACGTTAATTACGGATGATTGATATAGGAGCTGCTGTTAAAAGTGCACTAATCATTTAGTGATTTATACATACCTACCAGACCGAAATTTTAGGTGCATCAATAATTGTAGCATACATACAATCTTTTTACAATAAACAATGATCATAAGTACGCTGAGAGAATTATAACTCTACTCTGAATAGCTAAACGTTTAATCTACCCTGCTAATTTGGCATCAATGTATAGATATCGCTATTACCGTAATGCTATAATTGAACATCACGTTTCCGACTGGGCGATGTTTGATACTCGCCTTGGCATACTTATGTAGTTGCAATATTGTGCGCTTTAAAAATATTTATTTACTAGTTAGCTGTAATGACCAAACTGTGAAATTTTAGCTTTACTTAGATTTTGACAATGTTACTAAGTACCTACTATTTTACTTCGTACTAATATTATAAATGGAGAAGTTTGGATAGATGTTTGTTATTTAAACACCGCTGATAGGATCTGGATAAGAGAGCATATAATTAAACTATAGGCGGAATAGCTTAAAGCTACCAGACCTCTTTTTAATCTAGATAAAGGTATGGTCCCTGTAGGAATGTAGGTATCATATTCAAAATTCCTGACGAATAGGTACGGCTAGAAACTGATAAATGGTACAATTATACTACAGGATTTCTTTGTAATCTATCACTTGCTTGCTGTCGTTACAAATCATAATTTTAATTATCTTAATAGCTATGAAATAAAAAAATACTGTCAAAACTTAAACTTGTACGTCCTTTATCAAAAAAATCATTTATTTTACAATAATGGATGTATACTTTTTTTATAGGAATGTTTGGCCGGGAATTTATTATTACGAGGAACTCTAGTCAAGAGTGTCTATTATGAAAAACTTCAATGCCAATTGTTGATAACTTAACTATACTTCGCGTACGAAAAAAGACTAGGATTCTCAATTGGCATTAACGAACACTAGAATATTCGTATTGGTTGAAGTTTGATACTCTGGCGTAAGAATTCACTTGTGGCAATTACAAAAAGTGAACGATAATGCGTGTTTGAGAAAATAAACATATTACATACCTATATGCATACGGCTATCAATGACTGCGAACTAAAAGATATACTGTGACGCTTTAAAAATGTCTTATTATTTGAATACGAAAGTTTGTCAATAATACGGATGTGTCAATCATTTGGCTGGTATTGCAACGTCTCTAGTATCTTACGTTAGCAGGTATTGCACCGCTAACTTAATTAATGGTGGCAAATCTGTTTTAGGTTCCTTTATTACAGTATCAAAAATAAATAATGTTCGTAAGTTTCGAATTAAATCAGCGTTATTAAACCAGTACAAACATCATGTAGAATTATCGCAAAACATTTATACATCGTAAACGTATTAGTGAAAGTGCACAAAACTAGTAAAGTAAGCGAATTGTTATAAATGTGCTATTTCGTTTTAGCGGTTCTTGGTCACGCGTGAAATGAACTTTGTATTGTTGCGCTATAAACACGTCGAGTGTGTAATAAAGTGTAGATGCGCGGGCGCCGAGTGCAGCTTGCACCCCTGCGTGCTGGCCGGTCGATGACTCCCCGTCCGAGCCCAATGCTAATGACCTCACCCGGAGCACGCTCTCCAATCCCAAGCCCAAGATTCATAATTGCAATCATTGGTACACATTCCGTGCTTCATCGTCGCAGAGCGGGATAATGAGACGTTATCTTATATTATGACTCATTTGATTGGTTTGTGTTTGATTTACGGTCGGCCAAGAAAGTGGTGTACGTACCTACCAGTTTTGTCAAAATTTCGTGTGTTAGTAAAAGAGCGATAGGGACTATGACGTTTTAGTATTAGTAGCTGTCAGAATATATTTGCATGAGAAAATGATCCCTGTTGTTCTCTGACGCGCGAATGACTTTCAACCTTAGGGTGATACACTACTCTCTTGGCCGACCGTACGTTCTGAATGTATCGTCGTATTTATTGAATGATTAATCGTACATTCATTCTATTGGTTGCAACTGCACAGAACACTAGGTATTTTAGGTGCAAACTGTATGCGGTGCGAACTTCTTTCATAAGGACCTAGCTAGACAGTTAGAAATTAATTAATGAACTCAGGATTATCTTAGTAAATCCGTTTAATACGTGACGTATCATACGTCTGACGCTAATTTTTCGAAACCTACTGACTAATAAAGGAATTGGTTGTTCTCAACGAACAGAAGGAAGGTCCGATACATTATCTGCAGGTACAAACAAAAGAATGCAATCCCCTACCTCAGCAATTTTAATGAAAAAGAGACCTAAAATAAAACGTTTCGTCAATTTAACCTTACTTTAGTTCTGTCAATGATAACGTTGATTGGCATTCTTGGCTAACAGATCTTACCGAAATATTTTCGTGAATAGTATGTACCACTTAGTGCCCACAATATCTAAAGCAATACTACAAGTGAATTAGCTTTAACCGCCTTTTCAAAAATATGCTTGTTCCCGTTTTGTTATAGTGTATAAATAATATTTCATACAAATTCGATAAAATTAAGGAAACAGCTTAACTAAAAATTGCAACCGTTATTGTATGCGTCAACCAATTAAGATGGTGACGATATCTCTTCGAAGCTAGTCTTTGATACTTTGATACTTTGATGGCGTCACTTCTTGCGTCGGTGTCGACGAAAACTATATAATTTTTTAACACCTAGTTGATTTGTTTTGTCCAATCGTTGAATTTTCTGTTTGTTTGAGGTGAGAAGTTCGTTTTCGTGGTGTCAACTGGTGTCCCAGACCAGAGGCGAGGCGTGAGGGGCGACCTTGCGCGGTGCTCCGTTTCGCGGGCGCGTTCTACTTTAGCCGCGTAGCTCTCTCTTGTTACGCAAACCTGTCGTTATGCATATTATGTTTTGCTTCTATGAAATTGAATTCCACGCCTTGATTCCACTTTCTATCATAATAATCACGTACGCTCCATTGGAACTGACCGATCTAAACATTCGAATGTTGAAAACATCTCGTCAGGATCAAGGCATTACTTTATTTTTAGGGTGAAGTTTTGCATTGGTGTGCATTATAAAAACACTGTAAAACCAACATTGTATTTTGTATTAAAAATAAAAACTTTTACTATTGTTATGTTATGTTTCTCCAGAAAGATGATGTTTGATGTTGAATGTGATGCTTGTTACAGGGGCCGCAGCAATCCTGACAAAGAAGAAACAGTTGGATCACGGAGGCAAGGGAAGCCACCAACCGCGGAGATTGCAAGCCAGAGATAAATCTAAATTAAAACGTTTTCAAGTGCAACACACTGTACAGTGAAAACATTGTGGACATTGTGTGTTACTACGACAATCAAGTGCAATAAACAATTAGTGCAATCGTACTTTGACTACGAGTGAAGTGTTTAATTGTTATACTGAAGTGAAATTATTGTAGAAAAATGGAGCGTGAATCAAATCCAATGGAGGCGTTATGCCGCTCTGGATGTGGGTTCTACGGTAACCCGTCGACAGATGGTCTCTGCTCAGTTTGCTTCAAGGTAAGTCGAAGGTCTTACCGAGATTTATCTTAATAGTTCGTGAGTTGTAAAGTTTTTGCTCCGTTAAGAAGTATCTGTGTCGGTTGCATGTAGAGTTCGTATTATGATACACACATCTTGGCAACAACGATAATGATCAGCCAATTGAATGTGGTCAAGTCACGAGTCAAGGCATCGTGTCTGTGTACGCACAGCCGCGGAATCAGAGTCCATTGTGGGAGCGATTAACATTGAAAAACGAATTTTATTTCTTGTTTAGTTTTAAATTCAATGTTCAAGACTGTAAAGTTTTCGGCTTTATAATTAGTAACAATTGTTGTACATGAATGTTTTTTCACACTGCACACATTTTGTTGACGGGATATTGATCGCGATTTTATTTAATACTTCAAAGTAAAAAAAAAAACTCGATGCATTTTACTTTTTGGTATTATTTGGACCGAGACTAAGACAAATTAGATTATTTATTTTTATAATATAATACATAAACGTGTGAAAAGTGTATGATAAAACTATCTACCTAATTGTTTGAGAGTTATCTTAAGGTATTTTGATCGCAAGTAGGTACTTCAGAGTCCGATCCTCTGAAATGCCCGCGCTTCGTTGTCGTAGGTATTTTAGTTCAACACAATTGTGATAGTTTTTTTTTTATCTTCTTTAAGCATAAACTTGCACAAAAATAAAAAATTAATGGTCCACAAAAAAAAAAGATACGTACACTGAAATTA